>OX451735.1:590683900-591364368 GCA_948472305.1 Vicia faba
GTCACGCGCACTCTAGAAAAAAAGGAAGGACTTTTGTATACTTTTCGAACTCGATACCTCTTGCGAAAACGTAGCCAACTAAATTTTTGAAATTTTGGCGCCAGAACCAGCTCGATACGATGAAAATTGACCAAGTTATGATTTTCTGAATATGACGCAAATAAACATGTCACAATTTTTTTGTATAAAAATACTTGATAAATCCGCATTATTGTAGACCTTCTGATCGAAATTTTCTTCCAGCCGTGAGAGATGAAAACCTAGATGACGTCAAGACGGAATTTTGTCCACCAGAATGGGTTCAAAACGAGCCACGATCTTTAAGTTATGAATTTTTTAGTGCGTAAAAACTGCACTTTCAACACACTTTTTCACCATATTTCTTCGAGAAAACTCACACATTCAGAGACCTTCTTTAAAGAATTGACTCTTGAGCCGAACCTGAATTTGAGAATACGTTATCAGAGATATCTTGGCGAAAGAACACCTGAATATGACGCGCCGGGTTGGACTTGTGAATCTTTGAACCCCGAATCGTTGTGAAACGGCGAACCGATCTTCAACACGCAAAATACTCTGAGAACATCCATTGGCGAAATAAACGTCACTTATAACCTGACGAAGCTTGATAAATATACCTTGATCCCATAACCATAGAACCAATGATATGCGTGTATGTAATAATGAAATGTAAGCCAAAAAGGTCAAAATAAAGATGGTAAATTTTGGGATACAACACTTTCACTTCTTGATTATCCTTTTCACCAAATGACATTGCAAAGTCTAAGGTCCGTCTGGCTTGTCCTTGGAAACTTCTTCTCATATTCAGAACTCCGGTTATTTTCTTTGCTTTCTTCTTCTTTTCTTCAACCAGCAAAGTTTTCAAATCCTCTTGTCCTTTGTCTAGAGTCAAGAACATTTGTTGAAACTGAGCATTCTGCGCCTGAAGGTATTTTACTGTCTGCTCGAGATCCATCTTACTGAAATAAACAGTAGAAAGATGAGGAAACTTGTTGTAAGAAACCTGCTTATGTTATGATGAATGGTAAATGCATATGCAATGATTTCAAGGAAATTGGAGATTTAAATTTTCTTTAGACCCAAAAGGAACACACGTTATATTAATAAATCAAAGCTTGAGTACATCATGCCTCTTTTGGGCTTACAAAGAAATACAAAAACTTTAAGATAAAAAAGTTGCACGGATCCTCTTTGGTGCGATGTAGGCGTTAAGGCTCCGCTCCTCATGAAGTTGTTTGGTGAGTTCCAATACCTTCTTCTCGCTGGCATAGAATTGGGCCTCGAAAGTGTCTCGCTCCCCCTTAAGTTGTATCCAATCCCTTTGTAAGTCTTCAATAGAGGTGGGCATGTCATGATGCAGGATAGTGTATTGAACATTTCCTTCCACAACAGGCTCTATTATTACCGGGAGAATGGAGGGGTAAGGCATTATAAGACTTTGAGTACGAGCTCGTACCCATTTTAGGTAAGGCTCGAGAGGGATGGAATTCTTATGCCCTAATGTCATGCTATCTACCTTGTTCAACATCCTCCAAGCTCAGATAAATCTCTGGTGATGACCTTGATCGTTGTTCTCGTAGTCAAATACCAAACCTTGAATGAGTATCTCATGTGGGCCATCCCTTCGGGCGTAACCAAACTGTCTTAAGGCTAAGCATGGGTTGTAGGTGATACCTCCTCTAATGTCAAGTAAGGGGACATTAGGGAATTCTACACAATGGTGGAGAATAGTAACATTCTCTATAGGTCGGGAACACCAATGAATGTTTGAATGTTTGAGCGTCATCAACATATGTAACCACCTTGAACCTTGCTCGTTCTTCAATACAGATTGGGGAAGATGTGAAATAAACCATCTTTCCAAGAGAGGAGTACAACACATAAGGATACCTCTTTTCCTCATAGTGTGAGTGTGAAAAGAATGTAGGATGTCTCCTAGCAAAGTAGGCACCGGGTTACGAGACATGAAGATTTTGACGGTGTTCACATCTATGAGTTAGTCAGGATTTGGAAACAAGACCATCCCATGGATGAGGAGAGCCACAATTTCCTCAAAAGCTTGCAAGTTCAAGGAATTCCAACAGTTTTGGGCTTTCTCAAACAAGAATTTTGCTAGGAAACCTTTGACACCACTTATTGTCTCCCAATTAGTTGTAATATCAGATGGTTGCAAGTGTAGAGCTTGAGAAATCTCTTCTGGCTTTGGATCTCTTTCCGTATCGTTGAAAGGTAGTTGGTTGAGAATGGGAATCCTTAAGATTTGGGAGAATTCTTCCAAAGTTGGAACAAGTTGATAATCGAGAAATGTGAAGCAATGGTGTAAAGGATCAAAGAACTGGAAGAGCACCTTCATCATGTCCACATCAGTGTAGGAGGTGACCAAGTTTAGTAGGCGACCATATCTCTCGGTAAATGGAGAGTTTTCAGGAATTCTTGATGCTAGCTCTTTAAGTTGAGGAGGGATCCTTACAAGGTTGACTTGAATGGTTTTCCTGCGAATAGAATCCATATCCTACAAAACAGAACAAAAATAAATCCCAAGATCTTTGAAATGGTTAGTGAATATGAGTATGATGTTATGATGTTTACGATGTTATGTACAAGTAAATATATACAAACAAAACAAACAAGTCCTTAGGTTTAGGCTTGCATGGAGTCTCATGTTATGATGTTTAGTTGGCTCAAACTTGTCCTTATAATAGTAACCGTGTTCTAAGGAGCTAAATATCACTGGTTTGTTTCCTTGGGCATTGTTTTAGCGCAAGTGTCTTTAGTGGCGACCGAAATATCCTAAAAAACCAAATCTCAATGAGTGTAGTATCGAGTATCAACCAACTTTGGAATGCACCAAAGCCGATCATCTCACTACGTCCTAATGTCCAAGTTGGTCAAGTCAAGGTTCTAGAAGTTAGTTAGTGCTTCATGACATCACTCAGCGGCCTCGTATTCTCCTTGACTACACAAGGGCTACCGGTACCCACAAATATTTCACACTAACATAGTTATTGCTTAGCCCATGTCGGTATACCCCATATAGTTTCCACAACGTATTCCTACTTACCTATAAGGTATCCCAAATCCGGGTAGAGAATTCAAACTCAAACAAAGAACCATAATGTAAAGCATACAATTCAAACAATGAAAGCAAGTATATGTGATCTAACCCTAAGGTAACCCAACTTTTAAAATTTCCCCAGTAGAGTCGCCAGTTCTATGATACGGTGGGAGAACTGACTTGGGTGTTTTGCATTTTATTGCAAATGTGGCGGTTAGCAAGAGTCGCCACCAAATTTTCTTTTATCCAAAAGGATAGGTGAAAAAGCACAGGAAAGACCTTTGAGATTGTTTCTTGAGTTCGGGGGGTAGATTATAAAAAGGGAAGGTATTAGCACCCTTTTAATCCATGGTTTTCCATGGGCTCTTAGTTACTTGCTAGATCACTTACTTTTGTTTGAAAATGTGCTTTGTGTGGTTTTTGAAAGTATTTTGTAAAGATGTCATTGTTTAGGCAAACTTTGTAATGATTCTCGTTTGTAAGAATGTATACAAAGTGTTTGATCTTTTTGAAAATGTTTTGAAGTTTGTAAGATGTTTTGAAAGTGTTGGTGTTTGTTTTGAAAATAGCAAGGATGTTTTTGTTTTGAAATGGAGCAAGCAACTAGGAACAATATATCTATTCAAAAGTCTTTCATATTTATTTCCTTTGACATTATCATCTTACCATTTATTTGGTAAGTAATCCTATCTTTGGATGTAAAAGGGACGGGTGTGGGTCATCGTATAACCATGATTAGCAATTTTGCAAGATATCTTAGCATTTTCTTTAGGGACTAAGATCATTTTGAAAGGCAACATGGGTAGCGTCATCGAGGGACTATGATCTTGTATTTCGTTTGTTTTTTTGCTAAGGGACTCACATGCATAATATGGCTATTTTTGTAAGGCAACAAAGTGGGGTTACCCTAGGGGTGTTTGTGTGCAAGTGTATTGATTTTCATGCTTGATTTATCTTTGATTAGGGTTTTCTATTGGTTGGTTTTAGTCTTTCCATACAAAACCTTAATTACTAGCATTTGTATATAAAACATTTAAATTGCGAGAAAATAAAAATACTAAGCTATTACAATACTTAGGGGAGGGGGTATACAAATTACAAATGGGGAATATTGCAAGAAATTAAATCTAAATAATTATTACAACCATATTGAATTTGAATAAATGTACAACATAAAAAAATAAAACATAAGAATGTAAATATAAAAAGAAATATGATTTTTGTTTGGTTATTATGAAAAGGGGTTTTAAACCTAATTAAATAAAATAATTAACTAAGAAAAATAAGAAAATTAATATTGAGTTAGTAAAATAAATTAATTTAAAGAAAACAAGTTTTTTAGGGTTTTGGTGAATTTAATATATAAAATAATTAAATAAATAAATAAAAAACCTAAATTCTAAATTGATTTTATTTTACAAAAATAATATAATAATAAATAAAAATTAAATCATCTAAGTATTAAAAAAAAGGGAAATTAATTAAAGAAAATGTTTTTTTGTTCTTTTATTTTTGTAAAAGAAAAATAAACTAAATATATATAAATAATAAAATATAAATATTTTTAGATTTTTCTTATTAATGAAAATAGTAATAATAATAATAATAATTTTAATAATAGTATTAATAATAATAATAAATAAAAGATAAAAAAAGTAAAAATAAAATAAAATAAAAATAAAGTCAGAGGGTTTAAAAAAATAGTCAGGAGTGTGCAAGTGTAGCAAAAATGCC
Organism: Vicia faba; assembly: GCA_948472305.1. Taxonomy (NCBI): domain Eukaryota; kingdom Viridiplantae; phylum Streptophyta; class Magnoliopsida; order Fabales; family Fabaceae; genus Vicia; species Vicia faba. Next base: position 590,688,711 of record OX451735.1, read on the forward strand.
AAGCACAGTGGAGGAAGGCCCAAGCGCCTGTTTCAGCAAAAAAAACATGAAGAAAAATGTGTAAAAGGTCACGCTGGGGCTTGAACCCGTGACCTAAGGGTGACAGGCGCGCGCTTTAACCACTGGGATGGTGATACATCTGTTAACTTATGCAAAACCATAAATATATAACATAAGTCTTGCCCTAAATGTACTTCATCTTCAACCTCCAGCCAGACAACCTGCATCTTGTTCATTTCTCATCCATTTACAAAAATGTAAACATGAAACTTGTGGCAAATTTCACCATGATTTCAGAAATGTAAACAACTTAAACTAATTCTCAAAAATGAGCATGTATTTTGAATGGTACCAAATTCTGACCTAACTTTTCCAAGATGTTCAGATTCAAAATTCTAACTGCTTAGAAGTACAAGTTCTAGACTGATTGCTAAGTTACTTGATTTTGAAGAAAAGTGGGAGCATGGTTCCAAGATGAAGTACAAGCATGGGTTGAGTGATTGTAAGGCTTAAGACAAACTTCTCTTGAGTTTATGGGACGTGTATGATAAGAAGAAAACCATTGCAAGGCTCTAGAACAAGTTTTGTCTATAAAGCTACTTTTTCAAATCGGCATTGTGCACTTTCTTCCTAAAATGGATATAAAGCATGACATTGCATTTAATGCTTGATTTAAGGCCTCTAACAGCTGTGCAAGCATTTAATTATGGAGTGCCTAACAAGTTTAAGGCCGGTAAAGTAGAGATTAAGCAGCATAGGTTTGAGATTTGAATCTTTATTCATCACAAAATGACCTATAATTTTAGTTTGAAACCCTAACGTCCTCTCTTCGATTCTCCCTTCTCAAGAATGATATCAAGGAGTTATTGGACATTTTAGAAAGCTTGTAATGTGCTCTACAAGGCCTCTTTGAATCACATTTGAAAATTACCATTGGAACTATTTGAAAAAGTTCCGTGAAGTTAGGTCAAAATCCTGCCTAAACTAGGGCAAAATTTCACTAAGTGTTTAATTTCAAGACCATGACTTCATGAATTAATAACTTGAAATCCAAGAAATTCTATGAGAAGCTGTGTTAAGAAATGTTGTAGATATCATGTAGGTATACAACTTTCATGTTGAAAGTTTCTTTTGAATCATTTTGCATCATGGTGAAAAATTCGCTCAAAGTTGTGAAAAAACATGAAGTTTTCATCACTTTGAAAAATTTCTAAGTTTGAAAACTTTGACTTTTCAAAATGAAATCTTGACTTTTTGATTTCTTAATGAACAAGTTTCATATTTTGACATGTTTTGATGAATTGTGATTTTTGACACTTGATTTTGACCAAAAAGTCAAAGTTTGACTTTTCAATGTACAATTGGCTTTGGATCATTTGACTGAAAATCAACTATCAATCCAATTGATCCTAAGCAATGTTTTGGGTTATGCCATTAGGTCAAATTATGAAATTGAACTCTTGAGATCATGCCTCAAACAAATTAACCATTTGCTAGGTCAAAAATCAGAAATTGCCCTTTCTCGGTCAAAACCCTAATTTTGACCATTTGCCCTTTTGATGATTTGATCAAATTTCTTGAGGAATTATGGTCCAAACTTGATAAAATTATACATATGAGTTTATAAAGTTGATTTGGATCAAAAATTATGAAGTCTGACTGTAAATTGATTACAGTTGACTTTTTCCCCAATATAGTTGATTTTTAGGTCAACTGCTCAATTGACTGGGAAAAAATGTGATTCAAAGCTTGAAACTTGACATGAGTAATCTTGGGGGTCCATAATGATCCATGAAAGTCATATGGGGCATTGAAAGTTCAATTATCCTTGTGCAATCTCAAACCCTAATTTCAGTCACCGGTGCTTAAGGAGGTGTCTTGAGCTGATCAAACCTTGTGCAGTCTTAAACCCAAGGAGATCTTGTGAGAAAATATTTGATAAGTGAGAGGGAAAATTTTGGGGTACAACAACTGCCCCTGTTCAATATTCTTAAAGCTGAAGAGTTAGATTGACGGATCTGCCATCATGACTTAAAGGTGGAAGATGATTGGACAATAAAGTGCCCAAAAATTTGCACTCGATGATGTTGTGGTTGATGGTGTAAGGAATGGACTTAAAATATTCCATTTGGAGAGATGATGAAAAGTTTTCAGAGATGGGCTTACATATGCCATCCAAAAATGATTGTTGGTAGGAATAGAAGAAGTGTTAGAATAAATCTCTGGTTGATTTATACTGAAATAGTGAATGTGTTGGGTTGAGTACTAGAATAATATCCATAAATGGATTGTTTTTTACTCGTATCTGAAAGTTTAATTTGAATGAGTATCAGAATGGCGTCCGTATATGGAGCGTATCTGAACTGTATCTGAAAGCTGTATCTGAATGAGTATCATAATGGCGTCTGTATCTGGAGCGTATCTGAATTATATCTAAAAGCTGCATCTAAATGAATATCAGAATGGCGTCCATATCAGGAGCTTATCTGAACTGTAACTGAAAGTTGTATCTGAATGAGTATCAGAATGGCGTCTGTATCTAGAGCGTATCTGAACTGTATCTGAAAGCTGTATCTAGATGAGTATCAGAATGGCATTCGTATATGGGGCATATCTGAACTGTATCTGAAAGTTGGATCTGAATGAGTATCAGAATGGCGTCTATATCTGGAGCGTATCTGAACTGTATCTGAAAGCTGAATGAGAAGAAACCCATGCAGAATTGCTTCAGCTGGTCGTGTAGATAATTTTCCTATCTTGTTTCAGGTATTAATCTCTGACCTTTTGCAAATTGTTCATGATAGTCATTTGCTGACTGATCTTTCCTGAAGAGATGAAAGATTAGTTGTATGCAATGCCATGATTTATGAAATGCATTGTATAATGATGTTCTCAAAAAATAATGGATGAGGTTATGTTGTATATATTTGTTTCATAGATGTTTATGACATATGGATGTGATGTATGGGTGTGATACAGTGGGAGACCTGACTTGATTGTTTTGCGTTTTATTGCAAATGTGGCGGTTAGCAAGAGTCGCCACCAAATTTTCTTTTATCCAAAAGGATAGGTGAAAAAGCACAGGAAAGACCTTTGAGATTGTTTCTTGAGTTCGGGGGGTAGATTATAAAAAGGGAAGGTATTAGCACCCTTTTAATCCATGGTTTTCCATGGGCTCTTAGTTACTTGCTAGATCACTTACTTTTGTTTGAAAATGTGCTTTGTGTGGTTTTTGAAAGTATTTTGTAAAGATGTCATTGTTTAGGCAAACTTTGTAATGATTCTCGTTTGTAAGAATGTATACAAAGTGTTTGATCTTTTTGAAAATGTTTTGAAGTTTGTAAGATGTTTTGAAAGTGTTGGTGTTTGTTTTGAAAATAGCAAGGATGTTTTTGTTTTGAAATGGAGCAAGCAACTAGGAACAATATATCTATTCAAAAGTCTTTCATATTTATTTCCTTTGACATTGTCATCTTACCATTTATTTGGTAAGTAATCCTATCTTTGGATGTAAAAGGGACGGGTGTGGGTCATCGTATAACCATGATTAGCAATTTTGCAAGATATCTTAGCATTTTCTTTAGGGACTAAGATCATTTTGAAAGGCAACATGGGTAGCGTCATCGAGGGACTATGATCTTGTATTTCGTTTGTTTTTTTGCTAAGGGACTCACATGCATAATATGGCTATTTTTGTAAGGCAACAAAGTGGGGTTACCCTAGGGGTGTTTGTGTGCAAGTGTATTGATTTTCATGCTTGATTTATCTTTGATTAGGGTTTTCTATTGGTTGGTTTTAGTCTTTCCATACAAAACCTTAATTACTAGCATTTGTATATAAAACATTTAAATTGCGAGAAAATAAAAATACTAAGCTATTACAATACTTAGGGGAGGGGGTATACAAATTACAAATGGGGAATATTGCAAGAAATTAAATCTAAATAATTATTACAACCATATTGAATTTGAATAAATGTACAACATAAAAAAATAAAACATAAGAATGTAAATATAAAAAGAAATATGATTTTTGTTTGGTTATTATGAAAAGGGGTTTTAAACCTAATTAAATAAAATAATTAACTAAGAAAAATAAGAAAATTAATATTGAGTTAGTAAAATAAATTAATTTAAAGAAAACAAGTTTTTTAGGGTTTTGGTGAATTTAATATATAAAATAATTAAATAAATAAATAAAAAACCTAAATTCTAAATTGATTTTATTTTACAAAAATAATATAATAATAAATAAAAATTAAATCATCTAAGTATTAAAAAAAAGGGAAATTAATTAAAGAAAATGTTTTTTTGTTCTTTTATTTTTGTAAAAGAAAAATAAACTAAATATATATAAATAATAAAATATAAATATTTTTAGATTTTTCTTATTAATGAAAATAGTAATAATAATAATAATAATTTTAATAATAGTATTAATAATAATAATAAATAAAAGATAAAAAAAGTAAAAATAAAATAAAATAAAAATAAAGTCAGAGGGTTTAAAAAAATAGTCAAGAGTGTGCAAGTGTAGCAAAAATGCCAAGCACAGTGGAGGAAGGCCCAAGCGCCTGTTTCAGCAAAAAAAACATGAAGAAAAATGTGTAAAAGGTCACGCTGGGGCTTGAACCCGTGACCTAAGGGTGACAGGCGCGCGCTTTAACCACTGGGATGGTGATACATCTGTTAACTTATGCAAAACCATAAATATATAACATAAGTCTTGCCCTAAATGTACTTCATCTTCAACCTCCAGCCAGACAACCTGCATCTTGTTCATTTCTCATCCATTTACAAAAATGTAAACATGAAACTTGTGGCAAATTTCACCATGATTTCAGAAATGTAAACAACTTAAACTAATTCTCAAAAATGAGCATGTATTTTGAATGGTACCAAATTCTGACCTAACTTTTCCAAGATGTTCAGATTCAAAATTCTAACTGCTTAGAAGTACAAGTTCTAGACTGATTGCTAAGTTACTTGATTTTGAAGAAAAGTGGGAGCATGGTTCCAAGATGAAGTACAAGCATGGGTTGAGTGATTGTAAGGCTTAAGACAAACTTCTCTTGAGTTTATGGGACGTGTATGATAAGAAGAAAACCATTGCAAGGCTCTAGAACAAGTTTTGTCTATAAAGCTACTTTTTCAAATCGGCATTGTGCACTTTCTTCCTAAAATGGATATAAAGCATGACATTGCATTTAATGCTTGATTTAAGGCCTCTAACAGCTGTGCAAGCATTTAATTATGGAGTGCCTAACAAGTTTAAGGCCGGTAAAGTAGAGATTAAGCAGCATAGGTTTGAGATTTGAATCTTTATTCATCACAAAATGACCTATAATTTTAGTTTGAAACCCTAACGTCCTCTCTTCGATTCTCCCTTCTCAAGAATGATATCAAGGAGTTATTGGACATTTTAGAAAGCTTGTAATGTGCTCTACAAGGCCTCTTTGAATCACATTTGAAAATTACCATTGGAACTATTTGAAAAAGTTCCGTGAAGTTAGGTCAAAATCCTGCCTAAACTAGGGCAAAATTTCACTAAGTGTTTAATTTCAAGACCATGACTTCATGAATTAATAACTTGAAATCCAAGAAATTCTATGAGAAGCTGTGTTAAGAAATGTTGTAGATATCATGTAGGTATACAACTTTCATGTTGAAAGTTTCTTTTGAATCATTTTGCATCATGGTGAAAAATTCGCTCAAAGTTGTGAAAAAACATGAAGTTTTCATCACTTTGAAAAATTTCTAAGTTTGAAAACTTTGACTTTTCAAAATGAAATCTTGACTTTTTGATTTCTTAATGAACAAGTTTCATATTTTGACATGTTTTGATGAATTGTGATTTTTGACACTTGATTTTGACCAAAAAGTCAAAGTTTGACTTTTCAATGTACAATTGGCTTTGGATCATTTGACTGAAAATCAACTATCAATCCAATTGATCCTAAGCAATGTTTTGGGTTATGCCATTAGGTCAAATTATGAAATTGAACTCTTGAGATCATGCCTCAAACAAATTAACCATTTGCTAGGTCAAAAATCAGAAATTGCCCTTTCTCGGTCAAAACCCTAATTTTGACCATTTGCCCTTTTGATGATTTGATCAAATTTCTTGAGGAATTATGGTCCAAACTTGATAAAATTATACATATGAGTTTATAAAGTTGATTTGGATCAAAAATTATGAAGTCTGACTGTAAATTGATTACAGTTGACTTTTTCCCCAATATAGTTGATTTTTAGGTCAACTGCTCAATTGACTGGGAAAAAATGTGATTCAAAGCTTGAAACTTGACATGAGTAATCTTGGGGGTCCATAATGATCCATGAAAGTCATATGGGGCATTGAAAGTTCAATTATCCTTGTGCAATCTCAAACCCTAATTTCAGTCACCGGTGCTTAAGGAGGTGTCTTGAGCTGATCAAACCTTGTGCAGTCTTAAACCCAAGGAGATCTTGTGAGAAAATATTTGATAAGTGAGAGGGAAAATTTTGGGGTACAACAACTGCCCCTGTTCAATATTCTTAAAGCTGAAGAGTTAGATTGACGGATCTGCCATCATGACTTAAAGGTGGAAGATGATTGGACAATAAAGTGCCCAAAAATTTGCACTCGATGATGTTGTGGTTGATGGTGTAAGGAATGGACTTAAAATATTCCATTTGGAGAGATGATGAAAAGTTTTCAGAGATGGGCTTACATATGCCATCCAAAAATGATTGTTGGTAGGAATAGAAGAAGTGTTAGAATAAATCTCTGGTTGATTTATACTGAAATAGTGAATGTGTTGGGTTGAGTACTAGAATAATATCCATAAATGGATTGTTTTTTACTCGTATCTGAAAGTTTAATTTGAATGAGTATCAGAATGGCGTCCGTATATGGAGCGTATCTGAACTGTATCTGAAAGCTGTATCTGAATGAGTATCATAACGGCGTCTGTATCTGGAGCGTATCTGAATTATATCTAAAAGCTGCATCTAAATGAATATCAGAATGGCGTCCATATCAGGAGCTTATCTGAACTGTAACTGAAAGTTGTATCTGAATGAGTATCAGAATGGCGTCTGTATCTAGAGCGTATCTGAACTGTATCTGAAAGCTGTATCTTGATGAGTATCAGAATGGCATTCGTATATGGGGCATATCTGAACTGTATCTGAAAGTTGGATCTGAATGAGTATCAGAATGGCGTCTATATCTGGAGCGTATCTGAACTGTATCTGAAAGCTGAATGAGAAGAAACCCATGCAGAATTGCTTCAGCTGGTCGTGTAGATAATTTTCCTATCTTGTTTCAGGTATTAATCTCTGACCTTTTGCAAATTGTTCATGATAGTCATTTGCTGACTGATCTTTCCTGAAGAGATGAAAGATTAGTTGTATGCAATGCCATGATTTATGAAATGCATTGTATAATGATGTTCTCAAAAAATAATGGATGAGGTTATGTTGTATATATTTGTTTCATAGATGTTTATGACATATGGATGTGATGTATGGGTGTGATACAGTGGGAGACCTGACTTGATTGTTTTGCGTTTTATTGCAAATGTGGCGGTTAGCAAGAGTCGCCACCAAATTTTCTTTTATCCAAAAGGATAGGTGAAAAAGCACAGGAAAGACCTTTGAGATTGTTTCTTGAGTTCGGGGGGTAGATTATGAAAAGGGAAGGTATTAGCACCCTTTTAATCCATGGTTTTCCATGGGCTCTTAGTTACTTGCTAGATCACTTACTTTTGTTTGAAAATGTGCTTTGTGTGGTTTTTGAAAGTATTTTGTAAAGATGTCATTGTTTAGGCAAACTTTGTAATGATTCTCGTTTGTAAGAATGTATACAAAGTGTTTGATCTTTTTGAAAATGTTTTGAAGTTTGTAAGATGTTTTGAAAGTGTTGGTGTTTGTTTTGAAAATAGCAAGGATGTTTTTGTTTTGAAATGGAGCAAGCAACTAGGAACAATATATCTATTCAAAAGTCTTTCATATTTATTTCCTTTGACATTGTCATCTTACCATTTATTTGGTAAGTAATCCTATCTTTGGATGTAAAAGGGACGGGTGTGGGTCATCGTATAACCATGATTAGCAATTTTGCAAGATATCTTAGCATTTTCTTTAGGGACTAAGATCATTTTGAAAGGCAACATGGGTAGCGTCATCGAGGGACTATGATCTTGTATTTCGTTTGTTTTTTTGCTAAGGGACTCACATGCATAATATGGCTATTTTTGTAAGGCAACAAAGTGGGGTTACCCTAGGGGTGTTTGTGTGCAAGTGTATTGATTTTCATGCTTGATTTATCTTTGATTAGGGTTTTCTATTGGTTGGTTTTAGTCTTTCCATACAAAACCTTAATTACTAGCATTTGTATATAAAACATTTAAATTGCGAGAAAATAAAAATACTAAGCTATTACAATACTTAGGGGAGGGGGTATACAAATTACAAATGGGGAATATTGCAAGAAATTAAATCTAAATAATTATTACAACCATATTGAATTTGAATAAATGTACAACATAAAAAAATAAAACATAAGAATGTAAATATAAAAAGAAATATGATTTTTGTTTGGTTATTATGAAAAGGGGTTTTAAACCTAATTAAATAAAATAATTAACTAAGAAAAATAAGAAAATTAATATTGAGTTAGTAAAATAAATTAATTTAAAGAAAACAAGTTTTTTAGGGTTTTGGTGAATTTAATATATAAAATAATTAAATAAATAAATAAAAAACCTAAATTCTAAATTGATTTTATTTTACAAAAATAATATAATAATAAATAAAAATTAAATCATCTAAGTATTAAAAAAAAGGGAAATTAATTAAAGAAAATGTTTTTTTGTTCTTTTATTTTTGTAAAAGAAAAATAAACTAAATATATATAAATAATAAAATATAAATATTTTTAGATTTTTCTTATTAATGAAAATAGTAATAATAATAATAATAATTTTAATAATAGTATTAATAATAATAATAAATAAAAGATAAAAAAAGTAAAAATAAAATAAAATAAAAATAAAGTCAGAGGGTTTAAAAAAATAGTCAGGAGTGTGCAAGTGTAGCAAAAATGCCAAGCACAGTGGAGGAAGGCCCAAGCGCCTGTTTCAGCAAAAAAAACATGAAGAAAAATGTGTAAAAGGTCACGCTGGGGCTTGAACCCGTGACCTAAGGGTGACAGGCGCGCGCTTTAACCACTGGGATGGTGATACATCTGTTAACTTATGCAAAACCATAAATATATAACATAAGTCTTGCCCTAAATGTACTTCATCTTCAACCTCCAGCCAGACAACCTGCATCTTGTTCATTTCTCATCCATTTACAAAAATGTAAACATGAAACTTGTGGCAAATTTCACCATGATTTCAGAAATGTAAACAACTTAAACTAATTCTCAAAAATGAGCATGTATTTTGAATGGTACCAAATTCTGACCTAACTTTTCCAAGATGTTCAGATTCAAAATTCTAACTGCTTAGAAGTACAAGTTCTAGACTGATTGCTAAGTTACTTGATTTTGAAGAAAAGTGGGAGCATGGTTCCAAGATGAAGTACAAGCATGGGTTGAGTGATTGTAAGGCTTAAGACAAACTTCTCTTGAGTTTATGGGACGTGTATGATAAGAAGAAAACCATTGCAAGGCTCTAGAACAAGTTTTGTCTATAAAGCTACTTTTTCAAATCGGCATTGTGCACTTTCTTCCTAAAATGGATATAAAGCATGACATTGCATTTAATGCTTGATTTAAGGCCTCTAACAGCTGTGCAAGCATTTAATTATGGAGTGCCTAACAAGTTTAAGGCCGGTAAAGTAGAGATTAAGCAGCATAGGTTTGAGATTTGAATCTTTATTCATCACAAAATGACCTATAATTTTAGTTTGAAACCCTAACGTCCTCTCTTCGATTCTCCCTTCTCAAGAATGATATCAAGGAGTTCTTGGACATTTTAGAAAGCTTGTAATGTGCTCTACAAGGCCTCTTTGAATCACATTTGAAAATTACCATTGGAACTATTTGAAAAAGTTCCGTGAAGTTAGGTCAAAATCCTGCCTAAACTAGGGCAAAATTTCACTAAGTGTTTAATTTCAAGACCATGACTTCATGAATTAATAACTTGAAATCCAAGAAATTCTATGAGAAGCTGTGTTAAGAAATGTTGTAGATATCATGTAGGTATACAACTTTCATGTTGAAAGTTTCTTTTGAATCATTTTGCATCATGGTGAAAAATTCGCTCAAAGTTGTGAAAAAACATGAAGTTTTCATCACTTTGAAAAATTTCTAAGTTTGAAAACTTTGACTTTTCAAAATGAAATCTTGACTTTTTGATTTCTTAATGAACAAGTTTCATATTTTGACATGTTTTGATGAATTGTGATTTTTGACACTTGATTTTGACCAAAAAGTCAAAGTTTGACTTTTCAATGTACAATTGGCTTTGGATCATTTGACTGAAAATCAACTATCAATCCAATTGATCCTAAGCAATGTTTTGGGTTATGCCATTAGGTCAAATTATGAAATTGAACTCTTGAGATCATGCCTCAAACAAATTAACCATTTGCTAGGTCAAAAATCAGAAATTGCCCTTTCTCGGTCAAAACCCTAATTTTGACCATTTGCCCTTTTGATGATTTGATCAAATTTCTTGAGGAATTATGGTCCAAACTTGATAAAATTATACATATGAGTTTATAAAGTTGATGTGGATAAAAAATTATGAAGTCTGACTGTAAATTGATTACAGTTGACTTTTTCCCCAATATAGTTGATTTTTAGGTCAACTGCTCAATTGACTGGGCAAAAATGTGATTCAAAGCTTGAAACTTGACATGAGTAATCTTGGGGGTCCATAATGATCCATGAAAGTCATATGGGGCATTGAAAGTTCAATTATCCTTGTGCAATCTCAAACCCTAATTTCAGTCACCGGTGCTTAAGGAGGTGTCTTGAGCTGATCAAACCTTGTGCAGTCTTAAACCCAAGGAGATCTTGTGAGAAAATATTTGATAAGTGAGAGGGAAAATTTTGGGGTACAACAACTGCCCCTGTTCAATATTCTTAAAGCTGAAGAGTTAGATTGACGGATCTGCCATCATGACTTAAAGGTGGAAGATGATTGGACAATAAAGTGCCCAAAAATTTGCACTCGATGATGTTGTGGTTGATGGTGTAAGGAATGGACTTAAAATATTCCATTTGGAGAGATGATGAAAAGTTTTCAGAGATGGGCTTACATATGCCATCCAAAAATGATTGTTGGTAGGAATAGAAGAAGTGTTAGAATAAATCTCTGGTTGATTTATACTGAAATAGTGAATGTGTTGGGTTGAGTACTAGAATAATATCCATAAATGGATTGTTTTTTACTCGTATCTGAAAGTTTAATTTGAATGAGTATCAGAATGGCGTCCGTATATGGAGCGTATCTAAACTGTATCTGAAAGCTGTATCTGAATGAGTATCATAATGGCGTCTGTATCTGGAGCGTATCTGAATTATATCTAAAAGCTGCATCTAAATGAATATCAGAATGGCGTCCATATCAGGAGCTTATCTGAACTGTAACTGAAAGTTGTATCTGAATGAGTATCAGAATGGCGTCTGTATCTAGAGCGTATCTGAACTGTATCTGAAAGATGTATCTAGATGAGTATCAGAATGGCATTCGTATATGGGGCATATCTGAACTGTATCTGAAAGTTGGATCTGAATGAGTATCAGAATGGCGTCTATATCTGGAGCGTATCTGAACTGTATCTGAAAGCTGAATGAGAAGAAACCCATGCAGAATTGCTTCAGCTGGTCGTGTAGATAATTTTCCTATCTTGTTTCAGGTATTAATCTCTGACCTTTTGCAAATTGTTCATGATAGTCATTTGCTGACTGATCTTTCCTGAAGAGATGAAAGATTAGTTGTATGCAATGCCATGATTTATGAAATGCATTGTATAATGATGTTCTCAAAAAATAATGGATGAGGTTATGTTGTATATATTTGTTTCATAGATGTTTATGACATATGGATGTGATGTATGGGTGTGATACAGTGGGAGACCTGACTTGATTGTTTTGCGTTTTATCGCAAATGTTGTGGTTAGCAAGAGTCGCCACCGACTTTTGTTTTATCCAAAAGGAAAGGTGAAAAAGCACAGAAAAGACCTTTGAGATTGTTTCTTGAGTTTGGGGGGTAGATTATGAAAAGGGAAGGTATTAGTACCCTTTTCATCCATGGTTTTCAATGGGCTCTTAGTTACTTGCTAGATCACTTGCTTTTGTTTGAAATTGTGCTTTGTGTGGTTTTTGAAAGTATTTTGTAAAAGAGGCCATTGTTTAGGAAATCTTTGTAATGATTCCCGTTCATAAGAATGTATACAAAGATGTTTGTCTTTTTGAAAATGTTTTCAATGTTTGTAAGATGTTTGAAAGTGTGTAGGTGTTTGTTTTGAAAATAGCAAGGATATTTGTTTTGAAATAGAGCAAGTAACTAAATGTAATCTACCTACTCAAATGTCTTTCTTGTTCATTTTCTTTTCCTTTGATATTGTTGTCTTACCATTGATTTGGTAAGCAACCCTATCTTTGGATGTAAATGGGACGGGCGTGAGTCATCGTATAGCTATGATTATCAATGTTTCAAAGTATATTAGCATTCTCCTTTAGGGACTAAGATCATTTGAAAGACAACTTAGATAGCGTCATCGAGGGGCTATGATCTTATATTTGCTTGTTTTTGCTAAGATACTTCACATGCTTAATATGGCCATTTTATAAGGCAACCAAGTGGAGAACCCTAGGGATGCTTGTGTGCAAGTGTATTGTTTCATGCTTGTTTGTTTGTCTTGAATTAGGGTTTTCTAAGTTAGTTTTAGTCTTTTCATACAAAAACCTAATTACTAGCAATTGTATATAAAGCGATAAATGGTGAAATTTAAAGTTACTATGCTATTACAACATTTGGGGATGGGGTATACAAATTTACAAATGGGGAATTTGCAAGAAATTAAACCTTAGTTATCTATTACAACCATATTGAATTGAATGAACAAGAATTGAAATAAATATTATGTACAAGAAATGAAATGAATATAATGTACAAATAATGATATGAATATAATGTACAAGAATTGAAATAAATAATATATAATAAGGTAGAGAAACAATGTATAAGGTAATGAATGAAAAGGAAATGAAATATTTGGTTTAAGAAAAGGTTTTTTAAAAAAAATGATTTAATAAAATATAAATTAACTTAATTTAGAAAAGAAAATATTTTTTAGTGTTTTTATGAAAAGATTTTGAATATTAAATTAACTAGTAAAATTAATCAATTAAAAGAAAACCTAAGTTCTAATTTAATTTTAATTATAACCCTAAGTCTAAAAAAAACTAAATCTGTTTAAGAAAATATTTATTGTCTCTAGAGCTTAGAAAGTAATGAAAATAAATATATATTGCTAACTACATAATACATATATATTATTTTGTTTTTTTTTATTAATAAAAATAATAATAAAATTAGTATTAATAATAGTAAAAATAAATAATAAGAAAATAAAAATAAAAATATGAAAGTGAAGTTTGGGGTGTGAAAATCATATTAGAGTGTTTGTTAGAAAAAACATTTTGGAGTTTGGCCCAATAGTGTTTTTTTGTTAGTCAGAAAAATGATAATAAAAAAAGATAATTGGGCCTGGAGTGATTAGTAAGCAGGGGGTGCGTATAAGAGAATGAGGTTGGGCCTGGTGTTATTTGTTTGTTAACAGGGGGGATGTGTGAGGAATAAGGTATTGGTGTTTGGCAAAGGGGGTTTGGGCTGCTTGAAGGAAAGAAGGCCCGATTGTTTTAACAAAACAACCGAATTATGAGACAAAGTATCATTTGGGCCAAAACATTTCTCTCTCTTCCTTCTGATACTCGCACTCTCTCTCGTTCTCTCCTCCTTTGAGTATTTGGCCGGAAATTGCCCTAGCGGCGGTTAGACGTCGGTGATGCTTCAACATTAATTTTTTTACTTTATCTGCGTCATCTCTTCCTTCTGAACACTATTCTCACTTTCGCTTTTTACAGATCATGACAGGATTCGCGTAGATCTTAAAGGGAATGGACGGAATCCTAAGTGTTCTGATTTTCTTTCTTCTACATGATTTTGGTGAGATCTTTCCTCTCTATCTCTTTTTACTAATCTCTGAAGGGCTTATGTTTTTTGAAAATGATGATAAAATTTTTGTAAGGGTTTGTGTCTTGTATGCGGTACTGTGTTTCTATCTTTGATGATGATGAATTTGAAAGAATGATTTTTGAGGGTTTGATGGTTTAAGGCATTATTGCGTTGCTATGATTCTGTATATTGCTTTTTGTTGGATAGAAATGGAAAGGGTTTGTTGGCTTATTGTGACTTTGATTCTGTTTCTTTCTATATTTTTGATGATGAGGAGAAAATGGGAAAGGGTTTGGTTGGTTTTTTTGTTTCTGAGTAATTCGCATGTTTTTGATAAATGATTTTTCTGAAGGTTTTGGCTCTGTTTGTTTGTAAGGATTGGTTTCTGTATGTTTTCTTTGTAAAAAAATGATGTTTGGACCAAAGGGGTTCACTGATTGTTTGGGGTTTGGAATCTCTGTATGTATTTTTTTGTAAAAACTAAAAAGAAGATGATGTTATTGCTGATCTTTTTAAAAAGATGAATGATGATGGATTTGTGTTCTCTTCTATTACAATCTCTCTTGTCCCTATGTGCTCTATTTGGCTTCTATAAGTTTGTGAATTGACCCTAAACTATATGTTTTGTAAAAGAAAGCTAAGAAATAGTTCAAAGAGTTTGTATATTTCTATGAAAAGAAGATGAAAACAAATTTGGAAAAATTTACCTCTTGGCTTTGTTGCTGTGTTTTGATATCCTGTGGCTTGGCTAGATCTTTGTTATTTCTATATATTTTTTCTTGCTGGCCAAAAAAACTCCTCTCTTATGTGCACAAGATTGCTGCCTTTTATATTGGTTGATTTCTGATAAAAATGATAAAATATTGTTGGCTTTGTTGCTTGTACTGTTTTTTTTATAAATCAACTTTGCTAGTTGACTTTACTTGCTGCTGGTACAGTTTCTGTTGTACTGCCTTTGCTTTTCTTGTACTTGTTGTATATTTTATGACCTTAGCTTCTCTTGTGATCCAAGACTTAAATGCTTGAGATTTTGTACAGCTAGGCCCCTCTCTTTTGAGTTTGCTTCTTTACTGATATGTCAAATGTTGACTTTGTGATTTTCTGTATTGCTTCTTTTCAAACTTTTATTTGCTGATGGCTTTTGTATTTTGTCACTTATGGACTTTTGCTATGAACCAAACAATTTTTCTTTGAGATTTGTGGTAAAGTACCCTAGGCCCATGACATGACTTTACAAATTTTGAGGCTCTTTGATTGTTGATTGTACTGGTTTTCTTGTTGAGATTATTTTCGGATTTGAAGCAACATGAGGCTTTTGCTTGTTGATTTGATAATTTCTGATTTCCTCTTTATCTTTTTGTGAACCAAGATTTGAGATTTGCAAGAGACTAACCCTAGCCAATGATGTATGATCCTGATTTTCTGTTGCTGGTTGTACTAGTTTCTTCTGAATTATACCTGCACTTGTTGCTTGATGAATTCTGGTTTGCACCTTTTAGTTTTTTGTGAATCAATTATTTTGAGATTTGCAATATAATTTTAGCCTATGATAAAACTGAAATTGTATGAGGCTTTTTTGAGTTGTTTTAAATCATGTTGGGATGAAATCTGTTGGACTTGTACTTGTGATGGACTTGAAACTCTATTTGCACTATTGTGAACCAATTCTTTTGAGATTTGAAATATAATTTTAGCTTATGATAAATATGAAGTTGTTTAAGGCCTTAGAACATAAAACCTTCTTTTTCTGAACTCTGGTATTTTGTTGCCTTTAGATTTTGCACAGGTTTTGTTCTGGCAGCTTGCAGTGTGCCCTGTTGTTGGTTACAATTTGCTTATGTTACAATATTGATATCTTGCTGCCTGTTATGCAGCTTGCCCCACTGTTTGTTGCAGTTTGCTTGCCTTGATATCTTGCTACCTGTTATACAGCTTGCCCTGCTGTTTGTTGCAGTTGGTTTGTGCTGCAGCATTGATATTTTGCTGCTTGTTATGCAGCTTGCCCTGCTATTTGTTGCAGTTTTCTTGCATTGTTTGTGAATCAAGCTTGCACCTTGTGATTTGCAAACCATAAACTCTCAGGCCAATGAGTAAACAAGAATTGTATGAGGCCTTAGAACACAAACCCTTCTTTTTTGATTCAAAAACCACCCTAATGATGAATTAGAATACTTTGTATATTTTTTTGTTCATTTCTGGATGTTTAAGTTACTAACAAACTTCTCCCTCTTTTTTTTTTCATGAACATGAGGCATGGATGGCCAACGAAGGTTGGAGTAGCTGCTTGAAGATGAAGACTTTGAAGAAATAAAATTTCTCTTTTATTTTTTTAATCAAATCTTTGTAATTTATTGCATTTGTAGACAAAACAATTTTGTAAATTCAAACTTGTGATGTAATGAATACAATGCCTCTGAATAAATTTTGTATGAAATGGAAATATTGTACCAATCTTAACTTTGAAATTCTTACTTGAATGTTCTGAGCAAAACACCTTATTTTGGGTAACTTGTATTTCAAGCAACCACCAAATATGATCAAGCAAAAATAAACACTTTGTACTCCAATCAAACCTCTAAAACAAAATAAATGTTTAAGAATTTTAATTCCACTTGATTAACTTAAATCCAAAGACTTATGGTCAAAAGTCTTAATCTTCAACCTTTGTCCAATGGCTAACTGGTAATCAAAATTAGTTCGCATGTCATTCTTGATTCAAACGGGATTTCTTCATCTACCAAACATGTTTTAAGAACAATCGCCAGTCTTGTAGAATTAACAAACTTCAGCGAATTGTGTTTAAGAATATTTGAAATTTTGAAGACTCAATTATCCCTGAGAAATCATAAACCCTAATTATTGATTTGTCATATAGGAAGAGAATCTGTCTGATCGACCCTCGAGCTAATTGAGTGTACAAGAAACCCTAGGATAGCATCTTGTATGAAAATTTAGAGGGCAAATTTTGGGGTACAACAGCTGCCCCTGTTCTATTTTCTTGAACTTGAAAAGCGAAATTGGCATGCTTGCCATTTGTAGCTTGAAAGTGGAAGATGATTGAACACTAGAGTGCCCGAAAATTTGCACATGTTGGTGTATGAAGTAATGCCTTGAATCTATTGTAATGGGAATGGGCTTAAAGATGTCATTGAATGAACTGAGGGATAATTGTCGGAGATGGGCTTACAGATGCCATCCAAGGGTGACTGTTGATAGGAAATGGACTAAGTCCGACCTTGATTTCAGCTGAAAGAGTGTCAGGATGGCATCCATGTCTGGAGCGTATCTGAACTGTATCTGTAAGATGCTCTGAATGAGTATCAGAATGACGTCCATGTCTGAAGCGTATCTGTACTGTATATGTAAGATGCTCTGAATGAGTATCAGAATGGCGTCCGTGTCTGGAGCATATCTGAACTATATCAAAAGATTGAATCTGAATGAGTATCAGAATGGCGTCCATGTCTTGGAGCATATCTGAACTGTATCAAAAGATGTATCTGAATGAGTATCAGAATGGCGTCCACTTCTGGTGCGTATATGAACTATATCAAAAGATTGAATCTGAATGAGTATCAGAATGGCGTCCATGTCTTGGAGCGTATCTGAATTATATCAAAAGATGTATCTGAATGAGTATCATAATGGTGTCTGTGTCTGGTGCGTATCTGAACTGTATCAAAAGATTGAATCTGAATGAGTATCAGAATGGCGTCTGTGTCTGGTGCGTATCTGAACTGTATCAAAAGATTGAATCTGAATGAGTATCAGAATAGCGTCCGTATCTTCGAGCATATCTGAATTGTATCAAAAGATGTATATGAATGAGTATCAGAATAGCATCTGTATTTGGTGCGTATCTGAACTGTATCAAAAGATTGAATCTGAATGAGTATCAGAATGGCTTCCGTGTCTTAGAGCGTATCTGAACTGTATCAAAAGATGTATCTGAATGAGTATCAGAATGGCGTCCACTTATGGTGCGTATATGAACTATATCAAAAGATTGAATCTGAATGAGTATCAGAATGGCGTCCGTGTCTTGGAGCGTATCTGAATTGTATCAAAAGATGTATCTGAATAAGTATCAGAATGGTGTCTGTATCTGGTGCGTATCTGAACTATATCAAAAGATTGAATCTGAATGAAAATCAGAATGGTGTCTGTGTCTGGTGCGTATCTGAACTGTATCAAAAGATTGAATCTGAATGAGTATCAGAATGGCGTCCGTGTCTTGGAGCATATCTGAACTGTATCAAAAGATGTATATGAAGGAGTATCAGAATGCCGTTCGTATCTGGTGCGTATCTGAACTGTATCAAAAGATTGAATCTGAATGAGTATCTGAATGGCTTTTGTGTCTTAGAGCGTATCTGAACTGTATCAAAAGATGTATCTGAATGAGTATCAGAATGGCGTCCGTATCTTGGAGTGTATGTGAATTGAATCAAAAGATGTATCTGAATGAGTATCAGAATGGCGTCCGTATCTGGTGTGTATCTGAACTGTATCAAAAGATTGAATT
This sequence comes from Vicia faba, assembly GCA_948472305.1. NCBI lineage: Eukaryota > Viridiplantae > Streptophyta > Magnoliopsida > Fabales > Fabaceae > Vicia > Vicia faba. The sequence goes on from OX451735.1 coordinate 590,707,418, forward strand.
TGAATGAGTATCAGAATGGCATTCGTGTCTTGGAACGTATCTGAACTGTATCAAAAGATGTATTTGAATGAGTATCAGAATGGCGTCCGTATCTGGTGCGTATCTGAACTATATCAAAGTATGTATCTGAATGAGTATCAGAATGGCGTCTGTATCTGGTGCGTATCTAAACTTTATCAAAAGATTTAATCTGAATGAGTATCAGAATAGCATCCTTATCTTGGAGCGTATCTGAACTGTATCAAAAGATGTATCTAAATGAGTATCAGAATGGCGTCCGTGTCTTGGAGCCTATCTGAATTGTATCAAAAGATGTATTTGAATGAGTATCATAATGGCGTCTGTATCTTGTGCGTATCTGAACTGTATCAAAAGATTGAATCTAAATGAGTATCAGAATGGCGTCCGTGTCTTGGAGCGTATCTGAACTGTATCAAAAGATGTATCTGAATGAGTATCAGAATGGCGTCCGTATCTGGTACGTATCTGAAAACTTTGAACATTTTTAATGGTAGTTGTTGATTAATCGTATCCTGAAAAGGGTGAAATGTTAGCTAGTATGCTAAGTTATGTTGTATGAAATTCATAGTGTAATGTATTCGTGTTATCAATGATTATGATATATGGATGTGATGTATGCGTATGTGAGATATTTTGCTGCACTGCTTGTCGGTTTTGGGAAAGATAAATCCCCGACTGCTGCTGAGGATAAGTCTTCACATTGTGAAGTTGAAGTGTTGATAAATTTCTGCTTAGAGAAATAAACTTTGTTGTAAGGGAAATACTGTACACTGCTTGAAAAATCCTGCTTGGGGAATCCGGAGAAATTTGGTGACTTCTACTGGGGATTGATAACTGTAAGTTTTGTTTTGCTGGGAATTAAACTGCCTACTGCGGGGGATTTTTGTAGAGGAAGCATAGGGAGATTTCCCTATCTCTTAAATCCATCAGTGATTGCCTTTTATTTTTCTTTATTTGTAAATAATAATTATGTTCAAATGCACGTGTTCAACAATAAATCAATGGATGTTTTTGTAAACAAAATACAAGAGTAAAGAAAAACAAATAGTTTTGTACTTCCAAAGGAATATCTTTGCATTGACTTTGAATAGACGTTTTTGTACAATGAGAAAAACATTCTAGTAAGAGAATGCTGCCGTTTAAAATGAAAATTTTAATACATAGAAAAGACAGCTATGTGTAATAATCTCGTGGGGTTCCCATTCTGCTATAGCCTTTGTATCTCCGAATATCTCGTCCATTTGTCGCCTTGTCTGAAGTTGATGGAGTTGATCAGAACCAATGAGTTTGTCAGTTGAAGCCAAAGGTTGTCATCAAAGTGATCCGACGGGACATAGTCATACGCTTTAATTCCCTAACTTTTTCCTGGACCGCCCTTTCGGGTTTTCAGTCCACCGGGAAACCCTTTTTTGCCCAAGTTTCCCTTTCGGGTTTTCAACTTGCCGGTTGTACAGATTTTTTTGTTTTATCCCTAATTTTTGCCTGAACCCTTTTGGTTCACCGGGATGCTCTTGTTTTGTCTAGGTGTATCAACCTAACGGGTCTTTCATGTGTAGTATCTTTTGACTATGTCCGCGTTCACAGGGTGTGGTAAGTCGTCGCTGTCCATGGTGGCCCTTCGTACATAGGAGTCCATTTTCCCTTGGGATCACCTTGCGGCAGGATGATACGCTTAATTACCAGATCCCCAACTTGATATACTTGGCGTTTAACCTTTTTGTTGAAAGCCTTGATCATCCGTTTTTGATACATTTGACCATGACAGACAGCAGTAAGTCTTTTCTCATAAATTAAATTTAACTGATCAAGTCGAGTTTGAATCTAATCTTCTTCATTCAGCCTGGCATCCTTCACAATCCTTAGTGAGGGGATCTGGAACTCAATAGGCAAGATAGCCTTCATGCCATATACCAGAGAGTATGGGGTTGCCACGGTTGTTGTGCGAGTTATGGTACGATACCCGTGGATAGCGAAGGGTAGCATCTCATGCCAATCTTTGTATGTGACTGCCATTTTCTGTATGATCTTTTTACTGTTCTTATTCGCGACGTCGACAACACCATTCATCTTTGGCCGGTAAGGGGAAGAATTGTGATGTTGAATCTTGAATTGCTCGCTCAGGGCGGTGATCATAGTGTTGTTAAGATTCATATCATTTTTTGTGATGATCTTCTCCGGGATACCGTACCGGCAGATGAGATTTTGTTTAATGAACCGGGCTACGACATTCTTAGTCACGGAAGCGAAAGAGGCTGCTTCAACCCACTTTGTAAAATAGTCAATGGCCACTAAGATGAAACGGTGTCCATTGGAGGCTGTTGGCTTGATTTCCCCAATCATATAAATCCCCCACATAGCAAAGGGCCAGGGGGCCGTCAAGACATTCAGAGGAACTGGAGTTACGTGTACCTTGTCAACATAGATCTGACACTTATGGCAAGTTCGAGAGTGTTGGTAGCAGTATGCTTCCATGGTAGACCAGTAATAGCCTGCCCGGAGTATTTTCTTTGCCATCGTATGCCCACTGGAATGGGTGCCAAAAGTACCTTCATGTAATTCAGCCATGATCCTTTCAGCTTCAACCTTATCTATGCACCGAAGCAATACGGAGTCATGATTGCATTTGTATAGGATGCCATTACTAAGGAAGAATTTAGCAGAGAATCTCCTTAAGAACTTCTTATCATTGATTGAAGCTCCTTCTGGATATTCTTGAGCCTCGAGGTACCTCTTAACTTCGTGAAACCAAGGCTGGTCCACTACTTCAATATTAATCTCGTGACAGTGTGCTGGTTCACCCATTCGTTCAATGGTGATATGGGGAGCCTCGTTATCCCATTTAAGTTTAAACATAGACGACATTGTGGCTAGTGCGTCTGCTAGCTAATTTTCTTCTCGCGGGAAATGCTCGAAGGTGATCGTATCAAAATATGGGAGAAATGTCAAACGTGTTCTTTATAAGGGATGAGGTTAGGGTGTTTGGTGTCCCATTCCCCTTTAATCTAACTGATGACCAAAGCTGAATCTCTGAATACTTTTAAGGATTTGATCCCCAAATTTATGGCAACTTTAAGACCAAAGATGCATGCTTCGTATTCCGCCATGTTATTTGTACAATTGAAACAAAGTCTTGAAGTAAAAGGAGTATGCCATCCTTTGGGAGATATGAGTACAACACCAATACCATTGCCGAGTGCATTAGATGCCTCATCAAAAACCAAGGTCCATCAGGATCCCTGTTTAGGTCCGTCATATGGCCTGATTTCTTCACAGTTGTCTAATGTCATGATGTCTTCATCATGGAATTCAAACTTCATGGACTGATCGTATTTTACAGCTTGGTGAGCAAGGTGATCAGCTAGCACAATTCCCTATATAGCTTTCTGGGTAGTATACTGTATGTCGTACTCTGTCAGGATCATCTGCCATCTAGCTATTCTCCCAGAAAGAGCAGGCTTATCGAAGATGTATTTTATCGGATCCATTTTAGATATCAACAAGGTAGTATGAGTCAGCATATACTGTCTTAGCCGACGAGCAGCCCATGCCAGAGCGCAGCAAGTTTTCTCGAGCAGTGAATATCTGGTTTCACAGTCGGTAAAATTTTTGCTCAGGTAGTAAATAGCGTGCTCTTTTCGGCCAGACTCGTCATGCTACCCCAATACACACCCCCATTGAATTTTCTAAAATAGTCAGATACATGGTCAATGGTCTCCCCTCGATTGGTGGCATCAATACAGGAAGCTTTTGTAAGTATTCTTTGATTTTGTCAAAAGTAACTTGGCACTCACCATTCCATTTGACTACTTGATCTTTCTTCAAGAGCTTGAAGATTAGCTCACAAGTAGCTGTCAGGTGAGAAATGAATCTGGCAATATAGTTCAAACGTCCCAAGAATCCTCTGACTTCCTTCTCAGTACGGGGAGCAGGCATCTCTTGTATTGCTTTAACTTTGACAGGATCGACCTCAATACCTTTGTTACTGAAGACAAAGCCTAGGAGTTTACCAGACCGTACCCCAAATGTACACTTGTTTGGATTCAACCTCATTATGTACTTCTTCAGTCTCTCAAACAGTTTTTGTAAGCGGTCAAGATGCTCTTCTTTTGTTTGCGATCTGGCTATCATATCGTCTATGTAGACCTCTATTTCATGATGTATCATGTCATGAAATAAAGCTATCATGGCGCCCTGATAGGTTGCCCCAGCACTCTTCAATCCGAATGGCATCACCTTGTAGCAGAATGTGCCCCAATTTGTGACAAATGTTGTTTTCTCCATGTCCTCAGGTGCCATTTTGATTTGGTTGTAACCTGAGAATCCGTCCATGAAGGAAAACACTTTGTGTTGTGCCGTATTGTCAACTAGGATATCAATGTGGGGGAGTGGAAAATCATCTTTAGGGCTCGCCCTATTCAAATCTCTGTAGTCCACACACATTCGTACTTTGCCATCTTTTTTAGGTACGGGAACAATGTTGGCAACCCATTGAGGGTAGGAAGTGACAGCCAAGAATCTAGCATTGAATTGCTTCATGACCTCTGCTTTAATATTTTCTGACATATCAGGTCTCATGCGGCGAACCTTTTGTTTTACTGGCGGACAATCTTCTCTTGTAGGCAAAACGATGTACCACAATGTCTGTATCAAGTCCCAGCATGTCTTCATATGACCAGGAAAAGATTTCAACATAGTCATGTAACAACTGAATCAGACGCTCCTTGACACTGGGTTCCAAATTGGCACCTACCTTGACCTCTTTTTTGTCTTCTTCGGTACCCAGGTTGATTGTATCCACGGGTTCCTCGTGAGGTTGAATGGTTCTTTCTTCTTGTTGTAGAAATCTGGCCAGTTCCCCTGGTACTTCATAATCTTCCTCACCTTCATCTTCGGCTTGGTTGATTATATTCTCAGAGTCACGAAAGGCCATAGCAGTATCGTTACCCATGGTATCCAGAATGGATGGATACCTGCATTGTGAGTGTGGGTGTGTGTAAGGGTATAGCTATCTTTGAAAGAAAATAAAATGTAAAAGAAAAACAATGAGCATAAAAGTTTGTATGCAAAAACGTCTATGATTCATTGATGTCATATAAAGATGAAATAATAACCCTTACAAATGGACAATTGTGTCTCGGGTAAGACACAAGGTTTTAAGAGTGCGAATTGTTTTTGAATTTTACAGATCCAACAAAATGTAAAGATAAATTACTGTGGGATAAAAGTGATTGGGACGAAGTCTCTAGCCTCCCAATTGTTGAGTCCTCCATTGACAGTCGGAAAGATCCAATCCTCCAGGTTGCAATCATCTTCACCATCTTCTACCGCGTTGACCTCACAATTGCTAATCTTCAAGGGTGGCCCTCCAGCACGGGCACAACGTACAGCCTTTTGAGCACTTCAAGTGAAACTTAGGCCAAACTTGTCAGACTTATACGGGATATCCGGAAGTTGCCCCCAGATGGTGCACCCATCTTCCTCTACCACTGCTTTGGCGTCCTTTAGTGATGACATCCGGAGTGGAGGTCTTGTAATCTGGGGATTCTAGGACAAAGTCTTGGTCACTGCCACCTCTTGGGGGACCTCTTCGAAGTGTTGAAATGGATTTTCAATGAATTCACCGTCCAATTCCACATATCTGAAGGAATTGATATGGCTGATCATGTATTCTTCCTCTCCATGGACAATGATAATCTTCCCTTGAACCGGATCTTTCAGCATCTGGTGCAATGTAGAGCTAACAGCACCATCATTGTGGATCCATGGCTGTCCTAGCAAACAGGAGTAAGAAAGGCGGATATCCATTACATAAAAGGTTGAATTGAAAGTTTGAGTCCCAACCTTTATGGGGATATCCACTTCCCCGTGCACCATCCTATTCGAGCCATCAAATTCCCTTAATACTATGTTGCTTGGCTTTAACGTCAGTCCCTCGCAGTCAAGTCTGTCAAGAGATTTTTTCGGTAATACATTCAAGGATGAGCCTATGTCCACAAAAACATGGGCCAGAGTTGTGCCCCTGCACTCCACTGAGACATGTAATGCCTCATTTTGCTTTCTTCCCCTCGGTGTTAGATCAGCATCCGAGAAACCTATCCCATTATCCGTTGTCAAGCTGGCTACGCAGTCTTGGAATTGATCAGCAGACGTCTCTTGAGGCACATGGGCTGTTTTTAGGAACTTCACCAAGGCTTTCGCATGTGCCTCGGAACACAGCAGTAATGCCAGCATGGAGATTTTTGAGGGAGTTTGCCCCAATTGTTCAACTACATCGTAGTCGCTCCTCTTTATAATTTTTAGGATCTCCTCCATTTCTTTCTTAGAAGTTTCGGGGATAGTCAATGGTTGGGCCTTCATCCGGACAGGATCAACCAAAATACTTTTCCCTCGAGTTTCAGCAGCAGGAGCATTGGTAGGAATGATATCAGGGGTTGTAACATCTTTGTCTATAGGAGCACTTGTAGAGATGATTATGGGTACGGAAGTAACCTTTGGAGATGCCACAGGGATGACCACGGGTCCAAAAACTACTTTTGGGGGAGCAATTTCTGGAGAAAAGATCTTATCGCTTCGGGTAATTTTACTAGTTCCGACAATATTGCTGATGTAGGAATCTTCTTCTTCGGAGTTTATCTCTTCGGCGGCCGGCTAGTCTTGTTTGATGCCATGGTAGTAAATGTCCCCTCCGTAATTCCACGACACTGTTTTGTCTGATTCATATGGGACTGGCCCAGGAATTATGATTATTAAAGGAGTCGCTTTCAGAACCGATGTAATTCTAACGGGTCTTTTGGTGGAGACCCTGGAAGAATTGGCGGAAATGGTAATGATAGAAACATCTTCAACATGAATAGGTGAAACATGAGTTTTTTCAAACAAAATCTCTTTGTTATCTATCAGGCACTGAATGCTTACCTTCAACAAAGGGCAATCAGTTGGTGAGGACAAGCAGAGATGGAAAATTTCATTACAGCCGGGGAATACACCGGCTTTCAACAAGTTTATCTTAATGGTCGGAAGTGGAGTCATGAGTTCATTAACTATGGTAACAAACAAATCTTCTTCAATAGCATTGGTATTGTGACCATGTCTGGGCATAGGAGCAGAAATGACATTTGGCTTCTCAGGCGCATCAAACTCAATTTCTGTTACTTCAATGAGGTCTTGTATTTTGTTCTTCAAGGCCCAACAATTATTAGTATTGTGACCAGGACTTTCAGAGTGATATGCGCAACGGGCATTGGGATGAGAATGAGTGGTTGTTGTATTGGTGTTTTTCAGAGCTCCTTTCAAGGTTACCATATTGGATCTCAGAAGATGCGGTAATACTTGAGACAGAGTCATGCTAAATCTGGTGAATTGCCTGACTGGCCTTTCCACCCTTGGTTAATTACTTCTTTGTTGATCAGATGTAGGCTTGGGAATCATAACAGCCCCCACCATTGGTCGGCGTTCGGCCATATCTTGGTTCCTTTGCGGATATACAACAGCTACCTCTTTCTTCCCGATGAAAGGCTTCCTTACAGCTGTAGAAGAAGATGAATCCTTCTGAATCTTTCCACTTTTTATGCCAGCTTCCACCCTCTCTCCGATCAATATTAGTTCAGCAAAGCCTGCAGATGAACTTCCGATTAAATGGTTGAAAAAGTACCAGATAAGGTGCCTAAGAACATGTCTACCAATTCCCTTTCAGACAGAGGGGGTTGAACTCTTCCAGCTAAATCTCTCCATTTTTGTGCGTAATCCTTAAAACCTTCATTGGAAGCCATGGCCATACTCTGGAGTTGAGTACAGATAGGCGCGAAATCATCATTGTATTGATATTGCTTGTAGAAAGCTGCAGCAAGATCTTCCTAATTATGGACGTTGGCTCTTTCTAGTTGGTAAAACCAGTCGAGTTGTGTTCCAGACAGACTGTCTTGGAAAAAGTGCACCCATAAGTCTTTATCAGCGGTGTGGGGTTGGATTTTTCTCACATATGACCGGAGATGAATTTTAGGGCATGACACTCCATCATATTTTGCAAACATAAGAACTTTGAATTTCGGAGGAATCACAATCCTCAACACTAATCCCAATTCCTCAAAGTCTAGGCCCGACACCTTTTGTATTTCCATCGCGCTCAAACGCTCTTTGAGATGTCTGTACTTGTCATCAGCTAGAGGATACTGTTCCTCAGAGTAGTCTTCCTCTTCTTCCTCCTCTTCTTCCGATTCTGACGAGACAGTTGTTTCCTTGCCTTTCCCTTCTCCTTCGCCGGATGTTGTTGCAAAATTCAAAGTCCTTCTTGTCTGCCCCTGAAATCTTCTCCCCATGTTTAAGACTCCGGTTACCTTCTTTGTTTTCTTTTTCCTCTCTTCAGCTAGCAGAGTCTTCAATTCTTCTTGCCTCTTGGCTAGGGTTATGAGCAATTGTTGAAACTGCGTATTCTGGGCTTGGAGATCTTTCACTATTTTCTCAAGATCCATCTTACTGAAATAAACAGTAGAGAGATGAGGAGACTTATTGCAAAAGACCTGTTTATGATATGATGAATGATATGTGTATATGCGATGTTTTCAAGGATTTCAAAGATTCTAGTTTGTTTTAGACAAAAAGAAACACACGTTATATTAATAAGATAAAGTTTGAGTACATCAATGCCCCTTGGACAAAATAATACAAAACTCTAAGATAAAAAAAGTAGTGTGCATCCTCTTTGGTGCAATGTAGGAATTTAGAGTCCGCTCCTCATGAAGTAGCCTAGTGAGTTCCAAAACCTTCTTCTCGCTTGCGTAGAATTGGGCTTCAAAAGTATCTCGCTCTCCTTTGAGTTATATCCAATCCATTTTTAGGTATTCGAGAGATATGGGCATGTCAGGATGTGGGATAGTGTATGGAACATCTCCTTCCTTAACAGGCTCAATGATTACCGGGAGAATGGAGGGGTCAGGAATTATAAGACTTTGAGCACGGGTTCGTACCCATTTGAGGTAAAGCTCAATAGGGGGTGGAATTCTTGTGCCCCAAAGTCTTGCTATCCACCTTGTTTATCATCCTCCAAGCTCGGATAAATCTCTGGCGAAGACCTTGATCGTCGTTGTCGTAGTCGAAAACCAAACCTTAAATCAGCATCTCGTGCGGGACATCCCTTCGGGCGTAACCAAACTATCTTGAAGCTAAACATGGGTTGTAGGTGATACCTCCCCTAATTCCAAGTAGAGGGGCATTAGGGAATTCCCCATAACAGTCGACGATGATAACATTCTCTTTGGATCGAGAGCACCAATGAATGTCTGAATGTTTGAGCATCATCAACCTTTGTGACCACCTTGAACCTTGATCATTCTTTAAGACTGATTAGGGAAGATGATAAATAAACCATCTTTCCAAGAGAGGAGTGCAACACATAAGGACACCTCTTTTCCTCATTGTGCGAGTGTGAAAAGAGTGTAGGATATACCCTAGCAATGTAGGCACCGGGTTGCGTGATATGAAGATTTTGACGGCGTTCACATCTATGAGTTGGTAAGGATTTGGAAACAAATCTATCCCATAGATGAGAAGAGCCACAATTTCCTCAAAGGCTTGCAAGTCTAAGGAATTCCAACAGCTTTGGGCTTTCCCAAACAGGAACTTTGCTAAGAAACCTTTGACACCACTCCTAGTTTCCCAATGGGTTGTGACATCAGATGAGTGCAAGTGTAGAGCTTGAGCAATCTCTTCTGGCTTTGGATCTCTTTCAGTACCATTGAAAGGTAGTTGATTGAGAATGGGAATCCTCAAGAGTTGGGAGAATTCTTCCAAAGTAGGCACAAGTTGATAGTCGGGGAATGTGACGCAATGGCACAAAGGATCAAAGAACTGAAAGAGCCCCTTCATCATATCCTCATCTGTGTTGGAGGTGACCAAGTTGAGTAGACAACCATGTCTCTTGGTGAATGGAGAGTTCTCAGGAATCTTTGAAGCTAACTCCTTAAGTTGTGGAGGAATTCTCACAAGGTTGACTTGAATAGTTTTCCTGCAAAGTGAATCCATTTCCTACAAAACAAGAACAAAGATGAATCCAAAAATCCTTGAAATGGATGTATATGATATTCATGATGTCCATGATGTTATGTACAAGTATGCATATACAAGCAAAGCAAACAAGTACTTAGTTTAGGCTTGCACGGAGTTTTATAGGTAAGTACCCTCTTGAAATTTAGTTGGCTTAAACCTGTCCTAGTAATAGTAATCGGGTTCTAAGGAGCTCAATATCACTGGATTGTTTTCTTGGTCATTGTTTCAGCTCAAGCCTCTTTAATGGCGACCGAAATATCCCAAGAAACCAAACCTTAATGAGTGTAGTATCGAGTATCTACCAACTTCAGACTGTACCAAAGTCGATTATCTCACTACATCCTAAAGGCCAAGTTGGTCAAGTAAAGGTTCTAAAAGTTCATTAGTGCTTCATGACATCACTCAGCGGCCCCGTATTCTATTTGATTGACTCAAAGGCTACCGGTACCCACAAATATGTCGCACTAACGTAGTTATTGCTTAGACCATGTTGGTATACCCCGCACAGTTTCCACAATGTATTGCTACTTACCTATAATGTATCCCAATTCCTGGTAGAGGATTCAAACTCAGACAAAGAACCATAATGTAAAACATACAAGTAAAACAATGTAAGCAAGTAAATGTGATTTATCCCTAAGGTAACCCCACTTTTAGAATTTTCCCAAGCAGAGTCTCCAGTTCTATGATACGGTGGGAGAACTGACTTGATTGTTTTGCATTTTATTGCAAATGTTGCAGTTAGCAAGAGTCGCCGCCGACTTTTCTTTTATCCAAAAGGAAAGGTGAAAAAGAAAAGAAAAGACCTTTGAGATTGTTTCTTGAGTTCGAGGGGTAGATTATGAAAAGGGAAGGTATTAGCACCCTTTTCATCCATGGTTTTCCATGGGCTCTTAGTTACTTGCTAGATCACTTACTTTTGTTTGAAAGTATGCTTTGTGTGGTTTTTGAAAGTATTTTGTAAAAGAGGCCATTGTTTAGGCAATCTTTGTAATGATTCTTATTCGTAATAATGTATACAAATATGTTTGTCTTTTTGAAAATATTTTCAATGTTTGTAAGATGTTTGAAAGTGTGTAGGTGTTTGTTTTGAAAATAGCAAGGATATTTATTTTGAAATGGAGCAAGTAACTAAAATTAATCTACCTACTCAAATGTCTTTCTTGTTCATTTTATTTTACTTTGATATTGTTGTATTACCATTGATTTGGTAAGCAACTCTATCTTTGGATGTAAACGAGACGGGCGTGAGTCATCGTATAGTCATGATTAGCAATGTTGCAAAGTATCTTAGCATTCTCCTTTAGAGACTAAGATCATTTGAAAGGCAACTTAGATAGCGTTATCGAGGAGCTATGATCTTATATTAGCTTGTTTTTGCTAAGATACTTCACATGCGTAATATGGCCATTTTATAAGGCAACCAAGTGGAGAAGCCTAGGGATGCTTGTGTGCAAGTGTATTATTTCATGCTTGTTTATTTGTCTTGAATTAGGGTTTTCTAGGTTAGTTTTAGTCTTTTCATACAGAAACCTAATTACTAGCAATTGTATATAAAGCGATAAATGGTAAAATTTAAAGTTACTATGCTATTACAATATTTGGGGATGGGGTATACAAATTTAAAAATGGGGGAATTTGCAAGAAATTAAACCCTAGTTATCTATTACAATCATATTGAATTGAATGAACAAGAATTGAAATAAATATTATATACAAGAAATGAAATGAATATAATGTACAAATAATGATATGAATATAATGTACAAGAATTGAAATAAATAATATATAAGAAGGTAGAGAAACAATTTATAAGGTAATGAATGAAAAGGAAATGAAATATTTGGTTTAAGAAAAGGTTTTTAAAATAAAATGATTTAATAAAATATAAATTAACTTAATTTATAAAAGAAAATATTTTTTAGTGTTTTTATGAAAAGATTTTGAATATTAAATTAACTAGTAAAATTAATTAATTAAAAGAAAACCTAAGTTCTAATTTAATTTTAATTATAACCCTAAGTCTAAAAAAAAACTAAATTTGTTTAAGAAAATATTAATTTTCTCTAGCTTAGAAAGTAATGAAAATAAATATATATTGCTAACTACATAATACATATATTTTTTTTTTGTTTTCTTTATTAATAAAAATAATAATAAAATTAGTATTAATAATAGTAAAAATAAATAATAAGAAAATAAAAATAAAAATATGAAGTGAAGTTTGGGGTGTGAAAATCAGATTAGAGTGTTTGTTAGAAAAAACATTTTGGAGTTTGGCCCAATAGTATTTTTATGTTAGACAGAAAAATGATAATAAAAAAAATAATTGGGCCTGGAGTGATTAGTAAGCAAGGGGTGCGTATAAAAGAATGAGGTTGGGTCTGGTGTTATTGGTTTGTTAACAGGGGGTATGTAAGGAATAAGGGATTGGTGTTTGGCAAAGGGGGTTTTGGTTGCTTGAAGGAAAGAAGGCCCGGTTGTTTTAACAAAACAACCAGATTATGAATCATAGTCTCATTTGGTCCAAAACATTTCTCTCTCTTTCTTTTGATACTCTCACTCTCTCTTGTTCTCTCCTCCTTTGAGTATTTGGCTGAAAATCTCCCTATCGGCGGTTAGACGGCGGTGGATGGTGGTTCATATGGCGGCGATGCTTCAACATTAATTTTTTTACTTTATCTGTTTCATCTCTTCCTTCTGAACACTAATCTCACTCTTGTTTTTACAGATCATGACAGGATTCGCGTAGATGTTAAAGGGGATGGACGGAATCCTAATTGTTCTGATTTGCTTTCTTCTACATGATTTTGATGATATCTTTCTTCTCTATCTCTTTTTAATAATCTCTGAAAGGCTTATGTTTTTTGAAAATGATGTTAAAAAATGTGTTAGGGTTTGTGTCCTGCATGCGGTACTGTGTTTCTATCTTTGATGATGATGAATTTGAAAGAATGATTTTTAAGGGCTTGATGGTTTAAGGCATTATTGCGTTGCTATGATTCTGTATATTGCTTTTTGTTGGATAGAAATGGAAAGGGTTTGTTGGCTTGTTGTGACTTTGATTCTGTTTCTTTCTATATTTTTGATGATGAGGAGAAAATGGGAAATGGTTTGGTTGGTTTTTTGTTTGAGTAATTCGTATGTTTTTTATAAATGATATTTCTGAAGGTTTTGGCTTTGTTTGTTTGTAAAGATTGGTTTCTATATGTTTTCTTTGTAAAAAAAATGATGTTTGGCCCAAAGGGGCTCACTGATTGTTTAGGGTTTGGAATCTCCGTATGTTTTTTTTTTTGTAAAAACTAAAAAGAAGTTGATGTTATTGCTGATCTTTTTAAAAAGATGAATGATGATGGCTTTGTGTTCTCTTCAGTTACAAACTCTCTTGTCTCTATGTGTTCTATTTGTCTTCTATTAGTTTGTGAATTGACCCTAAACTATATGTTTCGTAAAAGAAAGCTAAGAAAAAGTTCAAAGAGTTTGTATATTTCTATGAAAAGAAGCTGAAAACAAATTTGGAAAAATTTACCTCTTGGCTTTGTTGTTGTCTTTTGATATCCTGTGGCTTGGTTTGATCTTTGTTCTTTCTGTATATTTTTTCTTGCTGGCCAAATAAACTCCTCTCTTATGTGCACAGTATTGCTGCCTTTTATATTGGTTGATTTCTGAGAAAAAATGATAAAATACTGCTGGCTTTGTTGCTTATACTGTTTTTTTTTTATAAATCAACTTTGCTAGTTGACTTTGCTTGCTGCTGGTACAGTGTCTGATGTACTGTCTTTGCTTTTCTTGTACTTGTTGTATATTTTATGACCTTGGCTTCTCTTGTGATCCAAGACTTAAATGCTTGAGATTTTGTACAACTAGCCCCCCTCTTTTGAGTTTGCTTCTTTACAGATATGTCAAATGATGACTTTGTGATTGTCTGTATTGCTTCTTTTCAAACTTGTATTTGCTGATGGCTTTTGTATTTTGTCACTTGTGGACTTTTGCTATGAATCAAACAATTTTGCTTTGAGATTTGTGGTAAAGTACCCTAGGCCTATGACATGACTTTACAAATTTTGAGGCTCTTTGATTTTTGATTGTACTGGTTTTCTTGTTGAGACTATTTTCTGATTTGAAGCAACATGAGGCTTTTGCTTGTTGATTTGATATTTTCTGATTTCCTCTTTATCTTTTGTGAACCAAGATTTGAGATTTGCAAGAGACTAACCCTAGCCAATGATGTATGATCCTGATTTTATATTGCTGGTTGTACTGGTTTTTTTTGAATTAGACCTGCACTTGTTGCTTGATGAATTCTGGTTTGCACCTTTTAGTTTATTGTGAGCCAATTCTTTTGAGATTTTCAATTTAATTTTAGCCTATGATAAAACCGAAATTGTATGAGGCTTTTTTGAGTTATTTTAAATCATGTTGGGCTGAAATCTGTTGGGCTTGTACTTGTGTTGGACTTGAAACTCTGTTTGCATTATTGTGAACCAATTCTTTTGAGATTTGCAATATAATTTTAGCCTAAGATAAAACTGAAGTTGTTTGAGGCCTTAGAACATAAAATCTTCTTTTTCTGAACTCTGGTATTTTGTTGCCTTTAGATTCTGCACATGTTTTGTTCTGGCAGCTTGCAGTGTGCCCTGTTGTTGGTTATAGTTTTCTTATGTTGCAGTATTGATATCTTGCTGCCTGTTATGCAGCTTGCCCTGTTGTTTGTTGCAGTTGGTTTGTGCTGCAACATTAATATCTTGCTGCCTGTTATGCAGCTTGCCTTGCTGTTTGTTGCAGTTTTCTTGCATTGTTTGTGAACCAAGCTTGCACATTGTGATTTGCAAACCATAAACTCTCTGGCCAATGATTAAACAAGAATTGTATGAGTCCTTAGAACACAAAACCCTTATGTTCTGATTCAAAAACCACCCTAATAATGAATTAGAATACTTTGTATATTTTTTTGTTCATTTCTGGATGTTTAAGTTACTACCAAACTTCTCCCTCTTTTTTATTCATGAACATGAGGCATGGATGGACAGCGAAGGTTGGAGTAGTTGCTTGAAGATGAAGACTTTGAAGAAATAAAATTTCTCTTTTATTTTTTTAATCAAATCTTTGTAATTTATTGCATTTGTAGACAAAACAATTTTGTAAATTCAAACTTGTGATGTAATGAATACAATGCTTCTGAATAAATTTTATATGAAATGGAAATATTGTACCAATCTTAACTTTGAAATTCTTACTCGAATGTTATGAGCAAAACACCTTGTTTTGGGTAACTTGTATTTCAAGAAACCACCAAATATGATCAAGCAAAAATAAACACTTTGTACTCCAATCAAACCTCTAAAACAAAATAAATGTTTAAGAATTTTAATTCCACTTGATTAACTTAAATCCAAAGACTTATGGTCAAAAGTCTTAATCTTCAACCATTGTCCAATGGCTAACTGGTAATCAAAATGAGTTCGCATGTCATTCTTGATTCAAACGGGATTTCATCATCTACCAAACATGTTTTAAGAACAATCGCCATTCTTGTAGAATTAACAAACTTCATCGAATTGTGTTTAAGAATATTTGAAATGTTTAAGACTCAATTATCCCTGAGAAATCCCAAACCCTAATTATTGATTTGCCATCTAGGAAGAGAATCTGTCTGATCAACCCTCGAGCTAATTGAGTGTACAAGGAACCCTAGGATAGCATCTTGTATGAAAATTTAGAGGGAAAATTTCGGGTACAACAATGGGCATGTAAGCTATTCTGCTGTAATACTATTTGATTAGAGAAAACAAATCCCTGACTGCTGTTGGAGACTTGGAGTGTAAGTCTTCATGTTTTAAAGTGCTGATGAGTTGATGAGCTTCTATTTGTTAGAGAAATAAACTCTGTTGTAAGGGAAACGCCGTGTATTGCTTGCAAAATCCTGTTGGGGAATCCTGAGAAATTGGGTGACCTTTACTGGGGAGTGATAACTGGAAGTTTTATTCTGCCAGGGATGTGAGAGAGCTTGATATCATTAAGCTGCACATTGTGGGGATTTTATGGAATAGTCTAAAGATATTATCCTATTTCTTAGAGCCATTAGCGATTGTCTCTCTATTTTCTGTTCCTTTTTGTTAATTTGTAAACAATAGTTACGTTTAAATGCATATGTTCAAAAATAAATCATTGGACGTTTTTGTAAACAAAACACAAATAAAGAAAACATTGAAGTTAAGTTGGCTCAACCTGTCCTAAAATAGTAACCGGGTTCTAGGAATCTCATATCACAGATCTTTTTTGCAGGCTTTATTTTAGCACGACAATTGGCTAGCCACTAAAACATCCTGAAAGTCAAATCTCAACGAACATAACTTCGAGTATCAAGCAACTTTGGACTGCACCAAAGCTGACTGTCTCACTACTTTCTAATGGCCAAAATGGCTCAATTAAGGTTCTAAAATCAATTTAGTGTTAATGACACCAAAGTGTCACTAACTGTAGCTATCATGTTAACCATATCGGTCTATGCTGTACAATTTTTATGATCTATTGCTACTTACCTAAGGAATCATTAGATTCGGGTGTGGGAATTTTCACAAGCAATAATACCCAAACAAACCCTTAAAGTAAAGCAAACAATTCAAACAATTAAAGGAAGTAAAAGTGATCTAAACTCTAAGGTAACCCCTCTTTTTTAAGTAGTCCCCAACAAAGTCGTCAATTCTGTAATACGATGGGAGAACTGACTTTTTTTTGTTTTATCCAAATGTGTCGATAGCTAGAGTCGTCACCAACTTTTATTTTATCCAATATTTAGGAAAGGTGAAAAGAACACGAAAGACCTTTGATAGATTTTTAGTTCGGGGGGTAAGTTATGAAAAGGAAAGGTGTTAGAACCCTTTTCATCCGTAGTTATCTATGGGCTCTTAATTACTTAGCTCGCTTTTTAAAAATTGCTTTGTGCATGTGTGATTTGTTTGAAAGTATTTTGAAATGCCAATGTAATTTTAACTTTGTAATAATCCTTGTGTCGGTCCTCAAGAATGTATAAAAAGTGTTTTATTGAAAATATCTCGTTTGAAAGTGTAGTGTGGAAAATGTTTTTGTTTGTGAAAAAGGTTGTGAGCAAGCATTCAAGAATTCTTACCCACTAAGTATGGTCTTATTGTTATTTTCCTTATCCTTTGGAGATAGTACTATCCATGCCATTAATTGGTAGGTAGCCCTATCTATTGGATATGAAAGGACAAGCGTAAGGTCATCGTATGGTCATCGAAGGCAACATGTAAGGATACTTTAGCAATTATATCGAAGGGACTATCATTTTTCTCGTAGGGTCATCGAAGGGACTAGATCATTTTGTAGGTAACCTGAGGGATATCGGGGGACTATGATCTTTATTCGAATGGGACTATGATGATTTGATTGAGGGTCTTTTGCTAAAGTGTCCCTATGTTCAAGGGACATGACCAATATTCATAAGGAAACAAGAGAGGTTACCATATAGGTGCAAGTGTGAAGAGTGTTTGATTTCAGTTATCATATCTTGTGAATTAGGTTTTCTATGTCGCTTTTAGTCTTTCCATGCAAACCCTATTTTACTAGTAGTTAAATATGTACGGAAAACTAAAGTGCGGAATATAAAATCCTACGCAATTACATGGCTTTGGGGAAGATACATAGGTATAGAAATTTTGGGAAAGTAAACCTACGTTATTACATCCTCGGAGTAGATACATAATAGGGGAAAAACACAGAAATATAAATCTAAGTTATTACATTAATAACGTGACCTATACATTTTGTATAAGAAAATTAAATAGCAAAAATAAATAAGAAAAAATGTTAGAAAAAATGTTTTAATGTTTTTTGTTTTCTTAAGAAAATAATTGAAGTGTTAAAAATAGTAATTAAAACCTAAATTCTAATTTATTTTAATATTAAGAAAAAAAGTTCAATTAATTAATTAGTAAATAGAAATATGTCAAAAATTTAACTACTAATTAAAAAACCTAACCCTAATTTGTCACGGTTTAAAAAAAAATTATGTTTGTTAATGATTAATTAGAATATAATTAGTAAAATAGAAAGGAAATTAGGGTTAGTAAAAATAAGAAAAAAACCAAATGCATGGGGTGGGACTTGAACCCATGCCATCAACCTCACATATTATTCCCTTTACCACTGCGTCGTGCTGTTTTTTATGATTGAGAATAGGAAGCACTCAACATATTATAAACCTACGTGTTAGTTTGGAAAAAACAAAATAATTTTGACAAAAGGTTGGCTCGAACCCACTCCCTTTGTAATACTATATAGCGCCCTTACCAATTGTGCCACACTATTTTTTGTGTTATAGAATACAAACAAATCAATATATAATAAAAATGTTAGATCATAGAAACACCAGAGCCCTAGCTCTAGTCGTCTTCTCCGGTGGATCAAAAACCCTATCCTGCAAAAACACATGAGTTAGATCATAGAAGGGACCCTATTCCCCTAATTTGATCCTTGTGAATCCAATGGAAGCATTGGTTTGATCTGAAAATTCATGTAGTGTGAGTTTTAAAAATAAATATTTTAAACTTCCTAACAATGACAAATCTTTGTTCCTGCGTCAAAGCTTGCAAATGATGGATCAAAACAGTCCTAAACATCATCATAAACACATGTATGCATTAAATCACTCAATAATGCATATATTAAAAGTTTGGAATTAACGAAAGTTACCAAACCAGAGAAGTTGAGGGAGAGTGTTCTGGGATGCTACGAGCTTCAAGGATGATTGGAATGAGTTCCAGGAGTCTTCAGGAAGCTTGCTTGATGCTTGGAATAGAGTGAAAACAGATGCACACAAGGGTTTGAGTTTGCCTTAGTTTTGAGAAATTTTGGAGATTTTAGGGCTTGTTCTTGAGACAGCTTTTCATGTTCTTTGATGTTTGAAAATGTTATGTATATATAGAGGAGTGATTTAGGTCAAATGATGGGCTTGGACATCTCATGAAATCATATCTTTGATTTTGTTTGAAAATAAGTTCAAATCTTCCAAAACCAATGAAAATTTGTTTCAAACAAGGCCACACGGTTTCTTTAGCTTCAAGGTAGGTTTTTGGACCTCCAACATGATTAAAACAAAAGTCCACACGCCTTGTATCAACATCTTGATAATTTATTTGATTTATTTGAAAAATATTTGAATAAATAAAATAAAAAATCAAGGTCATGCATGGATGGACTTAGAGGTCCAATATGAAGTCATGAACACGTTTGAACCTGAAAACTTAGGCCCATTAGCCCAAAAATTAAAATTTGCTCAATTTAGGTTTCATGCATTCTCTCAAAATTGTTCAACTTGCACTAACCATAACTCTCTCAATTTTTTTCATATGAAGATGATTTTGAACTTTTTGGAAACCTCAAGATGTCTCATGAAACTTTAATGTTGGTTATTTTTTCATTTGAATCCTTTATCTTTATGTAAATTGCTTTGACAAAAAATGTCTTTTTGTTGACTTTTAAAATGACTTGTAATGTTTTTCCCCATATCTCTCCAATGAAGCATTTTTGGCCTTGAGCTGAGAGAGAGAGAGAGAGAGAGAGAGAGAGAGAGAGAGAGAGAGTTGTAGACATATGAGAAACCATGAAATCCACTTGAGGCATTAGAAGCTCAATTTTCCTTGAGAAAAACAAAACCCTTGTGTTGTACCATAAATTTCGCCCCTAACTTTTTCAGTCGCACTTTCATATCATATTTTGTCATTTGGTCACAATCATTAATAAATAGCTTCATTCATCACATTTTCATCCTATCTTTAAGTTTGCTCTTGTGTTTTTGACTAACTTCTAATCAAAATACAAAAAAATATTTGTCGTTGTCTTTACATATTTGTGTTTTGTAGGTACCGAGTCGAAGCATATGGAAAATAAGGTTTTCCGGTATTATTTCCCTAAAATCTCTATTTGCAAAGAAACATAATTAAAAAATATTCATTTTTTTCACTGTACAATCAATTGCTCCTAGAGTGCAATCGATTGCACAAGGTGTATTTTGCATAAGTTTTGAAAAAATACACTGTGCAAATCAATTTGCACTGTAGTGCAATCATTTGCACAATGCGAAAATTTGAAAAAAAATCAGCAATTTCAAGCTTGTCAAATTTTGGCTCCAATTTTCCTCTAATTTTTGAAAGAATTATCATTAATTCAAATTTTGGCTCCAAGAATCAATTACCAAATTACCACTAATCCCAATCCTAAACTTTATAAATAGAGCCCTCATTTCATTCAAATTTGAAGCTTTTGATAGCCAAAATCACTTTGCTAAAAAATCTCTCAATTCTCTCCATCTACCAAATTCACTCAAAGCTTCATTTTCAAAAAAAGTTAGTAAGCTTTGCATTGAAGCTTACTAATCTTTGAGCTAAACCTTCATCCAAACACCTTTTCTTCATCAATTCTCTACATCCAAGCTTGGGAAATTGATTCTTGTGGTTGAATTGAAGCAAATTCTTGAATTTATGTTGATAATTCTCTAGATCTACCTTTGGTAAGTTGGATTTTCCATCTTTCACAATGTAATCTCTTATTGATCTTTTGGTTGATTCATTGATCATTGTTTTGTGATTACATTGGTGTTATTTCCTCATAATTTATTGGAATTTTCGTGCTCAATTAGATCCATGATCATAAGGTGTTTGATGGAAAGTTTGAACAAGAATTTTGCCTTTTGAAATGCTGTTTTGTTGTCTGTATCGGCGTGCAATTGATTGCTATAACAGTGCAATCGATTGCACTAAGTGAAATTTGCTTAAATTTTTGAAAACATCACTGTGAAAATCGATTTGCACAGAGACAGAATGCATTTTTTTCCTTGTTTTGGAGCAGCTTTGATCCAAAATGCTTTTTCTACTCACTCCTTTTGATTGTTGGTTTAGATTGCAATTTTAATTGTCCAATTTCTCTTTAAATTCAATGGAATTTGTGATGTAGATGAAGTTGGATAAATGTTCATCAATTCAAATCTACCTAAGAGTGAATTACTTAATTCATTTTTGGTGCTTTGGATTAATGATATGTTTAGTGCTTTAATCCATCTAGAGGAGTGGTTGAATTTAAAGATGAAAGAATTTTGAGGTGGTGATCCAAATTAGCTTATCATTCCCCTCCCTCTTTTTATCTTATCCCTTTCTTTTTTAAAATGTTCTACATGTTAAGGGGTGATGATCTCTATATCATTTATCCAAACATGAAGTACATAGATTGCTATTGACCGGCCTCAAAATAGGTGCGACCTCTATATAAGTCCACTTACGATTGCTTACCATAGCGCTAAATTTTGTCCTGATTCTAATAAATGATCATTTGTGGCCCAAACCTATATTTGCAAGCCCAAGTATATTAATTTGATCTCTTTGATCCAATAACCTTGAGATTCATTGTGTGGAGGCTTTGGTTCTACCAATCCTCTAATGGATCTACATCACTTTTGGTCAACACGGATCACTTAAGCATCGTTGATCATTAAATGTTACTTTTGAGAATTTCAAAATGGATGATATACTTGACAAAAAGCAAATGCAACTTGTTGTTTGGAGGCTTTTGTTCTACCAATCCTCTAATGAGTTCCCAATGTAAGTTTCAAGATGGTCATCCAACTAACAACTAATTTATAACAATTGACTTTACTTTATGCTTTTACTTTTATGCTTTATGTACCATTTAATTTAAGCATTTACATTTCATGCCATTTTTATTTTTCTCACTTGAGCATTTATTATTATCCCATTTTTTATTTTGCTCACTTGAGAATTTACTTTTATGTCATTTTTATTTTGCTCACTTGAGCTTTTATTTTCCTTTTATAGACACTTAATAATCAACATGAACCATAAAAAACATTAATGTTACTTGGACTATTTGGTTACTATCCTTTGCATTATGGAGTGATGGACTTCTTGGACTTAGGATTAGAAAACTTGGCTTATATTGGTGACCTTGTGACCTTAATTTATATTTTGTCTGGAGTTCGTGAGGTTTACCTCATGACATTGGGTTGTTTGTTTGTTTTGTGTGCAGGTTATTATGATTACATACTTTGTCAGTAATCTAGAATTTATCTGTATACAGCCGTTACTCTGCCCAATTTTTTCGAATACTTAATACACTTGAAGTTTGGTCTTCTCAAGAGGTCTAGTATCTTTGCTTGCTTGGTTTAAATCCAAAGAATGGGAATTCTACATCGGCTCATAATGTCAAGTATTGGCTTCTTGTTGGTTAGACGGTTCTCTTCTTTAGCTTTTACCTTATGCTTTAGGATAGTCCCTTCATATCCTCCCATCTTCTTTAATTTTCAAAATCTTCTCATTTTTTCAAAACCTTCTTTGTTTATAAACTCGAACCGCTTTCATAATAAACCTCGGATTTGTCGAGTGCCTTATCTTTCAAAACATCTTTTCTTTAGACAAACTTCAATACATTTAATCATACTTTGACATCTTTCAAAATTAACAAAAACACTTCAACTCATTCAAACCTTTTTGTGCGCTCTAGCACCTTTACCCTTCAAACTTTTCTAGGTGAGACATGATTCATTGATAGTCGAGCAACGTTATCCTATCCCTATGGTTATAAAAGTATCGACTTTTCCACTTGAGTACAAGAGGCATTCTTAAACCCTCACTCTTTTTGATTTAAGGTCCATCTTTCTCACACCTTGTGGGCTTTAGTCGAGATTTCTATCCTAATAATGACGACTTGTCTCCTTGTTTAAAATCAATCAACAGACAAGTCTTTTCTAGCCGAACTACGGTGCTCTGACTTCCCATTTCACGAGGGAGTACGTAGGCACTAAGTCTTACGATCCAAGGCGAGCAACAAAAATAATAATAAAAACATCTCATTTTATTTTGTTTACAAATACACATTCATTCTATTTCTTTAGCAAGTAAACCTTTACATAACACTCCTTTTAAAAAGAAACCAAACAAAGTTGATCTTACGGAGTACCGTAGATGCTTAGGGTGCCAATACCTTCCCTTTGCATAACCGACCTCCGTACCTCGATCTCTGATCTTTTTGGGTTTTGTTCGCTTTTTCCCATTTCCCTTTAGAAACAATAAAGTGCAGTGGCAACTTCATTGTGTTGAGATAAGTCAATTGATGGGTTAATCTCAAATATTTACCGCTACTTTTCTTTACATATCATCACAGTCGCAATTGAGCATAGAAAGTGGCGACAGAAAAGTGGCAACTTCACTGGGGACAGTTTGACCTATTGCTGCTCCATTCCTAAGTGGGTCAATCCTAGTTTTGTTTGTTTATTTTCTTTGAGTGTTTATATATTGTTTTACTTGCTTTTTGTTACTTCCCATTATGCTTTAAATATATTTTTCTGGATTTTCCTGGTTTTCAGGGGCTTGGTGATTTCTTATAATCTTCTACCCGGACTTTGGGCAAACGTAAGATAGGAAGGGGGGTATAGTCATGTTAACTTTGAGGGAGTAATCCCAAAAAAGGAGACATGAGATCCCCCACTCAGTGGAGGCCCCTTTGACTGTAGATTAGTTTACCGAGTAATCGGGAAGACGTACTTCTTTCAACCTGGGAGCCTGCTGAAGATGAGGACCGTAGTTTACCTAACCCATCTTGGCCTTTTAGGTGTAGTGCGGAAGCTATGACGGAGTAATCCGGAAGTAGTTGTCACACGATTCTACGCTCGAACGAGTTTTTCTTGAGAATATTACTAATTACCGAGTTAATCGGGATGTTGGTAATACCATAAGGAAGGATGTAGACTCTGGGAACCTCTTAGAACCTCGTTCGGCAGGTGATAACCGTTAGTCCATGCCTTATGGGTTGTACCTTTGACTCTAGGCTCGTGATTCTGAACTGTGTGATCCTGTTACTGTGCATTGCATTGCATAACATTGCATATCGTTTGCATCCTCTACATCATTCTGCATACATCCAGGTTGTTCAGGATCTTATTCCTAGTTGCTTCTTTCTTCTAGTTAGTCGTCTACCGTCAAGTTGATTCCTCAACACAACTACGGGACTAGAGCTACTGTCAGATTGAGAATGGAAAACCAAGAATAACACAACATGGAAGTGAGAGTGGAAATTTACGAGTTGAAGTCAGGAAAGGCCAAACTTACTAAGATGATCCAAGTCCTGATTTCTAGAGGAGAGCTAACTCAAAGGACTGTGATATATGAAATCCCAACTACCGTTGTTGACAACCAACCTATCCAGCATACATCTACTACATGGCCAGAGTTTGGGTTACCTCATAACTACTATTCTCCTATTGCCATTACTTCAATGGTTGGCCAGTCTTCCCAACCAGTATTTCAAGCTCTAGTTTACGCTGAACCTCAGCAAATCGTTCATACTGCTTCTCGCCAACCTGCTGCACAAGCTGCTTTTGGGAACCCTCTCTTTGAGTACCATGCTGCCAGTCCTCGAAGTGTGAGTCAAGGATACTTTGGTGAGTTTGAAGAGTTCAAAGAACAATATCAGACTTTAGAGAAGAGACTCCGAGATATGGAAGGTAATGATGTCTTTGGTATTGCTACTGAAAACATGTGCCTAGTTTCTGATCTGGTTATGCCTGTAAAGTTCAAGACTCTCGAGTTTGAGAAATACCGGGGGCACACTTGTCCAAGAAGCCACTTGGTGATGTACTTTAGAAAGATGTCTTCTTACACAAATAATGACAAGCTGCTTATCCATTGTTTCCAAGATAGTCTAAGTGGAGCTTCATTGAAATGGTATACGGGACTTGAGAAAGGTCGTATCCAATGCTTCCAATATCTTGTTGATGCTTTCATAAAGCAATACAAATACAACCTTGACATGGCACCTGATCATCGCCAACTTCAAAATATGTCTCAGAATGAGAAAGAATCTTTCAAGGAATATGCTCAACGATGGAGAGAATTGGCATCTCAAGTTGAATCACCTCTGGCAGAGAAAGAGTTAACTGGTTTGTTCATGGATACTCTGTCCCCCTTATTTTGGGAGAAGATGATTGGTAGTGTGTCCTCCAGCTTCACAGACCCGGTGACTATCTGCCAAAGATTAGAAGACGGAATCAAGAATGGTGAAGTGTCTAAAGCTACTGAATCTTCTAATGGTGGAAAGAAATACCTTGGGAACATTCAGAAGAAGAAAGAGGTAGAAGCTAATGTTGTCTCGACTGAGAGAAGAGGACCTCGCCATAGGCCTCAATACATTGATCAACCATAAGTAGTGGTTTTTACTCATGCAGTTAATGCTCAACCAGTTCAGGTTCCTCAATAACAGAATATTATGTAGAATCAAAATCGGAATAGGGATCAATTTGATCCCATCCCTATGACATATTCTGAATTGTATCCTGCATTGGTGCAGAAGGGCTTGATTACAACTAGGCCTCTGATTCCTCTAAATCCTCCTCCAACCGGGTTCAGATATGACCTTCACTATGAATTTCATCAGGGAGCTGCCGGTCATGACTTAGAGAGCTCTTATGCATTGAAAAACAGAGTGCAAGAATTGGTGAAAGCAAATATTATCATTTTCAAAGAGGCAGGTCCTAATGTTATCATTAATCCTTTTCCAAAACAAAGTGGCTGAATACTATGTCGGGGTACCCTTAAGTCACTTCCTAAAGCCAGTGTTTCAGAAAGGACAACTCATCCTTGTTACTGATTAGTCACTAGGACATCTTTCTTTATGTTTACATTTTCCTTTGTTTGTGTTAAAATTGTTTCTTTCAAATAATGTTTATACTTTCATGTTAAGTTTAATGAAATGAGCATTGAAATGTTTTGATTCAAATTATTTTCATTTACATGCTTTCAAAAATATGTTTTGTTTACTCCCTTTATCAAGCTTTTGTTTATGCAAAGATTCGAGGGAGGATGATGAAAACGAAATACCCATAATTGTTGCTGGTATAATTTCGAATAAAACTTTGCTGAGGATATACAGTCATTATTTCAACTCCCAAACACTAGAAAAATAAGGAAGTTAATCCCTCGTTCACCCCTTTGAGCCTAGAAGTTGGAGTTTCTTTCTATACGAAAAAAACCTACAATCTTAACCTGGGGATGGGTAGTTATCAATTAATTTGGTTGTGCATTCAATTACAAAAGAAATCGTGCAAGACACCTTTCAACAAAGGTCGCGATCAAGCTTTCCTTTGCACACAACAAAAAGTGTCAAAGATGCTGCCAAACCAAAAATGACAAAGATGGTTCCCCGCAATCATTGAGCAAGGAAGACATTATCTTTCCGAAAAGAAAAATTAAATGAAAAGAAAAATCAAAAGAAAAATCCTGCTAAGTCAAAACCTCTGAAGGTGACTTGGGCAAAAAACTGGGGCATCCCGCTGACTGAAATTCCAAATGAAACAGTTCAGGAAAAAACAGGGGCATCCCGCTGACTGTAATTCCGAATGAAACAGTTCAGGCAAAAGTTAAGAATAATAAATTCAATCAGAAGAAGTCTTCAAATCCTCAAAATTCTCCACCAGAGTTGACAAAAGTCCTCAAAACAGCAAAAAGATGTAAGAAGAAATGACTGTCATTCTCAAGAATCCTTTAGCTTCTGAGCCATCGTCATTGCTTCCATCAGTGCAATTCCAAAATCTCTTGGAACCTGAATGCAAATTCTGAATTAACTGAACGTAAGACTGAAGAACATCACGGAGATTGGGTTGGCTAAAAATAAACTTTGAGCCTTTATCCTTTATTTCTTAAATCGTGAACCAGACTACGTTACAACCCTCAAAAGACTTAATTGAAGCTACATTTATTTTGAAAGCATACTACAGCAAGGTTGCGCAAACTGACTCCTATGATCTTTTGCGAATCATTTGTTTTGGTTTCATACATTTGTTTTCACTTTAAAAGTATAAACCATTGGGTTTTAACCAATGATGCATTTTCTATACACCAATAACATCATTTCAAAAATGATTTTGGATTCAAAACTTTTGCATGAACTTTGCATTAAAATTACCATGTTTGAATAAACAATTTTGCTTGCAAACAAGCTTTCCTCGTTAAGGAATTTCAAACAGCCGAGAAACTTAGTCAGTGACCCTATCAGGGGCAAGTATCTTCCAGATCCATCTGCGAATCAGTTCAAGATTTGTTTCTCAGTGCGAGTTTTTCTAAGATTGGTCAGCCAGAAGATCATTTTCAAGACTCGTGTTGGGGCATTCCTTTCCAACAATCATTTCAAGAACTGAAGCCATGATCAGTTTATTCCAACACACATTTCAAGAACTGAATCCATTATCAGTTTATCTCCAACAATCATCTCAGAGCTGAAGCCATGATCAGTTTATCCCCAATAGTCATTTTAGAGCTGAAGTCGGGATCAACTCATTTCCAGCAACTTTTGACTGAAGCCATGATCAGTTTATTTTCAAGAGTCAGTAAATCTGGGACAAATACCCAAACAGTTCTCCATGTCTTTCCTCATAAGATCATCAGTTCAATACAACTTACAAGTGTGACAAATTTGCGCCAAGACATTTTCTTCCCAAGCAATTTGGCAGAGTTCTCTATTTTGAGGAATCAAACTTCCAATCTTACCTCCACAAAAGAGTCAAACGCCTTTGTCGTAAACATCTGCATTACATGCATATACCATTCACATATCATGCATAAAAAATTCATACATAATGCATAACAAGAGTGTTTCATCCCCATTTGCATTTCTCGAGGTCTTGTTGTAGTTGACATGTCACCTTGAGATCAAAGTCCAACTTACTTGGCACCTACCAAAGCAAATGTCACTTCAGTTGTCTCTCTCTCGTCCAATGCTAATTTTGTATGAGATGTTTCTATCTTTCGTCCAATGCTAATCTTGGATATGTGGTCTCTTTTGTTTCCATCCAAAGCCAATATTGGATGTTGTTACCTTTTCTTCCATCCAAAGCCAATATTGGATGTTGCTATCTCTTTTTCCATTGAAAGCCAGTATTGGATGTTGTTACCTTATCCTTCATTCAAAGCCAGTATTGAATGTCAAGATATCTTTTTCCATCCAAAGCCAGTATTGGATGTTGTTACCTTTTCTTTCATTCAAAGCCAATATTGAATGTCAAGATCACTTTTTCCATCCAAAGCCAGTATTGGATGTTGTTACCTTTTCTGTCGTCCAAAGCTAGTATTGGACGCCTTGTTTTTTTTCTCACCCCATCCAAAACCAGTATTGGATGTTGTGATCTTTTCTCTCGTCTAAATCCATTATTAGACGTTGAGTTTCCCACTCATTCAAAGCTAATATTGGATGTTATGATCTTTTCTTTCGTCTAAAGACATTATTAGACATTGAGTTTTCCATTCATCCAAAGCCAGTATTGGATGTTGTGATATTTTCTCTCGTCTAAAGCCAGTATTGGACGTTGTTCTTTCCCTTCATTCGAAGCCAATATTGGATGTCATGTTTCCTTTCTGTCCAACGTCTTTTCTGAACGACTCTGATGTAGCATCAGATTTGGACTCATCCCACATCTATTATTCTTCTAGATGTTTCTGATTGTTTTTTCCAAAGAGTTGCTAGCCTTACTCAATGCCATTCTTGGGTGTCGCTGCTTGCCTTCTCGGGTTTTACTCCTTTTTTCCAAGTATTGATGGTTACTCTTTGTCACCCTGAAAGATATCCAAAAATATTTAGTTTTCCCCAAGTGTGCCTTTCCACGTCATTCCATCTAAACTACCACAAGTTTCCAGTTTCGATTCTTCCATATTCCCACAAAGTCTGTCTCATCTCGAACATCATTCAAAAAAATATATGTCAAATAAGAGTCCATGCATTCATTCATAACATATGGTATCATCTCATCGCATCAGGGACGAAATTCAGGTCTGTTTGTAGTTAATTACTTTCCTGCTATCTGGCAAAAGATAATTAAATAGGGGCAGCTGTTGTACCCTAAATTTCGCCCCTAACTTTTTCAGTCGCACTTTCATATCATATTTTGTCATTTGGTCACAATCATTACTAAATAGCTTCATTCATCACATTTGCATCCTATCTTTAAGTTTTCTCTTGTGTTGTTGACTAACTTCTAATCAAAATACAAAAAAATATTTACCTTTGTCTTTGCATATTTGTGTTTTGTAGGTACTGAGTCGAAGCATATGGCAAATAAGGTTTTCCGGTATTATTTCCCTAAAATCTCTATTTTCAAAGAAAAAGAATTAAAAAAATTTCATTTTTTTCACTGTACAATCGATTGCTCCTAGAGTGCAATGGATTGCACAAGGTGCATTTTGCATAATTTTTAAAAAAAACACACTGTGCAAATCGATTTGCACTGTAGTGCAATCGATTGCACAATGCGAAAATTTGAAAAAAAATCAGCAATTTCAAGCTTGTCAAATTTTGGCTCCAATTTTCCTCTAATTTTTTAAAGAATTATCATTAATTTAAATTTTGGATCCAAGAATCAATTAACAAATTACCACTAATCCCAATCCTAAACTCTATAAATAGAGCCCTCATTTCATTCAAATTTGAAGCTTTTGATAGCCAAAATCACTTTGCTAAAAATTCTCTCAATTCTCTCCATCTACCAAATTCACTCAAAACTCCATTTTCAAAAAGAGTTAGTAAGCTTTGCATTGAAGTTTACTAATCTTTGAGCTAAACCTTCATCCAAACACTTTTTCTTCATCAATTCTCTATATCCAAGCTTGGGAAATTGATTCTTGTGGTTGAATTGAAGAAAATTCTTGAAGTTGTGTTGATAATTCTCTAGATCTACCTTTGATAAGTTGGATTTTCCATCTTTCACAATGTGATCTCTTGTTGATCTTTGGGTTGACTCATTGAGCATTGTTTTGTGATTCCATTGGTTCTATTTTCTCACAATTTAATGGAAATTTCGTGCTCAATTGGGTCCATGATCATAAGGTGTTTGATGGAAAGTTTGAACAAGAATATTTCCTTTTAAAATGTTGTTTTGCTGTCTGTAACAGCGTGCAATCGATTGCTGTAACAGTGCAATCGATTGCACTAAGTGAAATTTGCTCAAATTTTTGAAAACTTCACTGTGAAAATAGATTTACACAGTAGTGCAATCGATTTGCACAGAGACATAATGCATTTTTTTGCCTTGTTTTGGGGAAGCTTTGATCTAAAATGCTTTTTCTACTCACTCCTTTTGATTTTTGGTTTGGATTGCAATTTTAATTGTCCAATTTCTCTTTAAATTCAATGGACTTTGTGAT
Source organism: Vicia faba (assembly GCA_948472305.1). NCBI lineage: Eukaryota > Viridiplantae > Streptophyta > Magnoliopsida > Fabales > Fabaceae > Vicia > Vicia faba. The sequence goes on from OX451735.1 coordinate 590,737,693, forward strand.
GTAGATGAAGTTGGATAAATATTCATCAATTCAAATCTACCTAAGAGTGAATTATTTAATTCATTTTTGGTGCTTTGGATTAATGATATGTTTAGTGCTTTAATCCATCTAGAGGAGTGGTTGAATTTAAAGATGAAAGAATTTTGAGGTGGTGATCCAAATTAGCTTATCATTCCAATATCTCTTCATCTTATCCCATTCTTTTTTAAAATTTGCTACATGTTAAGGGGTGATGATCTATATATCATTTATTCAAACATGAAGTACATAGATTGCTATTTACCGACCTCAAAATAGGTGTGACTTCTACATAAGTCCACTTACGATTGCTTAACATAGCGCTAAATTTTGTCCCGATTCGAATAAATTATCATTCGTGGCCCAAACCTATGTTTGCAAGCCCAAGTATGTTAATTTGATCTCTTTGATCTAATAACCTTAAGATTCATTATGTGGAGGCTTTGGTTCTACCAATCCTCTAATGGATCTACATCACTTTTGGTCAACGCGGATCACTTAAAAATCGTTGATCATTAAATGTTACTTTTGAGAATTCCAAAATGGATGACATACTTGACAAAAAGCAAATGCAACTTATTGCGTGGAAGCTTTGGTTCTACCAATCCTCTAATGAGTTCCAAATGCAAGTTTCAAGATGGTCATCCAACTAACCACTAATTTTAACAATTGACTTTACTTTATGCTTTTATTTTTATGATTTATGTACCATTTACTTTAAGCATTTACATTTCATGCCATTTTTATTTTTCTCACTTGAGCATTTATTCTTATGCCATTTTTTATTTTGCTCACTTGAGCATTTACTTTTATGTCATTTTTATTTTGCTAACTTGAGCTTTTCTTTTCCTTTTAAAGACACTTAATAATCAACATGACCATAAAAAATATTAATGTTACTTGGACTATTTTGTTACTATCCTTGGCATTATGGAGTGATGGACTTCTTGGACTTAGGATTAGAAACCTTGGCTTATATTGGAGACCTTGGGACCTTAATTGATATTTTGTCTGTAGTTCTTGAGGTTTACCTCAAGACATTGGGTTGTTTGTTTGTTTTGTGTGCAGGTTATTGTGATTACATACTTTGTCTGTAATCTGGAATTCATCTGTATACAGCCGTTACCGTGCCCAATTTTTTCGAAGACTTAATACACTTGAAGTTTGGTCTTCTCAAGAGGTCTAGTATCTTTGCTTTCTTGGTTTCAATCCAAAGAATGGGAATTCTACATTGACTCATAATGTCAAATATTATATTCTTATTGGTTAGACGGTTCTCTTCTTTAGCTTTTACCTTATGCTTTAGGGTAGTCCCTCCATCTCCTCCCATCTTCTTTAATTTTCAAAATATTCTCATCTTTTTCAAAACCTTCTTTGACTATAAACTCGAACCGTTTTCATAATAAACCTCGGCTTTGTCGAGTGCCTTCTCTTTCAAAACTTCTTTTCTTTAAACAAACTTCGATACATTTAATCATACTTTGACATCTTTCAAAATTAACAAAAACACTTCAACTCTATCAAACCTTTTTGAGCGCTCGAGCACCTTTATCCTTCAAACTTTTTTCTAGGTGAGACATGATTCATTGATAGTCGAGCAACATTCTCCTATCCCTATGGTTATAAAGGTATCGACTTTTCCACTTGAGTACCAGAGGCGTTCTCAAACCCTCACTCTTGTTGATGCAGGGTCCATCTTTCTCACACCTTGTAGGCGTTAGTCGAGATTTCTCTCCTGACAATGACGACTTGTCTCCTTGTTTAAAATCAATCAACAGACAAGTCTTTTTTAGCCTAACTACAGTGCTCTGGTTTTCCCATTGCACGAGGGTGTACGTAGGCACTAAGTCTTACAACCCATGGCGAGCAACAAAAATAATAAAAAAAACATTTCATTTTCTTTTGTTTACAAATACACATTCATTCTTTTTCTTTAGCAAGTAAACCTTTACATAACACTCCTTTCAAAAAGAAACCAAACAAAGTGGATCCTACGGAGTACCGTAGATGCTTAGGGTGATAATATCTTCCCTTTGCATAACCGACCCCCGTACCTCGATCTCTGATCTTTTTGGGTTTTGTTTGCTTTTTTCCCATTTCCCTTTGGAAACAATAAAGTGCGGTGGCAACTTCATTATGTTGAGATAAGTAAATTGATCGCTTAATCTCAAATCTTTACCGCTACATTTCTTTACATATCATCACTTTCGCAATTGAGCACAAAAAGTGGCGACACCTTGTTGTAGGTGAATTGCTAAGGTGAAGAGTTTGTCAGATCAATTCCTTGAGTATTCTTGAGCCATTGAGAACCCTAGGAGAATGAGGAGACCTATTGAAATAATTTATCTTGAAAATGGGAGGGAAAATTTTGGGGTACAACACTTATCTTGTTGTTGATTCAACCCCTTCTCTTTTCTTGATCTTGAGAGAGACCAAGAACACAATAGATGAGAAATGACTATCTAAATCTTGCTACTCCTTTGCATTCTTTATCTCCAAAGCTTTCGCGCACCGTCAATACCAAACTATTGCAACACAAGACTTTGATTCTATCTGGTACTTCAAGTTACTTCCTTGCAAAGATTTCAAATACTCCAAGGTTCTTTGCAAAGGTTTTAAGACCTCCAAGGTTGTTCACTTTACCGCAATTACCTCTCGAACTTCTTGCACGAAAACCCCCAAATCAACCAATGATCTTGGAGGACAAACCCGCGGTTTTTCCTAGATGAAAACACCGATAAAACTCCACCCAATACACAATTGCACACTATCAATCCTCGTCTAGATGACACCCCAACAAAACATCGTTACAATATAATATCAGTGTATATACATAGATTGAAGGTTGAAGATGAAGAGAGAAATAGGCTAATTTTATGGTTTTCAACAAGTTGAAATGATGCATGAAAAAGTATTTATAGTTTTGGAATTTTTAGGGCAAAAAGGGATAAATTTAGAATAAAAGAATTTAAAAAATTGACCAACTAAAAAAGTATGTGTCGACCTAAGAGTCTATGTGTTGACACATATGTGATTTTTGGACAGTATGTGTCGACCTATGAAGGCCCACGTGTCGACTGGAAAGTTACAAAAGCTACAGGGTTTAAAACAATAGTAAATGTGTCGACCTGAAAGATGGATGTGTCGACACATAAAATAAGAATTTCTGCATTTTCAGAAATTCTTCAGTATGTGTCGACCTGAAATGATGCATGTGTCAACCTGAGACTTACATAAGCTACATGATTTAAAAATTCATTACATGTGTCAACCAGAAATATGCATGTGTCGACACATGTAGTGAAAAAACAGGCAAAAAACTATTTTTAATGACTTGGATCAATTTTGAAATATTTTCTAATAATTCCTAAGACCTCAAACGCATAGGAGTGCCACAAGACATAAGGATACTATCTAATAATCAAGTGTAGGCTTTTCCCATTTTTGACATCATTCAAAATATTTGACGACGAAGTTTGTACTCACAAGTAAGTCCCACCTTAGGGACTCAAATAAGTGTTTTCAAGAACACTTAACTAAGTCTCGCCTGAGGAACTCGACAAAGTCTCGTTAGTAAGCCTCAAGTAAGTCTTTCCTGAGGGACTCAACTAAGTCTCTTTAGGAAGACTCCACTAAGTATCGCCTAAGGAACTTAAATATTGTCCAAAAGATTTACCTAAGCCTATAGAATTGAAGGTCTGAATAAAGCTTCAATAATGATCATGGGAAAATCCCTAAGACGAGTAAGTGACTAAAGCACTTCGGCCTCTATGAGCCCTCGTGCTTGTGGGACTATGTAGTTATGTTATTGGAAGTGGTCATGGGTGCACGGTGAAGGCATACAATTACATAACGGTCTTTCCAGATGTCTCCTTTGTTGGTTTGAGCACCCCTCTTTTTGATATGACACCCTTTCTTCGGATATGTCTCCCACATCTTTCGTGTCTGCGTACATAGCGCATGATCATACATGTAACATATATTGGGTCAACAACGACACATAAGAAGTCTTGTGAAGTAATTGTGCTCCCTGAATTTCAGGGAATCAACTACTCATTCCCTGAGTGCTTGTTATATTCCCTAAAACCTTGGATCCAAGTCCGAGGTGGTTACAAAAAACAATTAATACTTATCGCAATAGGGAGGATCTAACTGATAGATAGAAATACACGCATACAAAATTTCTCACACCCATGTGCGATAGCTCTTAACCTTACAACAACCTTAAAGCCTCTGACACTTTTTAATCACTAAAATTGTCACGCATTTGTACTTTTAGCAAGTAGTTTTTTTTTAATAAGAAACGAATATAAATATATGATATAATATTATAGGAAATCATCTAAAGGATTTATCATTATTGTTAATTTAAAATTAATTTCTTATAGTTTACATATTATATATGTGTTGACTCTTATTACTTTTTTAAACTCTTAGACTATGGTTGGATGAGATAATTGGAAATTTTCATGTAATTTAAAATTATAAGAAATTTAAATGGTTCAATGGAAATTCATTCATTTTTAAATTCTTTTGTTTGGATAGAGTAGTTGAATTACTTATTGTTAAATTTTTAAGTCATTCACTAAAAAAATTTCAAGTTGTCAGGTGAAAATCACTCCGCAAATGTATAAATCATCATGCAACTAAACTATTGCGGGGTAGATCAAACACCCCCAAAAAATTAGTCGCAACATGTTACAGGGAGGAAATCACGTCGCAACGTTGCCAGGTGAAATTCACGTTGCAACGTTGCCAGATGAAATTCACTTCACAACCCCTTTCCCCAACTTTACCAGATGAAATTCACTTCACAATATTGTCAGGTGAAATTCACGTCGCAACGTTGCCAAATGAAATTTTAAAGATCAATTTTTAAAATATGTGGACCAACTCACAATTTTAAAATAGTAAGCATATTCAATTTGATATTCACATCTTATGGAATTTGATAGGAATTTCAATTTTTAATTTTAGGCGTTATTTTAAAATCATTAAATTTAACTTGAACAAAAACTCATAAATACCCATTACTAATATTTTAACAATTCTTCATTTTTTTTATCTAAACAACAAATTTTTTGTCCAAATCATTTTAAATTTTCTCAATACAATTGAAATTTTTAAAAAAATTTAAAATTCTAAATAATTTAAATGAAATCCATTAATTTTTAAATATTTTGTTTGAATAGAGTATTAAGATAAATTTTTGAGGTCATTTTTATAAATTTTGAAGTTTTAAAGTTGAATTTTAAGTTTTAAAAGTAAAGACTTATTTACAATTTTTAAAATATAAAGGGACTAATTTATAAAATTTGAAAATTATTAAAGACTAATTATTAAGAATCATGAAATCATTTAAAATACTATAAATTCCTATGATATAAATATTTATTTAAATTGATACAGTAAATCATGATTATAAGGTAAAAAATGTTATAAAGTTATTAAATTCTTATAATGTGTTTTAAAATTTACAGCTCTTTTTTATTGAAAAAAAGTCTTATAAAATCACAATTCAAATAGTTTTAGTTGTATATGTGGTGTCAAGGTCTCTTAGTTGGTTCGGTGGGGAGTGGTAGTGAATCCTAGTGTGGATCAAGGCTAGTCTTGTGGGTGACTCGCACTTGTGGGGAATATTGTTAGGTTTCAAGGGTGAAAGGTGTGCTAAATTCCCACATCAATTAGGAATGGAGGAAATGTTGAGTTTATAAGAGTAGTGACTCATACCCTTATTGAGGAAAAATAATTTTTGAGGAAATTTAAAATGACTTGATCAAAATTCATTGTTTGGATAAAAATATGGAGAATTGTTAAAATGATATACATTTATAAATAATTTATTCAAGTTAAATATAAAGAATTTCAAATGACACAAGAAAATAAAAAAATTTGAAATTGTTCCATAATTTGAATGTAAATTGTTTTTATTAATTTTTAAAATTTTGCAAGACGGTCTTTATATTTTAAAAATATATATAAATTTATCCAAATAATTCTCAAAAAATTGTTAATAAGTCCCTAATAATTTACAAATTTTACAAATTAGTCTCTTAAAATTTTCAAAATTTGCAAATTGGTCCCTATTTTTCATATTTTAAATTTGGCCTAAAATTTTAAAATTTATGAAAATGACCCCAAAAGTATAACAATGAATCATTTTAATACTCTATCCAAACAAAACAAATTAAAATTGAATAGATTTTAATTGAATAATTTGAATTTCTTAGAATTTTAAATTTCTTAAAAATTCTCAATTACCTTATCCAAACACACTTAAGATTTTGGGTAGATATGTGGCTTCAAGGTATCTTGAAATCATAAATGTTTGACCCATTGACACTTTCAGACCTAGCTCTCTAGACTTCTCCAACAAGTGGTATCAGAGCCTGGTTGGCTCGGTGGGGGAGCGGAAGTGGATTCTAGTATGGATCAAGGCTAGTGATGTGGGTGACTCACACTTGTGGGGAATATTGTTGGATTTCAAGTTTGAAAGTTGTGCTATAGTCTCACATCCACTAGGAATGGAGAAATTGTTTGGTTTATAAGAGAGGTGACTCATATCCCCATTGTCTTAATATTTTGGATGGATTTGTGGTATCAAGGTCACTCGTAACCATGAATATTTGGCTCATTGACACTTCCGGACTTCACTATCTGAACCTCCCCAACATAAAGTAATACACTCAACCATAGATAAATAATTACCTTTCCACCTAGAGATCTCACTCTCAACTCTACCAACAATAAATGTCTAATTAGATTTTTTTCCTAGTAATAATTAGGGATGTCAACGGGGCAGGGAATATTCGGAAGATGCTTCTTTGTTCTCTGTCCCGCCTAAAAAATTATTCTCCATACCTGTCCCTGTTGGCTAAAGATTTTGATGATATTATTAGAAGCAAAGTAAGTTGGACGTTTCGATTGAAATGAATCAAAACGTCATGTTTCAAAATGGTAGAAGCAGTGCTTCGAATGGGCATATCAAAGCTTGGAGCTTCGAGTGACAGTTATGAGAATATATCTAAAGAAGTCTCGAAATGATAACAAGGTTGTGTCTAAGAAATGCGTTCGAAGCGAAGAAATGCCAAAACATTTGAAATTCAAATGCAAGCGGGATGTTCGAAATTTGAAATATATGCGCTGGAGCATTCGAAGACGCGTGGAAGCAAGAGAGAGGCATTACTCTGCATGTTCTGAACGTGGCAGAATCTTATAGCAAGATCGTTATGGTCGAAGTAGTATAAATAGAAGTCTTAGCATTAGGATTTCATGTGTCATATCTATTGTACAAAAAAACTCAGTAAACATTCAAATTACCACATGGCTAGGGAAACGAATGCAAGAGCAATGTACGTATGATAACACCACATGTTTATGATTTAATGAAAACTCTTTATCATTTCTAGTACTTTCCTTTATCTTTATGTCAATACCATTTACAAGTTTTTTGCATTTAAAGTGTTTTCATTCGAAATCTTTTCACTGATGCCTTACATTTAAATGTTTTCTTTCCATTTCAAATACTTTACATTTCAGAAACTGTTATACATTTCATGCCTTTATCTTCAAGTTTTTATCCTTCGAATACCTTTTTCACTTAAAGCCATTTTACAGTTTTCTTGCATTAAACGCTTTCTTCATATTTCGAATCTTTTACATTAACCGTTTTTATGATTCGAAGTCATTTATTTTTCTTTTATGCAGTTTTTACATGTCTTTACAATTGACCTTTATTCATGCAATTTAGTTTCGCGCACATTTATTTGATCACAGCTTTATATCTTTAAGAGAGAAATTGAAATAAGTTAAACACCTACACAACATTCTAAATACCAACCATGAATACCAGTTCGATCATGAGAGTTATCCTAATGACCAACACGTCCTAGGATCAATCTAGTCGATCCTGCGAGTTACCAGAGAAATTGAATAACAGTCAGTAAGTTTATTCGATAGTTTGGAGGACTAGTCGTTGTTTACCAGAAATCACTGTAAACAAATTGGCACACCTGGTGGGACTAATCGTTGGACATTACGGAATTTAGAACAGAAATAAAGATTGTTGAGACGTAACCATTATAAAAATACCCTCTGAGTGATAAGTTTGTTGTTTTATGAACCTAAGAAGTGGTAAAATAACCAACAGCAACCAACCCTTATCCAGAAGAAAACGTTTAAACAAGATGTCTAATTCTGACAATCAACAAGGGGAGCGAAATGCCCCACATACAACAGGCACTAATGTGTCCGCTTCGATGGGAACGTCTAATGTGATCCCTTCGAATGCACAGTCTGTTGCATCTTCTACCAGTAATATAGCCACTAATGGAGTAAGTGGCATATCAACTCATAGTTCGATCTTAGGAAATCTTGGAACCATTGGTTATCCTGGGGGATTCGTTCCACCATCAGGGACACAAACCCATTTCGCCACCCCACTAACTAGACCACCCGGTTTCGATGGTAATAGAACCAGAAATTCCTCTTATGGAATGCCAACATCTTTTATGGCAGGTTTACACAATTCCACATCGAATTCATCACCACAATTAGGGTCTGGGTCTGGGGCGAATCAATTTATGACAAATAACCAAGGGTCAGTGGGTTATAGCGCAATGCCTATTTTAACCATAGAAAACCAGTTGGCTTTTAGGCAATTGATGGATGACAGTAACCATAATATGATAGGGGTGTTAGCACAAACTATGCAGGAAATATTTTCCCCAATAGTACAAAATATGACTGTGACAAACAGAGAAAACGCAGATAACATGAGTCGAATAGCAGATTTCTTTGCTCCCCCAGAGAGGCGTAGGCAGAATCAGGCGGGAGTTCGAGCAAACATACCTATTATGGAACAAGTTGCTAACGACCCAACCTATAGACCACCTAGAGAAGAAGTTAACTTGGGGGCAAGGGCACAAAGGCTAGAAGCCCCAATGATCCCAGGCCCACAAAGAGAAATTATGGAACCAGGGGCAAGGGTCGAAAGGCTGGAAGTCCCAGAGTTTCGAGAAGAACAACCTAGGGGGGTTGTCATGGTGGGTCGAAATTAAGATGCTGATGCAGTCGTTCATAGAATTCGAAACGATAACATCTTGGCAGAAAACAATTTAACCACCATGATAGAGAGAGTCATGGCCCAGAATGGCCTCAACACAGGAATTAGAAGGCCAAATTATGCTTCTCCTATATTAGATTACATAATGCATACTGATTTACCAAGGGGATATAAAGTCCCTAAGTTTAAAAAGTTCGCTGGGGATACCAATGAGTCAACAGTCGAACATATAGCCAGATATCTAACCGAAGCGGGAGATATAGCCAATAATGAAGACATCAGGATCAAATATTTCCCAAGTTCCCTGACTAAAAACGCCTTCACATGGTTCACCACTTTGCCTCCTGGGTCCATTGATACTTGGGCTCTTTTGGAGAGATTATTCCATGAACAGTTTTACATGGGACAGTAAAAAATAAGCTTGAAGGAATTAGCCAGTGTCAAGAGAAAGTTTACTGAACCCATAGATGATTATCTGAATAGATTCAGGCTTTTGAAATCCAGATGTTACACAGTGGTGCCTGAACATGAGTTAGTCGAAATGGCCGCTGGTGGCTTGGATTACTCTATTCGAAAGAAACTAGACACTCAATATTTGAGGGACATGGCTCAGTTAGCCGACAGGGTTCGACAGGTCGAAAGGCTAAAGGTCGAAAAGGCCAGAGTCTTTAAAAATAACAAGAAGGAAAGGATCTCCTATGTTGGAACTGAGGAAGCAGAAGATTATCCTGAATTCGAATTCGAAGAGGTCGAAATCGACCTCGCTGAATTAAAACAGGCACCACCTTACTCCTGCAAATTATTAGTTCCCACAAAAGGGAAAGAGATTGTTGAAAATGAGAAAAGTGACAAATTCCCAAAGAAGGTTTATACCTTCGATGTCACTAAATGTGACGAGAATTTTGATTTACTTGTCAAAGATGGCCAACTCATTGTGCCATCAAATGTCAAAATACCTCCTTTAGATCAAAGAAAGAAGAGAGGATTTTTCAAATATCATAGTTTCCTAGGCCACAAAACCTCACAGTGTTTTCTTTTCAGGGACGTAATTCAGAATGCAATTAAAGATGGCAGACTGAAGTTTGCTGATAAAGCAAAAATGAAAGTGGACGAAGATCCCTTGGACGTCGCGGACACCAATTACTCCGAGCCTGCATGCATTGGAGAGATTAACATGGTGAAAGCTGACCAAAGTGATGCCCCAATAGGAGAGAAAGGTAATGAAAACGAAAGCTGGGTAATAGTCGAAGTCGATAAGGAGGTCACTGAAGACGTCCAGAAGCAACCAGAGACTTCGATTGAAGCAGCACCTTTAGCTGTTGCAAAAGAGATCCAGGCTACTGAAGGCCAGGAAAATCAAAACGAAGAGTTGACACAGGTCACTGAAGGCCTGAGGCTGGAATCGGAGAAAGTCCAAATCACGAAGCCAACTTCCCCTCAGAAAGAAATATGGGACTCTTTGGGGGAACCCAGTGGAAAATTTGACTATTTGGTCAAATATTCTGCCCCAGAGAGTTCAAAAGTCCACATTGAAGATATAAAACCCACTGGATGGGGAGATGATGAAGCTAAGGGGGAGGATGTTGAGGTAAACATGGTGGATATGGAGAGACCTCGCTCTAAGATGGAGGAGGTAGAAAGATACTTAGAAAAAGAGAAGTATAAAATGGAGGATAATCATGCTGGAGATGCTAGTCTCAAGGATTACCTCATGACGTGCCACAAGGGAGATACAGGAATGATACTGTGCCCTAGGTGCAGCATCCTCTGCAATCAGAGAATCGCTACGAACTTCGAGAGGGTACAAAGGGCTCGAACTGGCAACAATTGGCGCCAGGATAACTAGCTATTCAGGTGTTATCCTAAGGCTGGAGAAAGTTTGCTGGAATTTGTGTTTCGCTGCTACAAAGGGGAAACCAAGTGCTTGATATGCCTAAGGTGTTCTGCTGTGTATGATCAAAGCATGACCAGAGCTTTCGAAACAATTCCCTTCGCCCCTTACTGGAACCATCAAGAAACTGTTCAGATGGGCCCATGTTTCGATAGCCAATACAAACAACGAAGGCCTGATAGTCCTCATCCCAAGGGTGCTCGAAGAGTGACGTTCAAACTCCCTGCTGAAGTGCCAACCGACAGATGGTTGCAAGTCAGAAATGACAAAGGCAAAGACAGATGGAGAAACACCGAACGAAACGCACGCCATGCTATGACATACATAAGGCAATTCAACATAGCAAAGAGGGAAGAGGTAAGATTAGAGAACTACAAAGGAAGGAACCCCATGTCGAGATCCCAGTGGCGAAGGCAACAGAGGATTCGAAAGGCTGAGAGGGAAGCTGTGGCAAATAAAGGGGCAACTTCAACAAAGAACCAAGGTGAATCTAGAACCAACAAACCCACACCAAAGAATCAAGCTGAAAACAAACCCCCAGTTAATAGGAGGCTTTTCTCTGAAGTACAACTAGATGAACCAAAGGAATACACTCCAGGCCTAGAAGAAGACGAAGATATGATAACGGATAACTTCGAATCAGAGGGGGAGTCTTCGTTCAACCTAAACTGCAACGTGGTATCTGTGCTTCCCTGTGAATTTGGACAGGAAACTGAAATTGATGAATATGAGGAAGAAGATACCATAGACTTGATGAAGCATAGGCCTGTGTGCTACTATGTGATGGACAATGGGGCTGTCGAGGAACAAAATGTGTTCTTCGAACGTCCAGAACCAGCTATGAAGAACCATCTTAAGCCACTATTTATTCGGGCAAAAGTTGGCGCCCATGGCGTGAATAAGGTTCTGGTGGATAGGGGTGCTGCAGTAAATTTGATACCCCACTTCATGCTGAAAAGATTAGAAATACGCGAAGGAGACATCAAGCCCCACAATATGGTTCTATCCAATTATGAAGGGAAAGTGGGCAAAACACTGGGGGTGGTTCAGTTGGACTTGACAATAGGCTCAAGCTGTAGGCCCACCATGTTCATGGTGATCGAAGCCAAGGCCAACTACAACTTATTGCTGGGAAGGGAGTGGATCCATGGCGTAGGGGCAGTTCCTTCGTCAATGCATCAGCGTTTAGTTCTATGGAGAGAAGATGGGATCGTGGAAAACATTGAAGCAGACCAGAGTTACTTCATGTCAACAGTCAATTTAGTTGACAAGAGGAATTATGACAAACATCTGGCAAAGATTGCTCCGTGTGTTCCAAATGATGAAATCAACGAAACCAGAAACGCCCACTACTATATGACCCTTCGCCATGATGGCCTATACTGGGATAGAAGAATAATCAGTGAAGACGAGAGAGTCGAAAGTACTATACAAAGACGGCCAGCAGGCTGGGACTTCGACAACCTTATCCATGACTGAGTACTCCTTTTTTGAAAGGATTTCGGCCTATATGGCTGAGAACGAATCAAAGGCGGCCTTAGAGGCTGAAATAAATAAATTAGCTGTGAAGATGAACGAAATAAGTAGGGGTGGCTCGAAATGCTCACCCTTTAAAGAACTTGAGATAGATCAAAGGCTGGACGCCATCTATGATAAAGAACCCTTAGGCTTCGAAAGGGACCCCATAGACTTAGGTGCCAAAATGTTGGCGCAGGATCCACTCGAAGAAGTCAACTTAGGGGATGAAAACACGAAAAGAATAACCTACATAAGTGCAAAACTTAGCCCAGGCCTCAAGCAGGAAGTGATCGAGGTCCTCAAGAAAAATAAAGATTGCTTCGCATGGGATTATGACGAAATGCCTGGTTTAAAGAGGGAGTTAGTCGAACACAGACTGCCAATCAAAGATGGTAAGAAGCCCATCAAACAAACTCCCAGAAGATTCACACCAGCGGTTCTCACAAAGATTAAAGCTGAGATCGAAAGGTTGCTGCGTTGCAGATTCATCAGAACCACAAGGTACGTCGAATGGTTAGCAAATATAGTACATGTTATTAAGAAAAATGGTTCTTTAAGAATTTGCATAGATTTTAGGGATTTAAACACTGTGACCCCTAAGGATGAGTACTCTATGCCTGTGGCAGAAATGCTAGTAGACTCTGCTGCAGGGTTCGAATACTTGAGTATGTTAGATGGATATTCTGGGTATAATCAGATTTTTATTGTTGAAGAAGATGTTGCCAAGACAGCATTTCGTTGCCCAGGAGCCTTAGGCACCTACGAATGGGTGGTGATGCCTTTTGGTTTAAAGAACGCTGGGGCAAATTATCAAAGGGCATTGAATTCGATTTTTCATGATTTCATTGAAACCTTTATGCAGGTGTATATTGATGATATAGTCATCAAATCTATATCTGCAGAAACACATTTGCATCATCTGAGACAATCATTCAAACGAATGAGAAAACATGGCTTAAAGATGAATCCCCTTAAATGTGCATTTTTTGTGCAGGCTGGAGATTTCCTTGGTTTTGTGGTTCACAAGAAAGGGATTGAGATCAACCAGAACAAAACCAAAGCCATAATGGAGATGAAAGCACCTACGTCAAAAAGGGAGCTACAATCTCTGCTATGGAAGATTAACTTCCTCAGAAGGTTCATTTCGAATCTGAGTGGAAGAACTCAAGCTTTCTCTCTGTTGCTTCGTCTAAAGCAAGGCCAAGCCTTCGAATGGAACGAAGCCCATCAGGAGGCATTTGACAGGATAAAAAGATACCTCTCTCAGCCTCCTATCTTGTCTCCACCTTCATGGGGGAAGCCCATGAGATTGTACATATCTGCCTCTGAAGTTAGTATAGGTAGTATGTTAGCACAAGAAGATAGCAATGGTATCGAAAGAGCCATATACTATTTAAGTAGAGTATTGAATGATGCAGAGACCAGATATAGCAATTTAGAAAAGCTATGTGTCTGTTTGTATTTCTCTTGTATGAAACTCAAGTATTATATAAAGCATGTTGATGTTTATGTTTCATCTCATTTCGATGTCATTAAACACATGCTTTCAAAACCAATAATGCATAGCAGAGTTGGTAAATGGGCTTTAGCCTTAAAATAATATTCTTTGACTTTCATGCCTTTAAAAGCTGTGAAAGGCCAAGTGATTTCTGATTTAATTATGGACCATTCATTGGTTGAGCAGACTGTCATGAGTTACGTCGAAATGAAACCATGGAAATTATACTTTGATGGTTCAACCCACAGGAATGGAAGTGGTGTTGGAGTCCTTCTAATTTCTCCTGAAGGAATTCCAACAAAATTCAAGTATAAATTAGATGGTCCTCGTTGCTCGAACAACGAAGCTGAGTATGAAGCACTCATTGTTGGACTTGAAGCTTTATTGGAATTAGGGGCAACTAGAGTCGAAATTAAAGGAGACTCAGAATTAGTGGTCAAGCAAATAACAAAGGAGTATAAATGCATAAAGGAAAACTTGATGATATACTTCGTCATAGTCAACAGGCTACTTAGGAAATTTGAATACATGGATATTCAACATATACCAAGAATAGAGAACCAAGAAGCAAATGACTTAGCACAGTTGGCTTCGGGTTATAAAGTTTCTACCAGGAACTTTGAGGATTTAGTTGAATTAAGGGGTAGAGTTATGGCTACTAGGTTCACACCATCAGATCTAGAAAGTATGAAATTGGGATATGCTGAGAAACAGGGATTCGAAATATTAGCCATAAACACTTTATCAGATGCAGATTGGCGAAGTCCACTTGTGAGTTATTTAACAAACCCAACTCTGAATGTTGATAGGAAGACAAAATACAGAGCATTATCATATGTCCTCATGGGGAACGAATTGTTCAAAAAGACCCAAGAGGGCGTATTATTGAAGTGCCTAGGAGAAAGTGAGGCATACTTAGCATTGTCAGAAGTCCACAATGGGGCATGTGGGGCACATCAAGCAGGTCATAAAATGAAATGGCTGTTATTTCGATATGGCATGTATTGGCCTAGCATGCTCAAAGATTGTATAGACTTTGCTAAAGGATGTGAGGAATGTCAGAAACATGTAGGGATTCAACATGCCCCTGCAAGTGAGTTGCATTCAATCATCAAACCATGGCCATTTAGAGGATGGGCATTGGATTTAATAGGAGAAATAAATCCCGCTTCGTCTAAAGGACAGAAATATATCTTGGTAGGAATAGATTATTTTACCAAGTGGATCGAAGCTATACCATTGATAGTTGTTGATCATGAGGCTATTATTGAGTTTATACAGAAACACATTATCTATAGGTTCGGATTGCCAGAGAGCATAACCACAGACCAAGGCTCTGTGTTTACTGGTAGAAAGATGCAAGAATTTGCCCAAGAAATGGGGTTTAGATTACTAACATCAACGCCATATTATGCTCAAGCAAATGGTCAAGTCGAAGCAGCCAATAAAGTGATAATAGGGTTAATCAAGAAACATATTGGTAAAAAGCCAAGGAACTGGCACAAAACTTTGGACCAAATACTATGGGCCTGTAGAACATCTCCTAAGGAAGCTACTAACACTACGCCTTTCCAACTCACATTTGGTCATGATGCAGTGCTGCCAGTAGAAATTCATCTACAATCAGTTCGAATTCAAAGACAAATCGAAATCCCAGCTACATTATATTGGGAGATGATGATGAATGAATTAGTTGAGTTGGACGAAGTTAGATTACATGCATTGGAAATCTTGATGAGACAAAAAGAAAGAGTGGCCAGGACATATAACAAAAGGGTGAAGAGAAAATCATTAATTATTAATGACTTAGTCTGGAAAGTCATATTGCCCATGGACAAGAAAAATAAAACATTAGGTAAATGGTCACCTCATTGGGAAGGGCCTTTTCGAATATTAAAAGTATTCTCAAACAATGCATATGAAATCGAAGAGCTGATGGATGATAAACGTATCCTAAAGGTTAATGGGAAGTATTTAAAGAAATATAAGCCACGCCTGCAGGAGATTCGAATAGTAACAACGTAATCAAAATATCATAAAAATGCCAAAATGGCAATATGGGATGCCAAAATGGCATTGTTCGAATATTACATATAAAAAACCAAATTGTAATCAAATGAACACTGAGATCTAGAAATAGGAATTATTCTTCAATCTGTTGAAGGTACTTCGAAAAGATTCAAGTCTCTGTTGAGCAAAACGTCTGGCTCCCTCCAAGGTTTCCACTTCTCCCTTGAGTTGTTCCGCAGTTTCCATTTCTGCAAGCCCCTGGTTGAGAAGCTCTTCGAATTGGTTACCAGCAGTATTGGTTTCGTAGGCTAATTGTTGTTCTCTAGCCTCTTTAACCTTCTGTTGAAGTTCCTGAATTTTCCTTTCCCAGAGAAGGATGGACTCAGCTCGAGCCTCATAATCAGTTTTTGCTTGTTTTAGATGCATGGCTTGATCCTCAGCTTCTTGAGAGAGTTTCGAAGCATGTTCATAAGCAGCATCCATTGCAGTGCGTTTTTCTTGAACCTTTCTGGCAGCAAATTCATCTTGGAGAAGGTACCCAGTCACGTTGTCCAGCAAAGATTGAAGATCGAACAAGATAGTACTAACTGGCAAGGAGCAGGTAGCAAGGTTGACTTTAGTAAGCAACTCCTTCATAGTGTAGCAAGCAGTGCTATCCTGTTTGAGAACTTCGAATATATCCACATCAAGAATTGTTCTCCTGATCCTGTTAAGAAGTATAATTTTTTCATCTGTGGGCAGAGGATGGCTAGTCGAACTTGTGTCAGCCTTAGCAAGTGGAATGTCCCTTTGAGCCAGCTTCGCCTTCATATACCCAATAGGGTCATTTCGTCTCAGGAGAGCAAGCTCCTCGTCAGTCATTCGGGACAAAGACGGTTGAGGGAGTTCCACACACAGGGGAGTCACGTCCATTTCTACTTCCATGGGTTTATTGGTTGTGTCACCATCCCCTTCATTCGTTTCGTGCTCATTATCTTCTTCATCGTCATCCAAATCCACCACTTCGATGTCTTCGTTTTTGCTGCTATTTGCATTGGACTCTGTCCCAGCAGTCGAACCATCATTGGCATCCTCCTCCTCAGACTCTTCTTCTGCAGATTCTTCATTTCTTTGGCCAGAATCAGCTTTCTCTCCTTCAGCATGAGTGTCCTTTGGGTCCTCTTGAAGGGTTTCGAGAAGGGACTTTTGGAGAGAAGTTCTTTGTAAAGCCTCTGCAGATTCATGAAGCGTTGCTTCATTTGTTTCTTTTAGAGGAGGAGAAGTACTCTGATCATCTTGCTGCTCAGAAGCCCCAGCCAGAACCGCCATATTGGAGGAACCTTTGTTCTGTACAAGGTTGCTGGAGTCTCCTTGAGGAGAGGAGTTGATCGGAGCAGCAGCTTTTGATGGTGAGGTCGAAGTGGTAAAAGCTAGATTTAAGATATCCTGCAAGGAGCGAAAGAATATTAAAAGCATGCACCAAGGTAATGAATAATTATTTTGTCAAAGGTTTAAAGTTCAATTCACCTGTCGACTCTCAGAAGAGAGGTTGCTAGCTATGCGTTCCAACATTACGTTGGAGGTCGAAGATGGAATTTTGGATTTAGGTGAGGGAGCAGCATCCCTGGAATCGAGTCCAGAGACACTAGTTGGTACAACACTTTTTGAAACATCCTTCTTCTGCTTCTTCTTCGAAGCAGCTGGTAAATTCCCTCCAACCTTGGGGTCTTCCTCAGTAGTGCTTGATTTTCGCTTCTTTGGAGTGGTAGGCGGAAGTTTGTTGGTCTGAAAAGATTTAACCAAAGAGTTAGATGCAAATCATGAAGCATTAGTGTATTCGAAACATCAAGGCTAAGTGATTACCTGTGGAGTTGGAACACTGGTTATTATTGGTGTTGTTGTTGTTGTTGTTGCGGCATTTGTTGTTGGTTCGGATGGAGTCACATTGTCAATGGTTTCGATAGAGGTTTGAGAGGCGCTCCCTTCTTTTGACTTTGAAGCATCAGTCTTTATCCTGATGGATGAAAATCGAAACAATTAAGGCAAAAGTTAAAGATATGGAAAATGAAAAACGTTTGGGATTTTCCCAAGCATTCGCACCTGTGCTTTGATCAGATTTAATTGACATGGCAGAAAGGTCATAGCGAAGATGTCCTGGGAAATCGTGGAGCCAGTGTCGAGCCCATGTCACAATCTCAGATGGCTTTGGTTTCTTTTGAAGATATTTGAACATTTCTTTGCAAGTGAACCACCAAGGGTATGGAGGAAACCAAGCCAGAGCCAGTTCTGAGGTAGGTAATATAGGAAATTTAGGTGGATGCATTTCGAATGCCAACCTATACCTATCCTCAGGTGACAACCCTGAAGGAAGTTTTAACTTAGAAACTTTTTCTTTGAATTTTTCCTTCAGGGTCTCAGCCGCTTGATGCACAGTGGATTCCAAGTGTGTGGGATCATAAGTAGTTTCGAAATAATTTTGAAAAGATTTGATCTCTTTGGCATGAGTGAACATACCTTTCTTGCATGGTACCTGCACATCGAATGCATCAGTTAGTTTCTGCTGAATAGTAAGAGTATCGAACATATAAGTATGATAGAACTTTGTCCACCATTCCAGAAACCCCTTTGCTGTAAGGTGTGTAGGTTCGAAATTTATTAGTTTAAACTGGGCGAAGCCTTGGTATTGTTCCTGCTGTAGTTTGGCTTCTCGTGCCTTGAAGGTTCGCCCAGAGGTGATGGCACTTTCCGTTTGAAATAGGGGTTTAGGAATTAGTTGGCACAAGCCAAACTGTCTCGAAACGAAGTTGGGCTGATAAGCAAAAAGGAAAATCTGATTCTTGGCAGGAGTTATTCTTGAAGAGATTAGTCTGGGTAGCAAAAAGGCTCTCCATACATCTTGAATCTCTTTGCTTTTGACAACTTCTGAGAGAGCCATGGTGAACCATGAAAGTCCATGAGCCCTTGAAGCAAAAGGCGCCATGGTCTCTTCGAACTTATGCCTCTTGGAGAATATCATGATATATTTTGAGAATAGGACTTTGAAGTCATCCTTATCATCGTTTGGGGTTAGTCTTCGCAGCCTAGTGCCTTCGATGATTCTATCCGTTATTTCAGGGTCTTGTTCAGCAATAGTGTTGGCAGTTGATAATGAAGGTTCGAACATGGCATTTAGCCATAACTGAAGTAACCAGAAAGGGCCAGCTAGCAGGATATTCTTGGAGGTGTGAGATTTTAGACTCGAAACAGCTGACCTTAGGCTTTCATAAAGATCAACTAATAGCAGTTCGCTTAAGCACACCCTCCGATTCTCATGCAAATCTCTAGGTAGAGGAATAAACCTACTGGCTACTTGTAGGGATCTGCTGCAAAAGACATACCTTGACAGCCATAAGGTAAGGAAAGCAATGTGTTCTACATCCGATACACTGTCTCCTTCAGTGTGATAGTGGCTGGTAAACTTTGAAAAGCTTGCTAGCTTGACTTCGAAGTCGATAATACTCGAATGCTCTTCGTTGTCAGGGATATATGTTTCTCCTATTGGTGATAGCCCAGTAATGGCCGCTATGTCAAAAAAGGTAGAGGTAATCATTCCACCAGGGAGATGGAAAGTATTATAAGTAATGTCCCAGAAATATAGGGACTTGAATAACAATGGGTGGCTATAAGTAAAACCTGGCTTCGACAGCTTAATCAAGTTGTAGATACATAATTCTTCCCATTGCTGGGATTTCTTAGCTTCTACCTTATTGAACCAGTTATGATAAGCAGTGTCGGAGGTGGGGCAAGATCGAAACGGTTTGAAGTTACTCTTTACATAGTCTAGTACAAAAGGGTCCTTAGGAGGAACGATTGGATTTTCCACGGTGTTTGAACCAGAAGACTCTATTGCCTTAGGGGCGTCCATTTTATTAAACAGAGGTTTGAAATTATAGCAAACTGGGAAAATTTTTCTGGTGTCTTTTAAAATTTCAAAAACTGTAAGAGGGCCCATTAAAGCTAACCTCTTGCCATCAGCGATAGTAGGAATAAGTACATGGGATGCATAAAGCATTTCTTTCTCTTTTGAGATCATCTGGGGAACAAGAACAGATTGACCTTGGTAGGTGACAACCTTGCTTTCCATTGTGTTTCCTGCGGTCTTTCCTTTCTTTTTGGAAACCTTTTTTAGTTGAGATGAAGTTGAAGAAGACATTGTTGGAAGAATGTTGAAAGCTTGGGGTTTCGGTGAGAAAAGAAGGAGAAAAGATTCAGAATGTGGGAAGAAAAGAAAAGACTAAGTTGATGGGTTTTTATAATGTGGAAGTTTAAGCATCCACTGAGTAAGGTTGTGATACGTGGTAATCGTGGGTTGGTTTGATGAAGAGGTGGAGTAAAGTTAACAATGGTTCAAGGCGGTTAAGGAATCTGAAAAGCGTTATGATTGACGTGACTGGAGTCATATGCAATAAATGTTACGATGATTCGAAGGTCGCATCAAAATCTTATGTATATGTTTAAAATAAGTATTTCTCAAAGGAATCGAAATACATATTTTAAAGGGGCATTTTGTTGGCTGAAGATTTTGATGATATTATTAGAAGCAAAGTAAGTTGGACGTTTCGATTGAAATGAAACAAAATGTCATGTTTCGAAATGGTAGAAGCAGTGCTTCGAATGGGCATATCAAAGCTTGGAGCTTCGAGTGACAGTTATGAGAATATATCCAAAGAAGTCTCGAAATGATAACAAGGCTGTGTCTAAGAAATGCGTTCGAAGCGAAGAAGTTCCAAAACATTTGAAATTCAAATGCAAGCGGGATGTTCGAAATTTGAAATATATGCGCTGGAGCATTCGAAGACGCGTGGAAGCAAGAGAGAGGCATTGCTCTGCATGTTCTGAACGTGGCAGAATCTTATAGCAAGACCGTTATGGTCGAAGTAGTATAAATAGAAGTCTTAGCATTAGGATTTCGTGTGTCATATCTATTGTACAAAAAAACTCAGTAAACATTCAAATAACCACATGGCTAGGGAAACGAATGCAAGAGCAATGTACGTATGATAACACCACATGTTTATGATTTAATGAAAACTCTTTATCATTTCCAGTACTTTCCTTTATCTTTATGTCAATACCATTTACAAGTTTTTTGCATTTAAAGTGTTTTCATTCGAAATCTTTTCACTGATGCCTTACATTTAAATGTTTTCTTTCCATTTCAAATACTTTACATTTCAGAAACTGTTATACATTTCATGCCTTTATCTTCAAGTTTTTATCCTTCGAATACCTTTTTCACTTAAAGCCATTTTACAGTTTTCTTGCATTAAACGCTTTCTTCATATTTCGAATCTTTTACATTAACCGTTTTTATGATTCGAAGTCATTTATTTGTCTTTTATGCAGTTTTTACATGTCTTTACAATTGACCTTTATTCATGCAATTTAGTTTCGCGCACATTTATTTGATCACACCTTTAGATCTTTAAGAGAGAAATCGAAATAAGTTAAACACCTACACAACATTCTAAATACCAACCATGAATACCAGTTCGATCATGAGAGTTATCCTAATGACCAACACGTCCTAGGATCAATCTAGTTGATCCTGCGAGTTACCAGAGAAATTGAATAACAGTCAGTAAGTTTATTCGATAGTTTGGAGGACTAGCGGTTTTTTACCAGAAATCACTGTAAACAGTCCCCAATCCACACCACGGGAGAATATTTTCTCCCATCCCCAACCCCACAGATCCCCACGGAGATCCACAGAGATTGAATCTTAAATTTTTTTTGTACTTTTTCAATCAAAATTATGACACTAGTATTTCGTTATTTTTTTATTTAAAAAAACATATATGTTACATCTTTTTAAAAATAAAAATAAAAATACATCTTGCATCAATAACAAAAAAAAGCAAAATATTTGTTTTTGTTAATATTTTCTATAAAAAATACTAAATATTAACACAACTTGTTGCTATTATGCTTCCACTAATTTACTACCACAATACCAATGTCGTTCACCGCAAGTGGTTGATTATGTGTGAGTGTGACAAATCCATAACTATTAATTTATTAATTAAATGAAAAACATGTACTGATGGAAATAAAGTGAGTTTGAAGAGTAATTATTATAAGCATAATGAACAAAGGATAGTGATTGTTATGATGATGATGATGAGAACAGATGGGATGATGGATGGATGTGACAAAGATAATTGAGAAAAGAAAATAAGGATACGGTGTGTATATTCTATGTATTGGGTGTATTTTTCTAGGGTTGGATACTTAGGTTGTGAAACAATACACTATACAATAAAATATAAAATCAAAATGATCCACTAATGATTCTTTATTTTCTAATATATTAGTAGTTTTTATGTAAAATTATAAAATTGTAGATTATATAATATATAAAATATAAAAGATAAATAATATGGTCGGATTCGGGAAATCCACGGGGCAAATCATTTTTTCCCAATATCCATCCTAAAATGTAATCGGAGAACTTTTTCCTCCTTCCCCGTTCTCACCGGAAAAAAAATCTCAAATTTCGATATTACGAAGAGACAATCTCTACAGAAATCTCCGCTAACAAATGTAAATTGACATTCCTAGAAATAATAGGTTCTTTGTGACATAATCAACACTAATTTGATCAATATTACTAGGAAATAAAACTTTAGACTTAAAGTGCGAGATAAAAATTATTAATGATATTCTTTATGGTAATTTCTTGATCAATAGATGCTTCAGCTATGAGAATAATATCATCGAAAAACATCAAATGAGATGTTGAGGCCCACCATGAATAAACTTTATTTGCTTTGAAGAATTATTTTGAATTGCATCCATGATACACTGATTAAAACACTCCATTACAATAACAAATATATAAGGAGACAAAAGATAGACTTGTTTAAGACCCCGAGTAGGAGTAAATCCTTGAGAAGGACGACCTTTTCAGTTGATAGTCATCCAAGAATATGAGATACATGCCATTATTATTTTAGTCAAACTTAAAGGGAAATACAAATTACTCGTAGATTTCTTGATAATGGATCAATACATTTTATCATATTTTATATATAGACTACATATATTAATTATCAAATATATTTAAAAAAATCAATTTTATTTATAATTTATTACGGAGGTTTATTACGGAGGTTTTATTTAGGGTTTTATTTAAAACCTTTTTCTTAATAAATTTAGGTTTTAATTAATTATTTTCTTTTAATTAATTAGGTTAAAACAAATTCCCTTTTCCTAAAAAAATCCAAACAAAAATATCCATTTTCTTCACATTTGCATTCTTGTACATTTATTCATTATGTACATTATTTATATCAATTCTTATATAAATTCAATATGGTTGTAATAGATTAATTAGGTTTATTTTCTTGCAATTCCCATTTATAATTTGTACACCCCCTCCCACAAGTATTGTAATAGCGTAGTAAATTTTAAATTCCGCAATTTATCGCTTTATATACAATTGCTAGTAATTAGGGTTTGTATGGAAAGACTAAAACCAATCAATTAGAAAACCCTAATCAAAGACAAAATCAAACATAAAAAACAATACACTTGCATGCAAGCACCCCCTAGGGTAAATCCACTTGGTTGCCTTTACAAAATGTCCATATTACGCATGTGAGATACCTTAGTAAAAACAAACAAAATATAAGATCATAGTTCCTCGATGGCGCTATCTAAGTTGCCTTTCAAATGATCTTAGTCCCTAAAAGAGAATGCTAAGATACCTTGCAACATTTCTAATCATGGATATACGATGACCCACGCCCGTCCCATTTACATCCAAAGATAGGGTTACTTAACAAATCAATGGTAAGATAACAATGTCTAAGGAAAAGGAAATGAACATGAAAGACTTTTGAGTAGGTAGAATACTCCTAATTACTTGCTCAATTTCAAAACAAAACATCCTTGCTATTTTCAAAACAAACACCTACACTTTCAAAACATCTTACAAACTTGAAAACATTTTCAAAAGATCAACATCTTTGTATACATTCTTACGAATGAGAATCATTACAAAGATTGCCTAAACAATGACCTCTTTACAAAATACTTTCAAAAACCACACAAAGCATAATTTCAAACAAAAATCAAGTAATCTAGCAAGTAACTAAGAGCCCATGGAAAACCATGGATGAAAATGGTTCTAATACCTTCCCTTTTCATAATCTACCCCCCGAACTCAAGAAAAAAATCTCAAAGGTCTTTCCTGTGCTTTTTAACCTTTCTTTTTGGATAAAAGAAAAGTCGATGGCGACTCTTGCTAACCGCAACATTTGCGATCAAACGCAAAACCTTCAAGTCAGTTCTCCCACCGTATCACAATTATGTATATGACAGTGTTAGATAATTCCATGGGTTGTATTCTGGGACAACAAGATGAAACAGGGAAGAAGGAGTTCGCCATTTATTATCTCAATAAAAAATTCACTGATTGTGAGTCGCGGTATTCCATGCTGGAAAAGACATGTTGTGCTTTGGCCTGGGCGGCAAAGCGTTTGTGGCAGTATATGTTGAATCACACTACTTGGTTGATCTCTAAAATGGATCCAGTCAAGTACATTTTTGAAAAGCCTGCTCTTACTGGGAGAATTTCCTGCTGGCAGATTTTTCTATCTGAACATGATATCGAATACCGCATTCAAAAAGCTATTAAAAGCAGTGTGTTGGCAGATTATCTTGCTCACCAACCAGTGGAGGATTACCAGTCTGTAGAATATGAGTTTCCAGATGAGGATGTGATGTTACTGAAAGTGAAAGATTGTGATGAACCATTGCCTGAGGAAGGTCCTGACCCTGAATCTCGTTGGAGTATGATATTTGATGGAGCTATGAATGCTTATGGTAAAGGAATTGGTGTTGTGATTGTCACTCCACATGGATCGCACATTCCTTTTACCGCAAGGTTAACGTTTGATTGTACTAATAATATGGCAGAATACGAGGCTTGCATCCTGGGTCTCGAATAAGCTATTGATCTCAGAATTAAAAATCTATATGCGTATGGTGATTCAGCTTTGGTAATAAATCAGATTAAAGGAGAGTGGGATACTCGTCACCCCGGCTTGATCCCTTACAAAGATCATGCTAGAAGATTGTTACCCTTTTTTAATAAAGTTGAATTCCATCACATTCCTAGAGATGAAAATCAGATGGCGGATGCTCTAGCAACTCTGGCTTCTATGTACCAAGTGAATACTTGGAATGATATAACTTAAATTATGGTTCGTCGACTGGATAGGCCCGCTCATGTGTTCACAACAGAGGAGGTAGCAGATGAAAAACCTTGGTATCATGATATCAAGCATTTTCTTCAGACTCAAGAATACACGATCGGTGCATCAAAGAAAGATAGAAAGACACTAAGAAGATTGGCTGGCAGTTTCTTCCTCAATGAATATGTGTTGTATAATAGAAATTATGACATGGTCTTGCTCAGATGCGTGGATAGAAACGAAGAAGACATGTTAATGCATGAGGTTCATGAAGGTTCATTTGGCACTCATGCTAATGGACATTCGATGGCTAAAAAGATGCTAAGGGCAGGTTACTATTGGCTGACAATGGAATCTGATTGTTATAAATTTACAAAGAAGTGTCATAAATGCCTAATTTATGCGGACAAGGTCCATGTGCCTCCGAAACTTCTCAATGTGATTTCCTCCCCGTGGCCTTTCTATATATGGGGTATTGACATGATCAGGATGATAGAACCCACATCTTTGAATGGACACCGTTTTATCTTGGTAGCTATTGATTACTTCACCAAGTGGGTGGAAGCTGCTTCATATGCCAATGTTACTAAGAAGGTGGTTGTGTGCTTCATCAAGAATAATCTTATATGTTGATATGGTGTGCCGAGCTGAATTATCACGGACAATGGCTCAAATCTGAACAATAAAATGATGACAGAACTGTGCAAAGAATTCAAGATTGTTCATCACAATTCATCTCCATAAAGGCCAAAGATTAATGAGGCTGTTGAAGCTGCTAATAATAATATCAATAAGATTATCCAGAAAATGGTCGTTACTTATAAGGATTGGCATGAAATGCTCCCTTTTGCTTTGCATGGATATCAAACATCTTTCCGCACTTCAACAGGAGCAACCCCGTTCCCCCTGGTGTATAGAGTGGAAGTTGTACTCCCAGTCGAGGTTGAGATTCCCTCTTTGCGTGTGATAATGGAAACCAAGTTGTTAGAGGCTGAATGGGTCCAAAACCGGTTTGACCAATTGAATCTAATAAAATAGAAGAGGATGACAGGTTTATGTCATGGACAATTATGTTAGAAAAGGATGAAGAATGCTTTTGATAAGAAGGTCAAACCTCGTAAATTCAGAGAAGGCGACCTCGTGCTCAGGAAGATCATGTATTTCAACACAGATTCTATGGGCAAGTGGACTCCCAATTTCTATGGCCCATATGTTGTCAAGAAAGCCTTCTCTGGCGGTGCATTAATTCTTGAAACTATGTATGGAAAGGAGTTCCCACGTCCCATGAATGTTGATGCAGTCAAGAAATACTTCGCCTAAGGAAATAAAAGAACAACTCGCTAAGTTGAAAACCCGAAAGGGCGGCTTAGGAAAAAAAGGGTGTCTCGGTAGGCCGAAAACCCGAAAGGGAGGTCTAGGCAAAAATTAGAGACATAAACAGAATAAATTTCCCGCTAAGTTGAAAACCTGCAAGGGAAGCTTAGGAAAAAGTTAGGGACTTTCTTGGCAAGTAACTACATCATACGAGACTTGATCATTGGAGCAACAATCTTCTCGGATTCTCATCATACTTCAACAAAAGTTATTGCTCAGGATTTCAAAAGTTGTTAGAGGGGATAATGGTCATTGTATCTCAATGCATCTTTTCCATTATATATTACCATTTTCCAAACTTTTTAATAATCAATGGAGTCTCTCCATTCGCAGACTACCATTCTTTTAATGACATTTGAGCTTTTACCCAATTCTTTGTATTTCTTATTTTATTTAGCTTGCAAAGACTCCATTTTTTATTGATAATGACTTTCAAAGAAAAAAGATTAAATAACAAAATCGATTTTTCAAAAAGAATTTACAATTTACTTTTACCTTGGAATCTGTGATGAAATAATGGCAACAAAAATGGTGATCCCAGGAATGGACAAACTCCAGTTTGTTTTAAGAAGTTTTTGTTCCCCTCGGGAAGGTTTACTCAGGATGATTCGCCGTATTGGGTTCGTGAATCTAGTATCCTCAGTCAAGTTTGGATTCATTTCTCCTCTTTTCTGAATTTTCATGATGTGAATTTTCAATCTAAGATTTCTCCGGTGAAGTTTTCGTCCGGTCTAATGGAAGTCTTTTTCCCGAGAAGTTGTCATTTCTGTTTATCCTCACCAACCAGCTGCCATTTGTTAAAAGCAGGCGTTTAATCCCTAATAGATAACAAGGAGATTTTGTTCGTAAAGACTTATGTTCCAAATGTTTCTTATAATGATGTTTCCATCGTAACCATTTCCGACAATTCTTCCAGGGTCTCCACCAAAAGACTCGTTAGAATTACATCAGTTCTTAAAGTAGCTCCGTTGATAATTACAATGCCTAGACCAATCCCGTATTCGTCAGACAAAACCGTCCCGTGGAATTATGGAGGTGATGTCTACTACCACGATATCAAGCAAGATTGGCCAGTTGCTGAAGATTCAAGCTCTGAGAAAGTTGACTCCGATATCAGTAATATCGCAGGGACTAGTAAGATAACCCGAAGCAGAAGGGTATTCTCTCCTGAAATTTCTCCCCCAAAAGCTATTTCTGGACCCATAATCATACTTGTTGTTGTTGCTCCTCCAAAGGCTATTCCCAGTCCTACAATCATCTCTTCTAGTACTCATGTTGACAAAACTGTTACAATCCCTGTTATCACCACTACTGACATTCCTGCTGCCGAGTCAACCGAGACTCGAGATAAAGGTATTCTAGTTGAGCCTGTCCGAACAAAGGCACAATGAGTAGATATCCCCGAGAATTCCCGAAAAGAGATGGAGGAAATTCTAAAGATCATAAAAGGAAGCGACTAGAATATAGTCGAGCAACTGGGGCAAAATCCATAAAAAAATTTCCATGCTGGCTTTATTATTATGTTTTGAGGCTCATGCAAAGGCCTTGGTAAAATTCCTAAAATCTGCCCATTTACCCCAAGAAACATCTGCCGATCAGTTCCAAGACTGCGTAGCCAGCTTGACCGCAGATAATGGTCTAGGTTTTTCAGATGTTGATTTAACGCCAAGGTGGAGGAAGCATAATGAGGCGTTGCATGTCTCAGTGGAATGCAGGGGCACGACCTTGGATCATGTTTTGGTGGACACTGGTTCGTCTCTGAATGTGTTTCCTAAAAAAGCTCTTGATATGCTTGACTGTGAAGGATTGATCTTAAAGCCTAGAAATATAGTAGTGAAAGCCTTTGACGACTCAAAAAGGATGGTGCATGGGGAAGTGGACATTCCTATAAAAGTTGGAACCCAAACATTTGAATCAACTTTTTATGAAATGGATATTCGCCCTTCATATTCATGCTTATTAGGCTGACCATGGATCCATAATGTTGGTGCCGTTACCTCGACGTTGCATGAAATGATGAAATATCCAATTCAAGGGAAAATCATCATTGTTCATTGAGAAGAATAATATATGGTCAGCCATCTAAATTCTTTCAGATATGTGGAACTAGATGGTGAATTTATTGAAACTCCATTCCAGCACTTTGAAGAAGTCCCGCAGACTGTGGCAGTAACCAAGGTTGTGTCTCAAGATCCCAAGATCAGAAGGCCTCCGCTCAATATGTCGTCTTTAAAAGATGCCAAGCCAGTGATAGAAGAAGGTGGATGCACTATTTGGGGCCAACTCTCAGATATCCCATACAAATCTGAAAAATTTGGTCTGGGTTTCACTTCAGGTGCCCAGAAGGATGTACGTCGCGCTCGTGCCGGAGGACCACCCTTGAAGATCAGCAACCACCAAGTCAGCACCGTGGAGGATGACGAAAACAACTATAACTTGGAGGAATAGATTTTCCCAACTGTCAGTGGAGGGCTCAGCAACTAGGAGGCTATAGATTTTGTCCCTATCACATTTATCCCACAGTAATTTGTCTTTACATTTTGTCGGATCTGTAATATTAAAATAATTCAGACTCTTAAAACCTTGTGTCTTACCCGAGGCAAAATGGTCCATTTGTAAGGGTTATTATCTCATTTCCTTATGACATCAATGAATCATGGACGTTTTTTTGCATACAAACTTTGTGCTCATTGTTTTTTATTTTTAGATTTTCATTTCTTTCAAAGATAGCTATACTCTTACACACACTCACACTCAAAGTGCAGGTCTACATCCACCGGGATCCCACGGGTAACGGTTCTGCTATGGCCTTCTGTGACTCTGAAAATCTAATCTACCAAGCCGAAGACGAAGGTAAGGAAGATTGTGAAGTACCAGGGGAACTCGCCAGGTTACTTCAACAGGAAGAGAGGACCATTCAACCCCACGAGGAACCAATGGACACAATCAACCTAGGTACTGAAGAAGACAAAAGAGAAGTCAAGGTGGGTGCCAATCTGGAACCCAGTGTCAAAGAGCGTCTGATTCAATTGCTACATGATTATGTCGAGGTCTTTGCCTGGTCGTATGAAGACATGCCAGGACTTGATGCAGATATTGTAGTACATCGTCTACCTATAAAAGAGGATTGTCCACTGGTAAAACAAAAGGTCCGTCGAATACGACTAGACATGTCAGAGAAGATCAAAGCAGAATTCATGAAACAATTCAATGCCAAATTCTTGTCCGTCACCTCCTATCCACAATGGGTTACCAATGTTGTTCCCGTGCCCAAAAAGGAAGGCAAGGTACGAATGTGCGTGGACTACATAGATTTGAAAAGGGCAAGCCCTAAGGATGATTTCCCACTTCCCCACATTGATATTCTAGTTGAAAATACAGCACAACACAAAGTGTTTTCCTTCATGGACGGTTTCTCAGGTTACAACCAAATCAAAATGGCGCCTGAGGACATGGATAAAACAACCTTTGTCACACAGTGGGGCACATTTTGCTACAAGGTTATGCCATTCGGACTGAAGAATGTTTGGGAAACCTATCAACGTGCCATGGTAGCTCTGTTTCACGACATGATACATCAAGAAATAGAGGTCTATGTGGACGACATAATAGCTAGATCTCAAACAGAAGAAGAGCATCTTGATCATTTACAGAAACTGTTTGAGAGGCTAAAGAAGTACAAGCTGAGGTTGAACCCAAATAAATGCACATTCAGAGTGAGGTCTGGTAAAGTCCTAGGTTTTGTTGTCAGTAATAAAGGAATTGAAGTAGATCCTGCCAAGGTGAAAGTGATACAAGAGATGCCTGCTCCTCATACTGAGAAGGAAGTCAGAGGATTCTTGGGATGTTTGAACTACATTGCCAGATTCATTTCTCACCTGACAGCTACTTGTGAACCAATCTTCAAATTACTAAAGAAAGATCAAGTAGTCAAATGAAATGACGAGTGCCAAACTGCTTTCAATAAGATCAAAGAGTATTTACAAGAGCCTCTTGTTTTGATTCCACCAGTTGAGGGAAGACCATTGATCATGTGTCTAACTATTTTGGAAAACTCAATGGGGTGTGTACCGGGGCAGCATGACGAGTCTAGCCGAAAAGAACATGCTATTTATTACCTGAGCAAAAAGTTTACCGACTGTGAAACAAGATATTCACTACTCAAGAAAACTTGATGCGCTCTAGCATGGACTGCTCGCCGGCTAAGACAGTATATGATGACCCATACTACCTTATTGATATCTAAAATGGATCCAATAAAATACATCTTCGAGAAACATGCACTCTCTGGGAGAATAGCTAGATGGAAGATGATCCTGACAGAATATGATATATAGTATACTACCTAGAAAGCAATAAAGGGCAGTGTACTAGCTGATCACATTGCTCACCAAGCTGCGGAAAACTACCAGTCCATGAAGTTTGAATTCCCAGATGAACACATCATGATGGTAAACAACCATGAAGAATTCAGACCATATGACGGACCTGAATAAGGATCCCAATGGACCCTGGTTTTTGATGGGGCGTCCAACACACTCGATAATGGTATAGGTGTTGTACTCATATCTCCTGAAGGATTTCATACTCCCTTTACAGCAAGACTCTGCTTCAATTATACAAATAACATGGCAGAATATGAAGCGTGCATTTTTGGTCTCAAAGATGCCATAGATTTGGGGATCAAATCCTTAAATGTATTCGGAGATTCCACTTTGGTCATCAGCCATATCAAAGGGGAATGGGACACCAAACACCATAACCTTATCCCTTAAAAAGAACATGTGTTGACATTGATCCCACATTTCGAGAAGATTACCTTCGAGCATTTCCCGCAAGAAGAAAATCAGCTAGTAGACGCACTAGCCACAATGTCATCCATGTTTAAACTTAAATGGGATAACGAGGCTCCCCAGATCACCATTGAACGAATGAATGAACCAGCTCACTATCACGAGATTAATACTGAAGAAGTACTGGACCAGCCTCGGTTTCACGAAGTCAAGAGGTATCTCGAGGCTCAAGAATATTTGGAAGGAGCTTCAGTCAATGATAAGAAGTTCTTAAGGAGATTCTCAGCTAAGCTCTTCCTTAGTAATGGCTTTCTATACAAATGCAACCATGACTCGTTTGCTCCGTTGTGTAGACAAGGTTGAGGTAGAAAAGATCATCGTTGAGTTACATGAGGGCACTTTTGGCACCCATTCCAGTGGGCATACGATGGCAGAGAAGATCCTACGGGCAGGCTATTACTAGTCTACCATGGAAGCAGATTGCTATCAACACTCTCGAACCTGCCATAAGTGTCAGATCTATGCTGACAAGGTGCACGTACCTCCAGTTCCTCTAAATGTCATGACGGCTCCTTGGCCCTTTACTATGTGGGGTATCGATATGATTGGTGAAATCAAACCAACAACCTCTAATGGACACCGCTTCATCTTTGTGGCCATTGACTATTTTACAAAGTGGGTTGAGGCAACCTCTTTCGCTTCCGTTACTAAGAACGTTATAGCCTGATTCATTAAACAGAATCTCATATGTCGGTATGGTATCCGGAGAGGATCATCACTAACAATGGTATGAATCTAAACAATACTATAATCACCGCCCTGTGCGAGTAGTTCAAGATCCAATGTCACAATTCTTCCCCTTACTAGCCAAAGATGAATAGTTTTGTCGAAGCCGCAAATAAGAATATCAAAAAGATCGTACAGAAAATGACAGTCATGTACAAAGACTGGCATGAGATTCTACCATTCGCTCTCCACGGGTATCGTACCACATCACGCACATCAACCGGGGCGACACCTTACTCTCTGGTATACAGGATGGAGGTTGTCTTTCCTATTGAGGTCCAGATCCACTCTCTGAGAATCATGAAGGATGCAGGGCTGAATGAAGAAGATTGGATCCAGACTCGACTTGATCAACTGAACTTGATTGATGAGAAAAGGCTTACTGCTATCTGTCATGGTCAAATGTATCAAAAACGGATGATCAAGGCTTTTAACAAAAAGGTCGATGCCAAGTATATCAAGTCGAGGATTTGGTGATCAAGCGCATCATACTGCCGCAAGCTGATCCCATGGGAAAATGGACTCCTACATATGAAGGACCATTTGTAATCAAAAGCATATTCTCTGGTGGAGCAATGATCTTGACCACCATGGATGGCGACGACCTGCCACACCCTGTGAACGCAGACATAGTCAAAAGATACTACGCATAAGAGACCCGCTAGGTTGATACACCTAGGAAAAATAAGGGAATCCCGTCGAATCAAAAAGGTTCGGGCAAAAATTAGGGATAAAACAAAAAAAAATCTGTACACTCGGCAAGCTGAAAACCCAAAAGCGCGGCTTGGGAAAAAAAGGGTATCCCGATGGACTGAAAACCCAAAAGGGCGGTCCGGAAAAAGTTAGGGAATTAGAGCGTATGACTATGTCCCGTTGGATCACGTTACGGACAACCTACAAACTAGACGGTTCTGATCAATTCAATCAACTCCAGACAAGGCAACAAATACACAAGATGCTCAGAGACACGAAGGCTATCGTAGAATGGGAACCCCATGGGATTATTGCACATAGCTATCTTGTCTTTGTATCAAATTTTCATTTTTACGACGACATTCTCTTACTAGAATATTTGTCTCATTGTACAAAAATACTTACTCAAAGTCAATACAAAGATATCCCTTTGAAAGTGCAAAATTATCTGTTTTTCTTTACTCCTGTTTTTCTTTACAAAAAAGTCCGATGATTAATTTTGAACATATGCATTTGAACATAATTACTGTTTACAAATAAACAAAGTAAAAAGACAATTATTAATGGCTTTAAGAGATAGGGAAATATCTTTGAGCTATTCCATAAAATCCCCCATAATGTGCAGTTTAATCCCCAGCGGAACAAAATTTCCAATTATCACTCCCCAGTAGAAGTCGTCCAATTTCTCGGGATTCCCCAACAACATTTTACAAGCAGTACACGGTGTTTCCCTTGCAATAGAGTTTATTTCTCTAAGCGGAAATTCGTCGGCACTTCAACTTCAAAACATGAAGACTCATACTCCATATCCTCAGCAGCAGTCAGGGATTTATTTTCCCCAATCCAACAGCAGTGCAGCAAATTAGCTCACATACGCATACATCGCATCCATATATGATGAACATTGATAACACGAATGCATATATCACAATCTCATTGTACCATGCATTTCATACATCATGACATTGCTTATAACTAATGTTTTACCCTTTTCAGGATAATATTATTCAATGGCTATTGTTGTACCCCAAAATTTGCCCTCTCCTTCTTCAGGAAATCATCTTGGATTTTCAAGGTCCCTCTGAAACAAGTCCAAGTCCTGAGTTATCTTTTTTGCCCAAGCAGACCATTTACAAGAACAAGATGATCACACAGGCTCTAAAGACAACGATTTTATCTTGAAATTTTTTTTTTCTAAACACTTGAAATGTTTCTTTAAAAAATGAGTGTTTAAGAAAAATCAGCGCTTCAGAACTTCTGGACCAATTCCAGATAAAAACGGTCAGAAGTTGTAAACTTGGCTCAGCGTAGTTAGAAGTTGGCTTTTCAGCAACTGCATCAGTTCAATCAGAAGTTGTAAACGTGGTTCAGTATGACAGAACATGACTCTTTCAGCAGTTACACAAGCTCAGTCAGAATTTGCTAAAGGAATGCAAAAGAAGCAGGGAAGTCTAAAGACTCTTCCAGAACACGCTGAAATTAGAAGATGAAAAGGTCAGAAGAGTGGGTGTTACACTGATACAGAATCTCTAAACCCATGAGGTCCAGAAGCAAATCCAAGGGACGTATCAGAAAATCAGGAGAATTCCCAGAACTTACTAAGACAACAGGAAGCCAAGGCCAGAGCATGGTTTACGCTGTTCTTTTTGAAACAGAACTGCTGATTCAATGTTGGTTTCCATTACCAGAATATTGATGTTGATAGGTCTTATCACCATTTAATGCTCATTAATGCTTCCAACCACTCCTGAACATTCATCCAAGTAACCCCTTCACGTGTGGCTTGGAAAACACCTTTATGCAGACTCTGGCATGGGTCTACACGCCACCGCCCACTTAAGAGGTCACTTCTCTCCAATCCACGCCTGCTGCTGCAGCCTAGGCAGAAGGCTATCTGTTATCACAACTTCCCAGGAATTTCTGTCAAAGAACAAATTCAAACTCTGTTGGCGCTTTAATGTTCAAGGCACCCACAAGAACTTTGCCTATAAATAGAGAGTCTTTGTCCACTGCAAAAGGGCGTTCAAGAAATAGAAAAATTGCTAAGAGAGAAACAGAAACCCTTAGCAAATTAGTGTTCTGAAACTCTGCCAAAATCTCCAGTTTGTTTCATAACTTTGAATTTCTCATCTTCAACTTTATCCAATACCCAGTTTTTCTGTGTGAACTAATAAACCCCTTTTCAAACTTCTAACCCTACATACGCACACACCTTCACCAACCCTTTTCAAAAAGAATCTGTCCAGAACACCACCAGAGCCAAAAGCTAGCTTTCATCCACAAACTTTTCCAACAGCCAGGTAAGCACCTGCTGACCTTCATCACGCTGCTAAGCATCATCAGCTGTGCATACTCAAATAAACATAATGTAAATATCATATTGTTGTTGTTTATATTCTGAGGATTTTCATACCTCAGAACATTCTAATCCAGTGTAGGACTTGCATGTGACCTTGTTGGTTCTGACCTCTGAAACATTTTGACATTTGATGGATCTGTTCCAAATATGTTTCCTGTTTTGTGGAATAACAACAAAATTGCAGATGTTCTGATTAGTACAGGGAAAAGCCAAGTGCTGACTTTGACGTTAGCACATCTGAAGCCTGTTTTGCTGTCAATGATATCAGAACCTCTGAGAGTTATTGCCTTTCCAGAAGAATCAGAACTTCTGGTTTCTCCACTAACAAACTTCTGTCTTGCAGCGCAGGGGGGTCAGAACTTCTGATTTCCCCACTAACAGGGTTCTGTTTTGCATGTGCCAAAGTCAGAAGTTCTGACTCATACAGTTTAACCAAGAGGTTGATCATCTGGCAGCGGATCTGAGTCAGAACTTCTGATGACCTCTCAGCAGCGCGCTGGCTCCCTCTCTCTCTCTCTATATCTTTTTTTTTGCTATTTTCTTTTTTGTCTATTTTTCTCGTTGAACCCCCCATGTACAAATGTGTATCCCCATCCCCTAATTGTTGTAATAGCGTAGGATTTTATATTTCCGCTTCTTATTGCTAGTAATCAGGACGTGTATGGCAAGATAAAATCAATGAAATAAAAAACCTAATTCAAAGAAAAACTCTTGTATGCAATAAAACACACTTGCACACTAACACCCCTAGGGTTACATCCACTTGTTGCCTTTCAAAATTAGGCCATATTGCATGTTAGGTCTCTTTGGGCAAAACAAACAATTCAAATGATCATAGTCCGTCGATGACGCTTTCGAAAGTTGCCTAAAAATGATCAAGTCCCTTAAAGGAAAAATTGCTCAAAGATACTTGGCACCATTGCAATTATGGTCTAAACGATGACCCTCGCCCGTCCCTTTCACATCCTAACACAAGATTGTCCACCAAATGCAATGGTGGAACAAAATTGTTAAAAGGGTTAAAACATAGCAATAATCTTTGAGAAATTTAGGAGTAGATAACCTCTTAGTTACTTGAATCAAACTTGCAAAACAAAACACTTGCCTATTTTCTAAACCACACATCACTACACTTTCAAAACAACTTTCAAAAACAAATGAAAACCTTTTCAAAAGACGTACACCTTTGTATACATCCCAACATGGATCATTACAAAGGTTGCCACCACATTGGCCTCTTTTCAAAACATTTTCAAACCCACACACAACAAAGCACCATTTCAAACAATTGAAAATTAAGGCAAGTTGATCTAAGCAAGTAACTAAGAGCCCATGGATAACCATGGATAGAAAGGGTGCTAATACCTTCCCTTTCTATAATCTACTCCCCGAACCCAAGAAAACATCTCAAAGGTTTTTTGCTGTGCTTTTTAAACCTTTCCTTAGGATAAAATAAAAAGTCAGTGGCGACTCTTGCTCAACCGAAACATTTGCGAAAACATACGTAAAACCATAGTCAGTTCTCCCACCGTATCATAGAACTGGCGACTCTGCTGGGGATCTTTTAAAAGTGGAGTGACCTTAGGGCTTAGATCACCCTCTTGCATGATTAATTTTTTGTCTTGGTTGCTTTACATTTTGGCTCTCTTGTTTGGGTTTGCAATCCTACACCCGGATTTTGGGAAACATTCATAGATAGCAATACGTTGTGGAAACTGTGTGGGGTATACCGACACGGTCGAAGCAATAGCTATATTAGTGCGACATATTTGTGAGTACCGGTAACCCTTGAGTTCAATCGAGGAAAGTACGGGGCCGCTGAGTGATGTCACTAGCACTAATGACCTAGAACCTTACTTGACCAATCTTGGCCTTTTAGGGGTAGTGAGATGACCGGCTTTGGTGCAGTCCGAAGTTGGTAGATACTTGATACTACACTCATTGAGGGTTGTTTTCTTGGAATATTTTGGTCGCTAGTTAAGTGGCTAAACCAAAACAATGAACAATGAAAATAATCCAATGATATTGAGCCCCTTAGAACCCGGTTACTATTTATAGGACAGGTTTTTAAGCCAACTACACTCAAGAGGGTACTTACCTATGAAACCCCATGCAAGCCTGAAACTAGGGTTTGGTGTGATTTGCCTGTACATATATTTGTGCATACATCATGAACATCATAAAGCATCATATGCATCCACTAACCACTTCAAGGGTTTAGATCTTCATCTTTGTTCTTGTTTTGTAGGTCATGGAAATTCCTCGCAGAAAAACCATCCAAGTCAACCTTGTGAGAATATCTCCTCAGCTCAAGGGGCTCACCTCAAGAATTCCGGAAAGCTCATCCTTCAGTGAAAGACATGGTGGACTGCTCAGCTTAGTCAACACCAACATTGAAGAAGACATGATGAAAGTGCTATTCCAGTTCTTTGACCCTCTTCACCACTGTTTCACTTTCCCTGACTATCAGTTGGTACCTACTTTGGAGGAATTTTCTCAACTCCTGAGAATTCCTATCCTCAATCAACTACCTTTCAACGGTATGGAAAAGGAACCAAAGCCTGAAGATGTTGCTCGAACATTACATCTGCAGCCTTCTGACATCAAGGGGCATTGGGAAACTAGAAGCGGTGTCAAAGGTTTCTTAGCAAAATTCTTGTTTGAGAAGCCACAAGAGTGTTGGAATTCATTGGACCTACAAGCCTTTGAAGAGATTGTGGCACTACTTATCTATGGGTTGGTCCTATTCCCAAATTCTGACCAATTGGTAGATGTCAACGCCGTCAAAATCTTCTTGTCCAGAAATCCAATACCAACATTGCTTGGGGACATCCTTCACTCATTTTACACACGAACAATGAGAAAGATGGGTGTTCTCATGTGTTGTACTCCTCTCCTTGCAAGGTGGTTTATTTCGCACCTTCCACAATCTGTCCTGAAGAATGACCAAGGCTCAAGGTGGTCCCAACGGTTGATGACTCTTACTCACTCTGATGTACATTGGTGTTCTCGGTCCAGAGAAAATGTCATCATCATCGATCGTTATGGAGGGTTTCCTAATGTTCCTTTACTTGGAATCAGAGGAGGTATCACCTACAACCCTTGCCTAGATTTGAGGCAGTTTGGATATGCACGGAGAGATGGCCCTCACGACATGTTGATTCCTGACCTAGTTTTTGACTTCGACAACGATGCGCAAGGACTTCGCCAAAGATTCATCAGAGCTTAGGGGAGACCCAACAAGGTTGACAGCAAGACTCTTGGACACAAGAACTCTATCCCTCTTGAACCTTACCTCAAGTGGGTACGAGCCCGAGCCCAGAGCCTAATGATGCCTTATCCTCATGTTCTCCCTATGATTAAAGAGCCCGACAAGGAAGGAGAGGTTCCCTACACCATCCTACATCCTGACATGCCTACATCGTGGGAGGAAATGCAGAAGAGTTGGATCCAACTCAAGGAGGAACAGAACACTTTTGAAGCCAGCTTCTACGCTAGCGAGAAGAAGGTTTTAGAGCTCACCCGCCGACTCCATGAGCAAGAGGCCCTCAACACCTACATTGCGCCAAAGAGGATGCGCAACGTCTTTTTACCTTGAGAAGTTGTTTTTGGCCCATGGGGAATTTATGTACTAACAAATCTTTTCTTATTAATATGACGTGCGTTCTTTTTGTCTGCAACAATTGTGAATTTCCAAAACCCTTGAATGCATTGCATAGATAGCATCTCATGCATCATGTGCATAACAGGTACCCATTTTTCTACAGGTTGCTTAATCTTCTTCGTTTATTTGGAACAGTCATCATGAATCCAGACTCATCCAGTGAGCAAGCAATCAAGGCCCTTCAGGCCCAAAGTGCCCAGTTTAAAGAAATGGTCCTAAGCCTGGCCCAAGGTCAGCAAGAGTTGAAGTCTCTGCTCCTCAAGAAGAAGAAGAAGAAGAAGAGAACTGCGTTATTCAATACTGGACGCAGGTTTGGGAACACACTCCACAACGAGGCTGATCCTACTACTTCCTCTGCAGAGAAAGATAGTCCCCAAGGGGGAGGAGCTCCTAGTCCTGCAGTCTCTGACAACGAGACGGACTACAATGACGAACAATACCCACCTGCTACTGACCGATACAAGCAATTAGAGGACCGCTTGAGCGCCATGGAGATTCAGAATATGCCGGGGCTGGATTTCGAAGATTTGGGGTTATCTTCTGGGGTAGTAATCCCACACAAGTTTAAGGCGCCTGCCTTTGCCAAATACGACGGGGCTTCCTGTCCAAAGCTGCATCTAAGGTCGTACGTAAGGAAGATCCAACCTTACACGGAAGATAAAAATCTCTGGATTCACTTCTTCCAAGATAGCCTTTCGGGGTCACAGCTTGAGTGGTTCTATCAACTAGATGGAGCTAGTATTCGACATTGGGAAGATTTGGCTACCGCATTCTATAGACAATATCAATACAATTCTGACCTCGCTCCTACGCGTACCCAACTTCAGGGTATGTCTCTAGGAACGGGTGAAGGGTTCAAAGAATATGCACAAAAATGGAGAGATTTGGCTGGCAGGGTGCAGCCTCCATTGACTGATCGTGAGCTGGTTGATATTTTTCTAGGGACCTTGTCTGGTCCATTTTTCAATCATTTGGTTGGTAATTCCTCCACTGGGTTTACGGATTTGATCCTGACAGGGGAAAGAATAGAAGCTGGCATCAGGTCAGGAAAGATACAAAAAACTGCCTCCGCAAGTACTGAGAAGAGACCTTTCAAGAAGGAAGCAAGTGCAGTCTATGGTCCTAGAAGACAAGTCAAGCCAGAAAGCCGCCAAGCCGCCAAGCCGTCAATGCCTTGGTCATTTCAAAGCCTGTTGCTGCTCCTCAGCATTACAATCAACAAAGAGGTGAAAGGCCCAAGAGGCAGTATACTCGGTTGAGTATGACCTTGTCACAAATCTTACCACAGCTATTATCAACCAACCTGGTGACCATCAAAGAGGCTCCAAAGGTCGTGAATACTGCATCTCCTAAGTATAACCCAAATGCCTGTTGTGCTTATCATTCTGATAGCCCCGGGCATACTACTGATGATTGCTGGGCCCTGAGAAATAAAATTCAAGACCTTATCGATGCGAAGGAAATTCAGTTTGAGGCGCCTGAGAGGCCAAATGTTGTAACTGCTCCTATGCCCCAGCATAGAGTAAATGCCATTGAGGAAGATTTGTATGCTGTTTCGGTGAATGATGTTGCTACCCCTCTTTTGACTGTTAAGAGGAACTTACTACTAGCCGGTTTATTTCCAGGTTGTAGCAAGGGTTGTCTCCTGTGTGCTGTTATCCCTACCGGTTGTCCACTGCTGAAATCAGGCTTCCAAAGCCTGATGGATAGCAAAGAAATTATGTTCAAGAAAACTGCTGTTCCGTTTGTTTCCGATGAAGAAGTATCTGTCGTCACAATTTTCAACAATCCTACCAAGGCTCCCCCGAGGAAGCCAGTCCAAATTATGTCTGTTGCACCTATTACAATTACTGTTCCGGGGCCTCTCCCCTATGAATCTAACAAGGCTGTCCCATGGCATTATGGAGCAGACGTGTATGTGCTTGGAGTAAAGCAGGAGTTCAACACCAGTACCAGTACCAGTATCAGTAACATCACTGGTCCCGCCAAGGTTACTCGCAGTGGCAGGCTCTTCTCGCCTGACATTGCACCACCAGTTATTCGAAAGCCTCTTATCATCACACCCGCAAGTGTGCATGTTCCAAATCAAGTTCCTGTGTCTACTACAGCCGCCGAGTCCTCTGATGCTCGGGACAAAGAAGTTGCTACCAATTTGCCTGCCAGGACGGAGGCACCAAAAAAGACTGTTGTTGAAGCCTCCCAACAAGAGATGGAGGAAATCCTTAAAATCATTAAAAAGAGTGACTTCAATGTTGTTGAACAGTTGGGGCATACCCCCTCCAAAATCTCTATGCTATCATTGCTGCTGTGCTCAGAGGCCCATGCAAAGGCCCTGATTTCATTTCTGAAAATGGCCCATGTGCCGCAAGAGACCTCTGCAGATCAATTCACTGACTGTGTGGCTAATTTGACAGCTGACAATGGCTTTGGGTTCTCGGATGCTGACCTTACCGCCAAAGGAAAAAATCACAACGATGCCCTGCACGTCTCTATAGAGTGCAGGGGCACCACTCTCGCACACGTGTTGGTGGATACCGGTTCTTCCCTGAATGTTTTGCCCAAGAAGGCTTTGGATCGTTTGGATTATGAGGGCCTGGAATTGAAACCTAGTAACATCATTGTTAGAGCCTTCGACGGTTCTAAGAGGATGGTGCACGGTGAGGTAGACATTCCTATTCGTGTGGGTTCCCAAGTCTTCGACTCAACGTTCTATGTAATGGATAT
The DNA here is from genome assembly GCA_948472305.1 of Vicia faba. Lineage (NCBI taxonomy): Eukaryota > Viridiplantae > Streptophyta > Magnoliopsida > Fabales > Fabaceae > Vicia > Vicia faba. The sequence goes on from OX451735.1 coordinate 590,779,303, forward strand.
CCGCCCATCTTATTCCTGCTTGCTGGGACGACCCTGGATTCACAAGGCTGGGGTAGTAACATCCACTCTACATCAAAAGCTCAAATACCCTGTCAAAGGGAAGATTGTTACTGTGCAGGGTGAGGAGGAATACATGGTTAGTCACTTGAATTCATTCCAGTATATCGAGATGGACGGGGAGTTTATTGAAACCCCCTTTCAGCATTTTGAGGAGGTACCTCTAACGTTGGCGTCAGCTGAGGCAGTGGTTGAAGAAGACTTTCCTCTGAAGATGGCTTCCTTGAAGGATGCCCGGGCTGTAATCGAGAAAGGCAAATGCGCAAACTGGGGCCAGCTTCCTGACTTCACTCAAAAGAATGACAAGTTTGGGCTGGGCTTTACTGCAGAGGCTTAGAGGGCTGTGCGCAAGGAAAGAATCAGAAAGGCTCTGGTGTTTATCACCAACCCAAGGGTGAATGCTATCGAGGAGGACGTAGAGGAAGTAGAGTTTGACAGTTGGATCTATCCAACCACCAACAACAGACCAAGCAACTGGACGGCAAAGGATTTTACACCTATCACATTTCTCACGCAGTAATTAACTCTTTTGATTTTCAATTTGTAACAAACAATATGCTAAAACTTTATTGGCTCGGTGTCCTACCCGGGGCATCGTAGCTCCACTTGTGAGGGCTTTTTGTTTGACATTTCCATATATCATTAATCAAACCATTGGACGTTTGTTGCATTTAAAATCTTGTGCTCTTTTTCTTTCTGTGTTATATATTGCAAAACAGCTATATTTACACACACTCACTTATACAGGTTTCAATCCACTCTGGATCTCACTGGTAACAGCTCTGCTACTGCCAGTTATGACTTCGAGAATCCGATCAACTTGGCCGAAGACGAAGGTGAAAATGATTGCGAAGTGCCTGCAGAACTCGCAAGACTGCTACTCCAGGAAGATAGGGCCATTCAGCCGCATGAAGAGCCCGTGGAAACAGTGAACCTGGGTACTGAGACAGATAGAAAAGAAGTCAAGATTGGTGCCAATCTAGAGCTCAACGTGAAGCAACGACTGATCCAAATGCTACATGATTACATGGAAATATTTGCTTGGTCATACGAAGACATGCCCGGTTTGGATGCCGACATTGTAGTTCATCACCTGCCAACCAAGGAAGACTGCCCTCCGATAAAGCAAAAGGTCCGCCGTATGCGTCCAGAGATGTCCGAAAAGATCAAAGCCGAGGTTATGAAGCAATTCGATGCCGGGTTTCTAGCAGTAACCTCTTACCCTCAGTGGGTTGCCAATGTGGTGCCAGTGCCGAAGAAGGACGGTAAAGTCAGAATGTGTGTCGACTACAGGGATTTGAACAGGGCCAGCCCCAAGGACGATTTCCCTCTGTCTCACATCGACGTTCTTGTTGACAATACTGCTCAACACAAGGTGTTCTCCTTCATGGATGGTTTTTCAGGGTATAATCAGATCAAGATGGCTCCGGAAGATATGGAAAAGACTACCTTTGTGACTCAGTGGGGCACCTTCTGCTACAAGGTCATGCCATTCGGGTTGAAAAATGCTGGGGCAACCTAACAACGTGCCATGGTTGCCTTATTTCATGATATGATCCATCATGAGATTGAGGTATATGTTGATGACATGATTGCAAGGTCCCAAACTGAGGAGGAGCACCTTGATCATCTGCGGAAGCTGTTTGACTGATTGAAGTTATACAAGCTGAGGTTGAATCCCAACAAATGCACCTTTGGGGTGAGGTCCGGAAAATTGCTAGGTTTCATTGTAAGCGATAAAGGTATTCAGGTGGACCCTACCAAGGTAAAAGCCATACAAGATATGCCAACTCCCAAGACAGAGAAAGAAGTCAGAGGCTTTCTGGGACGACTGAATTACATAGCCCGATTCATCTCACATCTAACTGCTACCTGTGAGCCAATCTTCAAATTACTGAAGAAAGATCAAGTAGTACGTTGGAACGATGAATGTCAGGCCGCTTTTGAAAAGATAAAAGAGTATCTCCAAGAGCCACCCATTCTTATGCCACCAGTGGAAGGGAGACCTCTAATACTATACTTGACTGTGCTTGACAATTCAATGGGGTGTGTGCTGGGGCAGCATGACGAGTATGGCCGAAAAGAGCATGCTATTTATTACCTGAGCAAAAAGTTTACCGACTGTGAGTCTCATTACTCACTGCTCGAGAAAACTTGTTGCGCTCTGGTATGGGGTGCTCGCCGGCTGAGACAGTATATGCTGACTCACACCACTTTGTTGATTTCAAAGATGGATCCCATCAAGTACATATTCGAAAAGCCTGCTCTGTCTGGAAGAATAGCAAGATGGCAAATGATCTTGACAGAATATGATATCCAGTACACGACTCAGAGAGAAATCAAAGGAAGTGTACTGGCAGATCATTTGGCACACCAACCTGTGGACGACTACCAATCATTGAACTTTGAATTTCCGGACGAAGATATCATGGTAGTAACAGATTGTGAAGTGCCTGGACCGGATGAAGGACCTGAGGAAGGATCCCGATGGTCTATGCATTTCGACGGAGTCTCCAACGCTTTGGGTAACGACATCGGCGATGTGATCATATCTCCCAAAGGAACTCATACTCCACTCACCGCCCGGCTGTGCTTCAACTGCACTAACAACATGGCAGAATATGAGGCATGTATCATGGATCTTCAAAATGCAATCGACTTAAGGATCAAGTTTCTGAGTGTCTTCGGAGATTCCGCTCTCGTGATCAATCAGATCAAAGGCGAGTGGGATACGAAACACCCAAATCTTATTCCTTACAAGGAGTATGTGCTGACTTTGCTTCCCCACTTTGAATAGATAACTTTTGAGCACTTCCCAAGAGAGGAGAATCAGTTAGCAGATGCACTAGCTACGATGTCTTCAATGTTCAAAGTCAAATGGGACAATGAGGCTCCCCGGATCATAATCTGGAAGTTGGACGAACCTGCATACTGCTGCGATCTTGAGGCCGAAGAGGTAATCGAGAAACCCTGGTATCATGAGGTGAAGAGGTACTTGGAAGCTCAGGAATACCCTGAAGGCGCATCTGTCAATGACAAGAAGTTCATGAGGAGGTTTGCTGCAAAATTCTTCCTCAGCAACGGCATTCTCTACAAACGGAATCATGACTCAACTCTACTGCGTTGTGTGGATAAGGATGAAGCAGAGAAGATCATGATAGAACTGCATGAAGGTACATTCGGAACACATTCCAGTGGACATACCATGGCAAAGAAAATCCTTCGGGCTGGATATTTCTGGTCCACAATGGAAGCCGACTGTTACCAACATTCTCGAACTTGTCACAAATTCCAGATCTATGCTGACAAAGTCACATCCCTCCGGTTCCTCTGAATGTCCTGACGGAACCTTGGACTTTTGCAATGTGGGGCATCGATATGATCGGTGAGATCCGACCAACGGCATCCAATGGGCATCGCTTCATCTTGGTAGCAATTGATTACTTCACGAAGTGGGTTGAGGCAGCTTCCTACGCCACGGTAACCAAGAGTGTCGTTGCACGGTTCTTTCGGCATAATCTGATCTGTCGATACGGTGTACCAGAAAGGATCATTACGGACAATGGTACCAATCTTAATAATAAGATGATCACTGAGCTCTGCGAGCAATTCAAGATACAGCACCACAACTCTTCTCCTTACCGGTTGAAGATGAATGGGGTTGTAGAAGCAGCTAATAAGAATATCAAAACGATTGTGCAGAAGATGACAGTAACCTACAAAGATTGGCACGAAATGTTACTGTTTGCTCTTCACGGGTACCGTACCTCAGCACGGACGTCAACCGGGGCAACACCCTTTTCCTTGGTCTATGGCATGGAGGCAGTCTTGCCGATTGAAGTCTAGATACCCTCTCTCCGAATAATGAAGGATGCATACTTGAACGAAGATGACTGGATCCAGACTCGACTTGATCAATTAAACCTAATTGACGAAAAGAGACTCACCGCTATCTGTCATGGTCAGACGTATCAAAAATGGACGATCAGGGCATTTAACAAGAAAGTCAGACCACAAGAGTATCAAGTTGGGGACCTGATAATCAAACGCATCATCCTTCCTCAAAGTGATCCCCGGGGCAAATGGACCCCTACGTACAAAGGGCCATTTGTGGTTAAACATGTGTTCTCAGGAGGAGCCATGATTCTGACCACCATGGATGGTGACGACCTTCCTCACCCCGCCAATGCAGACATAGTAAAAAGATACTACGCGTGAATAAAAGACCCGCTAGGTTGACATACCTAGGCAAAAATAAGGGCTTCCCGGCGAACCAAAAGGGTTCGGGCAAAAATAAGGGATGAAATGAAAAAAATCTGTACACCCGGCAAGTTGAAAACCTGAAAAGGCGGCTTGGGCAAAAATGGGTATCCCGGTGGACTAAAAACCCGAAAGGGCGGTCCAGGCAAAAGTTAGGGATAAAGCGTAACACTATGTCTCATTGGATCACCTTGCATCCAGAATTCAGAATCAACTATCTGGCTCAGATTTCGGCATCGATCAATCAGCTTCATCTTCAACTAAGCAGCAAAGTGATGAGACGCTTGAAGACATAAAGGCGATAGCAGAGTTGGAACCCAGTGGGAATATTGTGCACATAGCTGTTTTGTTTCCTTTTCAAAATTGTATAAACTTTGTGTTATTCGGCGGCGTTCTCTTAATAGGACGTCAGCCTCTTGTACAAAAACGCCTATTCACAGGCGAATTTCAAAATCAATACAAGTTCACTTTTTCAGACAAATTGCCCATTGTTTTTCCTTTTTCTGTTTTGTCTTGCGAAGAACGTCCAATGTTCATTTTTGATATATGCATTTGACATTAAATTGCTGATTCATAAATATTTGCATATGAAACAAAAGACTAATTACAGGTGACATCAGAAACATGGGCAATGTAAAGTTGTCTGATGCAGTCCAGTTGCTTTGTCCGCCGAAGTACCAAGGTAGGTTCAACTGAAAAATGTGATCAAGTTATCTAAACTTCCCACAGAGTAAGACAAGATAGCAACATTCCTCAGCGGAGTATAGGCATTCATCAACAAGCATCCCCGACAGTCTTGATCTAAGATTGTTCCCCGGTGGAATATCAACACCCCAGTGCAATTCCAAAAGTTTCCCCAGGAAAGTGGAATTCTTATCCCCAGCAGGTCTTGAAGCTTATCCCCAGTGGATTCTGGAAGCTTATCCCCTGCAGAGTACGGACGTCTCTCCCGAGCTTTATTCAAGTTATTCCTCACAAGGGCTTATAACTGGGTTATCCTCAGCTGATTCCCACGGAAGATCGTCCTCGACGAAGTTCTTCCTATCCCCAGCGGAGTTCATCAAAGTTCCCCAACATAACTTATCAACGCGATCCCCAGCGGAATTTTGTCATCCCCAGAGGAATTTATCTTTGGTATCCCCAGCAGAGTTTATCATTGTTATCCCCAGCGGAATCCATCATTGAAATCCTCAGCGGAGCTCTCATCAAAACTTCAGCGAAGTATCTCTTCCACAGAGTAATTCCCCTCAGAGTAATCTCTCCAACAAGTTTATTCCCCAACGGAGTCATCTTCTCCTACCGGTGTATTCTTGCAACCATCCTCCCCAACGGAAGCAAAGAGCTCTATTCTTCAACGTCAGCCCAGGATTTGATTCCCCGGCCGGTCGTCTTTTCCTAGACGAAAGTACATTCATAAACATTTCATGTTTCATACATCTTGCTTACATACATGATAAAGTGCATACAACATTATCTCATGTTGAACATCATGACATCATACATCATGACATTGCATACAACTGATGTTTTTCCTTTTCAGGGAAAAAGACAACCCAAAAGACAACTACCTTCAACTGTCACAATTCCAGATTCGATTCCTGTATCTAGCCAGGGCACGTCTGAAGAGTTTAAAGATTCGATTTCTGTATCCAGCCAGGGCATATCTATCAACTGACAACTATTCCAGATTCGATTCCTGTATCTAGCCAGGGCACGTCTGAAGAGTTTGAAGATTCGATTCCTGTATCCATCCAGGGCATATCTATCAACTAACAACAATTCCAGATTCGATTCCTGTATCCAGCCAGGGCATATCTGAAGAGTTTGAAGATTCGATTCCTGTATCCAGCCAGGGCATATCTATAGATAACTATTTCCAGACTCGATTCCTGTATCTAGCCAGGGCACATCTGAAGAGTTTGAAGATTCGATTCCTGTATCCAGCCAGGGCATATCTATCAACTGACAACAATTCCATATTCGATTCCTGTATCCAGCCAGGGCATATCTGAAGAGTTTGAAGATTCGATTCCTGTATCCAGCCAGGGAATATCTGTAGATAACTATTTCCAGACTCGATTCCTGTATCTAGCCAGGGCACGTCTGAAGAGTTTGAAAATTCGATTCCTGTATCTAGCCAGGGCACATCTGTGAGCAACTGATTGTAGATTCGACACCTGTATCTAGCCAGGGCACATCTGCATGAAGAGTTTGAAGATCAACCCCTGTAATAGGCCATGTAATTATCTTTCTTTCTCAGGTATGCAAGTTCTCGCTAAGGAATCTCTTACGCGATCAACAATTCCAAATGGCATCTGTAAGCCCGTTCCCGATAAGGTTCTGTCACATCTCCAGATGGCATCTATAAGCCCATCTCTTTATCCACCATCTCTCCAAATGGCATCTATAAGCCCATTCCCACCATCACATTGCTGATACTCTGCTATGTGAGTGCAAATTTCTGGGCACTCTAGTGTCCAATCTCCTTTTACCTTCGAGTCGCGAAAGGCAAACTTGCCAATCTAACTCTTCAGGTTCAAGAAGATTGAACAGGGGCAACTGTTGTACCCCAAAATTTGCCCTCTCCTTCTTCAGGAAATCATCTTGGATTTTCAAGGTCCCTCTGAAACAAATCCAAGTCCTGAGTTATCTTTTTTGCCCAAGCAGACCATTTACAAGAACAAGACGATCACACAGGCTCTAAAGACAACGATTTTATCTTGAAAAAAAAAATTTTCTAAACACTTGAAATGTTTCTTTAAAAAATGAGTGTTTAAGAAAAATCAGCGCTTCAGAACTTCTGGACCAATTCCAGATAAAAACGGTCAGAAGTTGTAAACTTGGCTCAGCGTAGTAAGAAGTTGGCTTTTCAGCAACTGCATCAGTTCAATCAGAAGTTGTAAACGTGGTTCAGTATGACAGAACATGACTCTTTCAGCAGTTACACAAGCTCAGTCAGAATTTGCTAAAGGAATGCAAAAGAAGCAGGGAAGTCTGAAGACTCTTCCAGAACACGCTGAAATCAGAAGATGAAAAGGTCAGAAGAGTGGGTGTTACACTGATACAGAATCTCTAAACCCAGGAGGTCCAGAAGCAAATCCAAGGGACGTATCAGAAAATCAGGAGAATTCCCAGAACTTACTAAGACAACAGGAAGCCAAGGCCAGCGCATGGTTTACGCTGTTCTTTTTGAAACAGAACTGCTGATTCAACGTTGGTTTCCATTACCAGAATATTGATGTTGATAGGTCTTATCACCATTTAATGCTCATTAATGCTTCAAACCACTCCTGAACATTCATCCAAGTAACCCCTTCACGTGTGGCTTGGAAAACACCTTTATGAAGACTCTGGCATGGGTCTACACGCCACCGCCCACTTAAGAGGTCACTTCTCTCCAATCCACGCCTGCTGCTGCAGCCTAGGCAGAAGGCTATCTGTTATCACAACTTCCCAGGAATTTCTGTCAAAGAACAAATTCAAACTCTGTTGGCGCTTTAATGTTCAAGGCACCCACAAGAACTTTGCCTATAAATAGAGAGTCTTTGTCCACTGCAAAAGGGTGTTCAAGAAACAGAAAAATTGCTAAGAGAGAAACAGAAACCCTTAGCAAATTAGTGTTCTGAAACTCTGCCAAAATCTCCAGTTTGTTTCATAACTTTGAATTTCTCATCTTCAACTTTATCCAATACCCAGTTTTTCTTTGTGAACTAATAAACCCCTTTTCAAACTTCTGACCCTACATACGCACACACCTTCACCAACCCTTTTCAAAAAGAATCTGTCCAGAACACCACCAGAGCCAAAAGCTAGCTTTCATCCACAAACTTTTCCAACAGCCAGGTAAGCACCTGCTGACCTTCATCACGCTGCTAAGCATCATCAGTTGTGCATACTCAAATAAACATAATGTAAATATCATATTGTTGCTGTTTATATTCTGAGGATTTTCATACCTCAGAACGTTCTGAGCCAGTGTAGGACTTGCCTGTGACCTTGTTGGTTCTGACCTCTGAAACATTTTGACATTTGCTGGATCTGTTCCAAATATGTTTCCTGTTTTGTGGAATAACAACAAAATTGCAGATGTTCTGATTAGTACAGGGAAAAGCCAAGTGCTGACTTTGACGTTAGCACATCTGAAGCATGTTTTACTGTCAATGATATCAGAACCTCTGAGAGTTATTGCCTTTCCAGCAGAATCAGAACTTCTGGTTTCTCCACTAACAAACTTCTGTCTTGCAGCGCAGGGGGGTCAGAACTTCTGATTTCCCCACTAACAGGGTTCTGTTTTGCAGGTGCCAGAGTCAGAAGTTCTGACTCATACAATTTAACCAAGAGGTTGATCTTCTGGCAGCGGATCTGAGTCAGAACTTCTGATGACCTCTCAGCAGCGCGCTGGCTCCCTCTCTCTCTCTCTATCTTGTTTTTTGCTATTTTCTTTTTTGTCTATTTTTCTCGTTGAACCCCCCATGTACAAATGTGTATCCCCATCCCCTAATTGTTGTAATAGCGTAGGATTTTATATTTCCGCTTCTTATTGCTAGTAATTAGGACGTGTATGGCAAGATAAAATCAATGAAATATAAAAACCTAATTCAAAGAAAAACTCTTGTATGCAATAAAACACACTTGCACACTAACACCTCTAGGGTTACATCCACTTGTTGCCTTTCAAAATTAGGCCATATTACATGTTAGGTCTCTTTGGGCAAAACAAACAATTCAAATGATCATAGTCCCTCGATGACACTTTCAAAAGTTGCCTAAAAATCATCAAGTCCCTTAAAGGAAAAATTGCCCAAAGATACTTGGCACCATTGCAATTATGGTCTAAACGATGACCCTCGCCCGTCCCTTTCACATCCTAACACAAGATTGTCCACCAAATGCAATGGTGGAACAAAATTGTTAAAAGGGTTAAAACATAGCAATAATCTTTGAGAAATTTAGGAGTAGATAACCTCTTAGTTACTTGAATCAAACTTGCAAAACAAAAAACTTGCCTATTTTCTAAACCACACATCACTACACTTTCAAAACAACTTTGAAAAACAAATGAAAACCTTTTCAAAAGACGTACACCTTTGTATACATCCCAACATGGATCATTACAAAGGTTGCCACCAAATTGGCCTCTTTTCAAAACATTTTCAAACCCACACACAACAAAGCACCATTTCAAACAATTGAAAATTAAGGCAAGTTGATCTAAGCAAGTAACTAAGAGCCCATGGATAACCATGGATAGAAAGGGTGCTAATACCTTCCCTTTCTATAATCTACTCCCCGAACCCAAGAAAACATCTCAAAGGTTTTTTGTTGTGCTTTTTAAACCTTTCCTTAGGATAAAATAAAAAGTCGGTGGCGACTCTTGCTCAACCGAAACATTTGCGAAAACAAACGCAAAACCATAGTCAGTTCTCCCACCGTATCACAGCTATCATCAACAAATTATAAAGGTCATAGGTTAATACCTAAGACAAGCCAGGATAATTATCTACATGACCAACTAAAGCAATCTAGCACGAGTTCTTTAGATTCAGATTTCAGATACAGTTCAGATACGCTCCAGACACAGATGCCATTTTGATACTCATTCAGATTCAGTTCAGATGCGCTCCAGACACCAATGCCATTTTGATACTCATTCAGATTCAGATGTTAGATACAGTTTAGATACCCTCTAGACATAGATGCCATTCTGATACTCATTCAGATTTAGATTTCAGATACAGTTCAAATACGCTCCAGACGCGGATGCCATCCTGATACTCATTCAGATTCAACTTTCAGATACAGTTCAGATACGCTCCAAACGCGGATTCCATCCCGATACTCATTCAAATTCAACTTTTGGATACGGTTCAGATACGTTCCAGACACGGACGCCATTTTGATACTCATTCAATTTCAGCTTACAGATACGGTTCAACAATCATTTTTGAATGGCATCTAAGAGCCCGTCTCCAACAACTTTCTATCACCTCTCCAAATGGCATATTTAAGACCATTCCCTATACCATCAACCATCACATCATCGAGTGCAAATTTCTGGGCACTCTAATGTCCAATCATCTTCCACCTTCGAGTCGCGAATAGAAAAAAACTGGACAATCTAACTCTTCAGGCTTAAGAAGATTGAACAGGGGCAACTGTTGTACCCCAAATTTTTCCCTCTCATTTATCAAGAATTTACTCACAAGATCTCCTTTGGCTCAAGATTGCACTAGGTTTGATTAGCTCAAGACATCTCTTTAAGCACTAATGACCAAAATTAGGATTTGAGATTGCACAAGGATATTTGAACTTCCAATTCCCCATATAACTTTAATGGATCATTATGTACCCTCTAGATTGCTCATGTAAAGTTTCAAGCCTTGGATCACACTTTTGCTCAATCAATTGAGCAGTTGACCTAAAAATCAACTGTATTGGGGAAAAGTCAACTATGGCCAATTTACAGTCAAACTTCCTAATTTTTGAATCACATCAACATTTTAAACTCATATGTATCATTTGATCAAGTTTGGACCATAATTCCTCAAGAAATTTGATCAAATCCTCAAAAGGGCAAAATGGTCAAAATTAGGGTTTTGACTGGGAAAGGGCAATTCTGATTTTTGACCTAGAAAATGGTCAATTGGTTTGAAGCATGATTTCAAGAGTTCAATTGCATCATTTTGAACTAATGACATGGCTCAAAACATTGCTCAAGTCCAATGGATGGACAAATGAATTTTCAGTCAACTGATCAAAAGTCAACTATATACTGAAAAGTCAAACTTTGACTTTGTGGTCAAATTCAAATGTCAAAGATCACAATTCATCATAAAATGTCAAAATATGAAACTTATTCATCAAGAAATTCAAAATTCAAGATTTCATTTTGAAAAGTTAAATTTTCTAAACTTAGAAATTTTTCTAAGTGTTGGAAATTTCTTATTTTTTCACAATTTTAGGCAAAATTTTCGCCATGATGCAAGGTGATTCAAGAGAAACTTCCAACATGAGAGTTGTAGATCTCCATGAAATATAAAACTTTTATTCACACAACTTCTTCCAAAAGTGCTTGGATCTCAAGTTATAATTTTAAGAACATGTGGTCATGAAACAAAACACTTAGTGAAATTTTGCCCTAATTTGGTCAGGATTTTGACCCAACTTCATGGAACTTTTTCATATAGTTCCAAGGGGAATCTTCAAAAGTGATTCAAATATGGGTTGTATAGAATATTGCAAGCTTTCCAAAATGTCCAAGAACTCCTTGAGATCATTTTGAGTAGGGAGAATCGAAGAGATGATGTTAGGGTTTTATCACTTGAATTACAAGTCATTTTGTGATGAACAAATTCAAAATTCAAATTTGTCCTGCATAACCTCTACTTTGCAGGCCTCAAACTTGTTAGGTACTCCATAATTAATTGCTTGCATAGCTGTTTGATGTCTCATCTAAAGCATTCAATGCAAGGCCATGCTTTATATCCATTTTGGGAAGAAAGTGTACATTGCCATTTTGATAAAGTGACTTTTTGCACAAAACTTGCTCTTGAGCTTTGCACTTGCTCTTTTCTGATCATACATGTATTATAATACAATAGAAACTTGTTAGACACTTACAATCACTCAGCCCATGCTTGTACCTCCTCTTGAAACATGTTTTCCCACTTTTCTTCAAAACCAAGTAACCTAGCAAATAGCTTGTAACTTCTACTTCTGACTTTCAAAAATAACTCCAACCCTTTTGCTTATACATACACAAACCATTTGCCACAAAGGACACAAATTCTTAAGCCCTAAAAACACCTAGAACACAGAATCACCAAAACACTTCGTAACTTGTTATTTCTGAGTTTTTAAGCCAATCCTCAAATCTACTCGTGCGTTAATTGGCCTTTTGCTTTCAAAAGTTTCTAAACAACATACACAAACAATCTCAACCCCTGCACCACCACTATAACACCTCCATCATCATCCACCATTTTCAAAAACAGAGCTTTGCACTTGGACTTCTCTAGAACTCCTAAGGCATTTTCAGCTCAAGCTAAGCATCCCTTTAGTTTCCTGGGAACTTGAGGAAGCTAACCCAATCATTAGAACTCATTGAAAGCTTCTCAAACTTCAAACTCGATACCCTCTTGCAAGGTAAGATTTCTAACTTTTGAACTTTTCATACATGCATCATCAATGATTTATTTGTGAATGAAACATGTAGATATCATTGCCCTAAAGCTAACCATGTTGATAGTTTTCATTAATTTTGTTTGAGCTTAGAGAATTTTAAGATTGAAATATTTGAGATTTTTAGGGTTCAGATTAGGGCCAATGAAATTCATGTTTATCTTTGATCTATAGTTTTAATGCTTTACATTTCTGAAGTTGTGAGAAAATTTGCTACAAGTTTCATGTTTACAGTTTTCAGTTTTGTTGAGGATTTATTGAGTTACAGAGCTTCTGGCTGGGCGTGAGGTTGAAGATGAAGTTGGACTTAGGAACATGTTTATCATATGTATTTATTGTTTGATTTATATAAACGGATGTATAGCCACCCCAGTGGTAAAAGCGCGCGCTTGTAACCAGAGGGATCTGGGTTCGAGCCCCAGTGGTACCCTTTTGATTTTTTTTCCATTTTTTCCATACACTATGACTTTCTTTTTGGCAGGCGCTGGGCCTCTATGTTTTTTTTACTTACCTCTAACCCCCCTTGCAGGCTATCAACACCCCTGACCTAGTTTGATTTTCTTTTTCTTATTTTTTATTTATTTATTTTCTTAAATATTTTTCTAATATTAAAAAATCATAAAAAATATAAAAAATAGTAGATTTATATTTTGACATAGTTTATTTATTTTTCTCATAAAAAATTATTTTATTTTATCATACTTTATTTATTTCACTAAATACTTTGTATATTTAATTAAAAATAGGTTTTAGTTATTTTCTTTTACACCATTAAAATATATTATTTTAAAACAAAAAGGACCAAAAATATTTTATAATACTATAGTTTATTTTCAAGACAAAAATACCAAAAAAAAATACTTTTCTTAAACTTAATTTCTTTTTGATCAAATAATAGATTTACGGTTTTATTTAAAACCTTTTTCTTAATAAATTTAGGTTTTAATTAATTATTTTCTTTTAATTAATTAGGTTAAAAAAAATTCCCTTTTCCTAAAAAAATCCAAACAAAAATATCCATTTTCTTCACATTTGCATTCTTGTACATTTATTCATTATGTACATTATTTATATCAATTCTTGTATAAATTCAATATGGTTGCAATAGATTAATTAGGTTTATTTTCTTGCAATTCCCATTTATAATTTGTACACCCCCTCCCACAAGTATTGTAATAGGGTAGTAAATTTTAAATTCCGCAATTTATCGCTTTATATACAATTGCTAGTAATTAGGGTTTGTATGGAAAGACTAAAACCAATCAATTAGAAAACCCTAATCAAAGACAAAATCAAACATGAAAAACAATACACTTGCATACAAGCATCCCCTAGGGTAACTCCACTTGGTTGCCTTTACAAAATGGCCATAGTACGCATGTGAGATTCCTTAGCAAAAACAAACAAAATATAAGATCATAGTTCCTCGATGGCGCTATCTAAGTTGCCTTTCAAATGATCTTAGTCCCTAAAATAGAATGCTAAGATACCTTGCAACATTTCTAATCATGGATATACGATGACCCACACCCGTCCCATTTACATCCAAAGATAGGGTTACTTACCAAATCAATGGTAAGATAACAATGCCTAGGAAAAGGAAATGAACATGAAAGACTTTTGAGTAGGTAGAATACTCCTAATTACTTGCTCAATTTCATAACAAAACATCCTTGCTATTTTCAAAACAAACACCTACACTTTCAAAACATCTTACAAACTTGAAAACATTTTCAAAAGATCAACATCTTTGTATACATTCTTACGAATGAGAATCATTACAAAGATTGCCTAAACAATGGCCTATTTACAAAATACTTTCAAAAACCACACAAAGCACAATTTCAAATAAAAAGCAAGTGATCTAGCAAGTAACTAAGAGCCCATGGAAAACCATGGATGAAAATGGTGCTAATACCTTCCCTTTTCATAATATAGCCCCCGAACTAAAGAAAAAAATCTCAAAGGTCTTTCCTGTGCTTTTTCACCTTTCCTTTTGGATAAAAGAAAAGTCGGTGGCGACTCTTGCTAACCGCAACATTTGCAATCAAACGCAAAACCTTCAAGTCAGTTCTCCTACCGTATCACAATTATGTATATGACAGTGTTAGATAATTCCATGTGTTGTATTCTCGGACAACAAGATGAAACAGGGAAGAAGGAGTTCACCATTTATTATCTCAGTAAAAAATTCACTGATTGTGAGTCGCGGTATTCCATGCTGGAAAAGACATATTGTGCTTTATCCTAGGCAGCAAAGCGTTTGCAGAAGTATATGTTGAATCACACTACTTGGTTGATCTCCAAAATGGATCCAGTCAAGTACATTTTTGAAAAGCCTGCTCTTACTGGGAGAATTGCCTGTTGGCAGATTTTTCTATCTGAATATGATATCGAATACCGCATTCAAAAAGCTATTAAAAGCAGTGTGTTGGCAGATTATCTTGCTCACCAACCAGTGGAGGATCATCAGTCTGTAGAATATGAGTTTCCCGATGAGGATGTGATGTTCCTGAAAGTGAAAGATTGTGATGAACCATTGCCTGAGGAAGGTCCTGACCCTGAATCTCGTTAGAGTATGATATTTGATGGAGCTGTGAATGCTTATGGTAAAGGAATTGGTGTTGTGATTGTCACTCCACATGGATCGCACATTCCTTTTACCGCAAGGTTAACGTTTTATTGTACTAATAATATGGCAGAATACGAGCCTTGCATCATGGGTCTCGAAGAAGCTATTGATCTCAAAATTAAAAATCTAGATGGGTATGGGGATTCAGCTTTGGTAATAAATCAGATTAAAGGAGAATGGGATACTCGTCACCCTGGCTTGATCCCTTACAAAGATTATGCTAGAAGATTGTTACCATTTTTTAATAAAGTTGAATTTCATCACATTCCTAGAGATGAAAATCAGATGGCGGATGCTCTAGCAACTCTGGCTTCTATGTACCAAGTGAATACTTGGAATGATATACCTCAAATTATGGTTCACGACTGGATAGTCTCGCTCATGTGTTTACAACAGAGGAGGTAGTAGATGAAAAACCTTGGTATCATGATATCAAGCATTTCCTTCAGATTCAAGAATACCCGATCGGTGCATCGAAGAAAGATAGAAAGACACTGAGAAGATTGGCTGGAAGTTTCTTCCTTAGTGAAAATGTGTTGTATAAAAGAAATTATGACATGAACTTGCTCAGATGCGTGGATAGACACGAAGCAGACATGGTGATGCATGAGGTTCATGAAGGTTCATTTGGCACTCATGCCAATGGACATTCGATGGCTAAAAAGATGCTAAGGGAAAGTTACTATTAGCTGACAATGGTATCTGATTGTTATAAATTTACAAAGAAGTTTCATAAATTCCAGATTTATGCGGACAAGGTCCATGTGCCTCCGACACTTCTCAATGTGATTTCCTCCCTGTGGCCTTTCTCTATATGGGTTATTGACATGATCGGGATGATAGAACCCACATCTTTGAATGGACACCGTTTTATCTTGGTAGCAATTGATTACTTCACCAAGTGGGTGGAAGCTGCTTCATATGCCAATGTTACTAAGCAGGTGGTTGTGCGCTTCATCAAGAATAATCTTATATGTCGATATGGTGTGCCGAGCTGAATTATCACCGATAATGGCTCAAATCTGAACAATAAATGATGACAGAACTGTGCGAAGAATTCAAGATTGTTCATCACAATTCATCTTCATATAGGCCAAAGATGAATGGGGCTGTTGAAGCTGCTAATAAGAATATCAAGAAGATTATCCAGAAAATGGTCGTTACTTATAAGGATTGGCATGAAATGCTCCCTTTTGCTTTGCATGGATATCAAACATCTGTCCGCACTTCAACAGGAGAAACCCCGTTCCCCCTGGTGTATGGAGTGGAAGTTGTACTCCTAGTCGAGGTTGAGATTCCCTCTTTGCGTGTGATAATGGAAACCAAGTTGTCAGAGGCTGAAAGGGTCCCGAACCGGTTTGACCAATTGAATCTGATCAAAGAGAAGAGGATAACAGCTTTATGTCATGGACAATTATGTTAGAAAAGGATGAAGAAAGCTTTTGATAAGAAGGTCAAACCTCGTAAATTTAGAGAAGGCGAACTCGTGCTCAAGAAGATCATGTATTTCAACACTGATTCTAGGGGAAAGTGGACTCCCAATTTAGAAGACCCATATGTTGTCAAGAAAGCCTTCTCTGGCGGTGAATTAATTCTTGAAACTATGTATGGCGAGGAGTTCCCACGTCCCATGAATGCTGATGCAGTCAAGAAATACTTCGCCTAAGGAAATAAAAAAACAACTCGCTAAGTTGAAAACCCGAAAGGGCGGCTTAGGCAAAAAAGGGCGTCTCGGTAGGCCAAAAACCCTAAAGGGAGGTCTAGGCAAAAATTAGAGACATAAATAGAATAAATTTCCCGCTAAGTTGAAAACCCGCAAGGGAAGCTTAGGCAAAAGTTAGGGACTTTCTTGGCAAGTAACTACATCAGACGAGACTTGATCATTGGAGCAACAATCTTCTCGAATTCTCATCACACTTCAACATAAGTTATTGCTCAGGATTTCAAAAGTTGTTAGATGGGATAGTGGTCACTGTATCTCAATGCATCTTTTCCATTATATATTAGCATTTTCCAAACTTTTTAATAATCCACGGAGTCTCTCCATTCACAGACTACCATTCTTTTAATGAAATTTGAGCTTTTACCCAATTCTTTGTATTTCTTATTTTATTTAGTTTGCAAAGACTCCATTTTTTATTGATAATGACTTTCAAAGCAAAAAGATTAAATAACAAAATCGATTTTTCAAAAAGAATTTACAATTCGCTTTTTACCTTGGAATCTGTGATGAAATAATGGCAACAAAAATGGTGATCCCAGGAATGGACAAACTCCAGTTTGTTTTAAGAAGTTTTTGTTCCCCTCGGGAAGGTTTACTTAGGATGATTCTCCGTATTGGGTTCGTGACTCCAGTATCCTCGGTCAAGTTTGGATTCATTTCTCCTCTTTTTTGAATTTTCATGATGTGAATTTTCAATCTAAGATTTCTCCGGTGAAGTTTTTGTCCGGTCTAATGGAAGTTCTTTTTCCCGAGAAGTTAGTACCATAATTACTCTTGAAGAGCGTAGGTCCCTGGTTTTGCTAGTGAAGAACGTATTATGGTTTTCCCTTTGAAGATGTGGTGTTAATCTCCCCAATGAAGTAGGTCTGAATTCCCTAGTGAATATTTTGATGATTTGGTGTCCATCTGCTTTACTTGAGACTGGTTTTGCAATCCCCAGTAGAAGTGTTACTTTTGAAAATGTTTGTTTCCCCGGTGAAGCCTGGAGAAGGATGTTTTATCCCTGTATCTATACTATTTTATCATTCTGATTTGTTTACTTCTGGACTGTGTTTCTCCCCAGTAAAGCTAAAGCGGGTAGTAGGTTTTGTTTCCTCAGTTGGTGTTTACTTTTTCTTGGAATGATCATCCTGGATGTGGTTTAGCCGAGTGTTGTTTGTGCCAGAGTTGGTTTTTCTTGGTTACTCCCAGGGTTGTGTATCTGTTTTGTCAGCATACGCACGATAAAACTCATACATTCATACATACATAATGCATAGCTAAAATTGGCAAATCTTTTTTCGTTGACATTTTTTAATGTTTTGTTGACATATCACACTGTTTTGTAGAGTTATGTTATCCTCTCTTCAATAGAGCGTTAGGCCTAAGCAGAAAGCATATATTCTTTCAATTTCCTCAGAGTTGTCCCTCGTGGAAGATTTTTTCTTTAGCCTTCCTATACAGCTCCTTGTTTGGATGGATTTGGTTTTCCCTCTTGAGTTTATTTCTCAAAGGATGTATTTTGTTGACTATTCCATTCTAGTTTATTTCTGGTTTGAATCTGTGGTTCCACAACAATATTATTTACTTTGTATTTCTGAAAGCTTCGAGTTTTGGTTTGTGCATTTATTTTGCACAAGAAGACTTTATCTCCTCAGCAAGAATATCATGGCATTTTCCCAGGAAGTCATATTTCTTTCCCCAGGAAGCCATATTTCTATCCCCGAAAAGTCATTTCTTTTTACAATCCTCCATGGAAACAATTAGTAGGTCTCTTTATTTGAGCAACTTGTGCTTCCCTGTAAAAGTCAACGTAACCTTTTTTTGCTATCTCCTCTATGACTGGATAGTTTGTAGTCTGACGTTAGTTTACGCCAGTGGACGGGCAAGACTTTCAAATTTGCAGAAGCTGCTCGCTGTGAAATCTTCGCAAGTGGAAGTCTCTTTATTTGAGGCGGCTTACATATTACCCTTTCCAGGTAGAGTGCCTCGGTTAAAGAATAAGTTGAGACCCTTTCTAGGTGAAATGCCAAAATTTTGAGGAAGCTTATTATCTTTTTTCTACCTTCCGTGAATGTTTATGTTCATCGTCAGTGAATGGTGGTGTTATGATATATTCTCTTTCTACCTTCAGTGAAAATTGGTAGATCACCATCAGTGAAAGTTGGTGTTTGTTATCTTTTTGCTACCCTTAATGAACTTTGGTAGTTCATCATCAGTGAACGACGATGTTATGACATATTCTCTTTCTACCTTCAGTGAAAGTTGGTAGATCACCATCAATGAAAGTTGGTGTTTGTTATCTTTTTTCTACCCTCAGTGAACTTTGGTAGTTCATCGTCAGTGAATGGCGATGCTATGATATATTTTCTCTCTACCTTCAGTTAAAGTTGGTAGGTCATTGGCAATGAACATCGATGATTGTTATCTTTTTTCTACCCTCAGTGAACGTTGGTAGTTCATCGTCAGTGAACATCGATGCTATGATATATTTTCTTTCTACCTTCAGTGAAAGTTGGTAGGTTATTGGTAGTGAACATCGATGATTGTTATATTTTTGCTACCCTCAGTGAACGTTGGTAGTTCATCGTTAGTGAATGGCGATGCTATGATATATTTTCTCTCTACCTTCAGTGAAAGTTGGTAGGTCATTGGCAGTGAACGTCGATGATTGTTATCTTTTTGCTACCCTCAGTGAACATTGGTAGTTCATCGTTAGTGAACAGTAGTGTTATGATATATTCTCTTTCTACCTTCAGTGAAAGTTGGTAGATCACCATCAATGAAAGTTGGTGTTTGTTATCTTTTTGCTACCCTCAGTGAACGTTGGTAGTTCATCGTCAGTGAACGGTGATGGAATGATATTTCTTTTCCTTCTACCTTCAGTGAACGTTGGTAGCTCACCGTCAGTGAATGTCGGTGTTGATATTTCTTTTCCTTCTACCTTCAGTGAACGTTGGTAGCTTTACCTCCAGTAGGATTTGGTGTATCCTTTGCCCTTTTTAGCATCCTCTCTGAGTCGAATCTTTTGATCCACCAGTGATTTATTTTCCTTGTTGGGTCGCTCTCTTATTTCTTTATTTTTTTTACATCCCCAGTGGTGTTTTTCATCCCTTTGGATTAGTCCACGTGCACTCATATTCATAAGCATTGCATGGCATCTTAGGGCCAAAAATAGGTTTTATTTTATATTTAAGTATCTTCGATCGCATCGACACGAATATTTTTAACCTTTGTATCTCCGGATAGGAGAAACTTAAATAAGGGAAGCTGTTGTACCCCAATTGTTTCCCCTAAGATCCCTTCACCATACCATATTGATTCAATCACAACAAGATCACATTAGGGCTTTTGGTTCTCCTTCCCATCTTTAGCTTTTCTCTTTGAGGAATCACCAAGCACCTTGACTTGTTTTTCTTGTGTAATCATTCATGTTTTTGTTTTAACTTTCCTTTTAATTAATAAAATGCAATGTTGGTTTGTCTTACTTCTCAACAATGCAGGAAAAGGCAATGGGGCTTAGCAAGTTGATCCATGGGTTCATGAGTTTATTTCCATGACCTAGTCAATAAAGCTTGAGAAGTTCAAACCTCACCATGGAAGTTTTTTTGGAAGGGATGGCATGGCAAGGTTATTTTGGTTCACTACATTTCCAAATTATCAAGATTGATTCAAAAGTCCAAGGGGTTGATTGAAGGATTTGTCATGCTTGGACAAGGCCTTGTTCCCATTGATCACAAGTGCATATTTATCTCAATTCTCAAGATTTAGAAGTGGTTGTGGTTTCTACGAGTTCTCATTATCATCCTCAAAAACTAATATTTACAAAGCATTTGTTTTGGTACAAGAAGTTTGTTCAAAATTGTCAAAGTTCCTCAAGGCATGTTTCTTAATCTAAGAGCTAGGGTTTTGAACATAAAAGGAGTATATATTGCCCATCTTTTGGTATTTTTGAGTGATTCCAAATACATACTTCTCTTAAAAGGGATATAAACAAATCACTTCAAAATTTCTAAGGAGTTTTAATGTGGAAGAAACTTGATGATTAAGAAAGATTACAAGGCCTCCAGATGAATCCCCAATTTTCCATGTGTGACTTCAAATGATCATAACTTGGTCAATTTTTATCACCTTGAGCCCATTCATTTTCCATAATGATCTTGAAGATGTAAACTTTATGACTTCTTTTATGTGTAAAGTGAGAAAATGGATGAAAATTGCCTTAAGGATACAAAAGATTATAGGTCATTTCATGACTTTTTACCAACTTCAATAAGTCATAACTTTCTCAATTTTTGGATATTTTGAATGGTTCAAGTTCCAAAATGTCATTCAAGAGATCTAATTCATTCCATATTTTTTTGTCAAGATAAAATTCCAAGTAGAAGGCTATGTTTGGATGCAAGAGATTATAGGTCACTTTTGAAGAAGAATTTGAAATATTTCTAAGTATGGAAAGTCAACATTTTTTCTCTAACTTTGACTCAACACAACTTTCAGCTCAAGCATCCATTTGATTCCATTATTTTTCCATTGGAAAGCTTGTAACATCATCTTTCTGAAGCATCTAGAATCATGCCCTAAGACCCCTTGGGTTAAAAATTCCATTGGTCAGAAGTTGGCACTTTGAAACTGAATTTCTCACCAAGTCAGAATTTTGAAATCCATAATGTGGCCTCTAATCACAAGTTTTTCGTGCGTTTTTGCTTCTAAACATGTTTAGTGAAGTTCCAGATTTGTTTAGCACCTCAAAACGCAAGGATTGGATGAGTTTTGGTGAAAATTAGATCACACTTCACTCGTGCATCAGGTTTGCACGAATTCCCTCCAAAATGCATCATTCACTCTTCCTTTTGATCCCATTTACTTCTCCTATAAATACATGAACTATCCCATTCGTTTTCTCAAGCTTGGATAGCCAGAATCGCCCTGCCAAACTTGTTCCCTAACTCAGAATTCAACAACTTCGAAACCCATTCTGAAGCCTTTTTTAATCCAATTTTCTCATCAATTCACCTTCCTTGATCTTCCCTGAAGCTAACCATATAATTACATTCAAGAATCGTGCCCTATATTGATCCATAGAAGTCCAGTTTTAGAGCTCTACAACTCAACTTTAATAGGTAGATTCCTTCATCAATTCTTCAATACATTGATATCATTGTGATGCTCTCATTGCCCTGGTTCTAGTCGCAACACTTACTTCTGATTGGAAACACGTTTTTGACCATAAAATTTAAAATCCCTTTTCAAAACTTTCTTTCCAAATTACTTAAGCTACAATTAATATAAATTTGGCGCGAGGGCGTGGCTGTCTTCGTCTTGAAGAGACGAAGCGAATGGCATAGGTCTGAGCTTCTGATTTTACAGTTTGAGAGACCTGCAATTCACGTTGGCTGGAGGTAGAAGATGACCAATGTGTCATCTTCCAACCAATGATGGCACACCACTTGTTATTTTTGAATTCTGATTTTATTTCTGATTCAGTGCTTTATTCACTAATGACCATGATATGCACAGCGCGCCAGATCCCTTGGATTTGATTACTAACGTGTTTTGACTCTCATCCAATGGTCCATATATTTTTTACTTTTATTTTCTTTTCTGATTTTTTATATTTAATTATTTTAAACTTCAAAAAATCATAGAAATTCATTTTTAATCCAAAAAATCTGAAAAATTATGAAAAATATTTTTGATTATTCTCTTTCTGATTTTTAATTTTTCACAATTTAATTTTGTGTTTTGGTATTTTTTATAAATTTTTACTTTATTGGAATTGTTTTAAATGTTTAAAAATACTTTTATGCATTTTTAAATTCTGAAAAAATTATGGAATGATCCAATGATATTGTGATAAATATTGGTGACCTTATTTTATTTTTGTTTCCGACTTTGCTATTTTTTTTTATCATTTTTGGTTTATTTCACCCATTTCTTTAAATTTTAAAATAGTTTTTAACTTTAAAAAATTACCAAAAAATTTATAAAATTATTTTAGTTCATTTCTGATTTTTCTATGGTCTTACTTTTTATTTCCTGATTAATTTGAACATAGTTGACATTTTTTTTATCTTTTATTTCTATTTTTTAACATTATTTTTAAACCTTTTTGTATATATTAAAATGTAATATTATTTTGTAATTATTTTCTGGCTGATCTTGGGTTAAATTTTTGATCATGAACTTTATTAACATCATTGGATCCATGGTGTTGAGTCTAACTCCACAAAAAATGGATGGATGATTTTAATAATAGTTTGATTAAATTTAATCCAAAAGTGGTTTGTATATTCTCTCCCACCCCTCTTCATCTCATCCTCTTCTTATTGCACTAAATGTTGTTGGAGCATGATCTCTATATCATGTCTCAAAACAAATGGTGCATAGATTGCTTTTGACCGGCCTCAAAATAGGTGTGACTTCTATATAAGTCCACTTATGATTGCTTAACATAGCTCTAAATTTTGTCCCGATTCGAATAAATGATCATTCTTGGCCCAAACTTATATTTGCAAGCTCAAGTATGTTAACTTGATCTCTTTGATCCAATAACCTTGAGATTCATTGTGTGGAGGCTTTGATTCTACCAATCCTCTAATGGATCTACAACACCTTTGGTCAACGCGGATCACTTAAACATCGTTGATCATTAAATGATACTCATAAGGATTCCAAATGGATGATATACTTGACAAAAAGCAAATGCAACTTATTGTGTGGGGGCTTTGGTTCTACCAATCCTCTAATGAGTTTCAAATGCAAGTTTCAAGATTATCATCCAACTAACCACTAATCACTAATAATTGATTTTATTTTGTGTTTTTATTTTATGTTCTTTACTTTATGCACCATTTACTTTTAGCATTTACATTTCATGCTATTTTTTCATCTTTGCTCACTTAAGCCCCTTTATATTCTTGTCATTTTTTATTTTGATCACTTGAGCTTTTCTTTTCTTTTAAAGACACCTAATAATCAACATAAAGCCTAAAACGCATTAATGATACTTGGAATATTTGGTTACTATCCTTGGCATTATGGAGTATTAGACTTCTTGGACTTAGGAATAGAAACCTTGGCCTATGTTGGAGACCTTGTGACCTTAATTGATATTTTGTCTGGAGTTCTTGAGGTTTACCTCAAGACATTGGGTTGTTTGTTTGTTTTGTGTGCAGGTTATTGTGATTACACCCTTGGTTTGTAATCTGGAATTCACTTGTATAGAGCCGTTACTCTGCCCAATTTTTGTGAAGACTTAATACACTTGAAGTTTGGTTTTCCCAAGAGGTCTAATATCTTTGCTTGCTTGGTTTCAATCCAAAGAATGAGAATTCTATCTTGAATCATAATGTCAAGTTTTGGCTTCTTGTTGGTTAGATGATTTTGATCCCTATCTTTTACCTTATGCTTTAGGATAGTCTGTTCTTCTTCTCCCATCTTCTTTAATTTCAAAAATCTTATCCCCCCTTTTTTGAAAACTCTTCTTGTTTTAAACTTGAATTACTTTTATAATAAACTTGGACTTAGGTCCATGCATTTTCAAACATTTTCATAAATAAAGTCCAATAAACTTAACAATACTTTGACATTTTTGTGAGAATACTAAAAGTCAATCAATCTCATTTCAAACCATCTTGCCACTTTGGCTTTTATCTTTAAACTTTTCTCAAAAGATTGAACTCTTATCAATCCTTGTAGTGACGCAAACAACTATACTTCTACAATATGTAGTAAGGAGAGATATTTTCCACTTGGGTGTTGAGTGAGGCATTGTTGATTTTAAAATCCAAGCCATATCCTCCACTTTGAGATGATGCAAATTCTCCTTTCTCATGATTGTGGGTTGTAGGTATGTTTTCCACACGGACAATGACGATGATGTATTATCTCATAAAATTGACCAACACAAATGTGTTTTAAAATTTTTAGAAGAGGAACTACATGTACCCTGATCCCCTATTGCACGGAAAGGTGGTACATAGGCACTAAAGGTTCGTAACTGCGGCGGGTGAAAAAATCATAAAAAATATGTTTATTTTCCCACCTCCACCATCTATTATATACAACATGTTTCATAGCCAAAATATACAGATTTTACAAAGAGATTCCTGCAGAGTACCGTAGATGTTTAGGGTGCTAATACCTTCCCTTTGCATAACCAACCCCCTTAACTTGAATATTTCCCCCTCTTTTTGGGTTATTCGCTCTTTTCCCATTCCTTTGGAAACAATAAAGCAAGGTGGCAATTTTGATTTTGATTTGTATAAGTCTAATCAATCCAATGGCTTAGTCTTAAATATTTCTACTGCTACAGGGGTGGTACCTACAACACACTCTGATGCCAAAATAAGGTTCAGAGAAAATGCAAGGAAAGTGTTAGAGAATGGAAGAATGAATGAATACCTGTCCCTCTCAAGTGAGAGGGTTTTTATATCCCCCAGCGCTAGGACAAGGTCTCTAGTGTTGGGCTACAATAAGGTTGAATAATGAAGATTGTCAAGGTTTACGGGTGTATGGTGTCCAACATGTGACCTCCTCTCTATTTAACTGCCCCGAGAAAATAAGGAAGTTGGACCCGTTATTCTCAGAGGGTAGAATGATGGTGTTATGGACACATGAAAGTCACGTTCCTCTAGCGGACACTAGGGAAAGGCCCAACGGTCCTTTGTTTAGGCTGCATGCTTTTGGGCCTTTGTAGAGGCTCTAGATTGGACCTCCCCAATGGTGTGACAGGTGTCGGCCCAATCCAGAACATATTGTTAAAAGTATCTTGCTTGTATGCTTGAGCATCGAAAGTCTCTAGCTTGTGTGCTTCAACACATTAAGTCTCTTGCTTATGTGCTTAGGCATCTGAAGCGTCTTACTTGTGTGCTTGAGCATCTGAAATCTCTTGCTTTTGTGCTTGAGAATTAAAATTCTCTTACTTGTGTGTTTGAGCATTGGAAGTCTCTTTCTTGTATGTTTGAGCATTTGTAATCAGTTATGATTCTAGTGAAATCCCTTGGAAGTTTAAGGGGACTGGACTGCTCCTGTTTTTTTGGAGGAACCAGTATAAACATTCACGTGTCTCTCTTTATTTAACTCTCTATCTCTGAACCGGTATTTATCTGTTGTAAACACTTGCCTCTGTATCATATTCTGGACTTTGAGTTCAGAATCAAATAATAGATTTTTACATAAGAAATAAAAGGCTAATACAATCCAATCCCCTTCTTGTGTTTTTCTCACCTTCAGGACTGCCATTTGCCAAAATAGAGAAGGAACTATTATAAACGAGAGCTTCCACTTAGCTTTTCCATTTACCTCCAAATCTTGTTCTACTCATCATATTTCTTAGAAAATCTCATTGAGAGTACAACTTTCGTCATTAGATGTTTTGCATGATGTCAAAACTGGGAAAACTAGCCTTTCTGTATATTGGACAATATCTCTATTTTTTCTGGAACTCCTGTGCATTAGAGGTCTTATGAACCATTAAAAATAATTTTGAAATTGATTCAAGTTATGAAAAATACGTTTCAGCATAAATTTTCATTGCATGTGTCGACACATACGATTTTCAGGTCGACACATGCAACTCCATTTTGAAGCATGTAGAATTTGAAAGGCTCATTTTGACACATGCATTGCATAGGTCGACACATGAGAAGAATTTATAAAATTGTAGAAATCCTTATTTTATGTGTTGACACATAGGAATTTCAGGTCGACACATTTATTGTTGTTTTAAAGCCTGTAGCCTCTGACATTGCTTCGGTCAACACAAGCCTTCTTTAAGGTCGACACATATAGCTTATACTTAACGTATGTGTCGACACATACAATTTATAGGTTCATGAACTTCATTTGGGTTAATGAAATACAAATGAAGATTCATGGATTCTTAGTGAGCTTCATCTGCACTTGCGTCAGGGTCGTCCCCCCTTCGAGCGAGGAGGATTTGGGCAAGTACCTCTATTGATGAAATGTCCCTGTGTAAGGGTATCAATATCCTATGTGTTCTCTATCGAGGGCTTGGGTCGAGGACCATTCCTCGATGCGCTCATTTCCCTTTCACTTGACTTGCGGTGGAAGGGTGAGTTTAATGACGTCGAATTCACTGTTTTCCCGTGCTTTTCAGGTACGATGGCTCAATCAGTCGAGGAAAATATTATGCACGACACCGATCAGGGAGAAACTAAAATTGTGGGCGACATCCTGGATTGGGTTGTTCCCGAACCCCAAAATAAAAGGTCATATTTTGTGAAGGATTCTAATGATGCTTTCAATGTCCTCGAGGACAAGGCAGATGATGCCACTGCCTCCTGGGTGCTCTAAATCCCACACAGAAACTGGCGGATCTACTCGTATTTCCCAGGAAACCACTTTCCCACGTTTGAGTTTTCTTTTAAAGAAGCAAGGATGCGTTTTCCCTTTAAAGATTTCCAGGTGAGGGTTATTCAAAGGCTACAAATGGAGCCCTCTCAACTTCATCTGAATGCACTCGCGTTCATGCATGCATTTGAGCTCGTTTGCCAACACCTTTAGATTGGTGCCAATTTGAATCTTTTATTTTGGATCTTCCATCTCTAACGGCAAACCATTGACGTACTATAGGCATGGGTGTCGTTCAAGCAATTCGGGAAACTCTTGCGACCATACCTGGAATCTGTATGAAACTTCAAAGATAGGTACTTCGTCGTGAAGCCTCTTACTGATGTGGCTGTGGATTCTCTATAGAACCGCTCAGAGGAGGTCGAGGATGGTTGGACAGTGACTAGACTGACAATGAAGTTTCCTCTTGAGTGGCAATGGAAACATTTTGAGCAGAATCCTGAATGTTACACGTTAAAGCCCTAGGACTTAGATTCCCAGGATAGGCTTGCTTACGACAAGCTAGCGGCCTATGTCAATAGCTTCTCTCTGAAAAAGTGCATGGACCTAAACAATAACTTCATTTTTGATGATAATGAGGAACATCTCTTTGTTCCCTGACTGATAAATACAAAAGTGCTCCTTGAGTGTTCTTCTGACGGGGAGGATTTAAGGCTTTTACGACTCTCTCCGAATGTGTGCTCAAGTTGAGGCCCAAGAATCCAAAAAACTTGGTGCCCAAAAGTCAGTTTATAGGACTTAAGCAACAAGCCAAAGTTGATGCCCACCCTAGTGGTTCATCCTCTCAAGGATCCGCATGGAAGACCCCGAGCATGTGGTGGTTGTCGATGGAGATAAGGGTGCAAGGGAGGCTTTCGTGTTGCCCCCCTATTATCTCAATTGAGGTATCTTTAGAAGGGATAATTCCTTAGGTTTCCATTAAGAGGATAGTGGAGACATTCTGTCTACGAAAAAATAAGCCCGGCGAAAAAATCAGTCAAAGGATATGGGCGTCATGATGAGGGTTCTCGAAACCACTTTGAAACTGAAAGATGAGGTGACGGGCTCACAGGCCGGTCTGGAAAAATCGCATACCTGAATCGACAGACTGAATGTGATCAATAAAAAGCCGAAGGCTGATATTCTCAACAATGAAATGAAGTTCGAGGCCTAGGTCATGCTTCTTAAGGATTTGAACGAGCTCAGGCCTTAACTTGAGGCTGCAACCAAGGAGAACGAGCGATTGGATTCTCGGGTAAATGAGTTGGAGGAGATCGTGGTGCCTACCGATGAAGAGACTGACATGGGGAAGGCCCTTGAAACTAGGAAATACTTGATTGCTCGGAAACGTGTGCTCGAGCAGGATGTCGTGGATGCTCTCAGTTATGGATTTTACAATACCGTGGAGCAGCTTAAAATCATCAACAGTGGGGTCGAGCTTGTGGTCGAAGGTGCTGGGACTTTCAATCAAGTGGTCAAAGGGAAGATAATTTATCCTCCTGATACTCATTCGGAGGAAGAATGGGATGGTGAGGATGATGGGAAACAATATTAAGAGTTTCCGAGCCAGCATGCTTGTATGTTTATTTGGCATGTGCTCCATCTTTTGTTTAACATTTTTGAACAAGGGCTTTGCCTGTTTATATGACTGCTTTTAATTTGGGCCAGCGTGCCCTACTTTTGTACTGTACAGACAGCACCGACCTTTATGGTCAGCCTTTGAATGTTTTTTTTCTTTCCCCTATATTATGGATTTAGATATTCTCTTGTTGTGTTTGACGTGTTTATTTTGGTGTGGAAATAAAACAAGTGGAAATTTGTGCTCGACCTTAATTATGGTCGACACGTGTAGAGATGTATCGAGTAGGTGAATTCGGGTTCCGCATGGACGAGGCCAAGGTCGCGGTCGGGGTCTTGACATTGTGGCGTGAAGTTCCCATCATGATCTGCATGTTCTATCTATAATTTACTTCAATGGTGGAGCTCGGTCGAGGTGTCACCGTCGGGCTAAGATTATGCTCGACCAATGAGTGAAAACCCGCCTTTTTTATTGTTTTAAGGCCATGTTCGTACCTCAACATTCTTCTGTGGTCAAGCGAGCCCTGTCGTTTTTCAGAGAGGGTACGTCGACTGCTAAGTCTGGCGTTTATCTGGGACTTTGCTATAATATTGTTTCAGCTTTATAGCATTCCATGGTCAAGGTAGTGGTTCTTCACTTAGGTGCTCGAGGTGGTAGGCTCCATTGACTGTTACCCCGCAGACACGATAAGGGCCTTCCCAGTTGGAAACCAACTTTCCTTCACAAGAATCTTTCTGTTTTCTCCATAGGACTAGGTTGCCGACCTAGAATTTGCGTTTTATGAATTTGGCATCATGACGCAAAGTTATTTGTTGTTTCAATGTGGCTTCATATAGAGATTCCCCTGATCGGATCTCTTCGACCAGGTAGAGTTCTTCCCTTAGGGAATCTTCGTTTAGTTCCTGTCTAAAGGGGCTTCGGTTCGTCTAGATGGCTCTACAATTTCCACAGAGATGACTACTTGGGTTCCATATGTTAGTTAAAATGGGATTTCTCCGGTCTTCGAGTGTGGTGTCATCTTGTAAGCCCACAAGATGTTGTGCAACTCTTCGACCCATCCCCTTTTGGCTTCACCCAACATGCTTTTGATTTCTCGTAAGATGACTCTATTCGCGGCCTCAGCTTTCCTATTCATTTAAGGGTGTTCAATGGGCGTGAAGTGTTGTTTGATGTCGCGCTTGGAAATGATCTCTTGGAATCGTTGGTCTGAAAACTCCTCCTCGTTGTCGGTGATGAGCGATTATGGTATGTCGAATCGGGCAAGTACATTTCATTTGTAGACACGAAGAATGTTGTGTGATGTGATCACCCACCAAGCGAATGGCCATGGGGACGACAATGTTTTTTCTCGTGTGGGGGTGCGAGGTACATGTCTGCGTGTCTTTGAAATCAGTCGCATTTTTTGACGTGCTCCTTTGTGTCTTGTTGCATGGTTGGCCAGTAATACCCCGCTCGCAGCGCCTTTTGTGCCAGGGATATTTCGTTCCAAGTGTTAGGTGTTGATTCCATCGTGGATTTCCTATAAGATATCAGGGATTTTAGACTCCTCGACACATTTCAGGAGTGGGATGGAGAATCCACGTCGATAAAGCTTTTGCTCGACTACTATGTAACAGCAAGCTCATTGTTTAGTTGCATTAGCCTCTTTTTGGTCAGCGGGTAACTCTTCGTTTATGAGATAATTAAATACCAGTGTCATCCAACATAAACTGTCCCTAATGGCGTTTGCCTCAGGTGATGCGGTAGGTCTTTCATTACTCAGGTGAGAAAAGAATTATTGGATGACGAATTTGTTCCCACCATTTTTCTTTGTGCTCACGAATTTTGAGAGTATGTCGGCCTGAGTATATTGTTCGTGGGGAACATGTTTGATTTATGCCCGATCAAACTTCTTCATCCTTTCTATGACTAGGTTCAGGCATACGATGATGTTATCATTCTTGGCCTGATATTCTCCTCGGTTTTGAGATGCGATGAGCTGGGAGTCTGTGAATATTTGTACTTCTCGGGCACCTAGGTCTTCGTCCAACATTAATCCTGCGTGCAGGGCCTCGTACTCAGCCTGGTTGTTTGACGTGGAAAACAATAGGGCGAGCAAATGTTCGATCATAATGCCTTCCTCATTTTTGAGGAGTATTCCAGCTCCGTTTCCCGTCGAGCTGGAAGCTTCTTCCATGAAGATGGTCCACTTGTTTTTCCCGCCTGTAGAGGGTTCGTGGGTGGTCATCTCCGTAAAAAAGTCGGCCAACGTTTGGACTTTAAGGGCTTTCCTGCTTTCGTACTGAACTTAAAACTCCAAAAGTTCTAGGGACCATTTCAGCATTTGACCGACCATGTCTGGCCGACATAGAAGTTGTCTGATGGGCTAATCTATTTGTACGACGACCATGTGGGCCTTAAAGTAATATCTGAGTCTCCTCGTTGTGTTAATGAATGCCAATGCTACTTTTTCGATTTGTTGATATCTGACCTCGGGGCCTTGCAACATTTTTCTAATAAAGAACATAATTCTTTGCCCGTTCGGTGTCTCGCGGACAAGGGCCGCACTTACGACCTCGGTGGAGACGACCAGGTAATGGAATAGAGTTTCCTCGTTCTTCAGCCGTGATAACATAAGTGGTTGTGAGAGGGATCATTTGAGATGGAGGAGGGCATGCTCGCACTCCCCGGTCCACTCGAATGCCACCTCTTTGCGCAAGAGTTTGAAAAATGGTAGTGCATGTTACACGGGCTTCTCCACTAAGCGAGAGAGTCAGGTGAGCATGCTATTTAAGACTTGTATGGAATTTTTCGAGTTTTGCGTAGGGATCTCGGAGAATAATCTACATTTTTCGGGGTTGGCTTTCATTCCCCGTTAGGTTAGATAGAAATCGAGGAATTCATCCACCTTGACCCTGAAGGTGCATTTCTCTGAGAAGAACCTCATATTGCATCACCTTGCTTGGTCGAAAACTCTTTTAAGATGGAAAGCATTGTTGGTTTCTGCTCGAGATTTGATGACCATGTCATCCATGTATACCTCGAGCATGTCCCCAATTTCACTGCAAAATACTTTTTCTATCATCTGTTGGTATGTTGCGTCTGTATTTTTTAGGCCGGAGGGAAGGTAGTGCAATGTTTGTCTCTCATCGCCATAGGGATTTGATTATAGCCCGAATACATATCCATATATGATACAATTTTGTAGATGGCCGAGTTCTCGACCAACATGTCAATGTTAGGTAAAGGAAATACATCTTTGGGACATGTCCAGTTGAGATTAGTATAGTCAACACACATATGCTATTTTCCATTATTTTTCTTAACAAGTACAACTTTGGAGAGCCAGGTTAAATACCGGGCCTAAGAAATAAAATATGCCTCTAGGAGGTCTTTTACAAATTTTTCAGCAGCCTTTGCTTTTTTGAGAGACTGCCTATGCATATGTTGTATTACTGCCCTATCGTCTAAATCCATAACAAGTTGGTGACAGACGACCTCAGGTTCAAGTCCGAGCATCTCCAAAAGAATAAATCAACATTTTCCCTAAGACAAGCCTTGAGTTGCTTCCTCTCCAAGTCAGGGAGTCCAACACCGATATTCACACCTTTACTTGGGTCTTCGCCGAGGGGGATGAACTCGAAGTCTCCATTGGGGACGGGTCAGAGAGGGTCTTGTTCGGAATTAGGGGCCTAGACTTCCTCTTTTGAAAAGTGGGTGTCGAGGTAAATGGAGTCGACCTTTGGTGGAGCTTGTTGTTCTTCAACTTGAGCAGGTTTATCAGCCGAGGGAGCCGGTGTTGTCGAAGAGGTCATTCTTTTTGCAGGTCGTACCCTCGTATCAACCATGTTTTGTCCTTTAGAGGTCGCTTTGAAACATCGCTTGGCAGCTGCGATGTCTCCATGATGGTGGCGACGCGGGCCCTCTTGGTGTAGAACTTCATCTTTAAATGTACTGTGGAGGGTACGGCCGCCAGCTCATCTAGTGTTGGACTCCCCAGGATGCAGTTGTAGATAAAGGGGAAATCGATCACCAGAAATAGCATTTTGACCTATCGGGATGCAATTTCTTCCCCAAATGTGACGAACAACTCGACATAACCCCATGGCTTGGAAGTCAAACTGTTGAATCCTTACAGGTCGAATCCCATGTATTGTGACAGGTTGGAATTGTCGAGCTGCAGGGTGCGAAATAGATGGGTGTATATGACATTGACGTAACTCCCTTTGTTGACCAGGATGCGATGCACGTCAAAGTTGGCCATTTTCTTCCTCACCAGCAGATGGATGTTGGAGTTGGGGACTTTGTTGGGCAGCTCCTCGAGATAAAAGGTGATAGGCTCAGATTTTCCCTTGAACTTTTCAAGGGTTACGGCCTAGATCGAGGCTGTATCTATCAGCTCGCTGAATTTCCTTTTCGTTGAATTCACTGAGACGTCATTGAATCCCCTTCAAGATATGACCATGGCGGAGGGAAACTTCTCCCATCAGTTGTGGGTGAAAAAGGGCTCTTCGTCTTCGAGGCCATCAGGGATGCGAAATTTCTCAAGCTCGGAAACATAGAATGTAACCTAGAGGAGGCCAGATTCATTGTTCGGTCAAGTATCCTCTTTAATTTATTTCACGTCACAAGTATCTCAGCGATGGGTGTCATTTTTCTTGTAATTCCCGAGTCTCCCTGGCTTGATGAGCGCCTTGATGGCATCTTTCAAGTGGATGCAGTCTTTAGTCAGATGACTAGGGTTTGTATGATAAGACAAAAATCAAACAAATATCATGACCTAATTCAAGACAAAGATGCATGAAAAATGACAACACTTTGCACACAAGCACCCCTAGGGTTTCATCCACTTGGTTGACTTAAAAAACATGGCCATGGTATGCATGCTAGGTATCTTGGCAAAACAATACAAACAAAATACCATAGTCCCTCGATGATGATATCTTGGTTGCCTAAAAACAAAGATGATCTTAGACCCTCAAAACTTGCTAAAGATACTTGGAAATATTGTTATCATGGTCATACGATGACCCACGCCTGTCCCGTTTAACATCCAAAGATAGGGTTATCTACCAAAACAATGGTAGGTTAACAACATCAAAGGAATAAAAATGTGCAAGAAAGACTTTTTGAGTAGGGTATAATGCTTCTAGTTACTTGATCTCTTTCAAACAATCCTTGCTATTTTCAAACAAACACACACAATTTCAAAACATTTTCCAAACAACTTTCAAAACATTGAAACATTTTTCAAAAGACAAACATCTTTGTATACATTCTTGCAAACAAGAATCATTACAAAGATTGCCTAAACAAAGGCCTCTTTTCAAAATAATTTGAAAACCACAAAGCACCATTTCAAACAATTTAAAAGCAAAAGCAAGTGATCTAAAACAAGTAACTAAGAGCCCATGGAAAACCATGGATGAAAAGGGTGCTAACACCTTCCCTTTTCATAATCTACCCCCCGAACTAAAAAACAATCTCAAAGGTCTTTCCTGTGCTTTTTTACCTTTCCTTTTGGATAAAATAAAAGTCGGTGGCGACTCTTGCTAAACCGCAACATTTGCGAACACAAACGCAAAACCTCAAGTCAGTTCTCCCACCGCATCACAGAACTGGCGACTCTGCTGGGGATTAAATATAAAATTGGGGTTACCTTATGGTTTTTAGATTATCTTTACATGCTTATCTTGCTTGATTTGTTTGCTTTACACTTTGGTTCTATTGTTTGGGTTTGAATCCTCTACCCGGATTTGGGAAACATTCATAGGTAAATAGCAATACATTGTGGAAACTGTGCGGGGTATACCGACATGGTCTAAGCAATAGCTATATTAGTGTGACATATTTGTGGGTACCGGTAGTCTTTGAGTTAATCACAGAGAATACGAGGCCGCTGAGTGATGTCATGAAGCACTAATGGACTTTTAGAACCTTTACTTGACCAACTTGGCCTTTTAGGATGTAGTGAGATGACCGGCTTTGGTGCAGTCCAAAGTTTGTAGATACTCGATACTACACTCATTGACGGTTGGTTCCTTTGAATATTTCGATCTCCAGTAAAGAGGCTGAATTGAAACAATGAACAAGGAAACAATCCGGTGATATTGAGCTCCTTAGAACCCGGTTACTATTTCTAGGATAGGTTGAGCCAACTAAACTTCAAGAGGGTACTTACCTATGAAACCCCATGCAAGCTTAAACTAGGAACTTGTGTGATTTATTTGTACATATATACTTGTACATAACATCATGAACATCATGAAGCATCATATGCATCCACTAACCATTTCAAGGATTTTGGATTTTCATCTTTGTTCTTGTTTTGTAGGTTATGGATTCACTTCGCAGGAA
This sequence comes from Vicia faba, assembly GCA_948472305.1. Classification (NCBI taxonomy): domain Eukaryota; kingdom Viridiplantae; phylum Streptophyta; class Magnoliopsida; order Fabales; family Fabaceae; genus Vicia; species Vicia faba. The sequence continues at coordinate 590,814,406 of OX451735.1, forward strand.
AACTATCCAAGTCAACCTTGTAAGAATTCCTGCACAACTCAAGGAGCTAGCTTCAAGGATTCCTGAGAATTCTCCATTCACTGAGAGGCATGGTCGGCTTCTCAACTTGGTCACTTCCAACACTGAGGAGGATATGTTGAAAGTTCTCTTCCAGTTCTTTGACCCTCTGCATCATTGCTTCACATTTTCTGACTACCAACTTGTGCCTACTTTGGAGGAATTTTCTCAACTCTTGGGGATTCCTATTATCAATCAACTACCCTTTAACGGCACGAAAGAGATCCAAAGCCAGAAGAGATTGCTTAAGCCCTACACTTGCACTCATCTGATGTCACAACACATTGGGAAACTAGAAGTGGTGTCAAAGGCTTCTTGGAAAAGTTCTTGTTTGAGAAGGCCCAAAGCTGCTGGAACTCCTTGGACTTACAAGCTTTTGAGGAGATTGTATCTCTTCTCATCTATGGGATGGTCTTGTTCCCTAATCCTGACCAACTCATAGACGTGAGTGCTGTCAAAATCTTCATGACTTGCAACCTGGTGCCTATATTGCTTGGGGATATCCTCCACTCTTTTCACACTCGTACAATGAAGAAAAGAGGTGTTCTCATGTGTTGCACTCCTCTACTGGCAAGATGGTTTATTTCTCATTTTCCCCAATCAGTTTTGAAGAATGAGCAAGGTTCGAGGTGGTCACAACGATTGATGACTCTTACCCATTCAGATATTCATTGGTGTTCTCGATCAAAAGAGAATGTCATCATCATTGACCGTTGTGGGGAATTCCCTAATGTCCCTCTACTTGGCATTAGGGGAGGCATCACCTACAACCCTTGCTTGGCTCTGAGACAGTTTGGGTACGTCCAAAGGGATGGTCCACATGACATGCTGATTCAAGGTTTGGTTTTCGACTTCGACAACAACAACCAAGGACTCCTATAAAGGTTCATCCGAGCTTGGAGAATGCCTAACAAGGTGGACAGTAAGACCTTGGGACACAAGAATTCCATCCCTCTTGAGCCTTACCTCAAGTGGGTACGAACCCGCGCCCAAAGTCTTATTATACCTTACCCCTACATTCTCCCTGTGATTATAGAGCCTGTTATGGAAGGAGAGGTTCCACACACCCTCCTACATCCTGATATGCCAACATCACTCGAAGATTTACAAAGGAGTTGGATACAACTCAAGGGAGAACGCGATACTCTTGAAGCCCAATTCTACGCAAGTGAGAAGAAGGTTTTGGAATTCACTCGTCAACTTCATGAAGAGCAGACTCTCAACACCTACATTGCACCAAAGAGGATGCGAAACATATTTTTACCTTAGAATTTTGTATTATTTTGCCCATGGGGCATTGATGTACTAACAAATTCTATCTTATTAATATGACGTGTGTTTCTTCTTTTTTTAAAACAAATTTGAATTTCTGAATCCTTGAATGTATTACATGAATACATATCATTCATCATATGCATAAGCAGGTCTTCACACCAAGTTTACTTATCTCTCTGCTGTTTATTTCAGCAAGATGGATATTGAACAAATGGTCAAAGACTTACAAGCTCAGAATTCACAATTTCAACAGCTACTCTTGACCTTTGCTAAGGGGCAGGAGGAGCTCAAGACTCTACTAGAGAAGGAAAAAGAGAAAAAGAAGAAGAAAAGAGCTGGTGTGGCTATCTTGGGCTGAAGGTTTGAAGGACAAGCCAGATGGACTTTGGAATTCCCATCAACATCTTAGGAGGGGGAAGGAAAAGGTAAAGGAATTGCAGTGCCATCTGATTCTGAGGCAGAGGAAGAAGAAGATGAGGACTATTCTGAACAGCAGTATCCTCCAGCCGATGACAAATACAAGAACTTGGAAGAACGTCTAGTTGCTATGGAGATAGAGAGTGCCTGGGCTGGACTTTGAAGAGTTAGGGCTGGTATCTAGAATAGTAATCCCTCCTAAATTTAAAGTGTCACTGTTTGCTAAGTACGATGGGGTGTCTTGCCCAAAGATGCACCTACGATCTTATGTCAGGAAAATTCAACCACATTCTTCTGACAAAGACATGTGGGTCCATTTTTTCCAGGACAGTCTTTCGGGAACACAGCTGGATTGGTTTTACCAGTTAGAGAGGTCTGATGTACATAATTGGGAAGATTTTGCAGCCGCCTTCTATAAACAATATCAATATAACACCAACTTGGCGCCAACCCATACTCAACTACAGAGTATGGCCATGGCTACCAACGAGGCTTTCAAAGACTACGCCTAAAAATGGAGGGATTTGGCCGGAAGGGTGCAACCACCTTTATCTGAAAGAGAGCTTGTGGAAATGTTCTTGGGGACTCTGTCAGGTGCTTTCTTTAACCACCTTATTGGAAGCTCCTCTGTAGTTTTCACTGAGTTGATTCTAACTGGCAAAAGGGTGGAAGCCGGTATTAGAAGCGGAAAAATTCAGAAAGATGCATCTACCTCTGCTGCTGCAAAAAAGCCCATCACTGGAAAGAAGGAAGTGTCTGTTGTCTATGCCCAAAGGAATCAGGGAAGAGCTGAAAGACGACTAAATGTGGGGGCCGTTATGATTTAGAAGTATGCGTCAGACCAACCGAGGAACAGTCAACCGAGAAATGATCAGCCGAGGAATAACCAGCAAAGAGTGGAAAGGCCTGTAAGGAAATTCACCAAGATAAACATGACTCCTGCTCAAGTATTACCCCATCTCTTGAAGTTGAACCTGGCCATGCTAAAGGAGGCCCCTAAAAATCCTAACACCGCTTCTCCGCACTACCATCCCAACGGCAGATGCGCGTACCACTCAGAAAGTCCAGGGCACGACACCAACAACTGTTGGGCCCTGAAGAACAAGATTTAGGATTTAATTGACGCAAAGGAAGTAGAATTTGAAGCTCCTGAAAAGCTGAATGTAATCTCCGCACCGATGCCGAGGCATGGGCACAATGCCAATGTTGTGGAAGAAAATCTGTTTGTTTCTACTGTAGATGAATTGTCAACTCCTCTCCTAACCGTCAAGCTGAATTTGTTGAAGGCTGGGGTGTTCCCAGGATATGACCAAGATTGACATGCTTTCCTGTCCTCCCCATTTGATTGTCCTCTTTTTAAGAAAGGAATCCAACAATTGATTGATAACAAGGAAATTTTGTTTGAGAAAGCTGCCGTCTCACCCATTCCAGTTTCATAAGGTTCTATAATAACCATTTATGCCAATTCTTCCAGGGTTCCAAAAAAACCCGTTAGGATTACATCTGCTCCTATGACTACTCCGTTGAAGATAACAATGCTCGGGCCAACCCCTTACAAAACCGTCAAAATGGTACCATGGAACTATGGTGGAGAAATCTACTACCATGGTGTCAAACAGATCGAACAGACCATTAAAGAAGAAAGCTCTGAGGAAGATAATCCCGACATCAGTAACATTGCTGGAACAAGCAAAATTACTCGTAGTGGGAGAATCTTTTCTCCAGAGATTGCTCCTCCAATAGCAGTCTTTGGACCCGCGGCCATCCCGAAGATTACCCCTGTGATTGTACCTACCAGTGTACCTGCCAACAATGACAATACAATCCCATCCCTGTTTCCGATGCTGAGAAAAAGGAAAGAATGTTCAAGAGGAGACTGTCTTGACGAAGGCTCAGTCATTAGTCATTCCCGAAACATCCCAGAAAGAGATGGAAGAGATTCTGAGGATTATTAAGAAAAGTGATTATAATGTTGTTGAACAACTGGGGCAGACCCCCTCCAAAATATCTGTTAGCCCTCTTGTTGTGCTCTGAGGCACATGCTAAAGCTTTGGTCAAGTTTTTGAAGACGGCCCACGTGCCACAAGAAACCTCCGCTGATCAATTCCAGGAATGTGTGGCCAGCTTAACAGCTGACAATGGCTTGGGATTCTCCGATGCAGACTTGACCTCCAAAGGGAGAAAACATAATGATGCGCTACATGTCTCGGTGGAGTGTAGGGGACCACCCTAGCTCATGTTTTGGTTGATACTGGGTCATCTCTAAATGTCTTGCCGAAGAAAGCCTTGGATAGGTTGGATTGCGAAGGCTTAACCTTGAAACCCAGCAACATAATTGTCAGAGCCTTTGAAGGTTCTAAGAGGATGGTCCATGGAGAGGTGGACATCCCGATAAAGGTGGGTACCCAGACGTTCAATTCAACATTTTATGTGATGGACATCCATCCTTCCTACTCTTGCCTGTTGGGAAGACCCTAGATCCACCATGCTGGAGCTGTCACTTCCACTCCGCATCAAATGCTCAAGTACTCTGTCCAGGGGAAAATTATAATTGTTCATGGTGAAGAGGAATACATGATCAGTCATCTTAATTCTTTCCGTTATGTAGAATTAGATGGCGAATTCATAGAGACCCCTTTCCAACACTTCGAAGAAGTTTCTGAAGAGATAGCGGCGACTAAGGCAGTGTCCTCAACTCCTGTGATTAAAAGACCACCACCACAAATGTCGTCTCTCAAGGATGCTAGGGCAGTTGTGGAAGAAGGTGGATCCACAATCTAGGGGAAGCTTCCCGACTTTCCTTTCAAAGCAGACAAGTTCGGCTTGGGATTTACTTTGGCTAGTCAGAAGGCCGTGCGCCGCTCCCGTGCCGGAGGGCCACCTGTGAAGATCAGCCACCGAGAGGTTAAGGCGCTAGAGGATAATGAAGAAGAGGGTAGCTTTGAAGACTGAATTTTCCCTACTGTTGACGGAGGGCTGTGCAACTGGGAAGCAAAAGACATTGTTCTGATTACTTTCATAAATCAGTAATTTATCTTTTCCATTTATGTTGGACTGTAATAATTCACAAACAATTCGTACTTTTTCAACCGTGTGTCTTACCCGAGGCACATAGGTCCATTTGTAAGGGTTCTTATTTTCATTTCATATGTCATTTTAATGAATCATGGACGCTTTTCATATTTAAACCTCTTATGCTCATTGTCTTTCTTTTTACATTTTGTTGTTTTAAGATGGCTATGTCCTTACACACACCCACACTCACAAATGCAGGTACCTTTCCATTCCGGAACTCATGGGTAACCATACTACTATAACCTTCAGTGACTCTGAAGATCTGATCAACCAAACCGAATACGAAGGTGAGGAAGATTGTGAAGTGGCAGGGGAATTGGCCAGATTATTACAGCAAGAAGAAAGAGCAATTCAGCCTCTTGAAGAGCAGTTGGATACAATCAACTTGGGAACTAAGGATGACACAAAGGAAATCAAGATAGGTGCCAATCTAGAGCCGAGTGTCAAGGAGCACCTAATTCATCTACTGTATGATTATGTTGAAATCTTCGCCTGGTCATACAAAGACATGCCGGGACTTGATACAGACATTATGGTACACCGTCTCCCTACAAGAGAAGACTGTCCACCAGTTAAGCAAAAGGTCCGTCGCATGAGACCTGACATGTCCGAGAAGATCAAAGGAGAAGTTATGAAGAAGTTCAATGCTGGCTTTCTGGCTATTACTTCCTATCCACAATGGGTTGCTAACATTGTGCTTGTGCATTAGAAAGACGAAAAAGTCAGAATGTGTGTGGATTATAGAGACTTAAACAGGGCCAGCCCTAAAGATGACTTTCCACTACCGCACATTGAAATCCTGGTCGACAACACAGCTTAGCACAAAGTATTTTCTTTCATGGACGGGTTCTCGGGCTATAACCAGATCAAAATGGAACCTGAGGACATGGAGAAAACTACTTTTTTGACATAGTGGGGTACGTTCTGCTACAAAGTGATGCCATTCGGACTGAAGAATTCCGAGGCAACCTATCAACGCGCCATGGTAGCTTTGTTTCATGACATGATATCCGGATCACAAACTGAAGAACAACACCTTGATCACTTGCAAAAGTTGTTTGTCAGGTTGAAGGAGTACAAGCTCAGACTGAATCCAAACAAGTGTACATTCGGAGTCATGGCCGGAAAGCTCTTAGGTTTCATTGTCAGCAACAATGGCATCGAGGTTGATCCTGCCAAAGTCAAAGCTATACAAGAAATGCCTGCTCCTCGCACTGAGAAGGAGGTCAGAGGTTTCTTGGGACACCTAAACTACATTGCAAGGTTCATTTCTCACCTAACATCTACCTGTGAACCAATCTTCAAGCTGTTGAAGAAAGATCAGGTAGTTAAATGGAATGATTACTGTCAAATTGCTTTCGATAAAATCAAGGAGTATTTGCTAGAACCTCCTATCCTAATGCCACCCGTCGAAGGAAGACCGCTAATCATGTATCTGACTGTCTTGGAGAATTCAATAGGGTGCGTATTGGGCCAACATGATGAGTCTGGCCGAAAAGAGCATGCCATTTATTACCTTAGCAAAAAGTTTACCGACTGTGAGACCCGATACTCACTGCTCGAAAAAACTTGCTGCGCTTTGGTATGGGCTGCTTGCCGGCTAAGGCAGTATATTTTGACTCATACCACTTTGCTGATATCTAAGATGGATCCGATCAAGTACATCTTTGAGAAGCCTGCTTTATCTGAAGAATAACTAGATGGCAGATGATCCTAACGGAATACGATATACATTACACAACCCAAAAGCTATAAAGGAGAGTGTGCTAGTTGACCATCTAGCTCATCAAGCTGTCGAAGATTACCAATCCATGAGGTTTGACTTCCCTGACAAAGACATTATGACTTTGGACAACATTGAAGGTATCAGACCATATGACAGACCTGAACAAGGATCCCGATGGACCCTGTACTTTGATGGGGCTTCCAATGCACTTGGAAACGGTATCAGCGCGGTACTCATCTCTCCAGAAGGTTGCCATACACCTTTCACCGCCAGACTTTGCTTCAACTGTACGAACAACATGGCAGAGTATGAAGCTTGCATCTTTAGACTCAAGGCTGCCATAGACTTGGGAATCAAATCCTTAGATGTGTTTGGGCACTCAGCTTTGGTCATCAGTCAGATCAAAGGAGAGTGGGATACCAAACATCCAAACCTCATCCCTTACAAAGAACATGTCTTGACATTGTTACCACATTTCGAGCAGATTACCTTCTAGCACTTCCCGCGAGAAAAAAATCAGCTAGCAGATGCTCTAGCTACAATGTCATCCATGTTTAAACTTGATTGGGACAATGAGGCTCCCCAAATCTCCATTGAACGGATGGTCGAACCTGCACATTGTCACGAGATTAATACCGAAGAAGAAGTGGACCAGCCATGGTTTCATGAAGTCAAAAGGTATCTCGAGACCCAAGAATATCCTAAAGGAGCTTCAATCAACGACAAAAAGTTCTTAAGGAGGTTCTCGGCAAAGTTCTTCTTGAGTAATGGCATCCTATACAAGCGCAATCATGATTATGTTCTGCTCCGTTGTATGGACAAAGCTGAAGCTGAAAGAATTATGGCTGAATTGCATGAAGGTACCTTCGGCACTCATTCTAGCGGGTATACGATGGCTAAGAAGATTCTACGGGCAGGCTATTACTGGTCTACCATGGAAGCTAACTGTTATCAACACTCCCTCACTTGTCATAAATGTCAAATTTATGCGGATAAGGTACACGTGCCTCCAGTTCCTCTAAATGTCTTAGCAGCTCCTTGGCCATTCGCTATGTGGGGAATCGACATGATTGGAGAGATCAAGCCTACAGCATCCAATGGACACCGCTTCATTCTGGTGGCCATTGACTACTTCACCAAGTGGGTCGAAGCAACTTCCTTCGCATCCGTTACCAAGAATGTTGTTGCCCGCTTCATCAAGCATAACCTTATTTGCCGGTACAGTATCCCCGAAAGGATCATCACTGACAATGGTACAAACCTTAAAAATATTATGATCATTGCCCTGTGCAAGAAGTTCAGAATTCAACATCACAATTCATCCCCATACCGTCCAAAGATGAATGGTGCAGTTGAAGCTGCTAACAAAAATATCAAGAAGATCATACAAAAGATGACAGTCACTTACAAGGACTGGCATGAAATGCTACCGTTTGCTCTTCACGGGTACCGTACCACGACACGCACCTCAACTGGGGCAACACCTTATTCCTTGGTACATGGCATGGAAGTTGTTCTACCTATCGAGGTTCAGATTCCCTCTTTGAGAATCATGAAGGATACTGGTTTGAGTGAAGATGATTGGATTAAGACCCAGCTTGATCAGCTTAACTTGATTGATGAAAAGAGACTTACTGCTGTTTGCCATGGTCAGACGTATCAAAAACGGATGATCAAGGCTTTCAACAAGAAAGTCAGACGCCAGACATATCAAGTCGGGGATCTTGTAATCAAGCGCATCATCTTGCTGCAAAGTAATCCCAGGGGAAAATGGACTCCTACCTACGAAGGACCATTTGTAATCAAGAACATATTTTCTGGTGGGGCAATGATCTTAACCACCATGGACGGTGACGACCTGCCGCACCCTGCGAACACAGACATAGTCAAAAGATACTACGCATGAATGACCCGCTATATTGACACACTTAGGAAAAAAAGGGCATCCCGGTGAATCAAAAACCCGAAAGGGCGGTTCAGGAAAAAATTAGGGATAAACAAAAAAAATTTGTACACCCGACAAGTTGAAAACCCGAAAGGGCGACTTGGGCAAAAAAGGATTTCCCGGTGGACTGAAAACCCGAAAGGGCGGTCCAGGCAAAAGTTAGGGAATTAAAGCGTATGACTATGTCTCGTCGGATCACTTTAAGGAAAATCTCTTCACTAACAAACTCTGGAACTTTTGATCAATCCAATCATCTTCGGACGGAGCAACAAATGGATAAGATATTCGGAGATACAAAGGCTATAGAAGAATGGGAACCCCATGGGATTTTTACACACATAGCTATCTTTCTTTGTATAAATTTTTTCTTACTTTTATGACACCATCCTCTTACTAGGATGTCCGTCTCCTTTGTACAAAACACTTATTCAAAGTTAATACAAAGATAGCTCTTTCAAAATACAAAAACTATTTGTCTTTTTTCTTTTACAGTTGTGTTTTTATTTGCAAAAGTGTCCAATGATTCATTGATGAACATATGCATTTGAACATAATTACTATTTACAAATAAACAGGATGGAAAAGAACGATTATTGACAGACTGAAAGGATAGGAGAACATCTTTAGGCTATTCCAAGAGAAATCCCTTGCAGTACATCACCTAGATCCCCAACGGAGCTAAAACCTTGAAATAAATACCCCCAGCGGAGCTAAATTTCCAAACCTTTAATTCCCACCAGAGTTAAAACTTCAAACTCCCAATCCCCAGCAGAGCCAAAGCTTTTAGTTACAGATCCCCAGCAGAGATGAAACCTCCTTCCCCAGTCGAGTCAAGACTTTTAATCCCTAGCGGAAACTATCCAATTTCCCAGCGAGTTTATCTTAAAGCCTGAAAATCAACCGGATAACGGTTAACTTTTGCCTATCCACAACCTAGGATAACTCCCCAGTAAAGTGGCAGACGACCGAAAACTCCTGAACTTACTCTCCAGCAGTAAGCTTTCTTCTCCATAGAGTTTTTACTCCCCAACAGAATGAAGATTATCGTTCTTGATTCCCCAGTGAAGTTGCCAGAGTCTTCATCACTCCCCAGCATGAAGTTGCCAAAATTTTCATTACTCCTCAATGGAATGAATATTCTCAGTCTTAGTTCCCCGCAGAAATCATCAGAGTTTTCCCTATTCCCCAGCCGAGTAAGGATACCCATTGAGTTACCCCCAGTAGAAGTTATCAAGTTCTCTGGATTTCCCAAGCAAATTTCTCAAGCAGTTTGGCCTTACTCTCACAACAGATTTTGTCAATACTCCGACTTCAAGACATGAAGGATTCTCACATCTCCACAGAAGTTGTCAAAGATTTTGAATCTCCAGCAGCGGTCAAGGATTTATTTTCCCCGACAGCAGTCAAGAGTTTTTATCATCCCCAACTGTCAAGGATTTATTTTCCTCCGCAATACAGCAAATCAGCTTACATGCGCATACATTACATTCATATGTCATAAACATTTATAAAACACATTTATTGCATCGTACATTTCATGCAATATAACTTTGTGTTTCAGCTAACATTTTACCCTTTTCAGGATAAGATTAACAAGCTACCATTAACAGTATGCAATCATGATACAGTACAGATACACTCCAGACGCGAAAGTCATTCTGTTGCTCATTCAGATTCAGATTTCAGATACAATTCACATACACTCCAGACGAGGATGCCATCCTGATACTTATTCAGATTTCAACTATCAGATACAGATTAGATATGCTCCAGACACGGAAGCCATTCTATTTCTCATTCAGATTCAATTATCAATTCAAGTTCAGATACACTCCAGACATGGAAGTCATTCTGTCACTTATTCAAATTTAAGTTCAGATACACTCCAGACATGGAAGTCATTCTGTCACTTATTCAAATTCAAGTTCAGATACACTCCAGATATGGAAGTCATTCTGTCACTTATTCAAATTCAAGTTCAGATATGCTCTAGACACGGTTGCCATTCTGTCACTTATTCTGATTTTTCCCCAGCTCAGGGGCGCTCCAGATACGGATGCTATTCTTTTGCTTATTCAGATTAAACATTCAGATACAACATGGATACACTTCAAACACAGATGCTATTCTTTTGCTCATTTAGATCCAGTCCCCAAATACAGTACAAATACGTTCTAGACACATATACCATTCTAATACTTATTCTCTTAACTTACAACATACAATTCAACAAACATTCTTGGATGGCATCTTTAAGCCCATCTTCGAAAAGATTCTATCACATCTCCAAATGGCATCTTTAAGCCCATTCCCTCAACTACATTTTGACAAGTGCAAATTTACGGGCACTCTAGTGTCCAATAATCTTTTACCTTCGAGTCACGAACGGCAAATTCACCAATCTAACTCTTCAGGTTCAAGAAGATTGAACAGGGGCAGCTGTTGTACCCCAAAATTTTCCCTCTCATTTTATCAAGATTTTCCTCACAAGACTTCTTGAACTCCATACAAGATTAGGGTTTGCTCAACTCAAGACATCTCATTGCACTGATAGCCTGAAATTAGGGTTTGAGTTTGCACAAGGATTTTTGGACCATCAATGCTTAATGTGACTTTCATATACCATCTTGGACCCCTAATATTTCCCATACCAAGTTTCAAGCCTTGAATCACATTTTTGCCCAGTCAATTGGACAATTGACCTAAAAATCAGCTGTATTGGGGAAAAAGTCAACCATGGCCAATTTCAGTCAAAATTCATAATTTTTGATCCAAAACAACATTCTAGGCTACTATGTACCATTTTATCAAGTTTGGACCACAACTCCTCAAGAAATTTGATCAGATCATCAAAAGGGCAAAATGGTCAAAATTAGGGTTTTGACTGAGAAAGGGCAATTTCTGATTTTTGACCTAGCCAATGACCAATTGGGTTCAAGCATGATTTCAAGAACTCAATGGCATCATCTTGACCTAATCACATAGTTCAAAAGATCTCAAAATCATTGGATTGACAGATGAATTTTCCAGTCAACTGATCAAAAATCTATTGTACACTGAAAAGTAAAACTTTGACTCTTTGGTAAAAATCAAGTGCCAAGGGTCATAATTCATCAAGATATGTCAAAATGTGAAACTTGTTGACCAAGAAACCTAATTTTGAAAATTAGGGTTTTAATTTGAAATTTTTCATAACTTGGAATTTTTCTAAGTTATGGAAATTTCTTATTTTTCCCCAACGTTCTACATCTTTTTCAGCATGATGAAATTAGATTCAAAGAAAACTTTCAACATGAAAGTTGTAGTCCTCCATTAAATCTACAACTTTTATTCACAAAGTTTTCCCAAAAGATGCTTGGCTCTTAAGTTATGATTTTGTGAATAAGGGTCCATAAACTTTTTAACTTAGTGAAATTTTGCCCTAGTTTAGGCAGATTTTTTACCTAACTTCATGGCAACTTTTCACCTAGTTCCAAGAGGAATATCAAAATGCATTTAAAATATGTATTGTAGAGAATGTTACAAGCTTTCCAAAATGTCAAAGAACTCTCCAAGATCATTTGTGGTTAGGGAGAATCGACGAAATGAAAATGGAATTTTATCACTTTTGTCCAAGGAATTTTTCACAATGGTTCAAATTGCAAATTTGTCCTAGATTTTTTATACTTGCATTACAGGTCCTAATCCTTTCTACACTCCAAAATTGAATGCTAATTCAGTGGACAATGGCTTTATTTTTGATCTTTGGAGCATTGTACATTGAATTAATCCAAAAATGGCATAAAGTGCATAATACCATTTTGATAAAGCATGCTTTATGCAACTTTGCATATCTTGAGCCATGGACCTAATCTCTTTTTGAAAACAAGATCCACAATTATCAGGAAAAGTTTACCAACTATGTACAGCTAGGAAGCAAGCGTGTACAGGCTTTGGCATTGTCACTTCCCACTTTTCTTCAAAAACAAGAAACTTGTAAAAGTCAAGGGATCTCATCCATCTGATAAAGGCAAGCCTTTTCCTCGTTTAAAACAACCTCAGAATATTGTAGCAAGCCTAAGACACTAATTTACAACTTCTCAAACACTCAAATACATAAAAAACACCAACTTCTGCCCAAAACATGGCATCATCTACAGAACCTTGGCCAAATCATTATTGGCTCGTGCATTTTGCTTTGAATCACTTCAAACACATTCCATACCTCCTACCTAAACTATCCAGGCCTTTGTCTTGCAACTGTAACCTCTATTTCAAGCTTCACCATTTTCACTTTTTGAGTTTGCAGGTTGACTTCTATAGGAAGATTCAGGCATCTACAAGGCAAGCTGAGCATTGGAGAAGCTTGAGGGAACTTCAAGGAAGCTCACAAGAACTTCACGCCTCACTCAAAGTTCCCACATTGCCATATCCAAACTCAACTGAACAAGGTATTTTTCAAGTTTCTATCTCTCTATTTAGGCATCCTTAAGCTTAGGTTTGTGAAGAAAAAATGTAGTCCCTAACATGCTTGAGCTGTACATATGCTTAGATTCCATTTATATTAACTGAGCTAAGAGTATTTGGATGTTGAATATGCTGAAAAAACTAGGTCAGAAATTAGGTCCATTAAAATTCTCTCTGATCTTTGAGAGTTAGGTCATGTTCTTTATATCATTGGAATCGTGTGATCATGAGCTACATTTTTCATGTTATAAGTTTTTGATTTTATGCAAAGAATAGCAAGAACAAGATTTGAGGTACAGCGCGCGCGTTTGTGGTCTGGAGGTCAGGGATGAAGTGAGCTTGGGCTTGGGCTTGCTGTCTCTACTTTTTACACCCCCCATTTTACTTCTGCACTCCCTTTTGCATTTCTTTTTATTTTTTATATTTTCTTGCATATTTTATATTTTGACTTGCATTTATTTATTTTCTGAACATTATAAAAATCATAAAAATATTTTCTTACTTTTTTTCATTTTTATTTTATTATTTTTATAATTTTTTTGGCATAAAAATAGTTTATTAGGTTTATAAAACTTATTTTCTTAAATAAACTTGTAAATAATAATAAAAATACTTAAATATTCTATTTTATTATATGATACATATAAAATATTTTTTTCTCACATATTTTAATTTTAATATTTATACATAATATTATTATTATATTTTTCTTGTACATAAATAAATAATATAGAATATATTTTCTTTTAAACAAAACTAGGGTTTTTCACCCTTTCAAAAATAATCACAATATTTTTTCTTATTTTAGGACTTAGATAATATTATTTTATCATACATTAAATAATTACAAAAGCATTTTTGCATATTTACATTTTATGGCATATTTAAATACTTGTTTATTTATTTATTGTACAATAAATTCAATTGGGTTGTAATAGTAAATTAGGGTTTTATTTTGTGCAAATATCCCCATTCAAAACTTGTATCCCCCCTCCCATAATGTTTTTGTAATAGTTTAGATTTACATTACGCAATTTATCGCATTATATGCATGTTTACTAAAAACTATGGTTTGTATGATAAGACAAAAATCAAACAAATAGCATGACCTAATTCAAGACAAATATGCATGAAAAATGACAACACTTTCCACACAAGCACCCCTAGGGTTTCATCCACTTGGCTGCCTTAAAAAACATGGCCATGGTATGCATGCTAGGTATCTTGGCAAAACAATACAAACAAAAGATCATAGTCCCTCGATGACGCTATCTTGGTTGCCTAAAAACAAAGATGATCTTAGCCCCTCAAAACTTGCTAAAGATACTTGGCAATATTGTTATCATGGTCATATGATGACCCACGCCTGTCCCGTTTAACATCCAAAGATAGGGTTATCTACCAAAACAATGGTAGGTTAACAACATCAAAGGAATAAAAATGTGCAAGAAATACTTTTTGAGTAGGGTAGAATGCTTCTAGTTACTTGATCTCTTTCAAACAATCCTTGCTATTTTCAAAACAAACACACACAATTTCAAAACATTTTCCAAACAACTTTCAAAACATTGAAACATTTTTCAAAAGACAAACATCTTTGTATACATTCTTGCAAACAAGAATCATTACAAAGATTGCCTAAACAAAGGCCTCTTTTCAAAATACTTTCAAAACCACAAAGCACCATTTCAAACAATTGAAAAGCAAAAGCAAGTGATATAAAACAAGTAACTAAGAGCCCATGGAAATCCATGGATGAAAAGGGTGCTAACACCTTCCCTTTTCTTAATCTACCCCCCGAACTCAAAAATAATCTCAAAGGTCTTTCCTGTGTTTTTTTACCTTTCCTTTTGGATAAAATAAAAGTCGGTGGCGACTCTTGCTAAACCGTAACATTTGCGAACACAAACACAAAACCTCAAGTCAGTTCTCCCACCGCATCACACTGTGAAGTTCTAGTCAGTTTTCTCAATTTCTCAGAAAGCTAAAACAACTCTTAACTTGAACTATGAAATGTGGGAAAGTTCTGGAGTAGTCAAGGTGTAAAGTTCTGTTTTTTGAAACTGAGAGTGGTGAATACTGTTTTACAGTTTGAAAACAGAAGTTGGGAAAGCTTCTATGTGTATTCTGGAAACTTTATGGATGATTTGTCAAGAAACACGCGAGAAAAATTAGTGTTTGGATGCAAAAGTCAGAAACTAGCAGGTTTTGTGTTTGGGCTGCAGTTTCAAGTTCTTGGAATTTTCAGTAAGGTTTCAAGGCTTTTTTCAATGTTTCTACCACCTCTATAACAGTTGCAAATGAAGTTTAATTTATAGGCAAGGGATTTAGAAGCTTGGATAAGTCAAGAGTACAACCATCATGTATTATAGATAGTTCACTTGTTTTTAAAGCAAGTTTAGACAAGTATGGTTCAAGGCAAAATAGAGTGGTTAACAGATTTAGCCGTGCCTAATCTGAGTTTGTAGGCATGATTTGTGGAGAAGTACACTTAGAAGCAAATTAAAGTATGGGCCCAACATAAACAGTGTACAAAAGTTTACTTTCCAAGGACAACAATGGTACTCCTATGCCCCACATGGGAAAATCCTTTGGATAAAGACTCAAAAGTGGGTGTGAGAATTAAATGATGATTATATTTAACAAGTAACGAGACCTGCAACCTGAGTTTATACAACCTAGCTTGAAACTGGATCAGAAGTTTAACAAAAACGTAACTTATATTAAGAACAAATGTCCAACTTCTGATATTTAATTCTCCCTTCTCCAGCATGGTCTGAAGGAGTTCTCAGACTTTTCAGAAAGCTTGTAACATGCTTTGTAAACCCTCTTTGAATTACTTCTGCAAACTCTGATCGTACTTACGTGAGAACTGGCCCAGAAGTTCTAACCAAATTTTGACTTGGGAAATGCTCAGAATTTACTAAGTGCTTTAGCTTCACGGACGTGTCTTCAAGGATTTATAACTTGAAATCCCAACATTTCTAGGAGAAGTTATGTTATTCAATGCTTTAGATCTCATTGAGATCTATAACTCTGGTGCCAGAAGTTCTTCCAAAATCATCTTGCTTCATGATGAAAATCTAGCCAGAAGTTCTGAGTTAATCATATTTTCTTAACACTTAGAAAAATCTCTAAATGTTTAGAACTTTGACTTTTCCAAAGTAATTTTGACTTTTGATTTTCTTAGTGAACCAACTTCGTATTCTAACATATCTTGTTGAAATTTGATTCTTGAAACTTGATTTTGATCCAAAAGTCAAAGTTTGACTTTTCAGTGTGCATTTTGATCATTTTTCCCTTCTGCCAATTCCAAACTTAAATTGATGTATCAGTGCTGCAAACTTGAATCATGGAAAATCTTGTGGGAAAATCTTGAGAAATGAGAGGGCAAATTTTGGGATACAACACTATTCTTCCAGAGAGAGAGAGGGCTTCTCAAAGATGTACTTGATAGGATCCATTTTAGATATCAACAAGGTAGTCTGAGTCAACATATACTATCTTAGTCGGCGAGCAACCCATGCCAAAGCACAACAAGTTTTCTCGAGCAGTGAGTATCTTGTTTCACAGTTGGTAAACGTTTTTCTAAGGTAGTATATTGCATGCTCTTTTCGACCAGACTCGTCATGATGCCCCAGCACACACTCCATTGAGTTCTTTAATACCATTAAGTACATGATCAGAGGTCTTCCTTCAGCTGGTGGTATCAAAATTAGAGGCTCTCGGAGATATTTCTTGATTTTTTCAAAGGCATATTGGCAATCGTCATTCCACTTCACTGCTTGATATTTCTTTAGTAATTTGAAGATTGGCTCACAAGTAGCGATCAGATGTGAAATGAATCTGGAAGTATAGTTTAGGCATCCCAAGAATCCCCTAACTTCCTTCTCACTGCAAGGAGTTGGCATTTCTTGTACAACTTTAACCTTTGTCGGGTCTACCTTAATACGTTTTCCTCTAACAACAAAGCCAAAGAGCTTACCAGATCTTACTCCGAAAGTGTACTTATTCGGGTTTAGCATCAGTTTGTATTTTTTCAGCCTGTTAAATAGCTTTTGTAGGTGATCAAGGTGTTCCTCTTCAGTATGATACCTGGATATCATATCATCCATGTAGACCTCTATCTCATGATGGATCATATCATGAAACAAAGCTACCATGGCACGTTGGTAGGTTTCCCCGACGTTCTATAGTCCAAATGGCATAAGTTTGTAGCAAAAAGTACCCCACTCTGTGACAAAGGTCGTCTTCTACATGTCCGCAGGTGCCATTTTGATATGATTGTATCTGGAGAATCCATCCATGAAGGAGAATACTTTATGTTGTGCGGTGTTGTCAACTAGAACATCAATATGGGGAAGCAGAGAGTCATCCTTAGGGCTTGCCCTGTTCAGGTCTCTGTAATCCATGCACATACATACCTTACCACCTTCTTAGGTATTGGAACAACATTAGCGACCCATTATGGATAGGACGTGACAACTAAGAAACCAGCGTTGAACTATTTCATGACTTCTGCCTTGATATTTTCTGACATCTTTGGCCGCATACAACGAACCTTCTATTTCACTGGAGGGCAGTCCTCTTTTGTAGGTAGGCGATGAACCACAATATCGGTGTCAAGTCCTGGCATGTCTTTGTACGACTATGCAAAAACCTCAACATAGTCATGTAGCATCTGAATTAAACATTCCTTGACACCATGCTTCAGATCGACACCTATCTTGACTTCTTTTATGTCCTCTTCAATACCCAAGTTCATTGTCTCAACTGGCTCCTCATG
Source organism: Vicia faba (assembly GCA_948472305.1). Lineage (NCBI taxonomy): Eukaryota > Viridiplantae > Streptophyta > Magnoliopsida > Fabales > Fabaceae > Vicia > Vicia faba. The sequence continues at coordinate 590,832,133 of OX451735.1, forward strand.
AGGCTCTATTGCCCTTTCTTCCTGTTGTAACAGTCTAGCAAGCTCTCCTGGTACCTCACAATCTTTCTCACCTTCATCCTCGGCTTGGTTGATTGGATTTTCAAAGTCATAATGAGCAATAGCAGAACCGTTATCAATAGGATCCAGAGTGGATGTGGATCTGCAGTTTGATACGTGGGTGTGTGTAAGAGCATATCTGTATTTTTTTGATAAAGTAAAAAGCAGAAAAGAAAAACAAAGAGCGTAAAATTTGTATGCGAAACGTTCAATGATTTATTATTGACATATGAAAATGAAATAATGACCCTCACAAATAGACCAATGTGCCTCGGGTAAGACACAAGGTTGTAATGTTTCAATTGTTCAAATATTACATTTCCTTAAAACAAAATTACAAATTAATCTTGAATAAAAGTAATGGGCACAAAATCTTTAGCCTCCCAATTACTGAGTCCACCGCTGATGGTTGGGAAGATCCACTTGTCCAAGTCATAATCACTATTGCTGTCTTCCAGAGCATTGACTCCATGGTTGCTGATCCGTAAAGTTGGTCCCCCGGTGCGAGCGCGACGAAAAACTTTCTGGGCTCCTGAAGTAAAATCCAAACCAAATTTGTTAGATTTGTAGGGAATATATGGAAGTTGGCCCCAAATTGTACACCCACCTTCTTCAACAACTTCCTTCACATATTTAAGAGAAGCCATCTTCAGTGAAGGCCTAATTGTCTTTGGAATACTCGCAGTGGTCTTTGTTATAGCAACGGTCTGTGGAACCTCCTCAAAGTTTTGACAGGGGGTCTCAATAACTCTCCGTCCATTTCAATGTACCTGCAAGATTTCAGTTGGATCACCGTGTACTCTTCCTCCCCATGGACTGTGATAATTTTTCCATCGACTAGGTACTTCAACATCTGATGTAGGGTGGAGGTCATAGTACCAGCCCCATGGATGCAGGGTCAACCCAATAAACATGAGTAAGATGGGCGGATGTCCATCACATAGAAAGTGGAATTAAAAGTTTGAGTACCACCTTTGATAGGTATGTCCACTTCCCCATGCACCATTATTTTAGAACCGTCGGAGGCCCTCACCATAATGTTACTGGGGTTTAGTGTGAGCCCTTTGCAATCCAACCTGTCTAGAGAATTCTTGGGTAAGACATTCAGTGATGAACCTGTATCTACCAGAACATGGGCTAATGTAGTTTCCCTGCACTCAATAGAGACATATAGGGCATCATTGTGTTTCCTTCCCTTGGGAGTTAGGTCTGCATTAGAGAATCCCAAGCCATTTTCAACTGTTAAACTAGCCACATAATTCTCGAATTGATCAGCGGAGGTCTCTTGAGGCACGTGAGTAGAATTCAGGAATTTAACTAAAGCTTTGGCATGGGCTTCAGAGCACAGTAGTAGGGCCATCATTGATTTTTTTGATGAGGTCTTCCCTAATTGTTCTACGACATTGTAATCACTTTCTTGATTATTTTCAATATCTCTTCCATCTCCTTTTTAGAAGCATCTGGAATGGATTCCGGATGTGCCTTCGTCCGGGCAGGCTCAACCAATATCTCTTTGCCCCGAGTCTCTGTCGACCCGTTAGCAGGGAAAATAATAGGACTAACAATAGGAGTAGCCATGGGAATATTGACAGGAGCAGCAGCAGGAATAATCACTGGAGTAGTAATGGGAATATTAACAGGAGCAGCAGCAGGGATGATCACAGGAATGGCAATAGTCTTTGGAGAGATCTCGGGAGAGAAAATTCTCCCGTTTCTGGTAACCTTGCTGGTCCCGAAAATGTTACTAATGTCAAGATCAGAGTCTTCCGCATCTTTGTATTTAACAACCAACAGGTCTTGCTTAACGCCATGGTTATAGTCGTCATCCCCATAATTCCAAGGAACAACTTTATCCGAGGAATATGGCATAGGTCCAAGAAAAGTAATTATCAACGGAGCAACTTTCGGAACATATGTAATCCTAACAGGTCTTTTGGAGGAGACCTTGGGTGGATTGGTGGAAATGGTAATGATAGAAACATCTTCACACAGAGTACTTGTAACTGGATTTTGCAATGATATGTATGATATCTGTATGCAATGTTTTCAAGGATTTCTAAGACTTAAATTTGCTTAGCTAAAGGGAAAACAAATGTTAATTGCATTAAGAAATTTAAGAGGTTACAATGATGCCTCTTGGGATTACAGAGGAATTAACATAGCAAAAATGAACTCTCAAAGCAAAAAAGGACTTAAGCTTCCCACCGGCGCATCCTATTTGGTGCAATGTATGCATTTATGCTCTTCTCTTTTGTGAAGTAGCCTGGTGAGCTCAAAAATTTTATTCTCAATGGCGTAGAATTGGGTTTCTAAGGTATTTTGTTCCTCTTTGAGTTGAATCCAGGATTTTTGTAACTCCTCGAAATTAGTCTGCATGTCAAGATGAAGAACAATGTAAGGAGTGTCTCCCTCAGCAACTGGCTCCATGATGATGGGTAGAATGGCCTCATAAGGCATCTTGATACTTTGAGCACGGGCTCGTACCCACTAAAGATAAGGCTCCAAAGGAATGGAGTTCTTATGCCCCAGTGTTTTGCTATCAACTTTGTTCACCATGCCCCAAGCTCTTATGAACCTCTGGCGATAACCCTGAACATCATTCTCATAGTCGAATATGATTCCTTGGACAAGTGTATCATGGGGACCATCCCTCCTAGCATAACCAAACTGTCGTAATGCCAAACAAGGATTATAAGTAATTCCTCCCCTAATTCCTAGGAGAGGGACATTAGGGAATTCTCCACATCAGTCAATGATAGTAACACTCTCCAAGGATCAAGGACACCAATGAATGTCCAAATGTGTGAGGGACATCAACTTATTAGACTATCTCAAGCCTTACTCATTCTTAAACATAGATCGAGGTAGGTGCGAAATAAACCACCTAGCCAATAGAAGAGTGCAACGCATAAGGGTCCCTCTTCTCTTTACAGTGCGGGTATGCAGAGAGTGTATGATATCTCCAAGTAAAGTAGGCACCGGATTGTGAGGCAGAAAAACCTTGACCATATTCACATCTATGAGTTGGTCTGGATTAGGGAATAGTAGCATCCCATAGATGAGAAGGGTCAACACTTCTTCAAAAGGTTGTAAATCTAGGGTATCCTAAAAATGGTGAGCCTTCTCAAATAAAAACTTAGCTAGAAACCCTTTGACACCTCTTCTTGTTTTCCAATTTTCCACTACATCAGACCATTGTAAAGACAGAGCATGAACAATCTCTTCAGGTTTTGGGTCTCTTTCCATACCATTGTAGGGTAACTGATCAAGAATGGGCACCCCCAATAACTGAGAAAATTCCTCCATGGTGGACACCAATCGGTAATCAGGAAAGGTGAAGAAGTGATGTAAAGGATCGAAGAACTGAAAGAGAACCTTCAAATTTTCTTCATTGGGTCTTGATGTCACAAGATTGAGAAGTCGACCATGTCTTTCAGTGAACGGAGAGCTCTCAGGAACCCTTGATGCTAATTCCTTGAGTTAAGGAGGTACCCTTATGAGGTTGACTTGGATAGTATTCCTGTGAGTGGATGCCATGTCATAAAAAACAACACAAAGATAAGTCCTAAGAATCCTTAAAATAGTTAGTATGATATGCCATGTTATGATGTTATGATATCATGATTATGCAAATAAAACAAAAATATAGCAAGCACAAGCAAATCACACAAAGACCTTAGGTTTAAGGTTTGCATGGGTTTTCAGGTAAGTACCCTCTTGAAGTTTAGTTAGCTCAACCTGTCCTATTAATAGTAACCGGGTTCTAAGGAGTCTCATATCACTGACCTTTCTTTTAGACATTGTTCTAGCTGAAGCACCGAAGTATTGCGGCCAGAATAACCCAAAAGTCGAGTCTTAATGAGTGTAGTATTGAGTATCAACTAATCTTCCGTCGGAACCAAAGCCGGCCATCTCAATACTTTCTAATGGCTTAGGATGAGTCAATTAAAGGTTCTAAAGGTCAGTTAGCGCTTAATGACAGTAAGGAAGCCTAATGTTATCCCTGACTGACTCAAGGAACATTAGTACAAACCAAAGTATCACGCTAACGTAGCTATCACTTCGTCCATATCGGTCTACACCGTACAACCTCCATGATTTATTTCTACTTACCTAATAAGGTTCCTCAGATCCGGGTGTAGGATCTTTACAAAAATAGCCCAACAAAACCCTTAAAGGTAAAGCATACAAAACACACAATCTAAAGCAGTTTAAAATGAACTAGACTCTAAGGTAACCCCACTTTTAAGTAAACTCCCCAGCAGAGTCGCCAGTTCTGTGATACGGTGGCATAATCGGCAATTTAATACTGGTTTTACGTTTGCGTTCGCAAATGTTGTAGTAAGCAAGAGTCGCCACCGACTTTTCTTTTATCCAAATTAAAGAAATGGTGAAAAGAACAGAAAAAGACCTTTTCGAGAATTTTCTGAGTAAGGGGGGTAGATTATAGAAAGGGAAGGTGTTAGACTCCTTTCCATCCATAGTTCTCTATGGGATCTTAGATGTTATCTGATGTTTTGAAAATTGCTTGGGCTTTGTATATTTTGAAAATTTGTTTTGAAAATGCCTTAGTGCGGAGATTCGCTTTGTGATAACTCTTGTATTAGTCCTCAAGAGTGTTGACAAAGCAAATGTTTTTGAAAATGTTTTTTGTAAGTGTAAAAGTTTTGTTTGAGCATAGAATCTAGGAACTATCTACTTATACTCAAAAAAGGTTGTTATTTTCCTCCTATCCTTTAGACAGTGCTATCCTACTATTAGTTAGTAGGTAGCCCTAGTCGTTGGATGTAAGAGGGACATCGAAGGGACATCACGGTCACGAAGGAAACTTGGAAAGGAATTTTAGTAACTGCCTTAAAGTTCTAAGATCACTTTTAACTGAGGCAACATCGAGAGGGTCATCGAGGGACTTGTGATCTTTCAAACTAGAGGAAATCCACTAAAACTTCTCACGTTTCGAGAATTATGGCCGTTTTCCGAAGGCAACCGAAGTGGGCTACCCTAGAGGCGAATATGTGCATGGTGTGTTATGTTCAGTTATTTTAGCCTTGTGTTAAGTTTGCTAGCATTTTGTTGTTAGTATTTCCATACAAGACTAATTACTAGCATTGGTATATAAAGCAAAATGTAAAGTGAGAAAATAAACCCTACGCTATTACATGGCTTTGGGGAGGGGATATTTACAATGTACAAAACTTGGGAGAGCAGAAATTAAAAGCAGAAAGTAAACTCTAATTACTATTACATCCCGATATATAGTTACATCAATAATGTAAAATGCGGAAAAATAAATAACGCGCGAAGGTTGAAAGCTCGTCTAAAAAACCTAATAAGAAAATCTCTTTTTTTTTGTCTTTGATAATGAAAATTGCCCTAAAATCTATTTAGAAAATAAAGTTAATTTAAGAAAATAGTCTAAGATTATTGTTTTTTTGTTATAAAAAGAAAAGTAATTTAAACATATAAATTAAATCTAATTCTATTTTATTTTAGATTAAGAAAAGGTTAGAGTTTAATTAATTAATCAATTAAAGAAATTAATTATTTAATTAAAGGAAAAAACAGTCCTAAGTTTTTTGTGATTTTTTTAGTATTTTATTAATTAAATAAACAATAATAAAAGAAAATTAAAAAAAAAGAGTTAAAACAAAACAAAAAAAGTAAAATGGGCCAAGGTGGTTAAAGGAAAAATGGGGGTGCTGTTTGGAAATTTGCTTGGCCCAAATGAATGTTGAAACCAGGCCATGCTGGATCAGGTGATGTGAGGCCTTGAGGGTGCATGATGGATTCCCTATGGAAGCCCCTTGGATCTAGCTCAGTGATGATCTGATGGCTAGATTTGATGTTGTATGTTGTGCAATTCGTTAGAAAAGATAAAAATGCAGGACCGGGTATTCGAACCCATGCCCTCTCCTACACACATACGCGCCTTTCCCAATTGAGTTGCTTTACCATTCATGTGTTATAACCAAAGCTTTACATTATATATGAAATAAAGTCAAATATATCTGAAAACAAAAAGAACGCGCGTGGATTTGAACTGGCCAATGGGAAAGAAACAGGTATTGTGCCAGAGTCAACAAGTCAATGGTGCCGGAGAAGACCTCCGATCATCTTCTCTAGGCTACCAAAATTTGTACCTGAAACAAAATTCAAGATCCTGTCCTGGTTCTGAATCTGGCCTTAGATTGGCCTAAAAGTAATTGTATCGCCCAGATCGAAGCTCAACAGCTTCAAGATCCTAACAATGGAAAATTTTCTTTTAAGCCTCAAAACACACATGCCTTACGTCAAACCCATCCTATGAGTCATGCTGAGCACGAATCAAACATCAAAAGGCATTATTAAATCATAAGATTAGAGATGCAAATTTGAAAATTTTACCAAAAGGGTGGTTCCGGTTTGGCATTTCTGGACTTGTGATGGCTTGAATGAGGGATGGGAATGAATCCTAGGATCTTCATGAGGAGGATGGAACACTTGATTTGGGTTAATGATGGCGGTAAATTCAGTTTTGAATTTCACCACTTTGAGAGTTTTTGCAACTTCCGTGTGGTCTCTAGGCTGTATCCCCGTACATTTGACTTACAAGTGTGTTGTATAAATAGAGGAGATGGAGGGGATACGAAAGCAAGGAATGAAACAGCCATAAACATGTGTTTTAATATCCATAACCAAACATTTGAAACTTGGCCAAAGGTATGAGATTCTTGTCTTTTTTTCAAATTTGGATAAACTTAGACATTGATGGCTTTCGAATGCCTTCAGTCCCTACCCTTCAATTGGACCTCTGGTACTTCCTTTGAATGGATCTTTATATGTCTTTTAAATAGTCCATATGTATGCCTTGTGCCCTCTTAAAATGGGCAACAAAGGTGTGTCCTTCTAATGGCTCAAGTCTCATCATTAGGGCCTCTTCGATTGAGCCCCTACTCAGCTAGTTGCTTGACTCAACCAATTCAAACTAAAAATCCAATCTAGTCAATCAAAAACCTTCTTTGTCACCACCTTCAAGTGCCATTGCATAAGAGGCCTGGGCCTGGCCACATGTAGAACCAAGACCCATCACAAAGCAAACTTGTTTTCAATAATCATGTGTCCTTCGAATGGGCTATCAAGCGTGTTGAAGTGTGCACAGCTGTTTCAAAGGGATCATTGCCCAGTCAAAGCTGGCACAAAGGCAGCCCATGCCTTATGGATGCTAGCATGAGGTAGGTCAAAGCAAGCGTAAAAGAGGCCATTTCCTAGGCGAAGCTGGCAAAAAGGTAGTCAATGCCTTGTGGGTCGAAGGAAGCGTTTTGAAGGCAAATCTGAAGGAGTTATTGTTAGAACAAGATTGGTTCTGATCATATCTCAGAGTTTTGATGATAACAATAAATTATATTTTATATATTTGATACTCTGATGAACGTATTTAACTGTTTCAGATAATGTTCTGACAGAAGAGTCTTGAAGTGCTGAGCTGAAAATAAATGAAGAAGTTCTTTGATGAAAGAACTATTTGTTTTAAATGCAATTGCTGATACTGATGTTGTCTCTGATAATGTTCTGACAGAAGCATCTTGATGTGCTGAGCTGAAAATAAATGAAGAAGTTTTTTGATGAAAGAACCATTTGTGATAACTCAAGTGCTGATGCTGACTCTAGTAAGATAATTATTTTATTACATCTTCTAACGCTTAGCAAGTTTCTGTGTAAGCTATGTTTCAGAAGATATTTGAAAGCAAGTGCTGTTCAGAAGATATTTAAAAGCAAGTTCTGTTCAGAAGATACTTGAAAGCAAGTGACGTTCAAAAGATATTTAAAAGCAAGCGCTGATCAGAAGTACTTAGCAAGCAAAGCATTGTTTAGAAGATATGAAAGCATGTTCTGAATTCAAGACGTGAAGCAAGTTCTGAAAGAATGCAAAAGCTATTATGTCTTGTCAAGCTTCAGGAGACATGTTCTTACATAGTGTCGTTTGCTCATTTAATGCAAAGACGGCTACATGCACTCAAGTGTTTATGCTAGTACATTGGAAAATGGAATAGTGCAAGGAAACACGCAAACATTTAATGCTCTCCATTTGAAGGCAGAAACAGTCATGTTTCTGCATGCTATATATAGAAGAACATTAATTACAAGCCAACTAACAAATCATTGCAAAAACGTTGAAAGGCTGAACAACTGAAGTTCTGAATAGAACTTAACAATTTCAAAAGAAGCAAGAACAACATGAAAGATTCTGAACTCACAAACAAACTCATTATTCATACACTTTGTGCTATAATATTCTTAGTGAAAAATCATAATTGTGATATAGATTTCTTAGAAGCAAACTTTGTTTCACTATCTGTAAAGATTTATATCTTGTAATTGTTCCTTGAGAGACCAAGGTTGGTCAGAATTCTCAAGTAGACTAGGACTAGTTTAAGTCTTAGTGGTGTGAGTCACTTGTAAGGTTACTTGTGCATTGTTAGTCACAACAGTTGTTGTGTGATTGTAATCAGTTGATTATAGTGGATTAAGTCCTTGTTGAGAAAGGCAAAATCACCTTGGCGGGTGGACTGGAGTAGTTTGAGTTCAAATTAACCAGGATAAAAATAACCTTGTCTTTCCTTTATTGTTGTGCCTTTAAGAAAAATAAAAAGAGAAACTTATTCAACCCCCCCCCCCCTTCTAAGTGTTTTCTCCACCTTCAATTGGTATCAGAGCTTGACTCTGAGCTCAACACTTAACCGTGTCAGGAAAAGATCCAGAAGAAAACACTAATGGCTACTGAGCAAAACAACAATAACTACACCAAACCTCCAGTGTTTAATGGAGAAGATTTTAATTATTGGAAAGATAGACTAGAAAGTTTCTTTCTAGGTCATGATAGTGATTTATGGGATATAGTCTTGAATGGTTACAAACATCCTACTGACTCAAAAGGAAATATGATTGATAGGAAAAATATGGATAGACAATAAAAAGCTGATTTCAAAAATCATCATAAAGCTAGAAATATTTTTCTAAATGCTATCTCTAAAGTGGAATATGAAAAGATTACAAATAGAGATACTGCACATGATATGTTTGAATCTCTTAAAATGACTCATGAAGGAAACGCTCAAGTGAAGGAGTCTAAAGCTCTGGCTCTCGTCCAGAAGTATGAAGCCTTCAAGATGAAAGAAAGTTAATCTATAGAAGATATGTTCTCAAGGTTCCAAACTCTGATTGCTGGCTTGAGAGTTCTGAACAAGGGATATTCTAAGGCAGATCACGTTAAGAAGATCATCAGAAGCTTACCCAGAAGATGGGCACCTTTGGTCACTACTTTCAAAGTCTCAAAAGATCTGAACAACGTGTCTCTTGAAGAACTCATCAGTGCTCTTAAAAGTCATGAGATAGAACTTGATAAGCACGAGCCTCAAGAGAAAGGTAAGTCCATTTCCATTAAATCAATTTTAAATATGAAACTAAAGCGTTTTGGGGTAAAGAAGAAAACTTTGAAGAATCTGCTTCAGAAGAAGATGAACTACCATTGCTCTCCAGAAGGATCAATCAGATGTGGAAGCACAAGCAGAAGAACTTCAGAAACTCCAAAAGAACAGAAAATGACTCTAAACAATCCTATCGACACAGAATATCAAGTAACAAAATCATTACCTGCTATGAATGCAATAAACAAGGTCACTACAAAAGTGAGTGTCCAAGTCATCAGAAGGAGAAACATAAAGGGATGTTAGTTAAAGAAAAGAAGAAAAGTCTTATGGCAACATGGGATGATTCTGAATCTTCTGAAGACGAAACAGAATCAGAAGATGAATAAGCCAATATAGCTAAAACTGACAACTTATCATATGTCTCAGAATCCTATGAATTAGAATCAGAATCAAAATCAGACATTGAAGAGGTATTCCCTGACTTCACTGTTAATTTCACTAAAGCTGAACTCGGTAAAAGTCTGAGTGAAATTCTGGAAAGATATCAGCAACTTCGAGTCAAATTCAGGAATCTAAAAAAGGATCTTGCTTCTGACTCTGAAATAACTGAGAGCCTGAGATCAGAAAACTCTAAGTTAAAAGAAAAAATTTCAAAATTAGAAAATGATATACAAAACTCTCAGAAGGAAATAATCTCAGAAGATCCTAGTAATGCTGATAAGATCATAAAGAAATATGATTAAAGCTTTCAGAAGTTTCTAGCTAAAAACATAGGTAGAAGCAAAACGGTTTCAATGATCTATGGAGTTAGCAAGAAAGACAGAATAGGTATAGGATACAAAGGAAAAATAACTCAGCCTAAGAAGGTTAAGGATCTGGTTATCAAATGTACTCCTCTCTATTCTCACTTCACCACTGGGCACACATATCATATTAAATATACATCTCACTCTGGAAACTCTTATGCTAAACCAAAGTTCAAACAGAACTTTAAATACTCTAACCCAAGAGGACCCAAAAAGATATGGGTACTGTGATGCGGTGGGAGAACTGACTTGAGGTTTTGCGTTTGTGTTCGCAAATGTTTCGGTTTCGCAAGAGTCGACACCGACTTTTTATTTTATCCAAAGGAAAATTCAAAAAGCACAGGAAAGACCTTTGAGATTGTTTTTGGGTTCGGGGGGTAGATTATGAAAAGGGAAGGTGCTAGCACACTTTTCATCCATGGTTTTCCATGGGCTCTTAATTACTTGTTTTAGATCACTTGCTTTTGCTTTTCAATTGTTTGAAATGGTGCTTTTGTGTGTGGTTTTGAAAGTATTTTGAAAAGAGGCCTTCGTTTAGGCAAACTTTTATAGTGATTCTTGTTTGAATGTATACAAAGGTGTTTTTCTTTTGAAAAATGTTTCAATGTTTGAAAGTTTGTTTGGAAAATGTTTTGAAATTGTGTTGTGTGTTTTTGAAAATAGCAAGGATGTTTTGCAAGTTTGATCAAGTAACTAGGAGTTGTCTACCCTACTCAAAGATCTTTCGTGCACATTTTTAACCCTTTGACATTGTTGTTTTACCATTGTATTTGGTAAACAAACTTGTTTTTGGATGTTAAACGGGACAGGAGCGAGTCATCGTATGACCATGATAACAATAATGCTGAGTATCTTAGCAATTTTTTTGAGGGACTAGATCATTTGTGTATAGGCAACCAAGATAGCGTCATCGAGGGACTATGATCTTTTTGTTTTGTTTTGTTTTGCCAAGATACCTAACATGCATATCATGGCCATTTTTAAGGCAACAAGTGGATGAAACCCTAGGGGTGCTTGTGTGCATTGTGTTATCATTTTTCATGCATTTTTGTCTTGTGTTTAGTCATGCTATTTGTTTGATTTTGGTCTTTTGCATACAAAACCCTAATTTACTATCATGGCATTTGAAAGCGATAAAATGCGTAAAAGTAAATCTAAGACTATTACAACATTATTATGGGAAAGGGGATACAAGTTTGAATAGGGGGATATTGCTCAAAAATAAAGCCCTAAAACTATTACAACCATATTGAATTTATTTGTACAACTAAATGAATAGACAATTATTTAAATATGCAATTAAATATAAATATGCACAAAATGTTTTTGTATTTTATTTCATGTATGTAAAATAAATTATTTATGTCTCAAAAATAAGAAAAATATTAATGATTATTTTTGAAAGGGTGGAAACCCTAGTTTTGGTTTTTTAAAATAAAATGTATTATATTATTTATTTATTCATTTTTATGTTTAAGAAAAATAATAATAATATATATACAAAATGTTGAAAAATTAAAATGTGTGAGAAAATATTATTTAAGTGTATAAATAATAAAAATACAAATATATGATATTTTTGTATTATTTACAAATTTTAATTAAGAAAATAAAGTAATATTAACCTAATTATTATTTATTATGCAAATAAAAATAAAATAAAAATATAATAAAATGCCAAAAATAAAGAAAATATTTTTTATGATTTTAAATGTTCAAGAAAAAATAATAAAGTCAGAAAATAAAAATAGAAATGAAAAATATGCAAAAATAAAGAAAATGGTCTAGGGGGTGCAAAAAGCAAGCTAGGGGGTGTCAAAAGCAGAAGCAAGAAACCCCATCCCACGTTCCAGCTTCATCCCTGACCTTTGAACAAAAATCCGCGCGTCTGCAACTTCAAACATGTTCTCTCTATTTTGTGCATGAAATCAAAAACTCACAACATGAAACTTATAGAGCATTAAACCACGATTCTAACCATATAAAAACTTGATCTAACTCTCAGAAACCAGGGAGAATTTTATCACCCCCAATTTCTGACCTAAAAAATTCAGTAAGTCCAACTATCAAATACTCCTAGCTCAGTTAACATAAATGAATTCTATGCATATGTACAGCCAAGGACAATGAGGACTACATTTTTGCTTCACAAACCTAAGCTTAATGATGCATAAATAAGGAGATAGAAAGTTGGAAAATACCTGTTTCAGTCAAACTCGAGTATGGCAACGTAGCAACTTTTGGTGAGGCCTGAAGGACTTTTGAGCTTGCTTGATGTTCCCTTGACCTTTCCCAATGCTTAGTTTGCTTTGAAATGGCTTGAATGTCTCTATAGAACTTAACCTGCAAACTCAGAATTTAAAAATGGTGAAGCTTGAAAATGAAGTTATAGTTGCTTGAGAATGGTCTGGACAGCTTAGGTGTATTGTTTAGAAAGTGTTTGAAGTGGTTTGGGACAAAACGCACGAGTGGATTTGGTTTTGACTTGTGATTTGCAGAACTTGCCCTGTTTTGGGAAGAAATGAAGTTTTTGTGCTTAAGGGTGTTTAAGAGGCTTGGAAATCGTTTTTCAGGCTTGTTACAATGTGTAAAAAACTTGTTTGAAATGTGCACAAGACTTGCTCTTATCAGATTACAAAGTTGTGGACCTTTTGCACACTTGCTTGTTTTTGAAGTAAAAGGTGATTTTGACAATGCCAAGGCCTGTACAGGCCTGCTCCTTAGCTGCATATAGTTGGTGTACTTTGCCCAAAGTTTGTGGACTTTGTTTTCTACAAGAGATTGGGTTCAAGGCTCAAGGGAAACAAAATTGCATAAAGCAAGCTTTATCAAAGTAGCAATGTTGCCTTTTTTCCAAAAATGGATTAATTCAATGTGTAATGTTCTAAAGCTCAGAACAAAGCCTCTAACCAATGTATGTGCATTTATTAAGGAGTGTGGAAAGGTTTAAGACCTGTAAAACAAGTACAAGCAAGCTTTGGACAGATTTGCAAGTTGTAACATGGTGCAAAATGCCTTGGACAAAAGTGATGATTTTCCATTTTCAAACTTCTGATTCTCCCTAACCATGAATGATCTTGGAGAGTTCTTAGACATTTTGGAAATCTTGTAACATGATCTACAATCCATCTTTGAAATTCATTTTGAGATTCCACTTGGAACTATGTGAAAAATTGTCATGAAGATAGGTCAAAATCCTGCCTAAACTAGGGCAAAATTTCACTAAGTTAGAAAGTTTTTGGACCCTTATTCACAAAATCATAACTTGAGATCCAAGCATCTTTTGGGAAAACTTTGTGAATAAAAATTGTATATTTTGTGAAGGACTACACCTTTCATGTTGGAAGTTTTATATGAATCCAATTGCATCATGGTGAAAAAGTTGGGAAAAGTTGAGAAAAAATAAGAAATTTTCATAACTTAGAAAATTTCCAAGTTATGAAAAATTTCCATTTTAAACCCTAATTTTCAAAATTAGGTTTCTTGATGAACAAGTTTCATGTTATGACACATCTTGATGAAAAATGACCCCTGACACTTGATTTTGACAAAAAATCAAAGTTTGACTTTTCAGTGTACAGTTGATTTTTGATCAGTTGACTAGAAAATTCTTCTGTCAATCCAATGCATTTAAGATTTTTTGAACCTTATGATTAGGTCAAGATGAGTCCATTGAGTCCTTGAATCCATTCTTGAACCCAATTTGCCATTGGCTAGGTTAAAAATCAAAAATTGTCCTTCTACAGTCAAAACCCTAAAATGACCATTTTGCCCTTTTGATGATCTGATCAAATTTCTTGAGGAGTTGTGGTCCAAACTTGATCAAATGGTTCATATGAGTCTATAATGTTGATGTGGATCAAAAATTATGAGGTTTGACTGTAAATTGGCCACAATTGACTTTTTCCCCAATACAGGTGATTCTTAGGTCAATTGTCCAATTGACTGGGCAAAAATTTGATTCAAGGCTTGAAACTTGGTATGAAAAATCTTAAGAATCCAACATGAAGTATGAAAGTCACATAAGGCATTGAAAGTCCAAAAATCCTTGTGCAAACTCAAACCCTAATTTCAGGTCAATAGTGTGAGGAGATGTCTTGAGCAGAGCAAACCCTAATCCTGTCTGGAGTCCAAAGAGTCTTGTGAGGGGAAATCTTGATAAAATGAGAGGGAAAATTTTGGGATTCAAAAGCTTCCCCTGTTCAATCTTCTTGAACCTGATGAGTTAGATTGGCGAGTTTGTCGTTCGTAACTCGAAGGTAAAAGATGATTGGACACTAGAGTGCCCGTAAATTTGCACTCGTCAAAAGGTAGTTGAGGGAATGGGCTTAAAGATGCCATTTGGAGAGGCGACATAAGCTTTTTGGAGATGGGCTTAAAGATGCCATCCAAGAATTTTTTGGGATATGGGCTTAAAGATGTACGTTGTAAGTCATGAGTATCGAAATGGTATCTGTGTCTGGAATGCATTTGAACTGTATCTAGAGACTGAGTCTGTATGAGCAATGGAATGGCGTCCGTGTCTGGAGCGTATCTGAGCTGTAACTGTATTTGATTCTGAATGAATAGCAGAATAACTTCCGTGTCTGGAGTGTATCTGTATAAGCGAAAGAATGACATTCGTGTCTGGAGTATCTCTGGGTTGGGGAAAAGGTCTGAATGAGTGACATAATGGCTTCCGTGCCTGGAGCGTATCTGGACTGGATCTGAAGTTGAGATCTGTATGAGTAGCAGAATGACTTTTGTGTCTGGAGTGTATCTGAACTGTAACGGGGATCTGAATAGGTGACAGAATGACTTCCGTGTCTGGAGTGTATTTGGACTTGAAATTGATAATTGAATCTGAATGAGAAATAGAATGGCTTCCGTGTCTGGAGCATATCTAATCTGTATCTGATTGTTGAAGTCTGAATGAGTGACAAAATGGCATAGGTGTCTGGTGCGTATCCGTACTGTATCTTGACTTGAAATTCTGAATGAGTAATAGAATGACCTCCGTGTCTGGAGCATATCCATACTGTATCTGAACAAGAGATCTGAATGAGTAACAGAATGACTTCCGCGTCTGGAGTGTATCTGTATTGTATCTGAAATCTTTGAATATCTATTAAAGATAGTTGTTAATCTTATCCTAAAAAGGGTAAAATGTTAGCTGAAACACAAAGTTATGTTGCATGAAATGTATGATGCAATAAAATGTGCTTTATCAATGTTCATGATATATGAGTGTAATGTATGCGCATGTAAGCTGATTCACTGTATTGCTGAGGAAAATAAATCCTTGATAGCTGGAGATAAT
Source organism: Vicia faba (assembly GCA_948472305.1). Classification (NCBI taxonomy): domain Eukaryota; kingdom Viridiplantae; phylum Streptophyta; class Magnoliopsida; order Fabales; family Fabaceae; genus Vicia; species Vicia faba. The sequence continues at coordinate 590,847,702 of OX451735.1, forward strand.
AAAATCCTTGATTGTTATCGGGGAGAATAAATCCTTGACTGCTGCTGGAGATTTAAAATCTTTGATTGCTGAGGATGAGAAATCCTTGGACCACTGTTGGGGATAGAAAATCCTTGGCAACTAGCGGGGATTATCAAAAACTTTGACAACTTCTGTGGGGATGTGAGAATCCTTCATGACTTTCCTGGAGATATAGGGATCCTTCAAGTCTTCTTGAGAAACCTGCTTGGGGAATCCAGAGATTTTTTTTATGACTATGGCTGGGGATTACACCAATGGGAATCCTTATTCGGATGGGGAATAGGGAAAACTCTGGTGATCTCTACCGGGGGTCAAACAAAGGAAAACCTTAATCTGCTGGAGAAAAAGGAAGGCTCTGATGGCTCCTGCGAGGAACTAAGAATGAGAAACTTCGATCTCCTGGGGAAATTGAACCCTTGGGGGCTTCACTGGAGAAGTGAGAAAGAGAATCTCCGATCTGCAGGGGATTAAAAAATCTGACAAATTCATGTTGGGGAGTAATGAAAATTCTGGCAACTTCACTGGGGAATCAGGAATGAGAATCTTCAATCAGCTAAGGGAATTTGAATCCTCGAGGACTTCAAACTGGGGAGTTAAGAATGAGAATCTTCATTCCGTTGGGGAGTAAAAACTCTGTGGGGAATAGCTATACTGCTGGGGAGTAGTTATCCCACTGGGAAGTAAGTTCAAGACTTTACGGGGAAAAAGCTTATTCTTGTTTGGAAAAAGTTCAGGAGTTTGGGTTGTATGCCACTCAACTAGGGAATTATCCTAGTTTGGGGATAAGACAAAAGTTAACTGTTATCTGGTTGATTCTCAGACTTTAAGACAACTTGCTGGGGAATCTGGAGAAACTGGATGGTTTCTGCCGTGGATTGGTAGTTGGAAATTTGACTCCGTTGGGGAAGAAGGTTTCATCTCCGCTGAGGATCTGTAGTTCAACGTTTTTACTCCGTTGAGGATTGGGAATTTGTATGTTTAACTCTGATGGTGGATTAAGGATTTGAAATATAACTCCGCCGGGGATTGGGAGTTTGAAGTTTAACTCTGGTATGGATTTTAAAATTTAATTCCGCTGGGGATATGTATTTCAAGGTTTTAGCTCCGCTTAGGACCTAGATGATGTACTGTAGGGGATTTCTCTTGGAATAGCCTAAAGACGTTTTCCTATCCTTTCAATCTGTCAGTAATTATTCTTTCACATTTCGTTTATTTGTAAACATTTATTATATTCAAATGCATATGCTCATTAATAAATCATTGGACGTTTTCAAATAAAACACAAGTGTAAAGAAAAAGAAAAGGCAAATAGTTTTCTGCACTTTGAAGTATCTTTGTATTAACTTTGTGTAAGTATTTTGTACAAATGAGACAGACATCCTAGTAAGAGAACGTTGTCATAAAAATGAGAAAAATTTATACAAAGAAAGATGGCTATGTGTGAAAATTCCATGGGGTTCCCATTCTTCTATATCCTTCATATCTCTGGATATCTTGTCCATTCGTTGCTTCATCCGAAGATGATTGTATTGATCAGAAGCCTGGAGCTTGTTCGTGAAGAGATTGTCCTTAAAGTAATCCGACGAGACATATTCATACGCTTTAATTCCCTAACTTTTTCCTGGAACGCCCTTTTGGGTTTTTAGTCCACCAGGAAACCCTTTTTTGCCCAAGTCGCCCTTTCGGGTTTTCAACTTGTCGGGTGTACAATTTTTTTTTTATTTATCCCTAATTTTTGCCTGAACCGCCCTTTCTGGTTTTCGATTCACCGGGATGCCCTTTTTTGCCCAAGTCGCCCTTTCGGGTTTTCAACTTGCCAGGTCATTTATGCGTAGTATCTTTTGACTATATCTCAGTTCGCAGGGTGCGGTAGGTCATCACCGTCCATGGTGGTCAGGATCATTGCCCCACCAGAAAAGATGTTTTTGATCAAAAATGGTCCTTCGTAAGTAGGAGTCCATTTTCCCCTGGGGTCACTTTGCAGCAAGATGATCCGCTTAATTAAAAGATCCCCGACTCGATATACCTGGCATCTGACTTTCTTGTTGAACGCCTTGATCATCCGTTTTTTATACGTCTGGCCATGACAAACACCAATAAGTCGCTTTTCATCAATCAAGTTAAGTTGATCAAGCCGCGTCTGAATCCAATCGTCTTCACTCAAACCAGCATCTTTCATGATTCTCAAGGAGGGAATCTGAACCTCGATAGGCAAGACAACTTCCATTCCATATACCAAAGAATAGGGTGTTGCCCCAGTTGATGTTCGTGCCGTGGTACGGTACCCGTGCAGAGCAAACGGTAACATCTCATGCCAGTCATTGTAGGTGACAGTCATCTTTTGTATGATCTTCTTGATATTTTTGTTCGCATCTTCGACATCACCGTTCATCTTTGGCCGATAGGGAGATGAATTATGATGTTGAATCAGGAACTGCTCGCACAGAGCGGTGATCATAGTATTGTTAAGGTTTTTACCGTTGTCGGTGATGATCCTTTCGGGGATACCATACCGTCAAATGAGGTTCTGCTTGATGAAGCGGGAAACAAAATTCTTTGTGACGGATGCGAAGGAAGCTGCTTCGACCCACCTGGTAAAGTAATAAATGGCCACCAGAATAAAACGGTGTCCATTGGATGCTGTAGGCTTCATCTTTCCAATCATGTTGATTCCCCACATAGCGAACGGCCAAGGAGCTGTTAAGACATTGAGAGGAATTGGAGGTATATGTACCTTGTCCGCATAGATTTGACATTTGTGACAAGTTCTGGAATGTTGATGACAGTCAGCTTCCATGGTAGACCAGTAATAGCCTGCCCGTAAAATCTTCTTAGCCATCGTATGTCCGCTAGAGTGAGTGCCAAAGGTACCATTGTGCAGTTCAGCCATGATCTGCTCAGCTTCAACCTTGTCCACACAACGGAGAAGAATGCAATCATGATTGCGCTTGTATAAGATACCATTGCTCAAGAAGAACTTTGCTGAGAACCTCCTTAAGAAATTTTTGTTGTTGACTGAAGCTCCTTCATGGTATTCTTGTGCTTCGAGATACCTTTTGACGTCATGAAACCACGGTCGGTCCACTACTTCTTCGGTATTAATCTCGTGACAATGTGCAGGTTCGTCCATCCGTTAAATGGTGATTTGGGGAGCCTCATTATCCCAGTTAAGTTTAAACATGGATGACATTGTAGCTAGAGCATCTGCTAGCTGATTCTCTTCTCGCGGGAAATGCTCGAAAGTAATTTGCTCAAAATGTGGTAACAATGTCAAGACATGTTCTTTGTAAGGGATGAGGTTTGGATGTTTAGTATCCCACTCTCCTTTGATCTGACTGATGACCAAAGCTGAGTCCCCAAATACAATCAAGGATTTGATTCCCAAGTCTATAGCAGCCTTGAGACGAAAGATACAAGCTTCGTACTCGGCCATGTTGTTGGTACAACTAAAGCAGAGTCTGGCGGTGAAAGGTGTATGGCAACCTAATGGAGAGATAAGTACCGCGCCGATACCGTTGCCAAGTGCGTTGGAGGCACCATCAAAGTACAGGGTCCATCGGGATCCTTGTTCATGTATGTCATACGGTTTGTTCTCTTCAATGTTATCCAAAGTCATGATATCCTAATCGGTGAAGTCGAACCTCATGGATTGGTAATCTTCGACAGCTTGATGAGCCAGATGATCGGCTAGTACACTTCCCTTTATAGCTTTTTGGGTCGTGTACTATATATCATATTCCGTTAGGATCATCTTCCATCTAGCGATTCTTCCAGATAGAGCAGGCTTCTCAAAGATGTACTTGATCAGATCCATCTTAGAGATCAGCAAAGTGGTATGAGTCAACATATACTGCCTTAGCCGGCGAGCAGCCCATACCAAAGTGCAGCAAGTTTTCTCGAGCAGTGAGTATCGGGTCTGACAGTCGGTAAACTTTTTTCTAAGGTAATAAATGGCATGCTCTTTTCGGCCAGACTCGTCATGTTGACCCTGTACGCACCCCATTGAATTCTCTAGGACGGTCAGATACATGATTAGCGGCCTTCCTTCGACGGGTGGCATCAAGATATGAGGTTCCAACAAATACTCCTTGATTTTATCGAAAGCAACTTGACAGTCATCATTCCATTTAACCACCTGATCTTTCTTCAACAGCTTGAAGATTGGCTCACAGGTAGTTGTTAGGTGAGAAATGAACCTTGCAATGTAGTTTAGGCGTCCTAAGAAACCTCTGACCTCCTTCTCAATGCGAGGGGCAGGAATTCCTTGTATAGATTTGACTTTGGCAGGATCAACCTCGATGCCTTTGTTACTGACAATGAAACCCAAGAGTTTACCAGACCTGACTCCGAAAGTGCACTTGTTAGGGTTCAGTCTGAGCTTGTACTCTTTTGACCTGACAAACAGCTTTTGTAGATGGTCGAGGTGTTCTTCTTCAGTTTGTGAACGGGATATCATGTCATCTATGTAGACCTATATCTCATGATATATCATATCATGAAACAAAGCCACCATGGCGCGTTGATAGGTTGCCCCGACATTCTTCAGTCCGAATGACATCACTTTGTAACAGAACGTACCCCACTGTGTAACAAAAGTAGTTTTCTCCATGTCCTCAGTGGCCATTTTTATCTGGTTATATCCCGAGAATCCGTCCATGAAAGAAAATACCTTGTGTTGAGCTGTATTGTCAACCAAGATGTCAATGTGCGGTAGTGGAAAGTCATCTTTAGGGCTAGCCCTGTTTATGTCTCTGTAATCCACGCACATTCTGACTTTGCCGTCCTTCTTCGGCATGGGCACAATGTTAGCAACCCATTATGGATAGGAGGTAACAGCAAGAAATCCATCATTGAACTGCTTCATAACTTCTGCTTTGATCTTTTCAGACATGTCAGGCCTCATGCGGCGAACTTTCTGTTTAACTGGTGGACAATCTTCTCTTGTAGGGAGACGGTGTCCCACAATATCTGTATCAAGTCCCGGCATGTCTTTGTATGACCAGGCGAAGATCTCAACATATTCATTCAATAGCTGAACTAAGCGCTCCTTGACACTTGGCTCTAGGTTGGCACCCACTCTAACTTCTTTTCTGTCTTCCTCTGTATCCAAGTTGATTGTCTTTAACAACTCCCCGTGAGGTAGAATAGCCCTTTCTTCCTATTGTAGCAGTCTAGCCAATTCTCCCGGCACTTCACAGTCTTCATCACCTTCGTATTCGACATGGTAGACCAAATCTTCAGAGTCACTGAAGGTCATAGCAGAATTGTTACCCATGGAATCCGGAATGGAAGGGTACCTGCAATTTGTGAGTGTGGGTGTGTGTAACGGATAGCCACCTTTAAACAAATAAAATGTAAAAAGAAAGAAAATGAACACAAAAGTTTATATATGAAAACGTCCATGATTCATTAAAATGGCATATGAAGATGAAAAATCAAACCCTTACAAATGGACCTATATGCCTCGGGTAAGGCACAAGGTTAAAAGTGTACGAATTGTTCAGGAATTATTACAAACCAACACAAATGTTTGAAAGATAAATTACTGATTTATGAAAGTAATAGGAACAAAGTCCTTTGCCTTCCAATTGCATAGTCCTCTGTCCACAGTAGGGAAAATCTATTCTTTCAAATTGCTCTCCTCTTCACTATCCTCCAAAACATTGACTCCATGATGGGGCATCTTCACCGGTGGCCCTCCAGCCCGGGAGCGGCGCACAACCTTTTGAGCAGAAGCAGTGAAACCCAAGCCGAATTTATCAGATTTAAAGGGAAAGTCTGGAAGTTGCCCCCAGATTGTGCTTCCTCCTTCTTCAATCACAGCCTTTGCATCTTTCAAAGAAGACATCCGAGGCGGAGGTCTGGTAATCATGGGTACAGAAGGCACTGTCTTGGTCGCTGCAATCTCCTGAGCTACCTCCTCAAAATGCTGAAAGGGGGTTTCGATGAATTCACCATCCAATTCTACATAGCGGAAATAATTAAGATGGCTTATCATGTATTCCTCTTCGCCGTGAACAGTTAAAATTTTCCAATGGACAGGGTACTTGAGCTTTTGATGTAGAGTTGAAGTGACGGCTCTAGCATGATAAATCCAGGGTCTTCCCAACAAGCAAGAATAGGAGGGACGGATGTCCATCACATAAAATATGGAGTTGATTGTTTCAGTTCCCACTTTAATCGGGATGTCCACCTCCCCGTTGACCATCCTTTTAGAACCATCAAAGGCTCTGACAATGATGTTGCTGGGCTTCAAAGTTAGACCTTCACAATCTAGCCTATCCAATGCTTTCTTTGGTAAGACGTTCAGCGATGAACCAGTGTCTACCAGAACGTGTGCTAGAGTAGTCCCTCTGCATTCCACCGAAACATGCAAAGCATTATTATGTTTTCTCCCTTTGATTGTTAAACCGGCGTCCGAGAATCCTAAACCTTTGTCTGCTGTTAGGCTAGCTACACATTCCTCGAACTGATCCGCGGAGGTTTCCTGGGCCACATGGGCCGTCTTCAAAAATTTAATCAAAGCTTTGGCATGAGCTTCTGAACAAAGAAGTAAGGCCAGCATAGAGATCTTTGAGGGGGTTTTCCCCAGTTTCTCCATAACATTATAATCGCTTTTCTTGATTATTTTCAAAATCTCTTCCATTTCTTTTTGAGAGGTTTCATGGATGATCAACGGCTGAGCCCTCATCCTGACGGGCTCTTCTTGGATCCCTTTCCTCTATCATCATCAGCAGCAGAGGGGACAACTTCAGGAGTTACAATTTCTTCAATAACTGGAGTTCTCGCAGATATGTTGATCGGTACATGAGTAACCTTAGGAGTAGCTGAGGGTCCGAAGACTGCCTTTGGAGGGGCAATCTCCGGAGAGAAAATTCTTCCACTGCGGGTGATTTTACTCGTTCCAGAAATGTTTCCAATGTCAGAAGTCTCTTCATCAAAATTCTCTTCAGTTGATTCAATTTGCTTAATACCGTGGTAAAAGATCTCTCCCCCATAGTTCCACGGTATTGATTTGTTGGACTTGTACGGGACGGGTCCCGACATGGTTATCTTCAAAGGTACAAACTTCAGATCAGATGTAATCTTAACAGGTCTTTTGGAGACCTTGGAAAGATTGGCAGATATGGTAATTATTGAAACATCATTGACAGGAGTCGGTGTAACAGGAGTCTTTTCAAAAAGGATTTCTTGGTTATCCATTAGGCGTTGGATGCCTAACTTCAACAACGGACAGTCGGTTGGTTAGGAATAACAAAGGTAGCAATCTTCTTCACATCCTGGGAAAATCCCAGCCTTCAGCAAATTCAACTTGATTATCGGTAGCGGAGTAATCAAATCATCAACAGTAGCAACAAAAAGATCTTCTTCAACAACATGGGCATTGTAACCATGCTTTGGAATTGGAGCAGATATCACATTAGGCTTTTCAGGGGCGTCGAATTCAACTTCTTTAGCATCTATTAAATCTTGAATCTTATTCTTGAGGGCCCAACAAATGTTGGTGTTGTGCCCCAGGCTATCTGAATGATAAGCACACTTGGCATTTGAATGGTAGTAAGGAGAAGATGTATTCGGATTCTTCAGAGCCTCTTTCAAACTTGCAATGTTTAACTTCAAGAGATGAGGGAGAACCTGAGCAGGTGTCATATTGGTCCGGGTGAATTGCTGTGCAGGCCTTTCCACCCTTACTTGGTTGGTTCTGGGTTGATTGTTTCAAGGCTGATCAGCTGCAGTCTTCTGAATCATTACGGCCCCCACCACTGGTCGGCGCTCAACACTTCCTTGACCTCTTTGGGAGTAGACAGCTGAGACTTCTTTCTTTGCAGGAAAGGTCTTTTTGATGGCAGCAGAAGCAGATGCATCCTTTTGAATTTTCCCGCTCTTTATGCCGGCTTCAACTCTCTCACCAGTTAGAATTAACTCAGTGAACCCCGCAGACGAACTTCCAATCAGGTGTTTGAAAAAGGGGCCTGATAGTGTACCCAAGAACATATCTACCAGCTCCCTCTCAGATAGAGGTGGTTGTACTCGTCCCGCCAAATCTCTCCATTTCTTGGGCGTACTCTTTGAAACCTTCATTTGATACCATGCCCATACTCTGTAATTGAGTACGGGTTGGTGCTAAATCCGCATTATATTGATATTTTCTGTAGAAGGCGGCCGCCAAATCCTCCCAATTGTGCACATCAGACCTCTCTAGTTGGTAAAACCAATCTAATTCGTCCCCCAAAGACTATCCTGGAAGAAATGAACCCACAGATCCATGTCAGAAGAATGTGGTTGGATTTTTCTTACGTAACATCGCAGATGCATCTTTGGACAAGACAAACCATCGTACTTAGCAAATATAGGCACCTTGAATTTAGGGGGAATCACAATCCCATCAACCAACCCTAACTCTTCAAAGTCCAGCCCATGCACTCTCTGCACCTCCATGGCAGCTAGACGCTCTTCCAGATTCTTGTACTTGTCATCCGCAGGGGGGTACTACTGTTCATAATAGTCTTCATCCTCCTCTTCATCTTCTTCCTCAGACTCAGATTGCACTGCAGTTCCTTTACCCTTTCTTACCCCTTCATCAGATGTTGAGGGGAAATCCAGGACCCTTCTAGCTTGACCTTCAAATCTTCTACCCATGGTAGCCACACCAACCCTCTTCTTTTTCTTTTTCTCCTTTTCCTTTTCCAGAAAGGTTTTGAGCTCCTCCTGACCTTTATACAAAGTCATGAGTAGCTGTTGGAACTGTGAATTCTGCACTTCTAAGTCTTTGACTGTCTGCTCTATATCCATCTTGTTGAAATAAATAACTGAGAGATAAGGAAACCTGGTGTGAAGACCTGTTTATGCATATGATGAATGATATGTATCCATGTAATGCATTCAAGGATTCAGAAATTCAAAGTTGTTTTAAAAAAAAAAAGAACACACGTCATATTAAGATATAATTTGTTAGTACATCAATTCCCCATTGGCAAAATAATACAAAATTCTAATGTAAAAAGACGTTGCGCATCCTCTTTGGTGCGATGTAAGTGTTGAGAGTCTGCTCTTCGTGAAGTTGGCAAGTAAGTTCCAAAACCTTCTTCTCACTGGCGTAGAATTGGGCTTCAAAAGTATCGCGTTCTCCCTTGAGTTGTATCCAACTCCTTTGTAAATCTTCAAGTGATGTTGGCTTGTCAGGATGTAGGAGGGTGTATGGAACATCTCCTTCCATAACAGGCTCTTTGATCACAGGGAGAATGTAGGGGTAAGGCATCATAAGACTTTGGGCGTGGGTTCGTACCCACTTGAGGTAAGGCTCAAGAGGGATGGAATTCTTATGTCCCAAGGTCTTACTGTCCACCTTGTTGGGCATCCTCCAAGCTCGGATGAACCTTTGTCGAAGTCCTTGATCGTCATTGTCGAAGTCAAAAACCAAGTCTGGAATCAGCATGTCATGAGGGCCATCCCTTTGGGCATACCCAAACTGTCTCAGAGCCAAGCATGGTTTGTAGGTAATGCCTCCCCTAATGCCAAGTGGTGGGACATTAGGGAATTCCCCACAACGATCAATGATGATAACATTTTCTCTAGATCGAGAACACCAATGAACATCTGAATATGTAAGAGTCATCAAGCGTTGTGACCACCTCAAACCATGCCCATTCTTCAAGACTGATTGGGGAAGATGAGAAATAAACCATCTTTCCAGTAGAGGAGTACAACACATGAGAACACCTCTTTTCCTCATTGTTCGAGTGTGAAAAGAGTGGAGGATATCCCCAAGCAATGTAGGCACTAGGTTGTGAGCCATGAAGATTTTGACAGCATTGATATCTATAAGCTGGTCAGAGTTTGGGAACAAGACCAACCTATAGATGAGAAGAGCCACAGTCTCCTCAAAAGCTCGTAAGTCCAATGAGTTCCAGCAGCTTTGGGCCTTCTCAAACAGAAACTTTGACAAGAAACCTTTGACACCACTTCTAGTTTCCCAATGGCCTATGATATCATATGGTTGCAAGTGTAGGGCTTGATCAACATCTTCAGGCTTTGGATCTCTTTCCGTACCATTGTAAGGTAGTTTATGGAGAATAGGAATCCTCAGGAGTTGAGAAAATTCCTCCAAAGTAGGCACAAGCTAGTAATCAGGAAATGTGAAGCAGTGGTGTAGGGGGTCAAAAAACTGGAAGAGAACTTTCACTATGTCTTCCTCAGTGTTGGTGTTGACTGAGTTGAGAAGACGACCATGCCTCTCGGTGAATGGAGAATTCTCAGAAATCCTTGACGCTAACTCCTTGAGTTGAGGAGGAATTATTACAAGGTTGACTTGGATAATTTTGTTGCAAAGTGAATCCATTACCTACAAAACAGGAACAAAGATGAAGATCCAAATCCTTGAAATGGTTAGTGGATGCATATGATGCTTGATGATGTCCATGATGTTATGCACAAGTATATATGTACAAACAAATCACACAATTTCCAAGTTTCAGGCTTGCATGGGGTTTCATAGGTAAGTACCCTCTTGAAGTTTAGTTGGCTCAACCTGTCCTATAAAATAGTAACCGGGTTCTAAGGAGCTCAATATCACTGGATTATTTTCTGTGTTCATTGTTTCAGTTTAGCCACTTTACTGGCGACCGAAATATTCCAAGAAAACAATCCTCAATGAGTGTAGTATGGAGTATCTACCAACTTCGGACTGCACCAAAGTCGGTCATCTCACTACCCCTAAAAATGCCTAGTTGGTCAAGTAAAGGTTCTAAAAGTCCATTAGTGCTTCATGACATCACTCAGCGGCCCCGTATTCTCTTTGATTAACTCAAAGGCTACAGGTACCCACAAATATGTCGCACTAATATAGCTATTGCTTCAACCATGTCGGTATATGCCGCACAGTTTCCACAACGTATTGTTATTTACCTATCAATGTTTCCCAAATCTGGGTAGAGTATTCAAACCCAAACAATAGAACCAAATGTAAAGCAATCAAGATAAACAAGATAATCATGTAAATATGATCTAAAACCCTAAGGTAACCCCACTTCCTATTTCCCCAGCAGAGTCGCCAGTTTTGTGATGCGGTGGGAGAACTGACTTGAGGCTTTGCGTTTGTGTTCGCAAATGTTTTGGTTTAGCAAGAGTCGCCACCGACTTTTTATTTTATCCAAAGGAAAGGTAAAAAAGCACAGAAAAGACCTTTGAGATTGTTTTTGGGTTTGGGGGTATATTATGAAAAGGGAATGTGCTAGCAACCTTTTCATCCATGGTTTTCCATGGGCTCTTAGTTACTTGTTTTAGAGCACTTGCTTTTGCTTTTCAATTGTTTGAAATGGTGCTTTTGTGTGTGGTTTTGAAAGTATTTTGAAAAGAGGCCTTCGTTTAGGCAAACTTTTGTAGTGATTCTTGTTTGAATGTATACAAAGGTGTTTGTCTTTTGAAAAATGTTTCAATGTTTGAAATTTTGTTTGGAAAATGTTTTGAAATTGTGTTGTGTGTTTTTGAAAATAGCAAGGATGTTTTGCAAGTTTGATCAAGTAACTAGGAGTTGTCTACGCTACTCAAAGATCTTTCGTACACATTTTTAACCCTTTGACATTGTTGTTTTACCATTGTATTTAGTAAAAAAAATTGTTTTTGGATGTTAAACGGGACAGGCGCGAGTCATCGTATGACCATGATAACAATATTTCCAAGTATCTTAGCAAGTTTTTTTAGGGACTAGATCATTTGTGTATAGGCAACCAAGATAGCGTCAACGAGGGACTATGATCTTTTTGTTTTGTTTTGTTTTGCCAAGATACCTAACATGCATATCATGGCCATTTTTAAGGCAACAAGTGGATGAAACCCTAGGGGTGCTTGTGTGCATTGTGTTGTCATTTTTCATACATTTTTGTCTTGTGTTTAGTCATGCTATTTGTTTGATTTTGGTCTTTTGCATACAAAACCCTAATTTACTATCATGGCATTTTAAAGCGATAAAATGCGTAAATGTAAATCTAATACTATTACAACATTATTATAGGAAAGGGGATACAAGTTTGAATAGGGGGATATTGCTAAAAAATAAAGCCCTACAACTATTACAACCATATTGAATTTATTTGTACAAATATATGAGTAGACAATTATTTAAATATGCAATTAAATATAAATATGCACAAAATGTTTTTGTATTTTATTTCATGTATGTATAATAAATTATTTTTGTCTCAAAAATAAGAAAAATATTAATGATTATTTTTGAAAGGGTGGAAACCCTAGTTTTGATTTTTAAAAGAAAATGTATTATATTATTTATTTATTCATTTTTATGTTTAAGAAAAATAATAATAATATATATACAAAATGTTGAAAAATTAAAATGTGTGAGAAAATATTATTTAAGTGTATAAATAATAAAAATAAAAATATATGATATTTTTGTATTATTTACAAATTTTAATTAAGAAAATAAAGTAATATTAACCTAATTATTATTTATTATGCAAATAAAAATAAAATAAAAATATAATAAAATTCCAAAAATAAAGAAAATATTTTTTATGATTTTAAATGTTCAAGAAAAAATAATAAAGTCAGAAAATAAAAATAGAAATGAAAAATATGCAAAAATAAAGAAAATGGGCTAGGGGGTGCAAAAAGGAAGCTAGGGGGTGTCAAAAGCAGAAGCAAGCAAGACCAGCCCACGTTCCAGCTTCATCCCTGACCTTTGAACAAAAATGCGCGCGTCTGCAACTTCAAACCTGTTCTCTCTATTCTTTGCATGAAATCAAAAACTCACAACATGAAACTTATAGAGCATTAAACCACGATTCTAACCATATAAAAAACTTGATCTAACTCTAAGAAACCAGGGAGAATTTTATCACCCCCAATTTCTGACCTAAAAAATTCAGTAAGTTCAACTATCAAATACTCCTATCTCAGTTAACATAAATGAATTCTATGCATATGTACAACTCAAGGACAATGAGGACTACATTTTTGCTTCACAAACCTAAGCTTAATGATGCCTAAATAAGGAGATAGAAAGTTGGAAAATACTTGTTTCAGTCAAACTCGAGTATGGCATTGTAGCAACTTTTGGTGAGGCCTGAAGGACTTTTGAGCTTGCTTGATGTTCCCTTGACCTTTCCCAATGCTTAGTTTGCTTTGAAATGGCCTGGATGTCTCTATAGAACTCAACCTGCAAACTCAAAATTTAAAAATGGTGAAGCTTGAAAGTGCAGTTACAATTGCTTTAGAATGGTCTGGACAGGTTAGGTGTATTGTTTAGAAAGTGTTTGAAGTGGTTCGGGATAAAACGCACGAGTGGATTTGGTTTTGACTTGTGATTTGCAGAACTTGCCCTGTTTTGGGCAGAAATGAAGTTTTTGTGCTTAAGGGTGTTTGAGAGGCTTGGAAATCGTGTTTCAGGCTTGTTACAATGTGTAAAAAACTTGTTTGAAATGTGCACAAGACTTGCTCTTATTAGATTACAAAGTTGTGGACCTTTTGCACACTTGCTTGTTTTTGAAGTAAAAGGTGATTTTGACAATGCCAAGGCCTGTACAGGCCTGCTCCTTAGCTGCACATAGTTGGTGTACTTTTCCCCAAGTTTGTGGACTTTGTTTGCTGCAAGAGATTGGGTTCAAGGCTCAAGGGAAACAAAATTTCATAAAGCAAGCTTTATCAAAGTAGCAATGTTACCTTTTTGCCAAAAATGAATTAATTCAATGTGTAATGTTCTAAAGCTCATAAAAAGCCTCTAACCAATATATTTGAATTTGATTAAGGAGTGTTGAAAGGTTTAAGACCTGTAAAACAAGTACAAGCATGCTTTGGACAGATTTGCAAGTTGTAACATGGTGCAAAATGCCTTGGACAAAAGTGATGATTTGCCATTTTCAAACTTTCGATTCTCCATAACCATGAATGATCTTGGAGAGTTCTTTGACATTTTGGAAAGCTTGTAACATGCTTTACAATCCATCTTTGAAATGCAGTTTGAGATTTCACTTGGAACTATGTGAAAAATTGCCATGAAGATAGGTCAAAATCCTGCCTAAACTAGGGCAAAATTTCACTAAGTTAGAAAGTTTTTTGACCCTTATTCACAAAATCATAACTTGAGATCCAAAGATCTTTTGGGAAATCTTTGTGAATCAAAGTTGTATATTTTGTGGAGGACTACAACTTTCATGTTTTAAGTTTTCTTTGAATCCAATTGCATCATGGAGAAATAGTTGGGAAAAGTTGAGAAAAAATAAGAAATTTTTATAACTTAGAAAATTTCTAAGTTATGAAAATTTTCCATTTTAAACCCTAATTTTCAAAATTCTGTTTCTTAATGAAAAAGTTTCATGTTATGACACATCTTGATGAAAAATGACCCTTGGCACTTGATTTTGACCAAAAAGTCAAAGTTTGACTTTTCAGTGTACAGTTGATTTTTGATCAGTTGACTGGAAAATTCATCTGTCAATCCAATGCATTTGAGATTTTTTTAACCTTGTGATTAGGTCAAGATGAGGCCATTGAGTCCTTGAATCCATGCTTGAACCCAATTTGCCATTGGCTAGGTTAAAAATCAGAAATTGCCCTTCTACAGTCAAAACCCTAAAAATGACCATTTTGCCCTTTTGATGATCTGATCAAATTTCTTGAGGAGTTGTGGTCCAAACTTGATCAAATGGTTCATATGAGTCTATAATGTTGATGTGGATCAAAAATTATGAGGTTTGACTATAAATTGGCCACAATTGACATTTTCCCCAATACAACTGATTCTTAGTTCAACTATCCAATTGACTGGGCAAAAATTTGATTCAAGGCTTGAAACTTGGTATGAGCAATCTTAGGAGTAAAACATGAAGCATGAAAGTCACATGAGGCATTGAAAGTCCAAAAATCCCTGTGCAAACTCAAATCCTAATTTCAGGTCAATAGTGCAAGGAGATGTCTTGAGCAGAGCAAACCCTAATCCTGTCTGGAGTCCAAAGAGTCTTGTGAGTGGAAATCTTGATAAAATGAGAGGGAAAATTTTGGGGTACAACAGTTACCAAAATACAAAATCATATATGTTGCATATATTTTTAACAGCAAGGTTGATACTCCAGTACTAACACCTGGACACTGGATGCTCTCTACTCATGAAGGAAAGAAAGCATATGTTTCAAGGCCTGGAATCTAAAAGATTCTAAGGTTTCAGAGGTAATCAGAAACATAAGATTACTGGCTCTAAAACTATTGGAAACAGGAATGGAAATACTACATCTGAAGCTCTGAATAAAGCTTTTCTAATAGGAAAGTTTTCAGAACTTTCTTTTAAATCATAAAAAGTTGATTCTTCCTCTAGGCCACTAGAAATATCTTAAATTTCAATCTTTTTGAAATTACGTGTTTTTATTCTGAACAAGTTGATTCTAAAGCACAAAGGTATTTTCTTCTTAGATATTATGAATGCTCAAAAGGCTTTAGAATATACAACACAGAAACTCTTATTGTTGATGAATCAATCAAAGTCAGGTTTGATGATAAGCTTGGCCAGCAATAGTCAAAGAAAATTGATATTTCTGTAGGTACAAAAGATCATCCCTAAAAATCTGAAACTTCAGAAGCAAAGGAAGACTCTGAAGCTAAGAAAAAGTCAGAAGCAAAGGAAGACTCAGAAGATCACCCTCTTGACAATGCTCTGGATAATCTCAGAATCTCTGAACAAATCACACAGAAAAGATGAGTTCTCAGATGATTTCAATGAAAAGTCAGTCAGAAGTTTTTAATCTTTATGATACTCAGAAGTTCATTATATTAAACAACTGTCCCATGCAACCTTCAGGAGATGAACACTTGGTGTGTTTTTGAAAGGTCACGCATGCTAAGCTAATGACGCCGTTCTAGGTAACTGTTATGATTTGATTAAAATCTCACGCTTTCCCCTAACTTTTCAATTTCATTAAATGCTAAGTCATGATTAGATTCTTTTTAATTAAATTTTTATTAAATACACTTTTTACAGTTTTATTTTTTAAAACCTATTTCTGAAAAGTCTTCTTATAAATACCCTTGTAAAAACCTTTCTCAGTTTTTACCGTCTTTTTCAAAACTCAAATGTTTCTGTGTATTTTTCTGAAACCCATTTTTCTTCTCTCAAACCAAATTGCTCCAATGGCTTCCTCCTCCACTCATTCTGAGAACATTCAATCTGAGAAATACATTGTTCCTGAGAGAACCACTCTCATACCAGTGGATAGCTTAGAGGTTATAAGTGAAATAATGGTGGACTTTGAGAAACTTAAAGCTAATGGTTGTGATCTTCTTCCTGTTGTTGATTTTCAAGGATGGGGAAACTTCTTCGACCGTCTAGTTGGTCCAGTCTTTCCACACCTTGTTAAATAATTCCGGATACACATAATTGCTTCTCCAAAGGTCATCCTCTCTTTCGTGATGGGTAAGGAAATCTCCATTACTGAAAACCTAATCAGAAAACTTCTAGGTTTTGAAGGAACTGGAGTAACTGGAATTGCTAATGGAAGAATGGAAATGTCAAAGGTTTATGCAGAAATTTTTACAAATGGACAAGGGTCTTCAAAGGTCAGAGACTTAAAAAATAAGTATAAGATATGGGCAAGAATAATCCATGGTTGCATTCATCATAGGAAGGAAACTAGCTCTCCAGACTATATAAATGCTGACCAATAATACTTGTTGTTCTTTCATGGAACAAATATCAAAATTGATTTACCTTATCTCTTGTTTGATCATCTCTGGACCAATGTGAAAGAAACAAGAGAAGCAGAAAGAATGAAAAACCCAAAATCCAAAAGGAATTGGATTCCAATGGGGAGACTGATTTTAGACATTCTGATTGAGAATGGTCTGATTGCTCACCTGGATGAAGCTAATCTGCTGGGGGAGTTAGATCCTACTTGTGGAAAGGCTCTGACTGGTAAGAACTTGGTGAAGAGGAAGATTATAGAGAAGTTGTTGATAAAACCAACGCCTTTTGTGTCAGTAACTATTAAGAGAATGAGGATTCCAATTGAAGATTTTCCACTGTTCAACTCAGTTGATCACCCACGCATCATCCTGCATTACATTCAAATATGTAAAGAAAGTGGAACACCCATTGATCCTGCCTGGCTGCAAGGAAGACACGAAGCAGCTCCAAATGTTGTTCTTCAGCAACCTTTGAAGAGGAAAGTTGTTGAAGGACCTTTTGCCAGACCTCAGAAGAAGAAGAAAAAATCAGGTACACCAGCTAAAACTGTATCTGTTTATGATTATGAAAATATATCTACATCTGTTGAACCCCAAACCCTAGGAGACATAGATGTTGATATAGAGCTGACCATACCCTCTGATCCTATTGCTGAAAATCCTCAAAGAAATCAAGTTTTATCAGACTTGAGTGATTTTGACTCTGATGATTATTCTGAAACATAAACAGAACGCTCTCACCCAGATCCCTCTCAAACACCTGCTGAAAACCTTTCTAGACCTCCTCCGAGACAATTATCACCCAGACCTACTAGTTGGTATGATGCTGGCTCTTGGAGAATACCAGGAATCAACGAACCTCTGGCCATTCTAAAGCCTCCATTCAACCTACCTTATGAAAACATCTTTGCCTTAAGCAGAACACAAACACAAAATCCTTCCCCAACTGCTGACAACACCATAATCATTTCACCTGACATCACACCACCCACATCTCCACAACTTCCAACTCCTGACTCACCAGTGATTTCACCTCCTCACATTCCAGAACACCAAACTCATGAACCATCTGAACCATCATCAACACACGAATCCTATGAAACTCATGCATCATCTGAACCTCATGATCAATCAGCAACACCTGACCCTTTTGAACAAACTGACCAACCTGACCAATAAGCAACTCATGAACAATCAAAAAATCCTGAACCAGCTGATTTTTTGAAAACTGTAGTTGATTTTGAATCACTACAATTTATGAAAAATAAAACCTTCAAAAAGGTTGTTCCTAAACCTGTTCAGCCAGATGTAAATATATTCTTTCAGAATTTTTTAACAGAAGTTCAAGCTTGGTTGGACCTGTTGAAGGCAGATTGCACCAGAAGTGTGATCCCAACAGCAACAGATCTTCCATAGGAAACTTTCAAAAGAACTTTAGATGATGTGTCACTGAAGCTGCAAGATTTATGTCACTCTCAAGTGATTAAGAACTTCTCCAAGCATCTGCATGCCTTTCAGTTAGAAGCTGCTGATATTTGGGACAAGAAGTCTTCTCAGATGATTGTTGATGCTCCAGTTGATGAAATGGACATTTCAGAAGATGAATCTGAAGAATCCTCTGAAAATTCAAATCCTTTGGAAATTGTTCTATTGAATCAACCTTCTGCAAAAGCTGCACCTGAACCAGTTCCAACTCTTGTGATGGATCTGGGCACTCTTCTATCAACTTTTGTTCGTTCTGACTCAACAGTTGCTACTCCAAAGGTTGTTTATGATGAAGCTTATACATCCTCTGATCCTACTTCACTTATAATCAATACTCTTAATGAGCTCAAGAGGGATAACAAAGCTATTCATGAGCGCTTGGATAAGCAAGATCAGACAAACCAAGAAATCAGAACATGGATGATGAAACAAGAGGAATCTGCATCTGAGATCAAGAATCTTCTTATGGCCCTTGTTTCTAAGATATCTTAGTGTCTTTCTATTTCTTGTTTTTGTTTGTTGTTTTGTTGAACCTCTGAATCTTTTATTATAACATAACTTCTTTTTACGCTCTTCAACTATTTTTATATCTACTTTTTTATTATGCCAAAAAGGGGGAGAAAATGAGTATTTTGATCTAATCTCTGATTAACAGTTATGGGACTAAGTCAAACATTCTAACAAAATACAAGATTTCTTTCTATGTTTTAAATAACTTTGAAGGTATCATTTAAACTCTGGATGTTTATTTCAAATGAACATTATCCTCAAAAGAACCTGATGAAGAAATCTCAGAAGAAAAATTCCAATGCTCTGATGAAAAGTCTCAGGAAGTTTTTGTTAATAGAAATATTTATTTCAGGGGGAGATTCCTATCTCTTATTCAAATTTATTTCTATATCTGAATATATTTTTGTCATCATCAAAAAGGGGGAGATTGTTAGAACAAGATTGGTTTTGATCATATCTCAGAGTTTTGAGGATAACAATAAATTATATTTAATATATTTGATACTCTGATGAACGTATTTAACTGTTTCAAATAATATTCTGACATAAGCATCTTGAAGTGCTGAGCTGAAAATAAATGAAGAAGTTCTTTGATGAAAGAACTATTTGTTTTAAGCGCAAGTGTTGATACTGATGTTGTCTCTGATAATGTTCTGACAGAAGCATCTTGATGTGCTGAGCTGAAAATAAATGAAGAAGTTCTTTGATGAAAGAACCATTTGTTTTAACTCAAGTGTTGATGCTGACTCTGGTAAGATAATTATTTTATTACATCTTCTAACGCTTAGCAAGTTTCTGTGTAAGCTATGTTTCAGAAGATATTTGAAAGCAAGTGTTGTTCAGAAGATATTTAAAAGCAAGTGCTGTTCAGAAGATATTTGAAAGCAAGTGTTGTTCAGAAGATATTTGAAAGAAAGCGCTGATCAGAAGTACTTAGCAAGCAAAGCATTATTTAGAAGATATGAAAGCATGTTCTGAATTCAAGACGTGAAGCAAGTTCTGAAAGAATGCAAAAGCTATCAATTCTTGTCAAGCTTCAGGAGACATGTTCTTACATAGTTTCGTTTGCTCATTTAATGCAAAGACAACTACATGCACTCAAGTGTCTATGCTAGTACATTGGAAAATGGAATAGTGCAAGGAAACACGCAAACATTTAATGCTCTCCATTTGAAGGCAACAACGGTCATGTTTCTTCATGCTATATATATAAGAACATTAATTGCAAGCCAACTAACGAATCATTGCAAAAACGCTGAAAGGCTGAACAACTGAAGTTCTGAATAGAACTTAACAATTTCAAAAGAAGAAAGAACAACGTGAAAGATTCTGGGCTCACAAACAAACTCATTATTCATACACTTTGTGCTATAATATTCTTAGTGAAAAATCACAGTTGTGATATAGCTTTCTTAGAAGCAAACTTTGTTTCACTATCTGTAAAGATTTATATCTTGTAATTGTTCCTTGAGAGACCAAGGTTGGTCAAAATTATCAATTAGACTAAGACTAGTTTAAGTCTTAATGGTGTGAGTCACTCTTAAGGTTACTTGTGCATTGGTAGTCACACAAGTTGTTGTGTGGTTGTAATCAGTTGATTATAGTGGATTAAGTCCTTGTTGAGAAAGGTGAAATCACCTTGGCGGGTGGACTGGAGTAGTTTGAGTTCAAACGAACCAGCATAAAAATAACCTTGTCTTCCTTTATTGTTGTGCCTTTAAGAAAAATAAAAAGAGAAACTTATTCAACCCCCCCCCCCCCTTCTAAGTGTTTTCTCCACCTTCAGTGTTAGCCTTGTGTGCTGAAGGCAATCTGAAGAGTGGGCCTTTGCCTTGTGAATCGAAGACCATTGAGAGGGTCCTTTTTCCTTGTGAATCGAAGGAAAATATGAAGGAGTCTTGGCCTTGTTTGTTGAAGGCAAGCTGGAAAGGGGGCCTTTTCCTTGTGAATCGAAGGCATGATGATAGGTCTTCGCCTTGTGAAACCAAGGAAAGCATGAAGAAGCTTTTTGCCTAATAGACCAAATAAACATGAAGAGGTATACGCGTGTTGATGGCAAGTTGAGGGGCCTTTTGCCCAATGGGAGCTTTGTGAACTAGGCTTGATCAAAGGATACTTAGCGCCTAATCAAAGATGATATGCAGAAGTTCATTGCTTTGTAGGGGATTCTTACTTTGTATGCTGAAGGCACGCACAGAGGGAGTATTTGCCTAGTCGAAGCAGGAATCAAGCTTGCTCTAAAGAAATCAAATGCCCAAACGAAGCAGGAATCAAGCTTTATCCAAAGAAATAAAATGCCCAATCGAAGCAGGAATTAAGCTTGCATGCATGTAGTCATCAAGATAAACCTGCAGAGGCCCTTTCTCAATCGATGCAGGCATGCAGGTGACCATTGCATTGTGATTCAAGCCAATATGTAATGCCAATGGTGCAATCAAAGGATGTATGCAGGAGACCATTGCCTAGTGCTTGTTGGCATGAAGGAAGTTCGTGCCTTGTGAATTGACGCAAAGCGTAGAGAAGGCACTTGTCTTCTGAATCGAAGGAGCACCAACAGGAGTCCCTTCCCTTTTGAATCGAAGGAGGTTGTTTCAAAGGAAACACATGCCCAGTCAAAGCTTGTATATAGCAAACAAGCGAAAGGCCAAGGCTTCAATCGAAGCTTGGAAATTTGAAGTCGGTCAAGATACCAATCAAAAGACACCTTGTTCATATTCAAAATTTTTATTTTTTGTTTAATCAAATGTTTGTGACCACCCATATAAGAAAAAATCTTGGAAAACATGAGAGGGAAAATTTTGGGGTGCAACAGGATCTATTGTATCTTGGTCTTTCTCAAGATGAAAAGAAGAGAAGTGGTTAAATCAATAAGCATTATGGCTTGTGGAGTTCCTCTTGGACACTTCTTTTGTATCAACTTTTTGCATAGTAATAATTATCCTAATTCCATTGGAATTATGCGCAGACGTACCCACGCGCGAGAAAGAAAGTGGGGAACTGTGAAGACGAATCCTCGTGTCCCTTTTTCATATTGTTTTACTTGCTTTATTAATAGCATTGTGTTATCAATTGACTCGTAATAATTTTTCCAAAATTTTTTTGGTTTGAACTAAGTGTTGATATTGCTTATAATCACTTTTGATTATAATTTCTTTTTTGTATTAACATAAATCAAAGGAAAATCTTAAAAATTCAATTGCAAACCAAGTGTTCGACAAATTGTTTTCATTTGTTCTTTTTATAATTGCATTGGAAATAGCCTTGTAAGAAACTTGATCTAAACGATTCATAAAGTGTTACTTGATTAAATTCCAATTAATTCAAATTATCATTTTCATTCCATTTGCAATTTCATATTTGCATATCCGAGTTCTAATAACTAAGGTTTGATAGATGACACATTATGTGAATCTTTTGCGTGCACTCTTTTCAATTCAAAGTTTTAAAACTAATTTTTAAACTTAAATTTTGGCTTGGTGATCTATTCACCCCCCCTCTAGCTAAGGCGTCATTGTCTAACAAGTGGCATTAAGAGTCCAATTCAATCCTGCTTCGAAACTTTTGTTATAATATGGCAAAGAGCCTCAATTTTTACAAGAGAAAATTATAGTTATTGGAAACCTTGTATGCAAATTCATATCAACTGATACGACAAAGGTAGGAGGGAAACCATTCAAAATGGTCCAACACCGGTGACATATGTTGTTGAGGGTGCTATCGTACCAAAGTTGGAAAACTTATGGGATGAGGAAGATAATAAGAAGTGACTTGCTCATCATATTTCTTAGAAAATATCATTGAGAATACAACTTCCGCCATTAGATGTTTTACATGATATTAAAACCGGGAAAATTAGCATTTATGTATATTGGACAATATATCTATGTCTTATGGAACTCCTTTGCATTAGGGATCTTAGGAACCATTAAAAAGCATTTTGAAATTGACTCGAGTCATAAAAAATAAGTTTCTGAATAAATTTTCGTTGCATGTGTCGACACATACGATTTTAAGGTCGACACATGCAACTCAGTTTTGAAGCGTGTAGCCTTTAGAAGACTCAGGTCGACACATGCATTGCATAGGTGACCAGTGGTTTTTACACCTTTTTTTACCTTTGATTTTAGTTATATTATCTTTATATTGTAAAGCATTTTACTTCAATCTTATTCATTTTATGCGTTGGTTGTGTGTTTTATTATTTTTAGGCTCAGAGAAATAAATCAAGACAAATCAGTGCGAAAAAGTAAAAAACTTGGAGTTTCGGAGGAAGTGGAAAAAATCATGTTACAGAAGCCTGACACAGACACATGTGTCACCTGACACGGGCTGTGTCAGGATGATAGATGTTGCAAAAGTGAGATGCCAGTGGGCTGACATGGGCAACCGTGTCACCTGAAACGGGCCTTGTCAGCAATTCTGGGAGCTACGAGTTGACGGGTTGAGGCAAAAGGCCAACACGGCCACCCGTGTTTCCTAACATGGGTCGTGTTGGCCACTGACACTGTTTTTCCTTGTTTCTTGATTTTTCACTATGTGTGACCTGAAGGTGCGCTTTGGGCATTTCTGACTAACACAAATGAATTTTTAACTATTTAGCCAAGTTTTGACGATGAATGAAGGGACTTTTTTGACAAAGTGGAGAATTTTTAGACGATCAAAATTGGAGAGACCAAGGTCATTGGAGAGCGGAAGATTCTCATGAGCGGAAGCAATTGAAGATCAATGTTATCCAAATACCTATAATGTCTAATTTTTATCTTGTAGTTATTTTGAACAATATGAGTAGCTAAACCCCCTAATATTAGGGGTGTCCTTGATTTGTTTTTGTAACGACTCTAAATTCCTAATTTCAATAAGACGATTAATTTTAATATTCAATTTAATTGTATAATATTTTTACTTCTTTCTTTTCCAGACCAACAAGGATTGATTTACGATAAACAATCAGTTGGACCGCGGTTGTTAAGGTTTTTGTACGATTAAACTATAGTAGATATCACATAGGACTAGGGATACCCTATAATTACCTGTTAATTCTTAATAAAACCAAGGCTTGATTTCATCATAATTCTCTAAGGATTTAAGATTTAGGATGATTTTCAAAGGTTTTCATCATAAACTAAAGATCTGGTAATTGAGTATTTTGAACTTGTTGGAGAAATCAGGATTCAAGGTTGTTACACGGAAAATCATACACTTTCCTCTAGCCTGTTACTCATATATGTGAAAAAGCCAATTTATTATTATCTTTATTTTACTTATTGTTAAGTGATAATTTCCAAACAAAACCTCAATTTATGTTTTTGTTTAATTGAACCACGCATCGAACTTGATAATGACGTGCAATCTTTGAGATCAACATTTGAGGAATTTCCCTGTTATTACTACAGAGGAAAAATAATACACTTGCTATTTTGAGATCGACATACTGAAGCATTTCTGAAGTTGCATAAATTCTTATTTTATGTGTTGACGCATACAAATTTCAGGTCAACACATTTACTATTGTTTTAAAGCTTGTAGCCTCTGTCTAGCTTCGGTCGTCACATGCCTTCTTTCAGTTCAACACATACAACTTAAACTTAATGTATGTTTAGACACTTAAGATTTATAGGTCGACAAATATGGATTGTTTTGGTCAATTTTTCAAATCTTTTTAATTCTGAAAAAGTCCCTTTTGCCCTAAATTTCCAAAACTATAAATACATCATTCATGCATCATTACAACTTGATGATACCATAAAATTAGCCTACATTTTTTGTTCATCTTCAACCTCCAATCTATTCATACACACTAACATTCCATTGTAATGATCTTTTGATGGGGTTCCATCTAGATGAGGTTTGATAATGTTCAATTAGGTTCTTATGTAGCCGAGAATATTGGGATGATATTTGTAGGGGTCTTCATTTGGGAAACAGGGGGTTTTTCCTCCAAGATCATTGGTTGATTTGGGATTTTTTGTGCAAGACGTTCAAGAGATGACTGCGGCCTAATGAAGTCATTTGGAGATAAAGAATGAAAGGGACCCTATAGAGATAAAGAATGCAAAAGAAGTAGCGAAAGTATTACAGATCATAATTGAAGTCTTGTTTTTGCAATAGGTACAATTGATCGTTCGTGCGCGAAAGCTTTAGAGATAAAGATCGCAAAGGATTAGAAATATCAACAACTCAATTGGGATCTATTGCGTCTTAGTCTTTCTCAAGATGAAAAGAAGATATGGGGTTTAATCCAAAAATAATAATAATTAGGTTTTGTGGAGTTGCTCTTGAACACTTCTCTTGTATCAACAATTTGTATAGTGAGAATTATCCTAATTCCATTGGAATTAGGCGCAGACGTGCCCAAACGCGAGGACAAAAGTTGAGAACTGTAAAGACAAATCCTCGTGTCCCTTTTTAATATTATTTTACTTGCTTTATTTTTGAAAACCAATTTGTCTAATAGAACTCTATTATCAATTGACTCGTAAAAAACTTTTCGAACTTTTTTTGTTTTAAAGTAAGTGTTGATATTGCTTATAATCACTTCTGATTATAAGTGATTTTTTTTACAACACAAATCAAAGGAAAATTCTGAAAATTAAATTGCACACCAAGTGTTTGACTAATTGTTTTTGTTTGTTCTTTTGATAATTGTATTGGAAATAGCCTTGCTAGTAACTTAATCTAAATGATTCATAAAGTGTTACTTGATTAAATTTCCATTTAATTAAAATTATAACTTTCATTCTATTTGCAATTTTATATTTTCATATCTTAGTTCCAATGACTAAGGTTCGATAGACGACATGTTCCCGTGATTCTTTTGTGTGCACTCTTTTAAATTTAATGTTTTTAAAACAATTTTTTAACTTAAATTTTGGCTTGGTCATATATTCACCTCCCTCTAGATAAGGCATCATCGTCTAACACTCATGATACGCAATCATACTCTTTTTCAAATCAACCTTCACCATCAAATAACCTCCCTTGTTCCTTTTATCGTAATTCACTAGTTTGTTAACAACAACTACACCTACCATCGTTTGTCTCGAAGGTAAAAAAGTTGTTCGACAACTAGAAATTAAATTAGACATAGCCTTATTCAATCTAGTTTCTATATAACTTCGCAAAAATTATATAGTGGTTCTCGATCAAACATATAGGCCTATAATCATTAAGGCCAATAGGATGATTAGATTTTGGAATTAAGGCAAGAAATGATGTTTTAACCATTTTAGGTAAGAACGGGTTGACATAAAACTCCTTCAGAAAAATCAAAAGATAATCTTTCACAAATTCCAAACAAGCTTTAAAAACCCCATGTTAAGTCCATCCGGACCCATACATTTCTCCCCCTCAAAAGACCAAAGTGGATCCTTTAATTCTTCCACAAAAAAAGTCTCTTCCAACGCTAGTCTATCCTCACTAGTCCAACAATTGTACAAGACACTAAACAAGGAAGGTCTTATATACCTTGATTCTTGAAAGATAACTTCAAAGTGATTTTAATTTCTACTTTTACCTCCTCCACTTGTTCCACCCAACCATTACTTGTCTCTACACCCAATAACTTAGCAGATTTCCAAACCTTACTAGTTGTTACTCTTTTTTGCATCAAATCCTCCAAATTTTGCCCATCCACCATGGTTGCTTCAACATCTAAGTCACTCAATTCATGCAATACAGGTTCAACCTCTGAATTAAAAAACCTAAACACTTCTTTATTTTTCTTTCTAAGATTAGTTTTAACAAACTTGAGTTTTTCCATCAACACATACACCATTTTTCTCGAAATTCCACAAGAAATCCACAAGTTTTCAACAAATTGGAGAAACCTCGGATGTTGGATCCAACAATTAAAGAATTTAATAGGTTTTGGCCCCAATTTGAAATCTCTTCTTTGATCCATATTGGGCAATGATCTGAAAAAATCATTACTGCCAACAAACTGGCCCACCACTTTCCATATCTCTATTAAGCCTTATGATAACGACAATATATCCAAGTGACTCATAGTCTTTGCATTCCAGTTGAACCAAGTGAATTTACTTCATATAATCGACAAATAAATTAACTCCATATCTTCAATAAAGTCTTTAAAATCATCCAAATTTGCCCTATTAACATGATTGTTCACACCTTTCAATTCCCATTTATTTTTAACCGCATTTGAATCCCTACCGATACACTACTCTCCTACAAGAAATTTTCTTTTAGCCCTCACTACTACAAATAATATATTTTATGACGAAATTTTTACCTCACCCAATGAAAAAATGAGGTGTAAACTGTATACGCGTCACATTTTAAATTTTAAAAAAAGAATTCCATATATTCCCTTTGTTGAGCTAGCAACTGAGGGATAAAGTATTTACAGGACACGCCTTCAAATCCCAGCAACTATATTTTAACACATTTTAATTGTTTATGACTTATTACCTCATTATTTCTAAAACCGAGGGATAAAGTATTTATCTGACATGTCTTTAAATTCCACCAACTACATTTTATCACCTTTTAATTTTTTATGACCTATTACCTTGATTTTGCTGAAAATTGAGGGGTAAAGCAGCTAGAGGACATGTCTTCCAATTTCAGCAACTACATTTTATCACCTTTTAATTTTTTATGACCTATTACCTTGGTTTTACTGAAAATCGAAGGGTAAAGTAGCATATTTTATTTATTTTTATTTTTTATTTATGACCAATTTGATAAAAAAATTAAATAAGGAATCTTTGTCGTCCATTTATAAATTAACAATAGCTAAGACATTTTCAGCTCATCAATCCAGATGAAACATTGGTGATGCGCGTGAAACTCTTACTAGACAATCAAAACGTAAATACCATAACTATCCATCTTGGATGAAAAATGCTGAAATTTAAATGTAACATATTGAAAACAGTGATAATGAAAGCAAGAGCAGAAAATTATTTCAAAGTTGGTTTCTTAATGTAATCTTTTCTCTAGTAATTCCTTGTTAAAAATGTTTAATGTTAGTTGTAGTTATATCAAGAAAAATGTTTAATATTGTTGTTGTTATTAAAATTTAGTATTTAACGATTCTATTGATTTTATTTATTTTTGGTCTCTGAGATTTAATATTTAAAGATTCCATGGATTTTTGTTATTATTGTTGTTGTTGGTGTTGTTGTTGTTATTGTTGTTGTTTTTTGTTGTTGAGATTTAATATTTATGGATTCTATTGATTTTGTTTTTGTTGTTGTTGTTGATGATGATGATGAAAATTTATAATTTCTTATTGGTATTGTTGTTAATTTTAAACTTTTGTAAACAGTAATTTACCCCTTGATTTTTTAAAGAAACCAAGGTAAAAAGTAGCAAACTTTTGAAAATAAAAAAAATTTAGTTGTTGGGGATCGAACCCATGATAATGCCACTTTTCCCCTTGATTATTAAAAAACTGAGGGGTAAAGTGGCAAGTTTTTATGTCCCCCTTTGTTACATTGCCTGTTTTATCGAGGTTATATCGCATTCAAGGTGAAATGGGAATATTTGTAGTAGTGCTTAGTCAAATCTTTCCAACATCTCCTCTTATTAAGAATGTTAGAGGATGCATAGACAATCACCAAATAAAGATTACTTACCATCCACTCTACATTTAGTCCTACAAATCCTTCCTCCTAAAAACTAAAATTAAGATCAAATGTACATTCTTTCCACATGATAAGCATCCCTCCTGATCTTCCCAAAACTCCATTCAAAGACCACTGAACATCTTGAACTGTCCAAAGAGAAGCAACTCAATCTTTGTTACAATGATGAGAAAAAGTTTTATGCAGTATACATACGTCAAACCTTTCCTTATTGGTTAAGTCATGCAACCCAATTCTTTTAATGGAACTTCTAATCCCCCTCAAATTCTAGGAAAAAACATTCATTTATCACCATTTTTTAGTTTCATCCTTCTGTCTACAACTTTCTCAATCTTTTATTTCCAAACAATTTATACATTTTACATGTATCCCTTCATCCTCTGCACCGGAAACACCTAAATAAGTAATTTTTCTCCATAATTGTAATGCGACTCCTTCTTTCTCTTTCTCATGAAACCGGTTATTGTAAGACCACAATTTGGTTCTGCATTAGGCCTTGAGTTTTGATGATAACATTACATGGGTGATTAGATAATAATTTAGTATCCTAATGGTTTATTAAGTGTGTAGATTTTTCTAACGGGTTCTAACTCTGAAGAATTGACGTGTGACCGCATCAGATTCTAGACCCAACACACTGAAGGATACAAGTTTGTGCTTCAAAGCTTAGAATACATCTAAAATTACGGTTATGTTAAAACATTTGTTTTAAAGCTTCTGAATGTGACTCTATTAGTAGAGCTTATGATATAATCTCAAGCTCTGAAGATTCCAAGTTCTCTTTCCCATATTTTGAAGATTCTAAAGAGAAGCTTGTGTTGAACGAGTTCTGAAGATTCTAAAGACCAACGGTTCTCTAGACCAACTTCTGAAGACTCTGAAGATAAGGTTTTGTTGAACGAAGTTTTGAAGACCAAGTGTTGAAGACTATGAAGACCAAGTGTTAAAAACTCTGAAGACAAGGTTCGGGTTAAAAAAGTTCTGAAGACTCTGATGACATGGTTCTTGAGACGTAACTCTCATCCTTCTATGCTTTCTTCAACCATTATACATCCAAAATCCTTTGAAGATTAGAAGAGAAGTTCAAAAGGTTTCACTTGAGTAATAGTACAATGTAAAACATCACTTTGCCTCCACTACATTGTTTTTGTTGCGCAAGGACGATACTATTGTATGAGTTTGTCTACCAGTCTTCCTGAATGTTGCATGAAGGCAGTTGGAATTTTGGTATTACTAGTCTCCCTCCAACATATTTATTTTTGGATATAGAAATAAGACTTGGAAGAATTAAAATTATCGAAGAACTTTGTTCGTTAACTTTCTTAAAACTTTTGTGTTATTATCTATATTTTAATCTTGTATAATCTGCTTTTGAGAAGCAATATTGTAAACACAAAAACCTGTATTTGATAATGAGTTGATTGTTCTATGAGTGACTAAGTGTTAGTATTTATACTTAATAAGTCATTGACAATTTTTCTTTGAGGTTTTATTCCCTGAGAGACTAGGGATTTAGTCAAGATTCTCAAGAAGACATTGATAGTTGGTCTTTGTGGTTTGCAACAATGACAATTAGTCTTATTGTGGTTTTGTGACTAAGTGTTAGTCTGTATACTAAATAACTCATTGACAATTTGTCTTTGAGGTTTTATTTCTTGAGAGACTAGGGATTTAGTTAGGATTTTCAAGAAGACATTGATAGTTGGTCTTTGTGGTTTGCAACAGTGACAATTAGTCTTATTGTGGTTCTATAATCAGTTTAGTTATAGTGGATTAAGTTCTTATTGAGAAGGTGAAATCACCTTGGTGGGTGGACTGGATTAACTTGGTTAAAGGTGAACCAGGATAAAAATAATAATATTCATTTATTTTTATTCTTATGTTAAGAGTTGGTGTCTATGTTTTGATAAATTTTATTTTGTGAAATCCAATTCAAACCCCCTCCCTTTCTTGTGTTTCTTACACCTTCAATTGGCATCAGAGCTCTAGTTCTGGTATTGATTTTTATCAAAAATTAACTGTATTAGATAAAGATCCAAACACTTTATAAAAACTATGGCCATTCCACCACCACACATTGTTCAAGTTCCAAATGTTATAGACAACTACAATGCTAAACCTCCTATCTTTAACGATGAAGGATTTGATTATTGGAAAGATAGACTAGAAAGTTTATTTCTAGGTCATGATGTTGATCTTTGGGATTTGGTATTCGATGGCTACGGACATCCTACAAATGTTAGTGGAAATAAGCTTGAGAGAAGAGCTATAAATGATAACAAAAGAAAGTTTATAAGAATTATCATAAAGCAAGAACCATATTGATAAATGTGATTTCTTATACTGAGTATGAAAAGATAAAAAATAGAGACTCAATTAATCTTTATTTGATTCTTTAAGAATGACTCATGAAGGAAACACTCAAGTTAAGGAGACCAAATCACTGGCTTTGATTCAGAAAATGAAGCCTTCAAGATGGAAGAAGCTGGAATGGTTGATACTATGTTCTCAAGGTTTCAAATTCTTGTTGCAGGACTTAAGGTTCTGAACAAAGGATACTATATTTCAAATCAAGTAAAGAAGATTATCAAAAGCTTGCCTTCTAAATGGAGGCCTATGGTAACTGCTCTCAAACTTGCTAAAGATCTGAACAACACTTCTCTTGAAGAACTGGTGAGTTTTTTAAGAAGTCATGAGATTGAGCTAGAACAAGACGAACCTCAAAAGAGAGGAAAATTTATTACTCTTAACTCCTTTAGAATATATGAGAAGATAAGAGCTCTTCAAGCAGAAGAGATCGAGGATTCCGAAGAAAATACTAAAGAAGAAGAAGATGGGTTGTCACTATTGTCCAAAAGGGTCAACCAACTCTGGAAGATAGAGAAAGGCAACAAGTTCATAGGAGCTATAAGGACTGGTGGTTGCTTCGAGTCTACTTTTTGTCAAAGGAAGTTTAGAAGCAACAAAGATGTCACTTAATACGAATGTAATGAGCCAAGATATTACAAGAGTTATTGTCCTGAGCTCAAGAAGATCGAGCACTAGAAGAAAACTTTCAAATGAAAGAATAAAGGGTTAATGGATACATGGGATGACTCTGATTCCTAAGAAGATGGATCTGAGGAAGAACAAAGCCAATGTGGCACTTATGGAAAGCATCATAGCTTCTGATGTTATGATTCAACCAGAAGCTGACGTTGACTCTGATTCAGACATGGAAGAGGTATTTTTTGATCTTCTTCATTCTAAATTAACTTCTTCTTTACTTGAAATTATGGAAAAACATGAGTTGCTTAAGAAATAATTCATGGAACTTAAAAAGGTCTGTGAATCTGCTTCTAAAGAACACTTCAAATTTAGGAAGATTTTTCATCTTTAAGAGAAGAAAATTATATTCTTGAGATTGATTACTCCATTCTCAAAAGAAAGAGTTCCACACTTAAGAAGGAAATTATTTTAGAAGCTTTTGTGAGCACTAATGATGCCATAAAAGAAATATGACAAATCATTCCAGAAACTTCTTGCTAGAAGCCTGGGTAGAAGCGGCATGGCTTCTATGATCTATGGCATAAGCATAAACGGTACAAAAGGTATTGGTTTTGATTCTTACAAAGAATCTGATTCTGAAAAAAGGATAAAAAAACTAATACTCTTCATTCTTCTTTTGTCTCTGCAAGTTCTGAGCCTAAGGTAAAAAAAAGCTAAAATTCTTTTTGTTTCCAAGGCTAAGCCTAAACCAAAGTCTCGTTTCAAGAATCCAATTAAATATGTTTATCGTGCTCCTAAGCCCAGGGTTGTGAATAATAACACGAAAAGTCATAGCATATTCCGCTCAATTTACATAGATAAAAATTCCAATTTTCATTAATTATGTTGCATTATGTTTGTATTTGTAGTATGTTTCAAGTATTTACTATTTACAAAGCCTACATGAGAAAAGAAATAAAAATGTTGAAGAAATGAAGAAGAAATGACAGATTAGCAGAAAAATGCAAAGAATCCATATCAGAAGTCTGTGACGGTCGTCACAACTTTCTAACGGTCGGCACAAGGTTTGGATGTGTGCCCCTCGGCACACAAAGCATGAAGGTTGGCAGAGAGAAAAAGTACATGTACCACATAATTCAATGTATGGCACATGCCACAACGCACAAGTCATTTCAGTTGCATACAAAGTCTTCTCCAGAAAAGCATTTCCTCCGGATTTCCCTCCATGCACGGAGATTGGGAATCAAGCAACCGCTCCTATTTTTCCTTAATGAATTGAATATATAAAAGGCAAGGCAGTTAGAAATGCCTCTCTCTCTCGGGAAGCTTTCCAGTAATTATTTTCCTTCTGTACACTTAGTTTATTATTCCAATTTAGAGATTTCAGTAATTTTTGTTTCGTTTTAGAATTCCTTAAGTAGAAAGAACCGATCACCATTAAAGTAATACTTCTCTACACCGAAGGAGTATCACACCATTAGTTTTCTTCACATCTTTCAGAACTTCGTTAAGGTTTATTTATTTTTCTGTAAGTTATTTTATTCCAAGGCAAAATCCTGTCGGCTTGTGGAGGATTGCAATACTGCAGTATATTCTTTCAGTATTCTATTCCAGGTTTCAAATTTAATTAATAAAATTTATTTATTTTACCATAATCATATTATTGTATGCAAGTTTTTATTCTATGTTATTACACATAAAACTATGTCCGGCTAACTATCCCGATACCGGTACGTGAGGTCATAAACCGAAGGGATTCGGTAATTTAATTTGCATAAATATTTACAAAAAGACTTTTCTGGTTTTGGTTTCCAATTTCAATATTAAATTGTTTTGTTACGAGACTAAAAGACAGGCTAAGGATAAAATAAAAAATACGAGAGTTTGAGATTTTAACCAGATAGTGGTAATTGAACATTAATTTTAAATACAACGAGAGCGCTTTAATATAAATTAGATTCTTCTTGTTTTCAAAAAATATTTTTAGATTTTAAATTACACAGTGAGAGCGCTCATTTGAGTTTAATAATATGGCTTGAATCGATAGAACGAGACTGTGAGACAAAGGTTTTTAAATTAATAGTTTCCACTAAAATAATGTTTTAATACTCAAAACTATGCCAATGATTTATTGAATCCCTGAAGTTGATAAATTACATATCAGTGTCCCGTTATCAATTATTAGATGTTAGTTAATTCTCGTTTAAACCCCAACATCCAAATTTTATCATTAGCCTTAGCTTTACACAGTGACCCTAGATAACAGTAGTTTGACCATCAGTCCCTGCGGGTTCAATATCTTTTAAAACTACGTGATTAGACTGTGCACTTGCAGTCACTGCACCCAACATACTATTAAAGTCACGCGAGCAAGTTTTTGGCGTCTTTGTCGGGGATTGATTTAATCATTATTGTGAATCCTTTGTTACGCAGTATAGACTAAGGAAACCAATTTTATTTTATTTTATCCGTTGATTGTATGCCAAAAACTCGCTCTCAAGGCGAAGATCTAGAGCAACCAATCGACAAAGTCGAGCATTTTGTTAGTATAAGACGCTGAATTATAGAATATCAGATTAAGTTCAATCTTCCTGAAACCAATCTTCCCAACTATTCTCTTCCTGGACCAAGAATGGCTGAAGGACCCCAAAATCGTTCTTTGAAGGATTATACTGCCCCATCGTAAGAGGAACCTCACAACAGTATTTTTGCTCCCGCCATCACTCAAAATGATTTCGAGTTAAAACCTTTGTTATTACAAGCGGTCCAACAAAACTAATTTTCAGGATGTCCTACGGACGATCCGAACCTTCATTTATCCGTGTTTGTGCAGTACGCAGACACAATGAAAGCAAATGGTGTCAGCCCTGAAGCAATAAGACTTCGTCTGTTTCCTTTCTCATTACGAGATAGAGCCAGAGCTTGGCTCCAGTATCTACCATCCAACTCTGTTACCACATGGAACAAGTTGAAGAAAGTTTTCCTAGTGCGATATTTTCCGCTGAGTAAGACGGCTATGCTAAGAGCCAATGTAAATGGTTTTAAACAAAAGGAAAGAAAATCTCTCTTAGAAGCATGGGAAATATACAAAGACATGTTGCGACTTTGTCCATATTACGGTCTAGAAGAATGGATGATCATCCACAACTTTTACAATGGTCTCTTGTACAACACAAGACTAACGATTCAAGCTGCAGCTGGCGGTGCACTGATGGATAAACCTTACCACAATACCTATCAGCTTATCGATAGTATGGCTCAAAATAATTATCAGTGGGGAAGTGATAGAACCATTATGGAGAAACCTCAAACGAAAGGTGGTATGTACGAAGTTAGTAGCTTATACCAAGTAAACGCTAAAGTAGAAGCCCTTACCCAAAAGATAGAATTCCACCCCAAATGTCTCAATATTCTGAATATTCCTAGAAAATCCCACATTGAAATAATGATAGAAAAATTTGTAGCTACCCAAGCTCAAACTAATAAAGGTTTCCTGAATCAAAATATTCACACTAGTGAACAAATTAAGCAACTAACAAATAAGGTTGATGCTCTTGCCACACATAACAAAATGTTACAAACACAAATCTCCCAAGTGGCTCAACAGCAAGTAGCTACAACTGCTCCAGCTGGAACTTTTCTTGGGCAACCTCAACCAAATCCAATAGGGCATGCTAATGCTATGACACTTCTGAGTGGGACATAACTAGATGGACCAACTGAACCTAGAATCGAAAATCCAGCCATGTACCAATAACCTGGTAAAGATACTGATAAGGAAGATGAGCCACAGGAAAGAGAAAAGGAAGATGACGGTGAAGAGGTCGTAGAAAAAGAAGAACCTTATATGCCTCCGCCACCCTATAAACCACCTATCTTGTATCCTCAAAGATTTGCCCAGTCTAAAAATATAGGGAAATTTAATAAATTTGTTGAACTTCTGAAACAACTTAACACTACCATACCTTTTCCAATAAGAAAAAGCTTGAGTATAATGAAACTGTTATGCTCACTGCTGAATACAGTGCTATAATCCAAAACAAAATTCCTCCTAAACTGAAAGAGCCAGGTAGTTTTTCCATACCTTTCGTAATCGGAAAGTTTCTCATAGACAAAGCACTATGCAATTTAGGAGCCAGTATTAGTTTTATGCCCTTATAAATTTGCAAAAGACTCAACATGGGAGAACTAAGACCAACAAGGATGTTCGTACAATTAGCAGATCGATCGGTGAAATTTCCTTTAGGCATGTTAGAAAATGTTCCTGTAAGTATAGGAAAATTCTATATTCCCACTAATTTCATAATCATGGACATTAAGGAAGATTCTAACATTGCTATTATATTAGGTAGACCATTCCTATCCACTGCACGGGCCATCATAGATGTTAAAAACGAAAAATTAACTTTCGATGTTGGTGAAGAAAAAGTTGAATTCATCTTGTCTAAATTCTTTAAGGCACCAGCTATTGATGATTCTTGTTGTTTCTTAGATGTAATCGATGAATGCGTAAAAGAAATGGAGAAACAACAAACCACTTATTCAAAAGTATTGAAATTCTTATACCTTTTGAAGACGATAATTGGCACCATGAATATCAAGACGAAAATCTGAGTGAATGCCTAACACTAACTCCTTATCCTATGCCTTGTCAAATGAAGCCAACTATAAAACTCAAAACACTACCCAAAGATCTAAGTTATGAATAACTAAAAATAGAACTTGAACAATAAGTTATAGTAAACGTAGACCTAGGATAGATAGAAACTGAAAAATTATTACATGTCCTAGGAAAATACCCAACCTCTTTAGGTTACAACATCTCAGATCTAAAAGGAATAAGTCCCTCTATTTGCATGCACCGTATTATGCTTAAGGAAGACTATAAGACCTCTAGGGAACATCAGAGAAGAATCAATCCTATTATGAGTAATGTAGTCAAAAAAGAATCAATCCGACAGTAAATGGGTTAGCTCAGTACATGTTTGTTGTACCCCAAAATTTACCCTCTCATTTATCAAGTATTTTCTCATAAGATCTCCTTTGGTTCATGTTAGCTCCTAAATTCGACACCCTTGTTTTTATTAATATAGACCATTAATCATGAGGGATGGTTTCGACCAGCTGATTCTGTCGAAATGCTCATCAGAAGGTGGCAAGGTACTTAGGGAATTTCTTCTAAGTAGGAATCTTGTTGCCTTCGACGTCGAAGGAGCTTCTCGACAAAGGTATTCGATGCTCAGAGTGGAACAGTTTGAGATTCGAATGTTTGGAGGGAAAACGGTTCGCAGCAGTTACCAAGCGCAACGTGTCAAGATCAGGAGCGTCGAATGCTGTGAGCATGCCAAGTGGTGTCATCTCGAAGCAGCGTAACTGCCCAACGGTTACTTGAGATGTGTTTAGTATAAATACTAGTTGTTCACGTAGTTTTCGCGTGTGTTCACCATTATATACAAGTTACTCATTTAGATTCAAGTACCCAGTGTGAGCGAAAGAATTGTTGAGAATGTATGTGTGAAACACCATTTAAATTAATCAAAGTCTTTTATATCCCAGCACTTTATTTCCTTTTCATTTATCCTTCCCTGTCGAAGCCTTTATTTAACGCTTTCTTTTATTCTACCAAGTTTTCCTTCATGAAATTTACATAAAGTGTCTTTGCTTTACTAGCATTAACCATCATTAGAACTTAGTCAAACCCCAAAAATCAACCATGTCTTAGGATCAATCTGATCGATCCTGCGAGTCACCAAATAAGTAACCTTTTGGAAGATCAACGGTTGTTTACCAATTTCCACGGTAAACAAATTGGCACACCCGGTGGGACCTTGTGTTGATTTTTAAGGTTAACCGTATTTATACAGAATATCACCTTTTTCGAGAAGTATTGCATGTTATTGAGAAGTGGTAGAATATACACTAACGATACCAATACTACCAGAAGAAGAGAAGTGATGGCGAATCCGCCAAACAATAGCGAAATCCCACAAACAAATGTGGGATCAACGGTTATCCCAACCGTAAGTGAAGTGCTAACCGCTGGTTCAACACCAGCAGTAACGGTCACACAAACGGGGCCATTACCTCCGTTCACTGGCCCCAGAATTCCTTTGGGAACTCCCCCACCATGGGGAAACCCAGGGACTAGGCCTTATGTTCCCCCAGGATTTCCGACAGGCGGTCCAAATCGAGAACCACTCTATGGCATGCCAACTTCTGAATTGGCTAGCCTGACGAATGCTGCGTCCACTTTTTCAGACCCTTTAGTGAGTGCCTCTTCGCCACTCCAAGGTTCTGGAGTTGGTATGGCAAACAGAACTAGGACCCAACTCTTAGGAGGAACGTCCCAAGTAGCGCATGGCCTTACGAATGCCTCGACAGCAGTCTTGAGGCAGCAAATGGACGAAAGCAATCACGATATGGTTCAAATGTTGGCACAAACTTTAAGTACGGTGCTGAACCCTCTAATACAAAATACCAACCAGTCGAACCAGCAGATGACAGCGCAAATGGCGCGTCTGGCTGATTTCTTTGGGGTACCCCAACCTATTCGACAGCCCCAAAGGGCGCAAATAAGGGGAAACCAAGGTATACTTCTAGAGGAAGAAACCACTATTAACCAAGTCCAGCATCCTGTCGAAGAAAACCTTAGGATGCGATTGGAGTAACCCGGGGTCGAAGAACCTAGAGTCATAGCCCCGGAGGTAAGGATAGTCAATAGAAACCAAAATGTTGACGAAGTAGTTCAGCACATCCAATACCAGAATATGGGTGTGGAAAATAACCTGGCAGCCATGATTGAAAGAATCATGACGCAAAATGGGATGAATATGGGCTTTCGTAGGCCCAATTTTACATCCCCACTGTCAGAATATGTGTTACAAACAGACTTACCTCCTAGATGTAAAGTCCCTAAGTTCACTAAAATTTCAGGGGACACGACAGAATCCACTGTCGAACACGTGGCGAGATACTTGATTGAAGCAGGAGATATTTCAAACAACGAAAACCTGAGGATTAAGTATTTCCCAAGTTCCCTAACAAAGAACGCGTTTACTTGGTTCACGACTCTCCCCCCCAATTCGATCCACCATTGGACCCAGTTGGAGAGATTGTTCCATGAGCAATTCTACATGGGACAAACCAAGATAAGCCTGAAAGAATTGGCCAGTGTAAAGAGACGTTTCACTGAACCTATAGACGAATATCTAAATAGGGTTAGGTTGCTCAAAGCAAGATGCTTTACACAAGTTCCAGAACATGAGTTAGTCGAAATAGCCGCAGGGGGCTTAGATTATTCCATTAGGAAGAAATTAGACACTCAATACCTGAGAGACATGGCCCAATTGGACGATAGAGTTCGACAGGTAGAACGCCTTAAAGCTGAAAAATCCAAGGCGACAAAAACTCATAAAAGAGAAAGGATAGCATATGTCGAAATGGACGATGAAGATCCAGAAACCTTCGACAAAACTATAACCGTCGAAGAAAGCGAGGTCGATTTAGAGGAACTAAAACAAGGGCCACCATACTCTTGCAAACTGCTAGTCCCCTCAAGTGGAAAAAATCCTACCGGTCCGGAAAGGGCCAACGATAGGTTCCCCAAAAAGACTTACAGTTTTGATATTACAAAATGTGATGAAATTTTTGACCTACTTGTAAAAGATGGCCAAATGATAGTACCCCCAGGGGTAAAAGTGCCTCCTCTTGATCAAAGAAAGAAAAGAGGCTTTTGTAAATATCATAATTTTCTGGGCCATAAAACATCTCAATGTTTTCTTTTCAGGAATCTCGTGCAAGATGCTATCGAAGAAGGGAGGCTGAAATTTGCTGATAAGACCCCCAAGACTGTGGACTCTAACCCTTTGCAGGCTGAAGCCCATTATGCTGAACCTTCAGAGGTGAATGTGATCGAGGCATCCAAAAGCCAGGCGAAGAGGCCAGGAATAACTATGGTCGAAGTCACCAAGGATCATGTCAACATGCCAATCTTTGGCAGTTTTTCTGGGAGTCTTTCTAGAAAAACAATTGAAGCAGTCCAAAAAGCTATTGAAAGCCCAAAATCTGGAGCAAAACCCAATTCCTACTTAGCTGCAGTCCAAGGCCAGACAGAGGACCTGGAGGCTCAGATGAAGCAGTTGACTCTTGCCACCAAAGACACCATGAATGTCAACATGGTCGAAATCTCTGAACCAAAAGCATCAGAGGAGGCCACTAGGCAAGAACAAGCCAACAAAACAGCTTTCCCTCGGGAAAATGAAAATCTGGCAGATTTCCTGCAAAGATGCCAGAAGAAGAAGTCAGAAGTGATGATGTGTCCTCGATGCAGCTCGATTTTCGACAAAAAAGCCGCTGAACACATCCAAGGTGTAAGGGCAGCAAACATAAGAAGGGAAAGTGTTGATATTCGACATGACCCCAGAAGAACCTACCAAAAGGGTTCAAATCAAGAGAAGAGGCCACTGACTTTCACGCCTCCAACCAATGTGCCAGTTGATACATGGTATAAAACATCAGGTCGAAAGAGGCCTAGCGAGGAAAGGTGGCACTCCTTCGAAGTGCCAAGAGGTTCATCTTTGACACATAAGAAAGAACCTCAGGTTGTCACCCCCAAAGTGACCCTGGTATCAAGTAACTACAAGGGAAAGAATCCCATGTCTCGATCCCAGTGGAGAAGATACCAGAGGCGGCGAAAGGCTGAGAGGGAAGCTACCAACGAACCAAAGCCAGAATCAAGTTCAAATGTCCCTCAGAGAAAGCAGAGGAAGCCTCTGGAAAGACAACCAGTGACCAATAGGCTAGTCTGGCCTAACCATGGTGAAGTTGATAACGAAGATGGATTTGAGTCTGATGACACCCTAGATATCATGGTGAACATAGTCTCAGTTTTGCCAAGAGAGTTCAACCGCCAGGTGGAGGTCGAAGCAAACGATTGGGAAGTCGAACAAGAAATGGCCAAGCATAGGCCAGTATGCTACTTCGTCATGGATAATGGTGCTACCGAAGAGCAAAATGGTTTTTTCGAACCTCCTACAGAGGCGATGAAAAACCACCTCAAGCCTTTATTTATAAGGGCAAAACTCGAAGAAACCACAGTAAATAAGATCTTGGTGGACTGTGGGGTAACCATCAACATCATCCCTCACTTTATGCTGAGAAAAATAGGCAAGAGCGATGAAAACATCAAGCCTCACAATATGGTCCTGTCGAATTATGAAGGCGGAATATGGACCACTATGGGTGTGATCCAACTGGACATCAAGGTGGGATCCATCCTTCGACCAACTATGTTTATGGTCATATCGGCCAAACCAAATTATAATCTTTTGTTGGGCCGAGAATGGATACATGGTGTTGGAGTTGTACCATCATCAATGCACCAAAGGTTGATACTATGGCGTCCTGATGGAATGGTCGAAAATATAGAAGCGGATCAAAGCTATTACTTGGGCGAAGTAAATCACCTAGGGATGGCAGACTTCGACAAAAATTTGGCTCACATAGGGCCATGCCCAGCACCTGACTTCGACTTGGCGCCAGCGCCAAATGCTTTTTGTTCCTTATACCTGCACCCTGAGCATGGTTTTCAATGGGACAGAGAAGACTTGTCCCACATTGATTTTAGTGGGCTAACTGACATCCAGCCAACTGGTTGGGGAAGCGAATTCAGTGACAATGACTGAGTCACAATCACTGCAGCGAATTTCGGCTTATGTAGCCGAAACAAGGATGATAACGGCTCTCGAAGCCGAAGTAAATACATGGCCACACAGGCCAACGATCAAGAGTTACCTTCTGCAGGTCCTGGAAAGGATTTCGACCCAGAACCTCCTGATATCATGCCAGAAGGAATGCTGGAACAAAGGCTCGACGCCATCTACGACGATGAGCCTTTGGGATTCGAAAAGGACCCCTTAGCGAACAACATCAAAATGTTAGCGCAGGATCCTTTAGAAGAAATCAACTTGGGCGAAGGGTTAGAGAAAAAGCCAACTTACATTAGCGCAAAAATAGACCCAGAACTCAGGTTGGAAGTGATCAATTTGTTAAAGGAGTTCAAGGACTGCTTTGCATGGGATTACAACGAGATGCCTTGTCTCGACAGAGGATTGGTAGAACTTCAGTTGCCAATCAAACCTGGGAAGAAGCCAGTCAAGCAAAGTCCAAGACGCTTCGCTCCAAAAATACTGTCGAAGATCAAAACGCAATTCGAAAGACTGGTGAAGTGCAAATTCATACGAGCTACGAGGTATGTCGAATGGATTGCAAACATTGTGCCAGTGATTAAGAAAAACGGTACATTGAGGGTGTGCATAGATTTCAGAGATTTGAATGCTGCTACACCCAAAGATGAATATCCTATGTCTGTGGCGGAAATGCTAGTCGATTCTGCCGCTGGCTATGAGTACCTGAGTATGCTCGATGGTTATTCAGGATATAATCAAATATTCATTGCTGAAGAAGATGTGTCGAAAACAGCTTTTTGATGCCCCGGGGCTTTAGGCACTTACGAGTGGGTAGTGATGCCTTTTGGCCTAAAGAACGCTGGGGCAACATATCAGCGAGCGATGAACTCTATCTTCCATGATTTTATTAACACTTTTATGCAAGTATATATTGAGGATATTGTTGTAAAATCTGTTTCCAGGAAGAACCATATAGACCACCTTCGACAATCATTTGAAAGAATGAGAGAACATGGTCTGAAAATGAACCCTTTGAAGTGTGCATTCTGTGTAAAAGCTGGAGATTTCTTGGGCTTCGTCGTCCACAAGAAAGGAATCGAAATCAACCAGAACAAGACGAAGGCAATTCTGGAAGCGAAAGCGCCAGCGAACAAAAAAGAACTGCAATCCCTGCTAGGCAAGATAAATTTCTTGAGGAGATTCATATCTAACTTAAGTGGGAAAGCTCAAGCCTTCTCACCCTTACTTCAATTGAATAAGGAAAGATTCGAATGGGGGCAAGAGCAACAAGAAGCCTTCGACAAAATCAAAGGGTATCTCACAAAGCCACCTATTTTGGTGCCTCCTTGCAGCAACAGGAGTATGAGATTGTACATAGCTGCATCTGACAAAACTTTGGGAAGCATGTTAGCCCAAGAAGATGAAAATGGAGTCGAAAGACCCATTTACTATCTTAGTAGAGTTTTGAACGATGCAGAAACTAGATATAGCGAAGTTGAAAAATTATGTCTATGTCTTTATTTCTCTTGTACAAAGCTCAAACAATATATAAAGCCAGTTGATGTGTATGTTTCATCTCATTTTGATGTTTTCAAGTACATGTTGTCGAAACCCATCCTGCACAGCTGAATTGGCAAGTGGGCGCTAGCGTTAACTGAGTACTCCTTGACCTTTATGCCTCTTAGGGCAGTGAAAGGGCAAGTGGTGGCAGACTTTATAGTCGACCACTCAATTCAGGTTGAGAGTATAAGTTATGTGGAGATAGAGCCTTGGAAATTCTACTTCGATGGTTCCAGCCATAAAGATGGAACAAGAGTAGGGGTCTTGATTATTTCTCCAGAAAAAATTCCAACAACATTCAAGTACAAGATATCAGGTACTTGTTCGAACAATGAGGCTGAGTACGAAGCTCTAATTACTGGCCTTGAGATATTGTTGGAATTGGGGGCAACTCGAGTCGAAATAATGGGAGACTCAGAGTTAGTCATTAAGCAAGTCACAAAAGAATATAAGTGCATAAGAGAAAATCTTATTATGTACTTTGTGATAGCAAATCGTTTATTGAAAAAATTCGAAATGGTCAACATTCGATACATACCCAGATTGGAAAATCAAATAGCCAATGATTTGGCACAAATTGCATCTGGGTACAAAATTTCAAAAACGAGATTACAAAGAGCAATCGAAGTCCGAGAAAAAATAAAAGCAACTAGTCTGTCACCAACAGATTTGAAATCGACAAGACTAGGGTATGCTGATCAAAGGAACTTTGAAATATCGTTCATAGACAATTTGTCAGAGCAAGATTGGAGGAAACCCATTGTGGATTATCTACAAAATCCAGCAGCTTTGACAGAACGGAAAATAAAATATAGGGCGTTGAGTTACGTACTCATGGGTAATGAGTTATTTAAAAAGACGCTTGAAGGGGTACTGCTAAAGTGCTTAAGTGAAACTGAAGCATACGTAGCCCTTTCGACTATGCACGCTGGAGCATGTGGGGCTCACCAAGTAGGCCATAAGATGAAATGGTTGTTGTTTTGACAAGGACTATACTGGCCCACTATCTTGAAAGATTGTGTTGAGTTCGCGAAGGGTTGCCAGGAATGTCAAGTCCATACAGGCATCCAACATGTACCAGCAAACGAACTTCACTCAATAGTGAAACCTTGGCCCTTTAGAGGATGGGCGTTGGACCTTATTGGAGAGATTCGACCAGCATCATCAAAGAGCCAGAAGTATATATTGGTAGGCATTGATTATTTCACTAAGTGGATCGAAGCTATTCCTTTAGTCAATGTAGACCAAGAAAATGTCATTGAATTTATTCAAAAGAACATTATCTTTAGATTTGGAATCCATGAAACTATAACGACTGATCAAGGATCAGTTTTCACCGGTCGAAAGATGCAGGAATTTGCTCAAGAAACAGGCTTTAGACTCCTAACATCAACACCTTATTACGCACAGGCAAACGGTCAAGTTGAAGCAGCGAATAAAATAGTGATTGGCCTGATAAAAAAGCATGTAGGAAAGAAGCCAAAAAATTGGCATAAGACGTTAGACCAGATCTTGTGGGCCTGTCGAACGTCCCCAAACGAAGCCATAGGTACAACACCATATCGGCTAACTTTCGGTCATGACGCAGTGTTGCCAATGGAAATTTGTCTTCAATCTGCAAGGGTTCAGAGACATCATGATATCCCCTCTGAGGTTTATTGGGATATGATGTTAGACGAACTAGTAGATTTAGACGAAGAAAGACTACGCGCTCTCGACCTACTAAGGATTCAGAAGAAAAGAGTGGAAGACTCTTACAATAAAAAAGTAAAACCTAAGGCATTCTCGCCTGGAGAATTAGTTTGGAAGGTGATTCTCCCCATGGATCGAAGGGATCGAAGCATGGGAAAATGGTCACCCAAATGGGAAGGACCATTCAGAATTATCCAAACTTTTTCTGG
Organism: Vicia faba; assembly: GCA_948472305.1. Taxonomy (NCBI): domain Eukaryota; kingdom Viridiplantae; phylum Streptophyta; class Magnoliopsida; order Fabales; family Fabaceae; genus Vicia; species Vicia faba. Next base: position 590,892,150 of record OX451735.1, read on the forward strand.
TGGAGCTTATAAAGTCGAAGAGTTAGGTGAAGATAAAAGACTCTTGAGAGTAAACGGCAAATATTTGAAAAAATATAAACCTATGCTCCAAGAGATCAAAATAAATAGCAAGTAATGACCAAATTAACCATAAATAGCCAAAATGGAAAATTTTATAAGAATTAGCCAAAATGGTTACATTGTCAAACAAATATTACAATACATGGTTAATAAATGGCTGAGTAAATTAGAAGGGGATAGAATCTCTAAGTCGAAGGTACTTGGCCTGCTGCAACTCCAGTCTTTTGTTGCACAAGGCAATCGCCTGGGAAAGTTTGGCAATCTGGTCATCAAAGGCTTGGGCCTTCTCAGCAAACTCTAGGCCTCGTGTAACTTCAGCTTGGCTCTCTGTCTGAAATAGTCGAGAGAAGCTCCTCTTTTCTCCTGGTGTTAGCATTTATCTTGGCCTCTAGCTCTTCGATCTGCGCCTTTATAGAGGCATTGTCTCGATCTATGGCGTCAATTTCTTCTTGCTTGGATGCCTTCTGCTTCGACAAATCTGCAATACGAGAAGTCGTTTCAGCTACCTCAGTCCAGGCAGAAGAACTCTTGCCATGTAGCGCTTCGAGCTGGCTGTTGAAGCCCCTCTGACGTCGATAGTCCGCAGAGACTTGTTCAACAATGGAGTATAACTCCAAGATAAAGCTGGAAACCTCTGGAGTCACAACAAGCAAATCGACTGCATTCAAAACAGCTCCCAGACAAGACGGAGCAGTAGGATCCCCCTCCAAAGCCTTCATCAGATCCTTTTTGAAGAACTGAGCCTTGACATTCATCAAAGCCTCATCAAGAGGAGAAGTCGAAGTGGACTTCCCCGATGCAGTAGAAGCATCATGACTAAGGTCAGATGAACTTCCCCTACTCTCGATGATGGCATTCAGGTAGCCAATGGGATCAGTTTGCTTCAAAAGGGCCAAGTCTTCTTTAGACTTGGGCTTTGTCAAGGTAGTACCCCTTACAGCAGCGTTGGCTTGGGGTTGAAGTTGTTGAGTAGCGTTTGCATCGACATGACTCTCTTCGACCTGTATTTCAGTAGTGCCAGCATCAACATGATCCCCTTCGTCATGTTGCTCCTCTGTCAGATCGACCACTTGAGTTTCCTTTGGTTGTTGTTCCTCTGCTTCGGCAATGGCTTCATCGTTTGCCAATTCCTCTTCGTGTTGCCTACTGTGTTCAGCAGAGTCTTGTGTCTCTGAAGTTTTTGGTGCTGAACTTTCGGTGGTCTCCTGAAAATAGAAGAGGAAGAATCTTCTGGTTTAGAAGGATACACAATCGAACATGAGCATCGACACCTAAGTTAAAAATGGTCAGAGAAACTACCTGTAGAAGAATTTCAGCCCCAGGGCTGGAATTATCACTTTCGACGGGTTTGTTGAGCAAAACGTTTAGCTCCTCCTCCGTGGGCTCTTGGATGATCACGGGAGGTGGCCTGGGTCTTCTCCCTGCAACCTTTATTCTGATCATGGGTCGAGACTCAGGAGAAGGAGCATCTTTCTTCAGTTTTCTCCGTTTAAGAGGAGCAGGGGGAGATTCGTCCTTGTTGTCACTCCCAGATTCGACCGTTAGTGCAGGTCGTTTCTTGGGTACAGGTTCCTGAAAACCAAATGGAGTTCGATTTAGAGCGCCACATCGAAAATCAGGATGTTAAAACCAGAAGGAAATAATAAAAGTCTGGTTACCGGTACTGAAGGTTTTGTCAAGGGACCTCCTCCCTGATGGCTTTCCGTGGTTTTTACCGGTGCTGAAGGTTTTGTCGAGGGACCTCCTCCCTGATGGCTTTCTGTGGTTTTCTTTGCTGCAGGCTTTCGAACAACTGGAAGAAGACGCGTTCACAAGTTATAATTAACAAGTTATAAGTCAAATTGGAAAGACAAATATAATTTGGAGAGTGAACGTACATTTCTTTATTTTGTCGAGGACCAGAACAAAGGACTTCTGGAGTTCGTCCACAAAATCTTTTTCATCGAAGAACTCTTTAGCATAATAACTCTTCCACCAGTCTTCGAAAGATGGTGAACAGAGGAAGTTAAGTTGATAGTCGAACAGTGAAAGTACTGTTCGACCAGCGTACCTGCCAATATGCTTGGTGGCAGCATCCTCAGTATAATCATTGCAAAAATATAACATTGATTTCTCCCTAGGAAAAATGGGAGAAGGAAGTGATTGGATGATACCAAACTGTCGAGAGACCAAGTTTGGCTGATAAGCGATCAAGCTCAAGTGATTCTTGGAACTCTTAAAGCGCAGTGGCATTATTCTGGGTGTGAGAAATGCTTCCCACATTATTGTGTGTTCTTCGAGATGAGGGTCACCTGACGACTTGGGATGGGGCCTGGTGAACCATTCTGGACCAAACTTTCGACGGGCGAAAGGAGCCATGGTCGAGGTGAATTATTTTCTTCCTGCAAACATCAAGACGAAGTTTGCAAAAGTCTGTTGGAGTTCCAGCCCATCCTCAGTGGGAGTCAGTAAAGCCAGTCTGGTGCCTTCGATATGCCTTTTGGCTATCTCAGGAGCTTGTTCATTTATTTGAGTTTTCTGAGGTAAGAAAGACTCAAAAGTGGCATTGAGCCATAGTTGAAGTAGCCAGAAGGGTCCTGCAAGCAACAAACTGGCTCTATTTTCGATAACCTTTAACAGAGTCGCTCCACTGCTGATCGACTCATACAAGTTCGCCAGGATTAATTTGGCCAAACAAATGTTTTGACCATGGTGAAGCTGGGTAGCAAGGGTGACCATTTTCTTCGTCACCTGTAGAGACTTCGTGCAGAACACGAAGTGTGACAGCCAAAGGGCTAGAAACGCAATGTGTTCCACGTTCGTCACATTAGCTTTCGACCTGTCATGGTAGTGGTTGATGTAGGTGGTGTAAGTGGGTTTGGTAGCTGAAAACCCAATTTGGTCTTCCGACATTTCCTCTGGGTCGAAATAATCCCCAGTTGGTCGAAGACCGGTGATGGCAGCCACGTCGAAGAGAGTGGGTGTTATCATTCCACAAGGCAGATGGAAAGTGAAGTGAGTATAATCCCAGAAAAGCAAAGAGGCTACCAGCATTTTAGGGGAGTAGTTGAGACCAGTCTTCGACAGCATGACTAGGTCATAAATCCCCAGGTTCTTCCAAATCGAAGCTTGGCTTTTTTCCATCTTCTCTAGCCAAGCTTTGTAGTCTGGTGTAAGGCTAGGGCTAGACCTAAAAGCCCTAACACCTCTATTGAAGAAACGAAGATCTATCTTTTCCTTAGCAGGATCTTCGTTGTCATCTGCAGCCTTTTTGGAGCACCCAACAGGTTTGAGTGCCTCAAGCACCGGGAAGAAGTTCTTGATCTTCGTGGATTCATCAATGCATGTAGATAACGGGCCAGACATGGCGAAAACCTGGTTGGAGTATCCAACCGGAATCAGTAGTTGAGAAGAATAAACTTCACGCTCAGCAGTTCCCAGGGGTTCAGGAATCCTTCGCATGCCTTTAGAGTTAACTGTTGGAATAGTTGAGAAAATTTTTGGTTGGGGAGTTCTAGAAGGAATGTTAGAACTGGGAGCATTAGAAGAACCTGAAGCCATTTTTGGGTTAAGATGAAGGTGAGTGAAGAACAAAGTATTTGCAGGTGTTTGCAGAGATTTTTGTGTTCAATAATAAGGCTTGGATGCAGAATGGCGTGAAAAAGTCCCACAAGGGGTACCTAGCGCTATTTATAGTGGTTGGGAAATCACAAAATTCGAGGCCATTTAATGTGGCAGATGATAGTGGGGCACGTGGCGCTCCTTCACTGACATAGCCGTTCTGCAGAAAGGAAACGGTGCAGCGTGCACCCTCGTTTTTGGGAAATTGTCATGATGACAATCTGTGAAAAGACATTGGGCATGCTAAACGCCTTACTGAAGTGACGTCTTAGGTACAGGTGGAATGATGGCTTTTTCTTGGGATTGTCAGTTGGTTGGTAGAAGACGAAAAGCGCACAAGTTAATCTGTGGCTAAGAATGAAAGATAGGTGTCGGGTGGAATCTCAAAGAATGCCTTTTTCTTTTCAGCGTCGAAATAAGGCATTCTTGGGGGGCAATTTGTTGGCTCCTAAATTCGACACCCTTGTTTTTATTAATATAGATCATTAATCATGAGGGATGGTTTCGACCAGCTGATTCTGTCGAAATGCTCATCAGAAGGTGGCAAGGTACTTAGGGAATTTCTTCTAAGTAGGAATCTTGTTGCCTTCGACGTCGAAGGAGCTTCTCGACAAAGGTATTCGATGCTCAGAGTGGAACGGTTTGAGATTCGAATGTTTGGAGGGAAAACGGTTCACAGCAGTTACCAAGCGCAACGTGTCAAGATCAGGAGCGTCGAATGCTGTGAGCATGCCAAGTGGTGTCATCTTGAAGCAGCGTAACTTCCCAACGGTTACTTGAGATGTGTTTAGTATAAATACTAGTTGTTCACGTAGTTTTCGCGTGTGTTCACCATTATATACAAGTTACTCATTTAGATTCAAGTACCCAGTGTGAGCGAAAGAATTGTTGAGAATGTATGTGTGAAACACCATTTAAATTAATCAAAGTCTTTTATATTCCAGCACTTTATTGCCTTTTCATTTATCCTTCCCTGTCGAAGCCTTTATTTAACGCTTTATTTTATTCTACCAAGTTTTCCTTCATGCAATTTACATAAAGTGTCTTTGCTTTACTAGCATTAACCATCATTAGAACTTAGTCAAACCCCAAAAATCAACCATGTCTTAGGATCAACCTGATCGATCCTGCGAGTCACCAAATAAGTAACCTTTTGGAAGATCAGCGGTTGTTTACCAATTTCAACAGTAAACAGTTCAAGATTGCACTAGGGTTGATCAACTCAAGACACCTCCTTAAGCACCGATGACTGAAATTAGGGTTTGAGATTGCACAAGGATTATTGAAATTTAAATGCCTCATCTGACTTTCATGGATCATTATGGACCCCCAAGATTACTCATGTCAAGTTTCAAGCCTTGAATAACATTTTTGCTCAGTCAATTGAACAGTTGACCTAAAAATCAACTGTATTAGGGAAAAAGTAAACTATGGCCAATTTACAGTCAAACTTCATAATTTTTGATCCAAGTCAACATTATAAACTCATATGTATCATTTGATCAAGTTTGTACCACAATTCCTCAAGGAATTTGATCAAATCATCAAAAGGGGAAAATGGTCAAAATTAGGGTTTTGACTGAGAAAGGGCAATTTTTGATTTTTGGCCTAGAAAATGGTTAATTGGTTTGAGGAATGATCTTAAGAGTTCAATTGAATAATTTTGAACTAATGGCATGACTCAAAATTTTGCTCAAGATCAATTGGATTGATAGTTAATTTTCAGTCAACTGATCAAAAGTCAACTGTACACTGAAAAGTCAAACTTTGACTTTTTGGTCAAAATTAAGTGTCAAAGATCACAATTTATCAAAGCATGTTAAAATATCAAAAATTTTCATAAATAAATCAAAAATTCAAGATTTCATTTTGAAAAGTCAATGTTTTCAAACTTAGAAAATTTTCTACGTGTTGAAAACTTCATATTTTTCACAACTTTGAGCCAATTTTTCACCATGATGCAAGATGATTCAAAAGAAACTTTCAACATGAAAGTTGTATATCTCCATGAGATATACAACATTTCTTTACACAAATTCTTCTAAAAATTATTGGATCTCAAGTTATTAATCCATGAAGTCATGGTCATGAAACTAAACACTTAGTGAAATTTTGAACTTTTTTGGTCAGGATTTTGACCTAACTTCTGACCCAAATTTCACCTAGTTCCATTTGGAATTTGCAAAAGTGATTCAAAGAGGGGTTGTAGAGAACACTACAAGATTTCCAAAATTTCCTAGAACTCCTTGAGATCATTTATGAGCAAGGAGAATCGAAGGTCAAAAGTTGGGGTTTCAAGTTGTTTTACAAGGCAAATTTTGTGATGAACAAAATTCAAATCTCAAACCTATGCTGCATAATATTTGCTTTGCAGGCCTCAAACTTGTTAGGCACTCCATAATTAAATGCTTGCACAGCTGTTAGAGGCTTCAACTCAAGCATTCAATGCAAATTCATGCTTTATATCCATTTTAGGAAGAAAGTGCACAAGGCCATTTTGAAAAAGTAGCTTTATGCACAAAACTTGTTCTTGAACATTGCAATTGTTTTCTTCTGATCATACACGTCCTATAACTCAAGAGAAGTTTGTCTCAAGCCTTACAATCACTTAGCCCATGCTTGTACTTCATCTTGGAACCATACTTTCACTTTTCTTCAAAATCAAACAACCTAGCCATAACTCTAGAACTCAGATATCCTTTGTGCAAAACCTCTCCAACCTTTTGCTTATAGATACACAAGTCCTTGGAAACAAAACAAATGCATGCTAAAGCCCTGAAACTCTCTAAAACACATAATCACCAAAAACACCTCAAAACTTGCCATTTTTGAGTTTTGAATCCAATCTCCAAATTTGCTCATGCATTTCTTGGCCTTTTACTTTCAAAAGCTTCTAAATAACATACACAAACAATTCCAACAGGTGCAACACAATTGTAACACTTCAATCATCATCCACCATTTTCAAAAACAACACCTTGCACCTTGACTTCTCTAGAACTCCTCAGGAACTTTCATCTCAAGCTAAGCATCACATTAGCTTCATGGGAACTTGAGGAAGCTAATCTAATCATTGGAACTCATTAAAAGCTGCTCAAACTCAAAACACGGTACCCTCTTGCAAGGTGAGTTTTCTGACTTTTGAACTCTTCATACAAGCATCATTAATGGTTTATTTGTGAATAAGAAGTGTAGATATCATTGTCCTGGAGCTAACCATGTCCTTAGATTTCATTATTATTGCTTGAATAGTTAGAGTTTTGAATCTGAACATCCTGGAAAAGTTAGGTCAGAATTTGGTACCATTAAAAATTCATGCTCATCTTTGATTTATAGTTTTAATAATTTATATTTCTAGAATCATTGTGAAATTTGGAACAAGTTTGATGTTTACATTTTTGCAAATGGATGAGAAATGAACAAGATACACGTGGTCTGGCTGGAGGTTGAAGATGAAGTGTATTCATGACTCATCTTATAATATATATTTATGGTTTGACATAAGTTAATGAATGTATCACCACCCCAGTGGTTAAAGAGCGCGTCTGTCACCCTTAGGTCCTGGGTTCAAGCCCCAGCGTGAACTTTTTGCATTTCTTTTCCATTTTTTGACACTTTTCTGTTTTTTGCAGCACTGGGTCCCCCCCCCCCCCCCCCCTTGGGCTTTATTTTTTTGCTACTTCTGACCCCCTGCCTTGTTATTCACACCCGTGGCCCATTATTTTATTTTCCATTTTAATTTATTTTCTCTTCATTTTATTTTTATTTCATATTTTCTTTATCATTTTTATTATTACTATTATTGTCATTATCATTATGTTTATTACTAAAAAATCCAAAAATATTTTATTTATTTATTTGCATATTTAAAAAATACTTATACATTTTATTTTCCTTTATAAAACTAAAAGAGCAAAAAACATTTTCTTTAATGAATTAATTTTCCCTTTTTAAAAATAATACTTAGATAATAAATTTTAATTATTATTATATTATTTTTTAAATTAAAATCAATTTAGAATTTAGGATTTTTATTTAATTATTTAATTAAATCCACCAAAACCCTAATAAACATATTTTATTTAAATAAATTTATTTTACTAACTTAATATTAATTTTCTTTTTTAGTTAATTATTTTATTTTAATTAATTAGATAAAAAAGCCCTTTTCATGAAAAACCAAACAAAAAATCACATTTTTCTTCTTACATTTACATTCTTGCATTTTTATCTTTACTTTTGCACATTTATTCAAATTCAATATGGTTGTAATAATTATTTAAATTTAATTTCTTGCAATATTCCCCATTTGTAATTTGTACACCCCCCCCCCCCCCTTAAGTATTGTAATAGCTTAGTATTTTTATTTTCCGCAATTTAAATGCTTTACATACAAATGCTAGTAATTAGGGTTTTGTATGGAAAGACTAAAACCAACAAATAGAAAACCCTAATCAAAGACAAATCAAGCATGTAAATCAATACACTTGCACACATACACCCCTAGTGATGTCATGAAGCACTAACTGACTTCTAGAACCTTTACTTGACCAACTTGGCCATTAGGACGTAGTGAGATGACCGGCTTTGGTGCAGTCCGAAGTTTGTAGATACTCGATACTACACTTATTGAGGTTTGGTTTTTTGTGATATTTAGGTCGCATTAAAGAGGCTTGCGCTGAAATAATTCCTGAGAAGACAAACTAGTCATATTGAGCTCCCTTAGAACTCGGTTACTATTGCTAGGACATGTTTGAGCCAACTAAACTTCATGACGATACTTACCTATGAGACTCCATGCAAGCCTAAACCTAAAGACTTGTTTGTTTTGTTTGTATATATTTACTTGTACATAAGATCATAAACATCATAACAACATACTCATACTCACTAACCATTTCAAGGATTTTTGGAATTTATCTTTGTTTTGTTTTGTAGGACATGGATTTTATTCGCAGGAAAACCATTCAAGTCAATCTCGTACATATCCCTCCTCAACTTAAAGAGTTAGCATCAAGAGTTCCTTAGAATTCCCCATTTACCTAAAGACATGGTCGCCTCCTAAACTTGGTTACCTCCAACACTGATGAAGATATGATGAAGGTGCTCTACCAGTTCTTTGATCCTCTACACCATTGCTTCACATTTCCTGATTATCAACTTGTACCAACTTTGGAAGAATTCTCCCAACTCTTGAGGATTCCCATTCTCAATCAACTACCCTTCAACAGTACGGAAAGAGATCTAAAACCAGAAGAGATTGCTCAAGCCCTACACTTGCAACAATCTGACGTCACAACTAATTGGGAAACAAGGAGTGGTGTCAAAGGTTTCTTAGCCAAGTTCTTGTTTGAGAAAGATCGACATTGTTGGAACTCATTGGACTTGCAAGCTTTTGAGGAAATTGTGGCCCTTCTCATCTATGTGATGGTTTTGTTTCCAAATCCTGACCAACTCATAGATGTAAACGCCGTCAAAATCTTCATGTCTCGTAACGCGGTGCCTACTTTGTTAGGAGACTTCCTACATTCTTTTCACTCTCGCACTATGAGGAAAAGAGGTATCCTCATGTGTTGTACTCCTCTCTTGGAAAGATGGTTTATTTCGCATCTTCCTCAATCTGTATTGAAGAACGAGCAAGGTTCAAGGTGGTCCCGTAGGTTGATGACGCTCAGATATTCAGATATTCATTGGTGTTCCCGATCTGTGGAGAATGTTATTATCGTCGACCGTTGTGGAGAATTACCTAATGTCCTCCTACTTTGCATTAGAGGAGGTATCACTTACAACCCCTGCTTGGCCTTACGACAATTTGGTTACGCCCGAAGGGATGGTCCACATGAGATGCTTATTCAAGGGTTGGTATTTGACTACGAGAATAACGATCAAGGTTACTGCCAGAGGTTTATCTGAGCTTGGAGGATTTTGAACAAGGTAGATAGCAAGATGCTGGGGCACAAGAATTCCATCCCCCTTGATCCTTACCTTAAGTGGGTGAGAGCTCGTGCTCAGAAACTTGTGATGCCTTATCCTTCCATCTTACCAGTTATCATAGAACCAATTATAGAAGGAGATGTCCCATACACCACCCTTCACCCTAACATGCCCACCTCTCTCGGAAACTTGCAAAGGGATTGGATACAACTTAAGGGGGAGCGAGACACTTTTGAGGCCCAATTCTACGCCAGCGAGAAGAAATTTCTGGAACTCACCAAGCAGCTTCATGAAGAGAGGAGTTTGAACGCCTAAATCGCACCAAAGAGGATGCGTTCAACTTTTTTATCTTAAAGTTTTGTATTTTATTGTAAGCCCAAAGAGGCATGATGTACTCAAATTTGGATTTATTAATATAATGTGTGTTCCTTTTTGTCTAAAGCAAACTTAAATCTCTAATTTCCTTGAAATCCTTTGCATATGCATCTTCATTCATCATAACACAAACAGGTTTCTTACAACAGGTCTCCTTATCTTTCTACTGTTTATTTAAGTGAGATTGATATTGAACAGACAGTAAAAGTTCTTGACTCTGGAAAAAGGACAAGAGGATTTGAAAACTTTACTGATCAAAGAAAAGAAGAAGAAAGGGAAGAAATCAACCGGTGTTTTGAATCTGGGGAGAAGGTTCCAAGGGCCAGCCAGCCAGACTCTAGACTTCGCAACATCTTCAGGTGAAAAGGATAATCAAGAAGGGAAAAACAAGGAAGTGACTTACCCTCCAAAATCTGAAGAGGAAGAAGAGGCTGACTACTCTGAAGAGCGGTATCCTCCAGCTGACGACAAATACAAACAATTGGAAGATCACCTCAATAATATGGAGATCCAGAAAGTACCCGGGTTGGATTTTGAGGAGCTAGAACTTGTCTTTGGGGTTGTCATACCGCAGAAATTCAAGGTCCCAACTTTCGCTAAATATGACGGTGTCTCTTGTTCAAAGCTGCATTTGAGATCCTACGTCAGGAAAATTCAACCCTATACTGCCGATAGGGACCTATGGGTATATTTCTTCCAAGAAAGCTGTTTAGGGACGCATTTGGATTGGTTGTATCAGTTGGAAGGGACCAATATTCACAATTAGGAAGACTTGGCTTCTGCCTTTTACAAATAATACCAGTATAATGTTGACTTAGCTCCAACTCGGATACAACTGCAAGGCATGTCCATGGGTGCAGGTGAAGGTTTCAAAAATATGCTCAAAAATGGCAGGATCTCGCAGGAAGAGTCCAACCCCCTCTATCTGACCTGGAATTGGTGGATATGTTCTTAGGCTCGCTGTCTGGTCCATTCTTCAAACACTTGATCGGAAGCTCCTCGGTTGGATTTACCGAATTAATCATGATTGGCGAACGAATAGAAACGGGTATAAGAAGTGGAAAAATTCAAAAAGATGCATCCTAGAGCACGTTGAAGAAACAATTTGCTGGGAAGAAAGAGGTTGGTGTTGTGTACCATCAAAGGAATTAGGACAGAACTGAACGTCGTCCAACGGTAGGGACCATCATGATCTCTAAGCTTGCACCTACTCAACAAAGGAATAGGCCACCGAGAACAGAAAGACCGGTAAGACAATTTACCCAGATAAATATGATGCTGCCTCAAGTCTTGCCACATTTGTTGAGATCTAATCTGGTAACCTTGCGGGAAGCTCCAGAGAATTCCAACACTGCCTCTCCCCGTTACAACCCAAACGCCCGTTGTGCTTACCATTCAGAAAGTCTAGGTCATGATACAAACGACTGTTGGGCTTTGAAAAACAAGGTGCAAGACCTTCTCGAGGAAAAGGGAATTGAATTTGATGCTCCTGAGATCCCAAATGTTATCACCGCTCCTATGCCCAAGCACGGTCGTGGTATTAACATTATTGAAGATGATGTGTTTGTTACTGTTGTTGATGAGCTTGTTACTCCTCTCCTGGCCGTCAAGAGGAACTTGTTGAAGGCCAGTTTATTTTTGTGTTGTGGTGAAGGTTACCACGTCTGTTTTCTCTACCGGCTAGTTGTCATTTATTGAAGGCATGTGTCCAGCGCCTGATGGATGACAAAGAGATTTTGTTTGAAAAATCTTTTGTTCCAACCATTTCTTACAAGGATGTTTCAATAATAACCATTTCCGCCAATCCTCCATGGGTCTCCACCCAAAGACCTGTCAGGATTACATCCGTTCCGAAGGTGACTCCAGTGATAATTACTATAGGGACGATCCCGTACTCATCACACAAAACTGTTTCCTGGAACTATGGGGGTGGCGTTCACTACCACGGCGTCAAGCAAGAATGGCTGGCTGTTCAAGACCCGATCTTTGAGAGGGCTGACCCCGACATCGGCAACATTGTGGGAACCAGCAAAATAACCAGAAGTGGAAGAGTGTTCTCCCCTGAGATTGCTCCTCCGAAAACTGTTATCAGTCCTGTGATCATTCCTGCTTTTGTTCCTGCTGATACTACTACTACAACTAATATGGTTACCCCTACTGACACCTATATCGCTGAGTCGACCGAGACTCGGGGCAAAGGCATTTTGGTTGAACCTGTCCGGATAAAGGCGCAATCAGTATCTATCTCAGTGGCTTCCAAGAAGGAGATGGAATAAATTTAAAAAATTATTAAGAGAAGCGACTACAATGTAGTCGAACATCTAGGGCAGACCCCTTCAAAGATTTTTATGCTAGCTTTACTGTTGTGTTCCGAAGCTCATGTGAAGGCCTTGGTGAAATTTCTTAAAACTTCTCATGTGCCATAGGAAACCTCTGCTGACCAATTAGAAGATTGTGTGGCCGGTTTGACAGGTGATAATGGTTTGGGTCTTTCTGATGTTGACCTGACACCTAGAGGGAGGAAACACAATGAGGCGTTGCATGTCTCTGTCGAATGCATGGGCACTACTTTGGCCCATGTCCTGGTAGATACTGGTTCATCATTGAATGTGCTGCCTAAGAAGGCTCTGGATAGACTAGACTGTGAAGGTTTGAACTTAAAACCCAACAACATAGTTGTAAGGGCCTTCAACGGTTTGAAGAGAATGGTGCACGGGGAGGTGGACATCCCCATTAAAGTTGGAACTAATACCTTTGATTAAACTTTCTATGTGATGGATATTCGCCCTTCCTATTCCTATTTATTGGGCCGACCTTGGATTCATGATGCTGGAACCGTCACCTCTACATACATCAGATGTTGAAGTACCCAATCAAGGGAAAAATCATCATTGTCCATGGAGAGGAGGAATATATGGTCAGTCACCTGAACTCCTTCAGATATGTGGAAATGGATGGTGAATTCATCGAAACTCCATGTCAGCATTTCAAGGAAGTCCCACAAACAGTTGCAGCAACCAAGATTGTTGCCAAAGTTCTGAAGATTACCAGACCTCTGCTGCAGATGGCTTCTCTGAAAGATGCCAAGGCAGTAGTCGAAGAAGGTGGGTGTACCATTTGGGGACAACTCCCGGATATTCCCTACAAATCTGACAAATTTGGTTTGGGTTTTACTTCCGGAGCCCAGAAAGTTGTTCGTCGTGCTCGTGTCGGGGAACCACCTTTGCGGATCAGCAACCATGGAGTCAACGCAATGGAGGATAGTGATGATAGCTGTGACCTGGAAGAATGGATTTTCCCAACTATTAGTGGAGGACTCAACAACTGGGAAGCCAGAGAATTTGTCCCTATTACTTTTATCCAACAGCAATTGTCTTTAAATTTTTAGTCGGACTTGTAATAATTAAACAATTTAGACTTTTAAAACCCGGTGTCTTACACGAGGCACAACGGTCCATTTGTAAGGGTTGTTACTTCATTTTCATATGTCATCAATGAATCATGGATGTTTTTGCATGTAAATTTTACGCTCTTTGTTCTTCTCTTTTTACATTTTTATTTTTTTCAAAGATAGTTATGCTCTTACATACACTCACATATCAAAATGCAGATCCACGTCCACTCAGGATCCCATTGGTAATGATTCTGCTATGGCCTATTGTGACTTTGAAAATCCGATCTACCAAGCCGAAGACGAAGGTGAGGAAGCTTGTGAGGTGCCAGGGGAACTAGCCAGGTTACTACAACGGGAAGAAAGGACCATACAGCCCCACGAAGAACCAGTTGACACAGTTAACTTAGGTACCAAAGAGGACAAGAAAGAAGTCAAGGTAGGTGCCAATCTGGAACCCAATGTCAAGAAGCGCTTAACTCAGTTACTACATGACTATGTTGAGGTCTTTTCCTAGTACTACAAAGACATGCCAGGACTTGACGCTGATATGGTGGTCCATCGTCTACCGACAAAAGAAGACTGCCCTCCGGTAAAACAGAAAGTCTGTCGCATGCGGCCAGAAATTTTAGAGAAGATCAAGACTGAAGTCATGAAACAATTCAACATCGGATTCTTAGCCATCACTCCTATCCATATTGGGCCGCCAATGTTGTTCCAGTGCCTAAAAAGGATGGTAAAGTACGCATGTGTGTGGATTACGGAGATTTGAATTGGGCAAGCCCTAAGGATGATTTCCCGCTTCCTCATATCGATATTCTGGTTGACAGTATCACACATCATAAAGTATTCTCGTTCATGGATGGTTTCTCCGGATACAATCAAATCAAAATGGCACTTGAGGACATGGAGAAAACGAACTTTGTCACACAGTAGGGCACGTTCTGTTACAATGTTATGCCATTCTGGTTGAAAAACGTTGGGGCAACTTATCAGCTCGCCATGGTAGCTCTGTTTCACGATATGATCCATCACAAGATAGTGGTCTACATGGATTACATGATAGCCATATCTCAAACTGAAGAGGAACATCTTGACCATTTGCATAAACTGTTTGAAAGGCTAAAGAAATACAAGCTAAGGTTGAACCCGAGTAAATGCACATTTGAAGTGAGTTCTGGTAAACTCTTAGGCTTCATTGCCAGCAGTAAAGGTATCTAAGTGGACCCTGCAAAGGTAAAAGTAATACAAGAAATGCCTGCTCCTTGCACCGAGAAGAAAGTCAGAGGATTCTTAGGACGACTAAACTACATCGCCAGATTCATTTCTCACCTAACTGTTACTTGTGAACCAATCTTCAAATTACTGAAGAAAGATCAAGTGTTGGATTGGAACGACGACTGCCAGGCTGCCTTCGACAAGATCAAAGAGTACCTTCAAGAGCCTCTTGTTTTGATGCCGCCATTCGATGGAATACCTTTGATCATGTATCTAACTATCTTGGAAAATTCAATGGGGTGTGTGCTGGGGAAGCATGACGAGTCTAGCCTAAAAGAGCATGCAATATACTACCTGAGAAAAAAGTTTACCGACTGTGAAACCAGATATTCACTGCTCGAGAAAACTTGATACGCTCTGGCATGGGCTGCTCGGCGGCTGAGACAGTATATGTTGACCCATACTACCTTAATGATATCCATGATGGATCGAATTAAATACATATTCGAGAAGCCCGCCCTCTCTGGAAGAATAGAAAGATGGCATATGATCCTGCCTGAATACGACATTCAATACACTACCTGTGATACGGTGGCAGAACCGACTGTTAATACTGGTTTGCGGTTTTTGTTCACAAATGTCGCGGTAAGCAAGAGTCGCCACCTACTTTTATTTCATCCAATAAAGGAAAAGGAAAAAGAATAGAAAAAACCTTTTTCGAGATGTTTCTGAGTACGGGGGGTAGATTATAGAAACGGAAGGTGTTAGCACCCTTTCTATCCGTATTTTTCCATGGGCTCTTAGGTACTTGCTCATTTTGAAATTTCTTTTCTGTATTTGTGTGTTCTTGTTTTGAAAAGTTTTGTTTTACTTCATTTTAACCCTTGTTTCTATCCTCAAGAGTGTTACGAAGTTGTTTTTGAAAACTAGTTTGAAAGTCTTTGTGTAGAACAGTTTTTTTTTTTTGAGCAAGTACTTAATATTTTCTACCTACTGGAAAAAGGTTGTTCGTTTTCTCGTTTCCTTTAGACAGCGCTATCCTACTATTAAGGAGTAGGTAGCTCTATCGTTGGAGTTTTAAGGGATGTTTGAAGGGGACAAATACAGTCACTAAAGCAATGACTAGGAAACCTTAGTAATTACCCTAAAGTCCTAAAGATCTTTCCCAGGCAACATTCGAATGGGTCATTTTTTATCTTTTAGACTGGAGGGCAACCACTAAAATTCCATATGCTTAGTGACTGTTTACCGAAGGCAACCGAAGTGAGGCAAACCCTAGGAATGAACATGTGCATGTGTTTATGTTTCAGTTAATTTAGCCTTTGCACAATTAGGGTTATCTACCGTATTAATTTTCAAGTATTCTTTCCATACAATCCTATTAGCCATGCATCTAGACAGTTAAAAATTGCAGGAATTTAAAGTGCGGAAATAGAAATCCTAACTATTAAAGGGCCTCGGAGGATGCGGATTACATAACCAAAACTGGGGAAATAAGATCAATAAATAAAACCCTAATTTTAAACTATTACAAACCAGCAACAGTTACATTAATTAACAAAATGGTACGAAAGGAAATAAACGCGCGAAAAATTATGATGGGAATAAGTCAAAAAGTCCTAAAAATCTAATTAATTAAAATATTTTTTTTGTATTTTTTTATTTGAGAAAATAATTTAATTACAAATTAAACCTAATTTGTCTAATTAGTTTTAATTAAAAAAAAGCAATCAAATGAATCTAATTAATCTAATATATTTTATAACAAAATTACTTTAAATAAATAAAAAACTAATTCTATATTTTTTGTGATTTTCTGATTTTCTGATTAATAAAAAAAATGATTAATTTTGTAAAAAAAATAATTAAACGAATAAAACAAATAAAATAAATAAAAAAAGAATTAAATTGGGCCTGGAGGAAATAGCAATAGGGGTGTGCAATTCTAAATTTGATGGGCCCAATAACTGGCCAGCCTAATCCCTGTATTGAATCCCATGTGATGTTCTTCTGATGGTGCACCCTGGTCCTTCAATGGTAGGCGTTGGATCTGGACAGAGGTGCATCCATTGGATGAATGATGGTAGCGCATGGTGAACACTTGAGTGGGAGATACACAGGATCCTGCATTGGAGAATTAAAACAAAGAAAATGTTGGGACATGGGATCGAACCCAGGTCCTTACACTCACCACCAACGCGCCTTACCATATGTGTTGTTCTGCTTATTTGTTAATACAACAATAATAATGAATATTATATAAAACATGAGGGTTAGCAGGGAAACACACGCGTAATTCAAATGGTCCAATGGGGTTCAGACATGTTATTCTTCCTCCTCTGTCGTATTAGATGCATAATCTATACCCACGGACATCTTCCATGGCTAAAAACCTGTAAATCTCAAAAATCCAACACAAGCATGATAAATCAATTATGGATACACCAATCAATTTGTTTTGACCTCAAGAGTACGATGGTACCCTTTGTTTAGACCAATTTCACCTGTATGATAAACCCCTAAAACGCAAGAACAAAACCTAGCAATGGCAGTTACAGATATATGCATCAAAATACAAAATTACATAAACCAAAACATTCTAAATACTCATACAAACATAATGTTGTGTTCAATAATGGTTAATCATGCGTAATTTTTAAAATACGATTCAAGCTAGGGAATGCAAACCGTGGGTTTGTAGCATGCGTTTCTGGGCGTGAAAAGGCTTGCAAATGATGGAGATACGTTACTGAGATGTCCAACAATCTATTGGAAACGTTAGAATGGCTTGAATTAGCCTCCAAGCTTGAAATCGGTTCACTACTTTTTAGCAAAAAATTGAGGTTTTTCTTGGTGTTTCCACGGATGCAACCCTTTCTTCTGCACTTGGTCTTCCTCAATATATATCCCTGAATGAATTAGGGTTATAAAAATTACATGTATCTTTGAAAACTTTGAAGATTTGATCTCATTCCTTCCATGTATGATTTGTTTCCAAATTAGGCCTAAACATGTCATTCTTGTGCCAATCCACCTTGATTCGATTTGATCCTGATATGTTAACATAATTAGCTTGTGATCCTATCCAAAAATCATATCAAAACAAATATTTGCTATTAGTTGTCATTTATTTGATTTAATTCAATTTTTAATTAATAAAAAAATCAAAATAAAATGGAAAATGAAGCAAACAATGTGTGGGTGAATATTTTGGTCGTGGACCATGTTATGAGTTAGGTGCAGGCATAAAAAGTTAGGCCAATTTGGCAAAAAATGCATCTTTGAGCACATTTGACTTTTGGCAATTTTGCAAAAATGGTCAAACTTTGACAAGGCATATCTCTTCCAATTTTAACACTATAGAGGTGTTCTTGTACTTTTTAGAAATTTTAGGATGTCTCCTAAACAAACCTTTTGGTCTCATCTCAATTGGGTCTTCCATGTTCATGTAAGAAGCTTTGACCTAAGCAGTGTTTTTGTTGACTTTTCAAAAGGACCTATAATGTAGAAATTCATATCTTTTTGTGAGTGCATATTTTGAACTTGAGGGATGAAGATGATTTGTAGGGATTTGCATCCTCTTCAAAATGAGCCTTGAATGGAAAATTTATGATAAATTATGAGGAAGTTATGCTTGGTCAAAGTTTGGTTGACTTTTCCTAAGAAACCTTAATTTAGCAACTTTTGAGTTTTGATGAATTAGGAGAATTCCTTGAGGTATCATGATCAACCCTTGATCAAATGATGAAAGTTACTTCAAAATGTTGATATTGACCAAAAAAATTGAGGTTTGACTGTGTGTGGGCCACAATTGACTTTTGACCTAATATAGTCAATTCTCAAGCATTTAAGCAGTTGACTGAGCAAACTTCTTGTGCAAGGTATGAGATTTGACATGGATGACTTTGAGAACATATTAGGAAAATGGAAAGAATTTTAGGGCTTTGGATTACACACATCCTGATGAAAATGAAAACCCTAATTTGAGACACATTGCCTTAGGAGAGAGTTTGTCCGGTCAACTCTTGGGAAACCTTGAGCAAATTCAGGATCTCAATGGGCATGTGTTGAGTAAAATGAGAGGGAAAAATTTGGGGTACAACAGCTTCCCCTGTTCAATCTTCTTAAACCTGAGGATGTAGATTGGCTTGTCTGCCTTTCGTGATCTGAAGGTGGAAGATGATTGAACACTAGAGTGCCCAGAAATTTGCACTCGTATGAAGTGAGTGTCAATCGGTGGTATCGGGAATGGGCTTATAGATGCCATTTGAAAAGCTACAGAGAGTTTTCGGGTATGGGCTTAAAGATGCCATCCAAAGAAAATATTGGTCGCATAAGAGATTCTTTTGCGAGAATTCTCGTATTAGCCGTTGAGGAGGACTTCGTCGAGGCATGTTGACTTATGTATGGGGCAGTAAAGTATAGGATCTTCAGTTGTCATTTACTATATTGGGGAGTTAACTCCTGATTGATAAGGTTGAAGTAAGTTGTATAACTTGTCAGGGTCCAGGTTGCACAGCGACTTACTGGGGAAGCGTGAAATCGATTGTATCTGATCGGGTCCAAGTCTTACAGCGTTGTAAACTATTGTCTGGAGATAAGAGAGAAGGAACCTGGATAGTAGGGTTGTGAGAAGCAACCTGGTTCGTAGGGTTAATTTGTAATGAGTCCGAGTAGAACCGCATTAGGCCGCGTAGATAACTACTCTGTTTAGTTTCAGGAACTAATCTTGGACCTGCTGGAAATTGTTGATGATAACCATCTTTCCCGAAAAGGTACAAGATTAATTATATGCGATGCATGAAATGCATTGTGTGAGGATGTTCTCAAAATATATGAGATTATGTTGTTATGCAATATGTATGCGCATGTCATGATGTATACACATGAAATGCTATTGTGACATGTCTGAGTCTGGGAAAATAAATCCCTGACTGCTGCTGGAGAATATTGAATTCCTAACAGTGATAGAGGATTGTGATCCTTCTACTTTCGTCGGAGATGGTGAACGAAGACGACTATGTTGTAGATTCGCTCCTCGTTTGTGAATATTCTGCCGGGGAGAGACTCTGCTTGAGAATAACTCTGCGGGGAATAACTCTGTTGGAAGGTGAACTTCCGTATCTAAAGGAATAAACTCTGCTCGGGAGATAGCTTTATAAACTGCTCATGGTTATAAAACTCGGCTGGGGAATACAGACATTAGCTTTCTGAAAGAGCCTGCTGGGGAAGGAATTCCTTCTTGGGGATACGGAGGTAGGACCTTGGTCGTCTTGGCTCTGTGGGGAGTATAGGCATCACTGGCTCGTATGTGATAGTGACTTCGCTTCCAACTGTCTCTGCCCCTTGTACCATGCTGGAAAAATTACATGTGGAGATTTTGTGGATGGATCTATATCGTGATTGTACTTGAACATGTATTTAATGAGTGTCAGGATGACATCCGTCTCTGGATTGTATATGAACTGTATTCAAAACATGTGTTGAATGAGTGTTAGAATGACATCCGTCTCTAGATCGTATTTGAATTGTATTTGAAACATGTGTTGAATGAGTGTCAGAATGACATCCATCTCTGGATTGTATCTGAACTGTATTTGAAACATGTGTTGGATAAGTGTCAGAATAACATCCGTCTTTGGATCGTATTTGAATTGTATTTAGAGGAGAATCTGGAGTAAGTATCAGGATGACATTCGTATCTAGATCGTACCTGAACTATTTCTAGAAGAGAAATCTGGAATAAGTACTAGGATATCATCTGTCTCTGGATCGTACCTGAACTGTTTCTCAATGTATGAAAATCTTGAATAAGTAGCAGAATGACATTCGTATCTGGATCGTATCTGAACCATTTCTCGATGTATTAAAATATTGAATAAGTAGTAGAACGACATCCGTATCTAGATCATATCTGAACCATTTCTCGATGTATGAAAATCTTGAATAAGTAGCAGAATAACATTTGTATCTGGATCGTATCTGAACCGTTTCTTGATGTATGAAAATCTTGAATAAGTAGCAGAATGACACCCGTATCCGGATCGTATCTGAGCCATTTCTCGATGTATGAAAATCTTGAATAAGTATCAGAATGACATCCGTATCTGGATCATATATGAACCATTTCACGATGTATGAAAATCTTGAATAAGTAGCAGAATGACATACATATCTGGATCGTTTCTCGATGTATGAAAATCTTGAATAAGTAGTAGAATGACATTCGTATCTGGATCATATCTGAACCGTTGCTTGATGTATGAAAATCTTGAATAAGTAGCAGAATGACACCCGTATCCGGATCGTATCTGAACCGTTTCTCGATGTATGAAAATATTGAATAAGTAGCAGAATGACATTTGTATCTGGATCGTATCTGAAACGTTTCTCGATGTATGAAAATCTTAAATAAGTAGCAGAATGGCATCGGTATCTGGATCGTATTTGAACCCTTTCTCGATGTATGAAAATCTTGAATAAGTAGCATAATGACATATGTATCTGGATTGTATCTGAACCGTTTCTCGATGATGGTGCTCTTGATGAACGCTGATCAAGGTATAAGTCTTCCAATGACAGACAGGTGACGGGACATAGTCGTACGTTTTAAATCCTTAACTTTTGCCTGGACCTCCCTTTTGGGTTTTCAGTCCACTAGGATACCTTTTTGCCCAAGCCGCCTTTTCAGGTTTTCGAATTATCGGGTGTACAGTTTTTTTATGTATATCCTTAACTTTTTCCCGAACCCTTTTGGTTCACCGGGATTCCCTTATTTTTTCCTAGGTGTGTCAACCTAGCGGGTCTTTTTTTCATGTAGTATTTTCTGACTATGTCCACGCTTTCAGAATGTAGAGAGTTGTCATTATCCATTGTGTTATGTTATAGTACTGTCAAAAATGTTTTCTTGATGGCACATGATTCGTTGCTGGAATGCGTGCGTAATGCCCCAAGCGATTCAGATGGAGATCTTCCCCTAGTTATTTAGCACTTTTGGAGAGACTTCCCCAGGTGTGTTTAGACATCATGGCATCCCCCTTTCTTATGGAAGACCTGTTATTGGAAGTGTCTTTCTCGCTCAGGTGATTCTGTCCATTGAGAGGATGTATGTTCATTGAATATCCATTGTGCGGATTTCTCTGTTGTCAAACAATTAGTCATATGCAAACAATGTCATTTAAAGAATGCAAAACTCATGTTTGTCTTGAAATTTTTTTAGAAAATGTGTTTTGTGTAGTAAAACGAAATTTGCAAGAATGTGATATCAACTTAGGATTCGTAATAAAGCCTACAGGATTCAGGATACCTTTGTAATAGTATGCTCTCAAACTAACCCATGCTTCAGCTAGCATTTAAGGGTTATAACGTGGGTTGGTTCATAGTTCAAGAAACAAAGGATAAAGGCTCAAATTTTATTTGTACCCAACCCGCTCTTTGTGATGTTCTTCAATCTTATGCTCAGTTAATTGCGCGTTTAGATCTCGATTTAGTCTGGAATCTTTGCTCTGATACTTGGTGATGATTTGTTTTGAAAAGGCAATCATTTTTGTAATCTTCTTTTTGTCGAGGATTTTTAGTAACCTCTTTTTTTTTCACTTATCCCTTCTTTTGCCTGAACTTTTTCTTTTGTGATTACAGTCAGCGGGATGCCACCAATTTTTCTCTTAAGTATCCTTCATAGGTTTTGACTTAATGGGATTTTATTTCGAGATATAATGACTGCCTGTATTGATGATTATACAGAACGATCATTGTCTTTTGTTTTGGAAGGATGTCTTCGATGCCATTCATTGTGTACGAAGCGGCAGATTGTGACTAAATGTGCCTCTGAATTAACTGAGAAAACTATCCTGCCCCAGGTTATGATTAAGGGTTTTAATTTGTGTGAAAAGAAAAAATCCTACTTCTTTGGCTCTAAAGGGTTGACTAGGGATTATCTTCCTTATAACTCCACTGTTTAGGATTTGAAACAACGCCTGTACATCATCAGCGGGGTCTGTTCAAAAGCATATTGTAGAGATTGTGGTATCATTTTTGTCATCCTCCCTCTAAGGCTTAGAGTTTTTAATCGAGAGTTGAATATCACGAAAAGGAAGTATAGAGAAGTTTAAGCATAGTGAAAACAAATTAATTCAAGACAAACATGTATAATGCATTAATGAAATAACAAAGCTTTGACATGACAATAATTGTTCGAATAAACAAAGAAAATACAGCTTGAGAATTCAAATGAACAAAAATGCTTTCGATCCTAGCCATGTTTTGGCAGGGGAGAAGTGATCATGTTGGGAGTCTTAGGAGGGTCAAATTCAATCTCTTTAGCATCAATCATATCCTGAATTTTGATCTTCAGACCCCAGGAGCCATTTGTATCATGTCCAGGACTATCAGAATGGTATGCGCACCTTTCGTCGTGGTGGTAACTAGGAGAAAAAGTATTGGGATTTCGTAGAGGAGCCTTTAACGCAATCAACCCTGCCTTCAACATGTATTGTAACGCTTGAGCTAGTGACATGTTAATTCTGGTGAACTGTCTCTTAGGCGTGACCTCTTTACGCTGATTCCCCTGTTGGTGTGGTTGCATAGGCGTAGAATTAGAGACCGGTATTGCCCCCACAGATTGATTATGGTCATCTTCCTTATTACGACCCTTCTAGCCATATACAACAATGGCTTCCCTCTTACCAGCAAGTGGCTTCTTCTCAGCATTAGAAGATGCAGCCATCGGGATCTTCCCACTCTTGATACCATTTTCGATCCTTTCTCCAGTCAGAACCATCTCTGTGAATCCAGATGAGGAACTCCCAATCAACAGATTAAAGAACAGGCCAGTCAGAGTGCCCATGAATATATCTACCATTTCCAGATCATTCAGAGGAGGTTGTACCCTGCCAGCTAGATCCCTCCATTTCTGGGCATATTCTTTGAAGCATTCGCTAGAATCCATAGACATGCTTTGAAGTTGTGTACGGGTGGGAGCGAGGTCTACATTGTACTGATATTGCTTATAAAATGAAGTAGCAAGGTCTTCCCAGTTACGAACAATGGATCTCTCCAGTTGGTAGAACCATTCAAGCTGAGTCCCTGACAGACTATCTTGAAAGAAATGAACCCGCAAATTTCTATCAGCGGTGTCGGACTGGATCTTTCTGACATAAGAGCGGAGATGGAGTTTTGGGTAGGACACCTCATCATACTTTGCAAAAATTGGAGCTTTGAACTTCTACGGGATGACCACTCCCGACACCAATCCCAATTCTTCCAAATCCAGCCCATGTATCCTCTGGACTTCCATAGCACTCAAGCGATCTTCCAACTGCTTGTATCTATCCTCAGTGGGAGGATACTGCTCATCGTTGTAGTCGGTATCATTGTCAGAAACTTCAGGACTGGGATTCTTCTCCCTTGCCTCTTCTTCTTAATTCTCCCATTCCTTGGATGAAGAGGTCAAATAGACTTGTTGCTTCAATGGCCCTCTAAACCTTATGCCCATATTCAGAATACCAGCAACCTTCTTCTTTTTCTTTTTCTCTTTCAAGATGAGGTCTTTCAGATCCTCCTACCCTTTTTCCAGATTTATGAACATTTGCTGGAATTGGGCGTTTTGTTCCTCAAGGTCCTTGATGCTTTGCTCAGAAGACATTTCTGCTGAAATAAACAGCGAAGAAGATGAGAAACCTGTAATGGTACCTGCACATGAAATGCTATGAATGGGATGCGTATATAATGATTTCAAAGACTTTGAGAAATTTAAATTTGCGAACCAAAATGAAACAAATATTTTATTAGTTGAATTCAAAGTTCAAATTCCTTTTAGAGGTTACAATTAAAAACAAATCTAAAACTAGAAAAAACAAAATTCCCATGGATGCTTCCTCTTCGTGTTGAGATAAACATTGAGTCCTCTTTCCTAATGAAGATGCTTTGTGAGCTCTAAAACCTTCCTCTCCTGGGCATAGAACTAATCCCTGTAAGTATCCCGCTCTTTCTCCATCTGAATCCAAGACCTCTGTAATTCTCCAAGATCAGTGGGCATATCAGGATAGAGAACCGTGTAAGGAATACCCCATTCAGTAGTAAGTTCCACAATCACTGGTAAAACGTCCATATAGGGTATCATAAGTTTCGGGGCACAAGCTCATACCCATTGGATGTAAGGTTCCATAGGAATGGAAGCCTTATGCCCCAAAGCCTTGGCGCCAGGTCTGTTTACCATGCCCCAAGCTCGTATGAACCTCCAACAATACTCTTGAACGTCATCCTCATAGTTGAATACAATGCCTTCGATAAGTAACTCATGGGGACCATCCCTTCGAGAGTAACCAAATTATCGTAGAGCTAAACAAGGATTATAGGTTATACCCCCTATGATTCCAAGTAACGGGACATTAGGGTACTCCCCGTAGCGGTAAATAATAGTAGTGTTTTCCATAGCTCGGGAGCACCAGAGAATATCCATGTGAGCGAGTGACATTATCCTTTGTGACCAACCTAAACCTTCTTCATTCTTCAGTACGGACTTAGGGAGGTTAGAAATAAACCACCTCGACAGCAATGGCATGCAACACATAAGAACCCCTCTTCTCTTTATGGTACGAGTATGGAGAGCATGCAAAATGTCTTCGAGCAAGGTAGGCACGGGGTTGCGAGAGAGGAAGATCTTGATAGCATTTACATCTATGAATAAGTATGGATTAGGGAATAGTACTAAACCATGGATTAGAAGGGCCAAGACCTCCTCAAAAACATGAAAATCCATATCATCCCAAAACAGCTGGGCCTTGTCTATCAGGAACTTGGCTAGAAAACCCTTGACTCCGCTTCTTATTTCCCAATTAGATACCACGTTTCAGATGAAAAGCTGAGGCAATGACTTCTGGCTTATGAACCACTTTCATACTTGTGAAGGGAAACTGTTCAAGAATGGGTATATCCAACAGCTGAAAGAATTCTTCCATGGTAGGCACCAACTGATAGTCTGGAAAGGTCAAGCACTGGTTCTTGGGATCGAAGAACTGAAAGAGTACACTCATCATCTTTTCATCAAAGGTTGAAGTAACCAGGTTGAGAAGTCGCCCATGTCTCTTAGTGAACGCATAAGTTTAGGAAACCTTTGATACTAGCTCTTTGAGTTGGGCAGGTATCTTCACAAAGCTGATTCGGATAGTGCTTCTACGAACGGAAGCCATGATCTACAAAGCAGAACAAAGATAAATTCCCTCGGTCCTTGAAATGGTTAGTGCAATAAGAATGGATTATATGTTATGATGCATGATATCATGATAAATCATAGGTATAGCGAACACAGACAAATCACACCAAGCTCTTAGGTTTAAGGCTTGCATGAGGTTAAAGGTAAGTACCCTCTTGAAGTTTAGTTGGTTTCAACCTGTCTTATAAAAGTAATCGGGTTCTAAAGATTCTCAATATCACTGACCATCCTTTATCGGGCATTGTTTCAGCTCAAGCAATCTTTTCTTGCAGCCGAAATATCCCTAAAGTCTGGTCTCAATGAGTGTAGAATCGAGTATCAACCAATCCTCAGCTCTATACTGAGGCCGTCTATCTCACTACTTTCTAATGGCCAAGTTTGTTCAACTAAGATTCTAAGGTCCATTAGTGCTTCACCACACCACGCGGCGGCCCCGTATTCTCCTCGTTTCCCCACGAAGTATATCGGTACCAACTAAAGAGCCACAACAACACATCCATCTCTTAAACCATATCGGTTTATGCCATACAACCTCCACGATCTATTGTTGTTTACCTAAAAAGTTCCCCCAAATCCTGGTGTAGGATCTATAGTAACCCAAGCAAAACCCTTTAAGAATAAAGAAAACATACAAGAAAGAAATTTTAAAATGACCTAGATCCTAAGGTAAACCCCACTTTATTTTTTATTCCCCAGCAGAGTTGCCAGTTCTGTGATACGGTGGCAGAACCGACTGTTAATACTGGTTTGCGGTTTTTGTTCGTAAATGTCGCAGTAAGCAAGAGTCGCCATCGACTTTTATTTCATCCAACAAAGGAAAAGGAAAAAGAACACAAAAAAACCATTTTTGAGATGTTTGAGTACGGGGGTAGATTATAGAAAGGGAAGGTGTTAGAACCCTTTCTATCCGTGGTTTTCCACGGGATCTTAGGTACTTTCTCATTTTTAAATTGTTTTTCTGTGTTTGTGTGTACTTGTTTTGAAAAAAATTGTTTTACTTCGTTTTAACCCTTGTTTTTGTCCTAAAGAGTGTTACGATGTTGTTTTTGAAAACTATTTTGAAAGTGTTTGTGTAAAAGAGTTTTTATTGTTTTGAGCAAGTACTTAAGATTTTCTACCTACTCGAAAAAGGATGTTCGTTTTCTCGTTTCCTTTAGACAATGTTATCCTACTATTAAGGAGTAGGTAGCTCCATCATTGGAGTTTTAAGGGATGTTTGAAGGGGACAAATACAGTCACTAAAGCAATAACTAGGAAATCTTAGTAATTACCCTAAAGTCCTAAAGATCTTTCCGAGGCAACATTCAAATGGGTCATTTTTTATCTTTTAGACTGGAGGGCAACCACTAAAATTCCCTATGCTTAGTGACTGTTTACCGAAGGCAACCGAAGTGAGGCAAACCCTAGGAGTGAACATGTGCATGTGTTTATGTTTCAATTAATTTAGCCTTTGCATAATTAGGGTTATCTACCATATTAATTTTCAAGTATTCTTTCCATACAATCCTATTAGCCATGCATCTAGACAGTTGAAAATTGCAGGAATTTAAATTGCGGAAATAGAAATCCTAACTATTACAGGGCCTCGGGGGATGGGGATTACATAACCAATATTGGGGAAATAAGAGCAATAAATAAAACCCTAATTTGAAACTATTACAAACTATCAATAGTTACATTAATTAAAAAAATGGTACGAAAGGAAATAAACGCGCGAAGAATTAAGATGGGAATAAGTCAAAAAGTCCTAAAAATCTAATTAATTAAAATATTTTTTTTGTATTTTTTTATTTGAGAAAATAATTTAATTATAAATTAAACCTAATTTATCTAATTAATTTTAATTAAAAAAAAGAAATAAAATGAATCTAATTAATCTAATTTATTTTTCAACAAAATTAATTTAAATAAATAAAAACCCAACTCTATATTTTTTGTCATTTTTTGATTTTATGATTATTAAAAAAATGATTAATTTTGTATAAAAAATAATTAAACGAATAAAATAAATAAATAAAAAAAGAATTAAATTGGGCCTGGAGGAAATATCAATAGGGGTGTGCAATTCTGAATTTGATAGGCCCAATAACTGGCCATCCCAATCCCTGCACTGAATCCCATGTGATGCTCTTCTGATGGTGCACCCTGGTCCTTCAATGGTAGGCGTTGGATATGGAAAGAGGTGCATCCATTGGATGGATGATGGTAGCGCATGGTGAACGCTTGGGTGGGAGATACACAGGATCCTGCATTGGAGAATTAAAACAAAGAAAATGTTGGGACCTGGGATCGAACCCAGGTCTTCACACTCACCACCAACGCACCATACCATCTGTGTTGTCCTTCTTATTTGTCAATGCAACAATAATAATGAATAATATATAAAACATGAGGGGTAGCTGGAAAACACGCGTGCAATTCAAATGGTCAAATGGGGTTCAGACAAGTTATTATCTTCTTCCTCCTTTATCGTATTAGATGCATAATCTATACCCACAGACATCTTCCATGGCTAAAAACCTGTAAATCTCAAAAATCCAACACAGGCATGATAAATCAATTATGGCTACACCAATCAATTTGCTTTGACGTCACGAGTACGAGGGTACCCTTTGTTTAGACCAATTTCACCTATATGATAAACCCCTAAAATGCAAGAACAAAACCTAGCAATGACAGTTATGGATATATGCATCAAAATACAAAATTAAATAAACCAAAACACTCTAAATGCTCATACAAACATAATGTTGTGTTAAATAATGGTTAATCATGCGTAATTTTTAAAATACAATTCAAGCTAGGGAAGGCAAACCGTGGGTCTGTAGCGTGCGTTTCTGGGCGTGAAAAGGCTTGCAAATGATGGAGATACGTTCTTGAGATGTCCAACAATCTATTGGCAACGTTAGAATGGCTAGAATTGGCCTCCAAGCTTCAAACTGATTCACTACTTTTTTGCAAAAAATTGAGTTTGTTCTTGGTGTTTCCACGGCTGCAACCCTTTCTTCTGCACTTGGTCTTCCTCAATATATATCCCTGAATGAATTAGGGTTATAAAAACTACATGTATGTTTGAAAATTTTAAAGATTTGATCTCATTCCTTCCCTTTATTATTTGTTTCCAGATTAGGCCTAGCCATGCCATTCTTGTGCCAATCCACCTTGATTCGATTTGATCCTGATATGTCAACATAATTAGCTTGTGATCCTGTCCAAAAATTAGATCAAAACAAATCTTTGTTATTAGTTGTCATTTATTTGATTTAATTCAATTTTTAATTAATAAAAAAATCAAAATAAAATGGAAAATGAAGAAAACAATGTGTGGGTGATTATTTGGGTCGTATACCATGTTATGAGTGAGGTGCAGGCATAAAAAGTTAGGCCCATTTGGCAAAAAATGCATCTTTGAGCACATTTGACTTTTGGCAATTTTGCAAAAATGTTCAACTTTGACAAGGCATATCCCTTCCAATTTTAACCCTAGAGAGGTTTTATTGGACTTTTTAGAAAGTTTAGGATGTCTCCTAAACAACCCTTTTGGTCTCATCTCAATTGGGTTTTCCATGTTCATGTAAGAAGCTTTGACCTAAACAGTGTTTTTGTTGACTTTTCAAAAGGACCTATAATGTAGAAATTCATATCTTTTTGTGAGTGCATGTTTGAACTTGAGGGCTGAAGATTAATTGTAGGGAGTTGCATCCTCTTCAAAATGAGCCTTCGATGGAAAATTTATGATAAAGTATGAGGAAGTTATGCTTGGTCAAAGTTTGGTTGATTTTTCTTGAGAAACCCTAATTTAGCAACTTTTGAGTTTTTGATGAATTAGGAGCATTCCTTGAGGTATCATGATCAACCCCTGATAAAATGATGAAAGTTACTTCAAAATGTTGATGTTGACCAAAAATTTTAAGGTTTGACTGTGTGTGGGCCAGAGTTGACTTTTGACCTAATATAGTCGATTCTCAAGCATTTGAGCAGCTGACTGAGCAAACTTTTTGTGCAAGGTATCAGATTTGACATGGATGACCTTGAGATCATATTAGGACCTTGGAAAGAATTTGAGGCCTTTGGATTACACACATCCTGATGAAAATGGAAACCCTAATTTGAGACACATTGCCTTAAGAGAGAGTTTATCTGGTCAACTCTTGGGCAACCTTGAGCAAATTGAGGATCTCAATGGGCATGTGCTGAGTAAAATGAGAGGGCAAATTTTGGGGTACAACACTACCCAAAAAGCAATAAAGGGCAGTGTTCTAGCCAATCACCTTACTCATCAGGCTATGGATGACTACCAATCCCTGAAATTCGAGTTCCCAGATAAAGACATCATGTTGGTAAACAATTTTGAAGAACTCAGACCATATGACGGACCTGAACAAGGATCCCGGTGGATCTTAGTTTTTGATGGAGCTTCCAACGCACTCGGCAATGGCATAGGTGTCGTGATCATATCCCCTGAAGGATGTCATACTCCTTTCACTGCAAGACTTTGTTTTAATTGTACCAATAATATGGCGGAATATGAAGCGTGTATTATGGGTCTCAAAGCCACCATAGATTTGGGAATCAAGTCCTTAAAGGTATTTGGAGATTCATCCTTATTCATCAGTCAGATCAAAGGAGAATGGGACACGAAGCACCCTAATCTCATCCCTTACAAAGAACATGTGTTGACATTAATCCCATATTTTGAAGAAATTACTTTGAGCATTTTCCACGAGAGGAAAATTAATTAGCGGACACGCTAGCCACTATGTCATCAATGTTTAAAATCAAGTGGGATAACGAGGCTCCCCAGATCACCATTGAGCGGATGGATAAACCAGCTTACTATCACGAGATCTATACTGATGAAGTAGTGGACACGCCTTGGTTCCATGAAGTTAAGAGGTATCTCGAGGCCCAAGAGTATCCGGAGGGAGCTTCAGTCAATGATAAGAATTCTTGAGAAGATTCTCTGCTAAGTTCTTCCTCAGTAATGGCATTCTCTACAAGCACAACCACGACTCTACTTTGCTTCGTTGTGTAGACAAGAATGAGGCAGACAAGATAATGGTTGATCTACATGAAGGCACTTTTGGCACCCATTCTAGTGGGCACACGATGGCTAAAAAGATCCTACGGGCGGGGTATTACTGCTCTACCATGGAAGCAGATTGCCATCAGCATTCACGAACCTGTCACAAGTGTCAGATCTATGCTGACAAAGTACATGTGCCTCAAGTTCCTCTAAATGTCCTGACTGCTCCCTGGCCATTCGCGATGTGGGGCTTCTACATGATTGGAGAAGTCAAACCTACAGCTTCTAATGGAAACCGGTTCATCTTGGTTGCCATTGACTACTTCACGAAGTGGGTTGAGGCAGCTTCTTTCGCTTCTGTTACCAAGAACATTGTGGCACGTTTCATCAAACATAATCTCATCTTTCAGTATGGTATCCTGGATAGAATCATTATAGATAATGGTACCAATCTCAACAATATTATGATTACCTCACTATGCGCGCAATTCAAGACCCAGCACCATAACTCTTCTCCTTACCGGCCAAAGATGAATGGTGTTGTTGAAGCTGCAAATAAAAACATCAAGAAGATCATACAAAAAATAACAGTGGCCTACAAGGACTAACATGAGATGTTACCATTTGCTCTCCATGGTTACCGTACCACGGCGCGCACGTCAACAGGGGAAACTCCTTTCTCTTTGGTATACGGTATGGAAGCTGTCCTACCAATTGAAGTTCAAATACCTTCTCGGAGAATCATAAAATATGCAGGGCTGAATGAAGATGAATGGATTCAAACTCGACTTAACCATTTGAACTTGATTGATGAGAAGGGGCTTACGGCTGTCTGTCATGGTTAGATGTACCAAAAATGTATGATCAAACTTTTAACAAGAAGGTCAGACATCAGGTATATCGGGTTGGTGACTTGGTAATCAAGTGTATCATATTTCCACAAGGTAATCCCAGGGGCAAATGGACTCCTATATACAAAGGACCATTTGTGATCAAAAGCATATTCTCTGGTTGAGCAATGATCTTAACCACTATGGATGGCGACGACCTTCCGCATCCTTTAAACGCGGACATAGTCAAAAGATACTACGCATGAATAAAGACCCGCTAGGTCGATTGGCTTAGGCAAAAATTAGGGCATCCCGGCGAAACGAAAAGGTTTGGGAAAAAATTAGGAATAAAATACAAAAAAAAATCTGTACACCCGGCAAGCTGAAAACCCGAAAGGGCGGTTTGGGCAAAAAAGGGTATTCCGGTGGACTGAAAACCCGAAAGGGCGGTCCAGGAAAAAGTTATGGAATTAAAGCGTATGACTATGTCCTGTTGAATCACCTTACAAACAACCTTCAGTATCGACTGAAAAACTCAAACGGTTCTAATCAATCCAATCAGCTTTGGACAAAGCAGCAAGTGGACGAGACGCTCAGAGACATGAAGGCTATAGCAGAATGGGAACCCCATGGGATTATTTCATATAGCTATCTTTTCTTTGTATCAATTTTCATTTACTATGAAGACACTCCCTTACTATGATGTTCGTCTGATTGTACAAAAAATACTTATTCAAGTTAATACAAAGATATTCCTTTGAAAGTGCAAAACTATCTGTTTTTCTTTTATTTCCGTGTTTTGTTTGCAAAAATGTCCAATGATTATTTTTGAACATATGCATTTGAACGTAACTACTGTTTACAAATGAGAAAAAAAAGGGGGGAACAGAAAATAGAAAGACAATCACTAATGGTTTAAGAAATAGGATAGTATCTATAGACCATTCCATAAAATCCCCCGCAGGTACTTTTTCCAGCAAGAGCGGAAAACGGGAACTCCCACTACAGGATCAGTAATGTATCTCCAGTATGCATCCTAATGGTATCAAGTTCTCTCACATATCCGACGGAACAAAACTTCCAGTTACCCCTCCGAAGATTCCCCAGTGAAAGTTTCCCAGTTTCTCAGGGTTCCCCAGCAGGGTTTCATGAGGTCCACAAGCAATGCACGGCGTTTCCCTTCCACAACAGAGTTAATTTCTCTAATAAATAGAAACTCATCCATCAACACTTCAACTTAAAAATATGAATACTTACACTCCTCATTCCCAACAGTACTCAGGGATCTATTTTCTCCGACTCCAGCAACACTACGACATAACAATTAATGTGTCCATACATTACATCCATCTGTCATAACATTGATAACACAGATGCATACAACACAATCTCATTTATTTTGAGAAACAACATTATACCGTGCATTTCATACATCATGGCATTGCATGCAACTAACCCTTCACCTTTTCAGGAAAGATCAATCAAAAGAAAATTATTGTCAAATTTTCAACAAGTCAATTATAAACCAATTCCTGAGAAAGGACTGGTCGACCATCTACATAACAGATATTTCCTCCAGATCCCTGCCGGTTCAATTTAGATCTCTCAACGGTTTATTCTGATTCTTTCTCGCAAACGTCTT
Organism: Vicia faba; assembly: GCA_948472305.1. Lineage (NCBI taxonomy): Eukaryota > Viridiplantae > Streptophyta > Magnoliopsida > Fabales > Fabaceae > Vicia > Vicia faba. Next base: position 590,925,438 of record OX451735.1, read on the forward strand.
CTCTGGTTCAGATAAATCTCTCAACAATTTGTTCTGATTTTTCTCCAGATCCTTGTCGGTTCAGTTTAGATCTCTCAACGGTTTATTCTGATTCTTTCCCGCATACGTCTTCTCTGGTTTAGATAAATCTCTCAATGATTTATTCTGATTCTTCTCCAGATCCCTGCCGGTTCAGTTTAGATCTCTCAACGGTTTATTCTAATTCTTTCTCGCAGACGTTTTCTCTGGTTCAGATAAATATCTCAACGATTTATTCTGATTCTTCTCCAGATCCCTGCCGGTTCAGTTTAGATCTCTCAACAGTTTATTCTGATACTTTCCCGCAGACGCTTTCTCTTGTTCAGATAAATATTTCAACAATTTGTTCTGATTCTTCTCCAGATCCCTGTCGGTTCAGTTTAGATCTTTCAACGGTTTATTCTGATGCTTTCCCGCAGACGTCTTCTTTGGTTCAAATAAATCCCTCAATGATTTATTCTGATTCTTCTCCAAATCCCTGCTGGTTCAGATAAATCTCTCAATGATTTATTTTGATTCTTTCCTAGTAGGCACTTTCCCTGGTTCAGATAAATTGCTCAAAGATCTACTCTGATTCTCTCCAATTAAAGAATATTCAAGACCTCTTTTGGTTCAGTTTAAACCTCTCAACAGTTTATCCTGATACTTTCCAAATGAACATTTCTGGTTCGAGTAAATCACTCCAAGATTTATTTTATTCTTCCCATTCAAACAACGTATAAGACTTCTGCTAGTTTCAGATGAATCGCTCCAAAGATTTATTCTGATTCTTTTCCAGTTGAAATCAAGTTCAGACTTAGTCCATTTACTGTCAACAATCACCTTTGGATGGAATCTACAAGCCCATCTCCGGAAAATCTCCATCATTCCTCCAAAGGGCATCTATAAGCCCATTCACAATTCATCTTCAAGTGCAAATTTTTGGGCACTCTAGTGTTCAATCATCTTCCACCTTCAAGTCACGAATGGAGAATCCGCCAATCTAACTCTTCATGTTTAAGAAGATTGAACAGGGGAAGCTGTTGTATCCCAAAATTTTCCCTCTCATTTATCAAGTAATTTCTCACAAGATCTCCTTTGGTTCAAGACTGCACTTGGGTTGATCAGCTCAAGACACCTCCTCAAGCTCTGATGAGTGAAAATTAGGGTTTGAGATTGCACAAGGATAATTGAACTTTTAATGCCTCATATGACTTTCATGGATCATTATGGACCCTCAAGATTTCTCATGTCATGTTTCAAGTCTTGGATCACATTTTACTCAATCAATTGATCAGTTGACCTAAAAATCAACTATATTGGGGGAAAAGTCAACTGTGGTCAATTTACAATCAAACTTCATAATTTTGTATCCATGTCAACATTATGAACTCATATATGTCATTTGATCATGTTTGGACCATAATTCCTCAAGAAGTTGGATCAGATCATTAAAAGGGCAAAATGGTCAAAATTAGGGTTTTGACTAAGAAATGGCAATTTCTGATTTTTTTTTACCTAGAAAAAGGTTGATTGGGTGGAAACATGATCTCAAGGATTCAATTTTATCATTTTGACCTAATGGCATGACTCAAAACATTGCTCAAGGTCAATTGATTGATAGTTGATTTTCAGGCAACTGATCAAAAGTCAATTGCACACTGAAAAGTCAAACTTTGACTTTTTGGTCAAAATCAAGTGTCAAAGATCATAACTCACCAAAACATGTCAAAATATGAAACTTTTTCATCAAGAAATCAAAAAAGTCAAGATTTCATTTTGAAAAGTCAAAGTTTCCAAACTTAGAAATTTTTCTAAGTGTTGAAAACTTCATGTTTTTTCACAACTTTGAGCCATCTTTTCATCATAATGCATGATGATTCAAAGAAAACTTTCAAAATGAAAGTTGTAGATCTCAATGAGATATAAAACATTGATGAACACAACTCCTCCTAGAAATGTATGGATTTCAAGTTATGATTTTGTGAATACATGTTCATGAACTTGGAAACTTAGTGAAATTTTGCCCTAGTTTAGGGAGGATTTTGACCTAACTTCATGGCAATTTTTCACATAGTTCCAATGGGAATTTTCAAAAGTGACCAACATAGGGGTTGTAGAGAATATTACAAGCTTTCCAAAATGTCCAAAAAATCATTGAGATCATGTTTGAGCAAGGAGAATCGAAGGCATGAAGTTGGCATTTCATTCTTGAATTATAGGTCATTTCCATGATGAACAAGAATTCAAATCCAAGCCTAGGCTGCATAATCTTTGCTTTACAGGCCTCAAACTTGTTTGGCACTCCATAATTAAATGTTTACACAGTTGTTAGAAGCTTCAACTCAAGCATTCAATGCATTGCCCATGCTTAATTTCATTTTAGGAAGAAAGTAACCATTCCATTCTAGTAAAGTTGCTTTAACCATAAAATCAGTTTTGTCTTGAGCATTGAACTTGTCCTTTCTGCACAAGCTTTCCTTACACAATCAGAATAAGCATGTTTAAAGGTTACAACAACCCTACAAGCTTGGTACTTCACATTGAAACAAGATGTTACAGGCTTGCTTCAAAAACAAGCAAAATCCCATAACTTGTACTGGTGTGATTCTGACCCTCTCAAGCCTCATAATATTTTCTATACATATGCACAAGTCATTTACAAGCAAACAGACGCAGGCTTAAGCCCCCAAACTCCCTAGAACTCAGAATCACACACAAAAACTCCATTGTTACATAATCTGACCAAAAACTTGAAACTCACATCTCCCTCGTGTGTTTCCAAGCCTTTTGGTTCCTAAAGCTTCTAAACATCAAATACAAACCATCCAAAGTCCTTTTGCCCAATTGTAACACTTCCATCATCAAGTTCCATTTTCAAAAACAAGGGTCTACAACTTGACTTCTCCAGAACTCCTCAGCCACTTTCTACTCAGGCCAAGCATCACATTAGCTTCCTGGGAACTTAAGGAAGCTAACCCAATCACTAGAACTCATTGAAAGATGCTCTAACTCAAAACACGATACCCTCTTGCAAGGTGAGTTTTCTGATTTTTTAACTCCTTATATAGGCATTGTTAAGCTTTCATTTTCAAAGATAAAATGTAAACCTCATTGCCACGAAGCTGTACATATCCATAGTTTGCATTTATATGGTCTGAGCTGTGAGAATTTTGGAGTTGAAGTTTCTGAAATTTTTAAGTTTTAAATTAGGTCCAGAAAAATTCTCTCATCTTGGATTTATAGCTTTAGTTATTTATATGGTTGGATTCGTGGGAAGAAATGTGTTGTACCCTAAATTTTGCCCCTAACTTTTTCAGTCGCACTTTCATACCATATTTTATCATTCAGTCACAATCATTAATAAATAGCTTCATTCATCACATTTGCATCATATCTTTAAGTTGCTTTTGTGTTGTTGACTAACTTCTAATCAAAATACACAAAAAATATTTGTCTTTGTCTTTGCATATTTGTGTTTTGTAGGTACCGAGTCAAAGAATATGGCAAATAAGGTTTTCCGGTATTATTTCCCTAAAATCTCTATTTGCGAAGAAAAAAAGAATTAAAAAATTTTCATTTTTTTTCACTGTACAATCGATTGCTCCTAGAGCGCAATTGATTGCAGAAAGTGAATTTTGTGCAATTTTTGGAAAAAATACACTGTGCAAATCGATTTGCACTGTAGTGCAATCGATTTGAATAGAGTGAAAATAAAAAAAAAATCAGCATTTTAAAATTGTCAAATTTTTGGCTCCAATTTTCCTTCATTTGAAAGATGTATAATTAATTCAAATTTTAGTGCCAATTTTTCATTTTTAAGAAGAATTATCATTAATTCAAATTTTGGCTCTAATATTTGAAAGAATTATCATTAATTCAAATTTTGGCTCCAAGAATCAATTACCAAATTACCACTAATCCCAATCCTAAACTCTATAAGTAGAGCCCCCATCTCATTCGAATTTCAAGCTTTTGATAGCCAAATCCACCTTGCTAAAAAATCTCTCAAATCTCTCCATCTACCAAATTCACTCAAAGCTCCATTTTCAAAAAGTTAGTAAGCTTTGCATTGAAGCTTACTAATCTTTGAGCTAAATCTTCATCCAAACACTTTTTCTCCATCAATTCTCTACATCCAAGCTTGGTCAATTGATTCTTGTGGTTGAATTGAAGCAAATTCTTGAAGTTGTTTTGATAATTCTCTAGATCTACCTTTGGTAAGTTTGGATAATTCATCTTTCACAATGTGATCTCTTGGTGATCTTTGGGATTGATTCTTTGAGCATTATTTTGTGATTCCAATGGTGTTATTTTCTCATAATTTGATGGAATTTTCGTGCTCAATTGGATCCATGATCATAAGGTGTTTGATGGAAAGTTTGAACAAGAAATTGGCCTTTTAAAATGCTGTTTTTGGCTGCTGTTCTGTGTGCAATCAATTTGCACTATGTGTAAATCGATTTACACAGCACGATTTTGCACAAATTTTTGAAAATTATACTGTGTAAATCGATTTAAATAGTAGTGTAAATCGATTTACACCAGAATAAAATGTGTTTTTTGCCTTGTTTTGGGGCAGCTTTGATCCAAAATGCTTTTTTTACACACTCCTTTTGATTGTTGGTTTGGATTGCAATTTTAAATGTCCAATTTGTCTTTAAACTCAATGGACTTTGTGATGTAGATGAAGTTGGATAAATGTTCATCAATTCAAATCTACCTAAGAGTGAATTATTTAATTCATTTTTGGTGCTTTAGATTAATGATATGTTTAGTGCTTTAATCCATCTAGAGGAGTGGTTGAATTTAAAGATGAAAGAATTTTGAAATGGTGATCCAAATTAGCTTATCATTTCCCTCCCTCTTCATCTTATCCCTTTCTTTTTTTAATTGTGCTACATGTTAAGGGATGGTGATCTCTATATCATTTATCCAAACATGAAGTACATAGATTGTTATTGACCGACCTCAAAATAGGTGCGACTTCTACATAAGTCCACTTACGATTGCTTAACATAGCGCTAAATTTTGTCCCGATTCGAATAAATGATCATTCGTGGCCAAAACTTATGATTGCAAGCCCAAGTATGTTAATTTGATCTCTTTGATCCAATAACCTTGAGATTCATTGTGTAGAGGCTTTGGTTCTACCAATCCTCTGATGGATCTACAACACCTTTGGTCATCGCGGATCACTTAAACATCGTTGATCATTACATGTTGCCTTGTGAGAATTCCAAAATGGATGATGTACTTGAAAAAAAGAAAATGCAACTTGTTGTGTAGAGGCTTTGGTTCTACCAATCCCCTAATGAGTTCCAAATGCAAGTTTCAAGATGGTCATCCAACTAACCACTAATTACTAACAATTAACTTTACTTTACGCTTTTATTTTTATGCTTTATGTACCATTTACTTTTAGCATCTTACATTTCATGATATTTTCATCTTTGCTCACTTGAGCATTTACTCTTATGCAATTTTTATTTTGCTCACTTGAGCTTTTCTTTTCCTTTTAAAGACACCTAATAATCAACATGAACCATAAAAATCTTTAATGATACTTGGACTACATGGTTACTATCCTTTGCATTATGGAGTGATGGACTTCTTGGACTTAGGATTAGAGACCTTGGCCTATCTTGGAGACTTTGTGACTTTATTTGATATTTTGTCTGGAGTTCTTGAGGTTTACCTCAAGACATTGGGTTGTTTGTTTGTTTTGTGTGCAGGTTATTGTGATTACATGCTTTGCTTGTAATCTGGAATTCACCCGTATACAACTGTTACTCTGCCCAATTTTAGCGAAGACTAAATACACTTGAAGTTTGGTTCTCTCAAGAGGTCTAGCATCTTGCTTGCTTGGTTTCAATCCGAAGAATGGGAATTCTACATTGGCTCATAATGTCAAGTATCTGCTTCATGTTGGTTAGACGGTTCTCTTCCTTAGCTTTTACCTTATGCTTTAGGATAGTCCCTTCATCTCCTCCCATCTTCTTTAATTTTAGAAACCTTCTCATCTTGTTTCAAAATCTTCTTTGTTTTTAAACTAAAACCTCTTTCATAATAAACCTCGACCTTGTCGAGTGCCTTTTCTTTTAAAAATTTCTTTTCTTTAAACAAACTTCAATTCACTTAATCATGCTTTGACATCTTCCAAAATTAACAAAACAATTCAACACATTCAAACTCTTTTGTGCGCCCGAGCACCTTTTACATTCAAAGCTTTTTTCAAGGTGAAACATGATTCATTGATAGTCGAGCAACATTCTCACATCCCTATGGTTATAAAAGTGTCGACCTTTCCACTTGAGTACTAGAGGCGTTCTCAAACCCTCACTCTTTTTGACGCAGGGTCCATCTTTCTTATACCTTGTGGGCGTTAGTCGAGATTTCTCTCCTAACAATGACGACTTGTCTCCTTGTTTAAAAAACAATCAACGAACAAGTCTTTTCTAGATGAACTACGTGTACCCTGATCCCCTATTGCACGAAAGGTGGTACGTAGGCACTAAAGGTTCGCAACCGCGGAGGGTGCAAAAATCACAAAAATATTTCTTTTCTCACCTCCACCATCCATTTTATATACAACACATTTTTATAGCCAAAATATACAGATTTTTTCAAAGAGGTTCCTGCGGAGTACCGTAGATGTTTAGGATGCTAATACCTTCCCTTTGCATAACCAACCCCCTTACCTTGAATCTTTCCCCCTCTTTTTGGGTTATTCTCTCTTTTCCCATTCCTTTGGAAACAATAAAGCGCGGTAGCGATTTTATTTTGATTTGTATAAAGTCTAGTCAATCCAATGGCTTAGTCTTGCACATTTCTACCGCTACAGAAAAAAATGGCGACTTCACTGGGGAAAGATTGACCTCTTGCTGGTCCATCCCTAAGTGGGTTAAACCTATCTTTGTTTATATCTGTATATGTGCTATTGTTGTTTATGTGTTATATTTTGTATATATGTTTGTCTGGATTCTCTTGGTTTACAGGGTGCTTGGGGATTTCTCATAAGTCCTATACCCGGACTTGGGCAAACTTAAGATAGGACGGGCGGTATAGTCATGTTAACTTTGAGGGAGTAATCCCAAAAAAGGAGGCATGAGATCCCCCACTCAGTGGAGGCCCCTTTGACTGTAGTGTTGTTTACCGAGTAATCGGGAAGACGTACTGCTTTCGACCTGGGAGCCTGCGAAGCTGAGGACCGTAGATTACCTAACCCATCTTGGCCTTTTAGGTGTAGTGTGGAAGTTATGACAGAGTAATCCGGGAGTAGTTGTCACGCGATACTACACTCGGACGAGTTTTTCTTGAGAATATTACTAACTACCGAGTTAATTGGGACGTTTGTAATATCCAAAGGAAGGATGTAGACTCTGGGAACCTCTTAGAACCTTGTTCGGCAGGTGATAACCATTAGTCCATACCTTATGGGTTGTACCTTTGACTCCAGGCTCGTGACTCTGAACCGTGTGATCTTGTTACTGTGCAGTGCATTGCATAACATTGCATATCATTTGCATCCTCTGCATCATTCTGCATACATCCAGGTTGTTCAGGATCTTATTCCCAGTTGCTTCTTCCTTCCAGTTAGTCGTCTACCGTCAAGCTGATTCCTCAACATAACTACGGGACTAGAGTTGCTGTCAGGTTGAGAATGGAAAACCAAGAACAACACAACATGGAAGTCAGAATGGAAATCGACGAGTTAAAGTCAGGCATGGCCAAACTTACTGAGATGATGTAAGTCCTGATTTCCAGAGGAGAGCCACCTCAAAGGACTGTAATATCTGAAATACCAACTGCTGCTGTTGACACTCAACTTATCCAGCATACATCTACTGCATGGCCAGAGTTTGGGTTACCTCAGAACTACTCTCCGCCTGTTGCCATTATTCTAATGGTTGGTTAGTCTTCTCGACCAGTCTTTCAAGCTCCAGTTTTCACTGAACCTCAGCCAATCGTTCATACTGCTTCTCGTCAACCTGGTGCACAAGCTGCTTTTGGGAATCCTCTCTTTGAGTACCATGCTGCCAGTTCTCGAAGTGTGAGCCAAGGAGAATTTGGTGAGTTTGAAGAGTTCAAAGAACAGTATCAAACTTTAGAAAAGAGACTCAAAGCTATGGAAGGAAATGAGTTCTTCAGTGTTGATCCTAACAATATGTGCTTGGTTTCTGATCTGGTTATGCCTGCAAAGTTCAAGACTCCTGAGTTTGAGAAATATAAGGGGCATACTTGTCCAAGAAGTCATTTGGTGACGTACTTTCGAAAGATGTCTGCTTACACCAAGAATGACAAGCTGCTTATCCATTGTTTCCAAGACAGTCTGAGTGGAGCTTCATTGAAATGGTATATGGGACTTGAGAAAGGTCGTATACAATGCTTCCAAGATCTTGTTGATGCTTTCATAAAGCAATACAAATACAACCTCGACATGGCACCTGATCGTCGCCAACTACAAAATATGTTTCAGAATGAGAAAGAATCTTTCAAGGAGTATGCTCAACGATGGAGAGAAATGGCATCTCAAGTTGAACCACCTCTGGCAGAGAAAGAGATAACTGGTTTGTTCATGGATACTTTGTCCCCTTTCTTTTGGGAGAAGATGATTGGTAGTGTGTCTTCCAGCTTCACAGACCTGGTGACTATTGGCCAAAGATTAGAAGAAGGAATCAAGAATGGTAAAGTGTCTAAAGCTGCTGAATCTTCTAATGGTGCAAAGAAATACCTTGGGAACTTTCAGAAGAAGAAAGAGGTAGAAGCCAATGTTGTCTCGACTGAGAGAAAAGGACCTCGCCGTAGGCCTCAATACACTTATCAACCACAAGTAGCAGTTGTTACTCCTGCGGTCAATGCTCAACCAGTTCATGTCCCTCAACGACAGAATATTGCGCAGAATCATAATCGGAATAGGGCTCAGTTTGATCCCATCCCTATGACGTACACTGAATTGTATCCTGCATTGGTGCAGAAAGGATTGATTATAAATAGGCCTCTGATTCCTCGAAATCCTCCTCCAGCCGGGTTCAGATCTGACCTTCACTGTGAGTTTCATCAAGGAGCTGCCGGTCATGATTTAGAAAGTTGTTATACTTTGAAAAACAGAGTGCAAGAATTGGAAAAAACCAATTTTCTTACTTTCAAAGAGGCAGGTCCTAATGTCATCAACAATCCTTTGCCAAAACAAAGTGGCTGAAGACTGAGTCGGGATACCCTCAAGTCACTTCCTAAAGCTAGTGTTTCAGACAGGACAACTCATCCTTGTTACTGATTAGTCACTAGGCCATGTTTCTTTCTGTTTCCATTTTTCCTTTGTTTATGATAAAATTGTTTCTTTCAAATACTGTTTATACTTTCATGTTAAGTTTAATGAAATGAGCATTGCAATATTTTGATTCAAATAATTTTTCATTTACTACTTTCAAATATATTTCTCTTGTTTACTCCCTTTATCAAGATTTTGTTTATGCAAAGATTTGAGGGAGGATGATGAAAACGAAATACCCATAATTGTTGCTGGTATGCTTTCGAATAAAACTTTGCTGAGGATATACAGGCATTGTTTCAACTCCCAAACACTGGAGAAATAAGGAAGTTAATCCCTCATTCACCCCTTTGAGCCTAGAAGTTGGAGTTTCTTTCTATACAGAAAAACCCGCAATCTTAACCCGGGGATGGGTAGTTCTCAGTTAATTTGGTTGTGCATTCAATTACAAGAGAAATCAGGCAAGACACCTTTCAACAAAGGTCGCGATCAAGCTTTCCTTTGCACACAGCAAGAAGTGTCAAAGATGCTCCCAAACAAAAAAATGACGAAGATAGTTCCCCGTAATCATTGAGCAAGGCAGTCATTATCTTTCCAAAAAAAAAAGGAAAAATGAAATGAAAATAAAATCAACAGAAAAATCCCGCTAAGTCAAAACCTATGAAGGAGACTTAGGCAAAAAAACTGGGGCATCCCGCTGACTGTAATCTCAAAAGAAACAGTTCAAGCAAAAACTGGGGCATCCTGCTGACTGTAATCTCAAATGAAACAGTTCAGGCAAAAGTTGGGAATAATAAATTCAATCAGAAGAGGTCTTCAAATCCTCAAAATTCTCCACCAGAGTTGACAAAAGTCCTCAAAACAGCAAAAATATGTAAGAAGAAATGATTGTCATTCTCAAGAATCCTTTAGTTTCTGAGCCATCGTCATTTCTGCCATCAGTGCAATTCCAAAATCTCTTGGAACCTGAATGCATAGTCTGAATTAACTGAACGCAAGACTGAAGAACATCATGAAGATTAGGTTGGGTACAAATAAACTTTGAGCCTTTATCCTTTATTTCTTAAACCGTGAACCAGGCCACGTTACAACCCTCAAAAGACCTAATTGAAGCCAGGTTTCTTGTGAAAGCATACTACAGCAAGGTTGCGTAAACTGAGTCCTATGATATTTTGCGAATCATTTTTTTTGGTTTCATACCTTTGTTTTCACTTTAAAAGTATAAACCACTATGTTTTAACCAGTGATGCATTTTCTATACACCAATAACATCATTTCAAAAATGATTTTGGATTCAAAACTTTTGCATGAACTTTGCATTAAAAATACCATGTTTGAATAAACAATTTTGCTTGCAAACAAGCTTTCCTCATCAAGGAATTTCAAACAGCTGAGAAACTTGGTCAGTGACCCTATCAGGGGAAAGTATCTTCCAGATCCTGTTGTGAATCAGTTCAAGATTTACTGCTCAATGCAAGTTTTCTCACAATTGGCCAGCCAGGAAATCATTTTCAAGACTCATACAGGGGCATTTATTTACAACAATTATCTCAAGAAGTTGAAGACATGATCAGTTTATCGGCAATAGTCATTTCAGAACTGAAGCCGTGATCAGCTTATTTCCAGCGAATTTTGACTGAACCCATGATCAGTTTATCTTCAACAGTCAGCTAATCTGGGATAAGTCCCCAAGCAGCTCTCCGTGTCTTTCCTCAGAAGATCATCAGTTCAATACAGTTTACAAGTGTGACAAATTTTGGTTCAAGACTTTTTTCTTCCCAAACAATTTGGCAGAGTTCTCTGTGTTGAGGAATCAAACTTCCAATCTTACCTTCACAAAAGAGTCAAACTCCATTGTCATACACATCGGCATTACCTGCATAGATCATTCACATATCATGAATAACAAAATTCATACATAATGCATAGAAAGAGTGTTTCATCCTCATTTTCATTTTCCAAGGTCTTATTGCAGTTGACATGTCACCTTGAGATCAAAGTCCAACTTACTTGGCACCTACCAAAGCAAACATCAGTTTCAGTTGTTTCTCTTTTTTCATCCAAAGCCAGTATTGGATGTTGTTACCTTTTTCTTCATTCAAAGCCAATATTGAATGTCAAGATCTCTTTTTCATCCAAAGCCAGTATTGGATGTTGTTACCTTTTTTCTTCATTCAAAGCCAATATTGAATGTCAAGATCTCTTTTTCATCTAAAGCCAGTATTGGATGTTGTTACCTTTTTCTTCATTCAAAGCCAGTATTGAATGTCAAGAACCCTTTCACTCATTCAAAGTCAGTATTGTATGTTGTGATCTTTTCTCTCGTCTAAAGCCAGTATTAGACGTTGAGTTTTCTCTTCATTCAAAGCCAGTATTGAATGTCAAGATCTCTTTCACTCATTCAAAGCCAGTATTGGATGTTGTGATCTTTTCTCTCATCTAAAGCCAGTATTAGACGTTGAGTTTTCCCTTTATTAAAAGCCAGTATTGGATGTCGTGTTTCTTTTCCGTCCAGCGTCTTTCTTGGACGACTCTGATGTAGCTTCAAATTTGGTCTCATCCTACATCTAATGTTCTTCTAGATGTTTCTGATTGCCTTTTCCAGAGAGTTGCTCGCCTCATTCAATGCCATTCTTGGATGTTGCTGCTTTCCTTCTCGAGTTTTATCTCTTTTTTCCAAGTATTACTGGTTACTCCTTGTCACCCTGACAGATATCCAGAAGTATCTTGTTGTTCCCCGACGTGTCTTTTCCATGTCATTCCATCTGAACTACCATAAGTTTCCAGTTTCGAGTCTTTCCATATTTCCACAAAGTCTGTCTCATCTCATACATCATTCAAAAATATATGTCAAAAAAGAGTCCATGCATTCATTCATAACATATGCTACCATCTCGTCGCATCAGGGAAAAATTCAGGTCTGTTTGTATTTAATTACTTTCCGCCTAACTGGCAGAAAGATAATTAAATAGGGGCAGCTGTTATACCCTAAATTTTGCCCCTAACTTTTTCAGTCGCACTTTCATACCATATTTTATCATTCAGTCACAATCATTAATAAATAGCTTCATTCATCACATTTGCATCCTATCTTTAATTTTCTTTTGTGTTGTTGACTAACTTCTAATCAAAATACACAAAAAATATTTGTCTTTGTCTTTGCATATTTGTGTTTTGTAGTTACCGAGTCGAAGCATATGGCAAATAAGGTTTTCCGGTATTATTTCCCTAAAATCTCTATTTGCGAAGAAAAAAAGAATTAAAAAATTTTCATTTTTTTTCACTGTACAATCGATTGCTCCTAGAGCGCAATTGATTGCAGAAAGTGAATTTTGTGCAATTTTTGGAAAAAATACATTGTGCAAATCGACTTGCACTGTAGTGCAATCGATTTGCATAGAGTGAAAAAAAAATCAGTATTTTAAAATTGTCAAATTTTTGGCTCCAATTTTCCTTCAGTTTTGAAAGATGTATAATTAATTCAAATTTTAGTGCCAATTTTTCATTTTTAAGAAGAATTATCATTAATTAAAATTTTGGCTCTAATATTTGAAATAATTATCATTAATTCAAATTTTGGCTCCAAGAATCAATTACCAAATTACCACTAATCCCAATCCTAAACTCTATAAGTAGAGCCCTCATCTCATTCAAATTTCAAGCTTTTGATAGCCAAATCCACCTTGCTAAAAAATCTCTCAAATCTCTCCATCTACCAAATTCACTCAAAGCTCCATTTTCAAAAAGTTAGTAAGCTTTGCATTGAAGCTTACTAATCTTTGAGCTAAATCTTCATCCAAACACTTTTTCTCCATCAATTCTCTACATCCAAGCTTGGTCAATTGATTCTTGTGGTTGAATTGAAGCAAATTCTTGAAGTTCTTTTGATAATTCTCTAGATCTACCTTTGGTAAGTTTGGATAATTCATCTTTCACAATGTGATCTCTTGGTGATCTTTGGGATTGATTCTTTGAGCATTATTTTGTGATTCCAATGGTGTTATTTTCTCATAATTTGATGGAATTTTCGTGCTCAATTGGATCCATGATCATAAGGTGTTTGATGGAAAGTTTGAACAAGAAATTGGCCTTTTAAAATGCTGTTTTTGGCTGCTGTTCTGTGTGCAATCAATTTGCACTATGTGTAAATCAATTTACACAGCACGATTTTGCACAAATTTTTGAAAATTATACTGTGTAAATCGATTTACATAGTAGTGTAAATCGATTTACACCAGACTAAAATGTGTTTTTTGCCTTGTTTTGGGGCAGCTTTGATCCAAAATGCTTTTTTTACACACTCCTTTTGATTGTTGGTTTGGATTGCAATTTTAAATGTCCAATTTGTCTTTAAACTCAATGGACTTTGTGATGTAGATGAAGTTGGATAAATGTTCATCAATTCAAATCTACCTAAGAGTGAATTATTTAATTCATTTTTGGTGCTTTGGATTAATGATATGTTTAGTGCTTTAATCCATCTAGAGGAGTGGTTGAATTTAAAGATGAAAGAATTTTGAAATGGTGATCCAAATTAGCTTATCATTTCCCTCCCTCTTCATCTTATCCCTTTCTTTTTTTAATTGTGCTACATGTTAAGGGATGGTGATCTCTATATCATTTATCCAAACATGAAGTACATAGATTTTTATTGACCGACCTCAAAATAGGTGTGACTTCTACATAAGTCCACTTAGGATTGCTTAACATAGCGCTAAATTTTGTCCCGATTCGAATAAATGATCATTCGTGGCCCAAACTTATGATTGCAAGCCTAAGTATGTTAATTTGATATCTTTGATCCAATAACCTTGAGATTCATTGTGTAGAGGCTTTGGTTCTACCAATCCTCTGATGGATCTACAACACCTTTGGCCATCGCGGATCACTTAAACATCGTTGATCATTACATGTTGCCTTGTGAGAATTCCAAAATGGATGATATACTTGACAAAAAGCAAATGCAACTTGTTGTGTAGAGGCTTTGGTTCTACCAATCCTCTAATGAGTTTCAAATGCAAGTTTCAAGATGGTCATCCAACTAACCACTAATTACTAACAATTAACTTTACTTTACGCTTTTATTTTTATGCTTTATGTACCATTTACTTTTAGCATCTTACATTTCATGCTATTTTCATCTTTGCTCACTTGAGCATTTACTCTTATGCAATTTTTATTTTGCTCACTTGAGCTTTTCTTTTCCTTTTAAAGACACCTAATAATCAACATGAACCATAAAAATCTTTAATTATACTTGGACTACATGGTTACTATCCTTTGCATTATGGAGTGATGGACTTCTTGGACTTAGGATTAGAGACCTTGGCCTATCTTGGAGACTTTGTGACTTTATTTGATATTTTGTCTGGAGTTCTTGAGGTTTACCTCAAGACATTGGGTTGTTTGTTTGTTTTGTGTGCATGTTATTGTGATTACATGCTTTGCTTGTAATCTGGAATTCACCCGTATACAGCCGTTACTCTGCCCAATTTTTGCAAAGACTAAATACACTTGAAGTTTGGTTCTCTCAAGAGGTCTAGCATCTTGCTTGCTTGGTTTCAATCCGAAGAATGGGAATTCTACATTGGCTCATAATTTCAAGTATCGGCTTCATGTTGGTTAGACGGTTCTCTTCCTTAGCTTTTACCTTATGCTTTAGGATAGTCCCTTCATCTCCTCCCATCTTCTTTAATTTTAAAAACCTTCTCATCTTCTTTCAAAATATTCTTTGTTTTTAAACTAAAACCGCTTTCATAATAAACCTCGACCTTGTCGAGTGCCTTTTCTTTTAAAAATTTATTTTCTTTAAACAAACTTCAATTCACTTAATCATGCTTTGACATCTTTCAAAATTAACAAAACAATTCAACACATTCAAACTCTTTTGTGCGCCCGAGCACCTTTTACATTCAAAGCTTTTTTCAACGTGAAACATGATTCATTGATAGTCGAGCAACATTCTCCTATCCCTATGGTTATAAAAGTGTTGACCTTTCCACTTGAGTACTAGAGGTGTTCTCAAACCCTCACTCTTGTTGACACAGGGTCCATCTTTCTTATACCTTGTAGGCGTTAGTCGAGATTTCTCTCCTAACAATGACGACTTGTCTCCTTGTTTAAAAAACAATCAACAAACAAGTCTTTTCTAGATGAACTACGTGTACCCTGATCCCCTATTGCACGAAAGGTGGTACGTAGGCACTAAAGGTTCGCAACCGCGGAGGGTGCAAAAATCACAAAAATATTTCTTTTCTCACCTCCACCATCCATTTTATATACAACACATTTTTATAGCCAAAATATACAGATTTTTTCAAAGAGGTTCCTGCGGAGTACCGTAGATGTTTAGGGTGCTAATACCTTCCCTTTGCATAACCAACCCCCTTACCTTGAATCTTTCCCCCTCTTTTTGGGTTATTCGCTCTTTTCCCATTCTTTGGAAACAATAAAGCGCGATAGTGATTTTATTTTAATTTGTATAAAGTCTAGTCAATCCAATGGCTTAGTCTTGCACATTTCTACCGCTACAAAATATCACAACTTTCATGTTTGTACTTTCCATTTTTGTTGAGAGATGAACAAGTTACAGGTGCTATGGCTGGCTGAAGGTTGAAGACGAAGTACAGGCCTTGGAAGCATTATATGTTATGTATCTATCATTTCATTTTATTAAACGGATGTATAGCCACCTCAGTGGTAAATCAGCGCGTTGGTAACCAAGAGGGCGTGGGTTTAACACCCAGTGTGCTACCTTTTGTTCATTTTTCATATTTTCACTCTTTTTTGTCACAAACACACACGCCTTGGCCTCAATACAGTGGGCCTTGGTCTTTTGCTGGCTTCTAACCCCTGGCCCTGCTTCAGCACCCCTTGGTCATTTATTTCTTTATTTTATTTTTATTTTTTAGTTTATTTCACTTTCATATTTTCATTTTATTATTGTCATTACTAATACTATGTTTTTTATTATTAATAGAAAAACCCCAAAAAATATTTATTTTATTATTTTTATACTCATATTTTATTTTTCTTTATAAAAATTAAAAAGAATAAAAATAATTTTCTTAATAAATTAATTTCTTTTTTTTAATTAATATTTAGATAAGTTGGTTTAATTATTATATTATATTATTTTCTGGTAATTTAAAATTAATTTAGAATTTAGGTTTATTTTAATCAAATAATTTTTATATTAATCCTAAAACTTTTTCATAAAAGACCCTAAAAATCTTTTTTAGTTAATTTCTTTTCTTAAATAGTTTAAGTTAATTTTATTTTATTATTTTCTTAATTAGGTCAAGATTAAAATCCTTTCATAAAAATCCAAACAAAAATCATTTCTTTTTTTCCATTTTTACATTCATGCCTTTTATTTTCAATTTTGTACAATATTCAATATGGTTGTAATAGTTAATTAGATTTAATTTTCTTGCAAAATCCCCATTTGTAAATTTGTACACCCCCTCCTCTTTGATGTAATAGCTTAGTATTTTTATTTCCCGCAATTTAATGCTTTATATATAAATGCTACTAAATTAGGGTTTGTATGGAAAGATTAAAATCAACAAGTTACCAACCCCTAATTCAAAGGAAAGAGGAAATAAACAAGAAAGACTTTTGAGTAGGTAGAATGTTTCTAGTTGCTTACTCATTTTCAAACCAAAACATCCTTGCTATTTTCAAAACAAACACCAACACTTCCAAAACACCTTTCAAACTTGAAACATTTTCAAAAGATTAAACACTTTGTATACATTCTTACGAATGAGAACTATTACAAAGTTTGATTAAACGATGGCGCCTTTTCAAAATACTTTCAAAAACCATACAAAGCACATTTTCAAACAAAAGAAAGTGATCTATCAAGCAACTAAGAGCCCGTAGATAACTACGGATGAAAAGGATTTTAATACCTTCCCTTTTCATAATCTACCCCCCGAACTCAAGAAAACATCTCTAAAGGTATTTCATGTTCTTTTCAGCCTTTCCTTTTGGATAAAAGAAAAGTCGGTGGCGACTTTTGCTAACCGTAAAATTTGTGATAAAACACAAAACACCCAAGTCAGTTCTCCCACCGCGTTACACCAGCCATAACCAAATCCGCAAATCCTGCTGAATCACTTTCTACCATGTGATCATAAAATGGCCCTTGCAGGGTAATCATAAACATATCAACAAGTTATCGTTCCACGAGTGGAGGTTGGACCCTCGCAGCCAACTCACGCCACTTCTGAGCGTATTCCTTGAAAGATTATTTTGGTCCTTGTGACAAATTCTGTAACTGAGAGAGATTAGGTGCCATATCCACATTGTACTGATAATGTTTGACAAAAGCCCAAGCAAGATCATTCCAGCCACAAATATGAGTTTTCTCTAAATTTATGTACCACTCCAGGGATGCCCTAGATAGGCTATCCTGGAAGAAATGAACCAAGAGCCCCTGATCATTAGTATGCACCGATATCTTCCGGAAATAAGCAGTTGCATGAGTAACGGGACATGACGAACCGTTATACTTTTCAAAGACCGGTGGTTTGAACTTTGGAGGAACCTTCACCCCAGATACTAGCCTAAAATAATTAGCTTCCATACCAAGGACTCCGTGCCCTTCCACAGCCTTCAAACGTTCTTCCAACAACTGATACCTTTTATCCTCAACCTGAACTTCTGGCTCAAAATACCGTACAGAAAACTGATCTTCATCCTGATCAAACTCAAAGTCCTACTCTTGACAATTTCTTACACCACCCATATTATCTCTTCGGTGCCCCACAAGACGAGGTCCCAGGGACGGGGGAAATTGCCCCATGTTGCGTAGGAAGGGATTGCCAAGTGACCTGTGACACTTCCCGACAAGCTGGTCGTGTACATCTCCCATTCCAACATAAATGTCTTGATAGAGCCCTTGATTCCCATCATCCACTGGATAACGGTGTTGATTGTTGACAATAGCAGCCAATTCCTCTTGTCGGCGATTCACATTGGTGATGACCTCCATGAACTGGGTCATTTGAGTAGGCATCTAGGCTCTTATTTCAGCGAGTTCAGCTTGGACTTGTTCCATCTGTCTTGATAAATTGTTTCTGGTGGAATACCGATGAGTAGTCGTCTTGAATTTTGAATAAGAAAGGCAGAGTAATAAGAAAATCGTCTTGAGATAAACTGTCGTGTTATGAGATGTATGATTTGCATGTAATGTTTGTCATTTCCAGGTATTCAAGAGTCCTTTTAACCATCAACTGTGGCATGCCACCAGATGTAATCACAACTGTACAATTAAAGAAAAAGTAAAATTAACAAAACAAATAATTCATTCATTTATAAATCGAAGATGATGTTCAGGTGATCTCATACAGCTAAGAGTGTGACAAAACACACGTTTCAAAACAGACATGACAAAAAAACTAAGTACAAGACATAAACAAATGTTCCCCTCCAACAATCCTAGGGGTGACCAAAACATCAAAGGTAAATAGTGCAACTAAATCTCTGGGACAAGGCATGCTTCAGGGTGCTGACAATACTCTTCAAGCCTGTTTTTTCCTTTAAAGGTTTTGATGCAATAACTTTGCTTCCTTGGAACTGGTCCTCCACGACACGTCTATAGGCTACCTCCCTCTCAATCTGAGCATCTTTGTCTTTGAGTTGTCTTTCCAAGTTCCGAATCTTCTTGTAGCTACTTTCAGAGGCCCAAAGTTTCTGGTACTCTCGTTGTTTCCTATTCAACTCTTCTTCCATTTTAACATGAGACCTCTTTCTAAACCTAGTTACGTCAGAAGTTTCTCCTTGTGCTTCTTTGAGTTTGCGAACTAAGTCATCCCTCTCTTGATCTACCCAATAGAATTTCATCCCCGCCTCACGATCTTTTGCATGAAGTTGAATATTCTCGACATGAACTTGGATGAAAATCTCGGTAGGCACGGTGTCATTCAAAACAACAGGAGGTTTCTCATATAAAGGAGTCGATCTAGCAAATGGCAACTGTAGAATCTTAATCTTGTCCTTAATCCATTCCGTATAAGGAACCCTAGCAATAGGAACCTTCTTTCTCAAAGTAGTTCTATCCTTCTCATGAATTTCCTTCCAAGCACTTGTCATTTGTTTTAACATCTCAAGATCACTTCCTCTAACAAAGTACATTGAATAAAACACTTCTTTGCATTTTTGTGGTCCATCCATTGCATATCCCAACAGGCGGTAAGCGAGCACAGGGTTATAGTTGATACACCCCTTCGTTCCCATGAGGGGGGAATTAGGGAAATGTTTGCAGCTAGTGATGATACTCCGTACCTCTCCCATGACATAATTCCACCGGATATCGAATGAAGTGAGGTTGACAAGCCTTGATGACCATTGGAGAGAATGCTTTATGTCCATGAAAAGGGCCACTTGTTGGTAAGGGCAACTTAAACCACTGATACAACATTGAATGACACAAGCTAACATTACCTCCCTTTCCATGTCTGAAATGAATAGTGTAAAGAGTATCTTCCAAAAGCGTCGGTACTGGATTCTTATTTCTAAAAACACAAATAACCGCCAAATCCACAAAGTTTATTTTGTGAGGAAAGAGAACGATACCATATATCATGAGAGAAACAAAAGGCTAAAGTCACCCAAATTCCCTTCCTTTTCCCAGTCTTCAGCTTTCTTCACTAAGAAATCCAAATAAAACCCCGTAGCATCTTTACTTGATTTCCAATTGTCCTTCACCTCTTTCCAACTCAAATGAAGGGTTTCAGCAATAACTTTGAACTTTAACTTCTCTGGCACTTGGGTAAAAGGAACTTCATTGGACAACTTGATATTAAGAAGATATGAGTATTCTTCTAGCTTGGGAACTTGTTGGTAATCTTGGAAAGTAAAACACCGCAATTCTTTGTCATAGAACTGGAAGAGAGTGATCAAAGCCATTGGGTCAACTGAAGTATCTTGGATCAATACCAAATTTCCATAGTCTTTGTTGAAATTGTTCAGAATACCGCCCTTCAGATTAGAACTCAACCTCTTCAGCTTGGACACATCAATATTCAGAATCTGATAAGCGAATGTATGCCTGGTGGGTTCTTTGGCAGCAACTGACTCAAACTCGTCAGACGGGAAGTCAGCCATTTCTTAATGGAAAGAAAACTCTTGAATGTCCCTGGAAAATGACATACATATGCTAGTTATTTTTTATACATAATTTTTTTATAAATAAATATGCTATGTAGTGACATGATAGGATCAAAGTTTCCACACTGGATAATGACTGGACCATTGTATAGAATCACACAACTCAAGATCTCATAGATTCATAACTACCAGGGGAACCCGAGTCACCATCAAAACACAAAGTAACCAACAGTACATGTACCTGTAAGAAAAGTTTTCTATCCCCACTCAAAGGTGAAAACTAGGTCGTGGTAAAGTCAAAGGCCATATCAGAGTACAAGAACTCATCTGTTGGTATTATCATACGATAACACCTATCCGAAATTCCTCTAAAATCATGGGTCTCATGGTCGGGTCTAAAAGACATACACCTCATAGCCGCCATGGCCACTCTATTCTGAGTTCCTATGGAATTCACTCATAGCCTGGGCATGGGGCCTTTTACCTAATGGGACAACCCACCCACCAAGAAAACCAGAATCCAAACAGTCCAGCAAAATTCAGTATGCAGAAAATAAATCACATATAGGATGCAATGCAAATAGATAAAATATGCAAAGCAGTAAAATAAACACCCAAAAAAAACAAGAGCTTGGATCGACTCCGGGATAGACCAACAATTGGTCTTCAACTCCCTAGTGAAGTCGCCAGCTGAAACAACCTGGTCGAACTGTCATCTGATAATAAAATTAATGAAGTCACCACCAAATGTATTTTATCCCTCCGAGAGGGGAAAGGTAAACATCGAGAAAACCAGAAGAGGGTGAAATCATGGTCTTGCGACCAAGAGATCGGGTAAGGGAGTCTGTTATGCAAGGGGAAGGTATTAGCACCCCACGTGCCCGTAGTAATCTACGCTATCCACTCTTGTTTGTTCTAATATAAGGGTGTGTAAATCTATATCTAAAGGTTAGTAGCTAAAAGAAAATGCAAAAAGGTAATGCATGCAAAAGAAAAGAGAAAATAATGTAGGGAAAATAAAAATTATGCTCGCTTGGGCCCTACCCCAGTGCCTACGTATCCCTTTTAAGGATTCAGAGCAGCCGTAGTTCGGCTCATATATTTTTGTTTTTTTTTGTTTTTTAGTTAAGAAGATAAAAGAAATAATCAATATGGAAAAACACCAAATAAAATAAAAAAAATGTCAACAATGATGATAAAAATAGAAAAAAGAGATGACAAGACATCGCATGGCTACACAAAATTAGATAAGGCGATAAAACGCCAGCATGATATAAAAATATCAGACAAGATGATGAAACATTACACCTAACAATTATATTTAAAATCAAAGTAGGATAACAAACACGTGCGATGGTGAAACACCATCCAAAAGAATGTGCGATGGCGAAACATCGGCTAAGAGATAGGAAGATAACATGGCAAAGATGGCGAAACATCAATAAACCAGGAAACAAAACATCACACCTAACAATTACATTAAGAATCAAAGTAGGATAACAAACATGTGCGATGGCGAAACATCGGCTTCAAAAAAATATGCGATGGCGAAACATCGGCTAAAAGATAACCGAATATCATGGAAAATATGGTGAAACATCAATAAACCAAATGATAAATCATCACACCTACTATGATATTGAGAATCAAAGTAGGATAATAAACATGTTCGATAGCGAAACATCAACTTCAAACAAATATGCGATGGCGAATAATCAATAAACCAAATGATAAAACATCACACCTACTATGATATTGAGAATTAAAGTAGGATAACAAACATGTGCGATGGAGAAACACCGGCTTCAAACAAATATCTGATGGTGAAACATCGGCTAAAATATAACAAAAAGTCATTGCAAGGATGGAAAAACATCAATCTGGAAAGATTTTAAAATAAAACAGCAAGGCGCACAAGTGATTAAGATTGGTTTGTATTTTTTACCTTAAAGAAGGGTTTAAGTTCATTAGAGATATTTTATGACTTGCCAAGAAAAGGTTTTAGTTTTATGATGCAACATGCAAAGAAAAAGAAAACAACTAAGGGAGACTATCCTAATCTCTAGCCCTAATGTTATCATACAATGATTGGCCCTAAGGTTGAGGATGAAAAAGGGAAGCTCTACCTTATGTTAGCATGCATGGATTCATATCCTAAGGTCTAACTCGAGGACTAAACATGCGTGAGCAATCCTAAAGGAGCATGGTAAGGGTGTGCCATCTCAAAATACATACACAAAGATGAAATCAGGAAAACAAACCAGAAAGCTCAAGAGAGCAAACCTAGAGATCCTATCTAGGTTAGTATGACGAAGAAAGTCTAACAAAACTATCCTATAGGGAACATGCACTGGCAGCAAAGTAGTGATCTAAATTTCTAAATTGAGTGAATCGTTGATCAATAATTAGGGAGAGCAATAAAAATCCTATAGGGAACATGCACTGAAAGCGAAGTCGTGATCTCAATATCTAAATTGAGTCACTCATCGATCAATAATTAAGGAAGGCAATAAGAATCCTATAGGGAACATGAACTGGGAGCGAAGTTGGGATCTCCATTTTTAAAATGAGTGACTCGTTGATCCAAAATTAAGGAATCAAACACAAGCACAATACATATAACAAACAAATTACATAATTCCTGTTGCAGATCTTTAAAGAAATCAGAGGGCCTCCTGACATATATCAGCAACAAAGGTCCCATCATGCAATAGAAAGCAATAAAGAACGGAAACAGTAAAAAGGGAAATAGTGCAATACCAAACAGATAACTATTCGTAGTAACTGAGCAAGAAGAAAAAGAAACCCAGAGAACTTTAAGCAAGCTAGCATCAGTAGATAAATCAAGTCATAAATTACGCCATTAAAATGTAAGGATGGAGGCTTTCAAATATGAACATATCCCTAAAGTGATGTACAACAATCATAATCACATATATATCCTGCAAAGACTATCAAATATGCTAAGCACAAGAATGGTGCAAGCATAGCCAATTGTGTTTTACAAATAAAGTGGAACACTGCAGCCTCGAGTCAATTAATGGAAAACTTTTCTCATAGTACCTCTCACATTCAACAGACAAATTAGTGTTCTCAAAGATAAAATGATGAATCACATAAGGGATGGATGATAAAACAATAAGGAAATGGGAAAACATGATAGCAAGTATCATAGCATTAGACATGGGAAACAACAAGTAGGCATAGGCATCAATTTGGTCAAAGCTAGAAGATTGTTGCTCCTTTTAATCACTGTGTTGAATTGACAAGTAAATAGCAATCAAGGATCAAAGGAGCTGGAGAAGAATACAATTAAGGACCTTGAAAGTCATTAGAAAAAACTACTCAACCAAGCATACATGTTTCAATATGGCTCACAAGCATAATAGAAGAGGGATTCTACAAGAATGTACCACAAAGTTTGGATCACAAGTTAGCACTGAAAAAAAGTTAAACAAAAACAAAATTAGAGAGCTTAAACCATTAAAAGATTTTAAATCAACCCTCTAACATATTATGAGGGTATGACCAAAAGGTTAGAATGTTGATTCTAATACATGTTGCACAAGTGCATTCAATATACCTCAAAGATTGAAAATGGGAAAAGAAAGGAACATCAAATTCATATATGATTAAAAATGGTTCAAGCACTAGAAATCAATTATTCTCAAGTCCTTATGAGACTATCATTGAAGTGTCATTTCTCTACATATTATCATTGGCCACTTGATGACCTCAAACTCAAGTTAAAAGCTCAAGTTTCAAAGTGAAAATCAATAAGAAAACATCCATTACAAAGCATGCATCAAAAGGCTCAACATTCAATTATGAGGAAATTAAGTGAATTGACTTGAGTTTATGTGAGGAAATAGAAACAACATGATCATTAGGTGCCCAAATAACAGGCCTCACATAAGATCATTTGCCACTAAACAAGTTGCAACAAAGAATGCAAACTCAATTGATCACCTTCACTTTAAAAATACATCAAAAGTAGAAACAAGGATCAATAACTCACACAAAAAATTTATTAGCATCCTTGAAGTGTGTAGAAGTAAGAAAGCAAGTCTTAAGTTCATTAATAGTTGAGGAGAGGATCAAATGAAGCCTAAAGTTCAAAACTAGTTGGCCAAACTATCAAACTAGACAAGTTTTCAAAATAATTTGTGGAAAAATATCAAACCATTTCAAATAATCCAAGAAAAATCAGATTTAAATCCTCAACCCATCTATGAACCATAACCAAGACCCAAATTCCATTGAAAATCCAGGGCATAATGATTTTTTAATTGAAACTTACACAATAAGCAACAAAACCCTAATTGTTTGACTTTTAATCTTAAATATTAATTAGATAAGATCAAAATTCAAACAATTCAGAACAAATATACATCAAACATGAGAAAACTCAAGAGTTCAGAATACCTATTTCTCCTTATTTTTAGAATTAAAGAAAAGTCGAAAATAAAATCAAATTCAAACAATTAATCAATTAAACAATCAATTACATCCCAAAATAATATTCCAATCAAAAGTCAGAATTAAATCATCCCAAAATTAATACCCAAATATTAGAATTTAAAACAAACTTCTATAATTTTTTGTGGATTTTTTGGATTAAGAAAAATCTTGAAATAAAATTAAATACAAACAATTAAACCATTAAACCATTAATTAATTCCCAAAATACAAACCCTAACCAAAAATAAGAAAAGGACCAAAACAAAATTATATTCAAATACTTAGATGAAAAACAAGCTTCTAAAATTTTTTTGTGGATTCTTGGATTAAGAAAAATAGTAAAATAAAATTTTGAAACAAAAAAAAAAATCAAATATAACTCCCAAATTAATCTTCTAATCAAAAATAGGAAAAATACCAAACAAATTTTAGAATCAAATTCTAAATAATTTTAAGAGTTCAAAACATTTTTTATGGAATTTTTAGATCAAAGAAAATATTAAAACAAAAATAAACATTAAACAAACAATTAATTAAACTTACAAATTTTTAAACCAATCAAAACATTTTTTTTTAAAATTCCAATAAAATTACACAAAATTGTAGGAATTGTTTTGGACTAGTGATAATTTTTCCAGAATTTTTTAAGTTGTTTTGATCGATAAATAAAATATGAAAATCAATTGAAATCAAAATATAAACTATATTCAAATTTTCAAATTGGACCGTTCAGATGGTGACACCTAATCATCCCTAACTTCCAGCCAGATCCAAAACGCGCACACCCTCAGTGTCATGTCTCAACTTCAGATCCACCAAACAAACTCGTTTCTCAACCATTTTGCATCAAATGAAGTGCAACTTAAAGCCAACATGACAAGGAATTTAGTGCAATTTAAATCACATCAAATAGTCAAACATGGATCAAGGAATCTATGCATGAAAACAGCAAAAACTCACTGAAACCTAGAGTTGCAGAGATCTCAAACAAGCGTTGTATACCAAATCAAACCTTAAATTGCTTCAGAAACAATCATATAACATCCACAAACATATATTCATGCTTGAATTCAACAATAAATAGTTATATATCAAGAATCAAAGTTGGATGAACTTACCTCAAATGAAAATCTGAATGCTTGATTCCCTCACTCCAGTAGCAAATCAACGGTTCCAACTTGATCCTCTTGCTCCACTGAATGTGTCTCCACAAAAAGAATGAAGAAATCACCAAGGAATTAGAGGATTCGAAAAAAATGCAGAGGAAGGAATTTTGAACTCAAATTTGATTTTTTTTGCAATGGAGGCGTGTCCGTGATCAAATGAGCCTTGCTACTCATTATATAGAGTCAGTAGAGGAGGGTAGGAGTGGAAATGCAAGCTTAAAACCATTGGAGGGAAAGTTTGGAAATTTTGGCCAATAATGAGGATGCACATGGAGCCTGCGTTTCATTCGTGCATTTGCTTTCCTTTTGTGCGTTTTGGGAGCCAAATGAAGTCATAAATACATGCTTAAAATGCCAGCTCATGATTGTTTGAAATGAAAGAGTGTTGGTGAATTTGCAAAATCGGGCAAGTTTTGTGATTTTTCAATCAATCAAGTAGAACACCACATGGGTCACGAAATGGTGATTGTGATGGGCCTCGGCATGTCACAAATTGGTCATGGGCTTGATTAGAAACAAAAAGAATGGTTGAAACTTGAGTTCTCGTGAATTGGCCATTTTGCATACTTGTAAAATTTCAATAAAATGACTCAAAATTTTAAAGTTCATAACTTGCCCATACTTTTGAATTTTGGCACTAATGAGAACTCTTTGGAAAGGTCTTGTAATGATCTTAAACCTTGTGGAAATGGGCCTCGCATTTGTTTCAATCAAGTCCTTTAAAAATTGCAATGAAAATCACAAATTTTAGAAAATGACCTATAATTTCACCTTGAGACATGAACTTCCCAAGACCATAACTTTTGATTCCTTGACAAATTGGACACGAGAGTAAAAGGAGATGAAAGATCGTCCTCTTAGCTTTCCAATAAAACCTCATTTGCATTTTTTTAATCAAGGATGAATAAATGGTAAATTTTTGAAGTTAAGTCCTCATTTTCCAAATTTAGAAACTTTTTAGGGTTTCTTCATGAGCAAGTTTCAAACCAAACATCAATCTTCTTGATCCAATGGTCAACATGGATTTGAAATATGAAAAGTACACATTTTACTTGATGGTTGACCAAAAGTTCACTTGGTCAATCTTGACTTTGACTAATTTTGATCAAAATGACCATTTGCCCCTTTTAATCAATTGATCCACTCCTCTTCAAAATTGGTGATTAAAATTTCAAACTTATGATCTTCCAAACATATAGAGGCCATGTATAAAGTTTCATATCTAAATTCTCAAGAAAACCTGATGAAATCCCAAACCCTAGTTTTGGTCAACACCTTAGGAGAATGGTGAATCATCTTTCAAAACTTCAAATCCTCTGGATATCTTGGCCATTTTCTTGCACAAAGTTATTTCCAATGTCAATGAGGTGTTGTAACTTCAAAATCAAGACTTTCTCATGCATTAATATCCAGAATCAACCAAAACCTTGATTTTGACTAATGAATCAAAAGGATGTGATTCTCCTTATAATCAACACAATCTTCAATCTTCTGATGATTCAATGAAGTGGATAAGATATCTTGTGATATGTGATTCCTTTGGGCTAGAAAGATCCAGAGATTTAAATAATAAGGCTCTCCTTGGGAAACTTTTCAACACAATAAACTCCCAAAGCTTGAGGAAGACCTGATAACCAGAATGTTTTGATCCCATCACCATGTATGAATACAATGCAATATGATGTTTATGATGGAACACAAGCTTGAATCAAGAGGGTAAATTTTTGGGTGCAACACCTTCCAAAACTGATTTTCTCTTCAAAATCTCTTTCTGAAGCATGTCAAAAGGGAAAGTTTTCAAAAACTTATTTTAAAGAAAATAATGTTGTTTCTACTTTTAGGCCATTGGAGCTTCTGCAGATTGACTTGTTTGGACCACTGAAAACTGCTTCTATAAATAAAAGGAAGTAGGGACTTGTCATTATTAATGACTATAGTTGTTGGACATGAGTTAAGTTTCTTAAACACAAGGATGAGTCACATTATGTGTTTACTACCTTCTGCTCTCAAGTGCAAAATGAGATAAATCTGGGAATTGTCAAAGTCAGAAGTAATCATGGTGGAGAGTTTGAAAATAAAAACTTTGAAAAGAATTTTGATGAAAATGGCATTTCCCATGATTTCTCATGCCCTAGAACTCCACAGCAAAATGGAGTTATAGAGAGCAAGAATAAGACTTTGCAAGAAATGGCCAGAACCATGGTCAACGAGACTAACATGATAAAACACTTATGGGCATAGACAGTTAACATATCGTGTTACATTTAGAACAAAGTATCTATAAGACCTTTTCTAGGTAAGACTCCTTATGAATTATGGAAGAACAGAAAACCCAACATTTCATATTTTCATCCTTTTGAATGTGGTTGCTTTATGTTGAACACTAAAGAGTATCTTAACAAGTGTGATTCTAAAGCACAAAAGTGTATCATGTTAGGATACTCTGGATGCTCAATGGGCTACAGAGGGTATAACATTGAAACTCTTATTGTTGAAAAATTTGTTCATGTTAGATTCAATGATAAGGTTGACTCTGAAAGGTCAAAACTAGTTGAAAAGTTTACAGATCTGAAGATTACCTTTTCTGGGTCAGAAGTTAATGATTTTGCTATGAAGGAACCAAATTAGAAGGAATCTGAAGAAGCTCAACTAGAAGCTGGTGAAGTTCTGACTCCTATGAGGAAACACATAACCAGATCCTCACATTCTGAAGAATTGAATATGGGTGATATATTTGAACCAGTCATAACCACATCCTCTTTCCAACCTTCGGAAAATATGTTTTTGGGTTTGGTGTCTCTTATAGAGCCTACAACTGTTGATGAAGCGCTTATAGACACACAATGGATTCTGTCTATGCAAGAAAACATGAATCAATTCTACATCAATGATGTATGTGATCTTCTTCCAAGACCTAAAAGAACTCATGTGATTGGAATTAAATGGGTCTTCAGAAACAAGATCAATTAAAAAGGAGATGTGGTAAGAAACAAGGTTCGACTTATTGCACAAGGTTATAGTCAGTAAGAAGGGATTAACTTTATAGAAACCATTGCACCATTTTCCAGGTTAGAGTCTATTCGTCTCTTAATTTCATTTATTGTTAATCATAACATCATCTTGTATCATATGGATGTTAAGAGTGCATTTCTGAATGGCTACTTAATTGAGGAAGTGTATGTACACCAACCTCATGATTTTGAGAATCATAAAAATCCAGATTTTGTTTTCAAACTTAAGAAATCATTGTATGGTATGAAACCAGCTCTCAAAGCTTGGTATGAAAGATTAATCAATTTTATTTTAGAAAATAATTTCACCGGAGGAAAGGTTGATACCACCTTGTTTTGCAAGTCATTCAAAAATGACATTTTGGTAGTTCAAATATATGTTGATGATGTTATATTTGGTTCTTCTAATTCCACTTTGTGCAAGGAATTTTCTAAGTCTATGCAGGTTGAGTTCAAGATGAGCTTAATGGGAGAACTCAATTTCTTTCTGCAGATTCAAATCAATCAAGGCCCAGAAGAGACATTCATTCATCAGAACAAGTACATCAAAGAACTTATAAAGAAGTTTGACTTGTCTGATTGAAAGATAGAAAAGATGCCTATGCATCCTACTTGCATTCTGGAAAAGGATAAGGTAAGTGGTAAGGTAAATCAAAAGCTATACAAAGGTTGATAGGTTCTTTATTATATTTTATTACTTCTAGTTTTTATATTTTATTAAGTGTCTACTTGTGTCCTCGCTTCCAATCAGATCCTAGAGAATCACACTTAACTGTTGTTAAGAGGATTTTTAGGTATCTGAAAGGTACTACTAACCTTTGTTTGTTCTAGAGAAAATAAAGTGAACACAAGTTATTAGGCTATTGTGATGTTGATTATGCGGGAGACAGACTAGAAAGGAAAAGCACTTCTGGAAGCTGTCAGTTTCTGGGAGATAATTTGATCTCATGGTCTAGCAAAAGGCAATCAACAATATAACTCTCAACCACAGAAGCTGAATACATTTCTACTTCTGGATGCAGCACTCAGATTCTTTGGACGATGATTCAACTAGAATATTATCAAATATTTGAGAGTAACATTCATATCTTCTGTGATAATACTTCTGCAATTTATTTGTCTAAAAATCCAATTTTTCATTCTAGGGATAAACATATTGAGATTAAGCATCATTTTATAAGAGACTATGTTCATAAGGGAATTTTATCTTAAACATTCATAGATACAGGCCAACAACAGTTTGATATCTTTACAATACCCCTTGTTAAAGATAGGCTTATTTTCATTCTGAAACATTTAAAAATGGTTTAACGTCCAAAATGAAAAAGATGCAATCTTAGAATGTTGGTTTTTCTAGAATGGAAAATTAGACTCTAAGGTTTGATTGTTTTTTTTGTTTCTTCTGGGATATGAGGCTTCTGATGAGTGAATTTTACATGTATCATAAGTGTCCAAGGTCATAATCTTCTTTCTAGAATGCTTATGTTCGTTGGAAACTGAAAAGTTTACTTCATTAATCAGATGTCAGGATAGTGAAGGGTTGGTGATTCTAAATAATACAGTTGTCTTTTATGAATCACATCTAGCACTTGATGTGACTCGTTGGGATACGAGATCATTTTGGGATTTGGTAAAAATCTTCACGCTTTACCCCTTGTCACGATTTTTACAGTTTTTAATACTTTTTAATCATTATGAAAACTATTTTATAAACCCACTCAGTCCCACTTCACACACTTTCACTACCATTATCCCACACTTTCTCTCTTTTAAACCAAGTTCTCTTAAGACCCTAAAACCCCATTTTGGCTCTTATTTGTGATTCTTCAATGGCTTATTAACAATAATCAAGTGCTCAACAAGATGTTCAAGGTTCTTCGTCTCTTCTACAACTACATAAAAAACAAGTGAAATATGGTCTCCCTGATCTTTTGGTTCTTTTTTTAAGAAGACCATTTGATGGACGTTGTTTGTTTTCTCTCAATATTTTATCTTTTGTTATCAAACCTCCAGAAGATCATGTCATAGGATCAACATTCTATTTTGTACCTGGTGTTGAATATGGTTACATGTTCACTACCACTGAGTCTTCAGAGGCTACTCTATGTTATTTGGAAGAATGTCTATTGAAGAAAGATCCTTCCAGTATTTCTCCATAAGTTGTTGCAAAGCTAGTTCTTTACCCTCCAAAATATTTTCTAGTTCATGTTCTCATATGTATCCATAATTATGCTGAGCATGGTGGTTATGCTGATAAACTTCCTGAGATGTCGGAAGTTCCTTGTATCATTAAAAGCAAAAATATCATCTCTCGTTCAAGAATGTGATAAAAGTTCCTCAAGCACGAAGTGTACCAATGTACCAAGTCAAGACGGTATAAATTCATCTTCTCCCTCACCTTTTGATTCCCCTTCTAAAACCACTCCTCTTAGAATCGCCATTCCCTTTAATTCACAATCCACTTTTTCTTTCTAAAATCAAACTGCTGAGTTTATAAAACAACTTGAAGCCAAAACCTCTTCTTATTCAGATGAAGTTATTATGATCTCGTCTGATTTTAAAGAAGACCATATCTTAACCCTTCACTTTGAGATATATGACTCAGATGCTCCCTTACCAGAATCATAAGATTCTGTTTTTGATATCCCCATAAACTTTCCATGTACCTCTCATATTCAATATTCCTTCTCTTCATCTGAAGTCTCCACCATATTAGAAACCCCCTCAGAACCATACTCTATTCATTTCAGAAATTTACTTCATAGCACAGACGTTAATAAAAACTTCTTTGATGAATAATTATTTCGTTTTAAGTACAATGCTCTAAACACTCTTCAATATGCTCTTGAGAGTTCTTCTGCAAACATGGATCCTTACTGGGTCACCTACATCTAGACAGACTTCAGGAAATGGATGAATCATAACTCCAACATCATCCAAGACTTCTGTCATATGGAAGCTGTTGTACCTCAAAATTTTCCCTCCCATATTTCTCAACACATGGCAAGTGAGGTCCCTAAATTGCTCAAGGAAGTTCAAGAATTGACCAGACAAACTCTCTCCTAAGGCAATATACCTCAAATTAGGGTTTCTATTTTCATCAAGATGTGTGAACCACAAAGGATTAAAATGCTCACCATTGTCCTAATATGTCCTCAATATCATCCATGTCAAGTTTCAAGCCTTGCAGAAGAAGTTTTCTCAATCAATTGCTCAACTGCCTGAAAATCAACTATGTTAGGTCAAAAGTCAACTGTGGCCCATATACAGTCAAACCTCAAGATTTTTGGTCAAAATCCTCATTTTGAAGTATTATTCATCATTTGATCAAGGGTTATTCATGATTACTCAAGGATTTCTCACAATTCATCAAAACCCAAAAGTTGCTAAATTAGGGTTTTGTAGGAAAAGTCAACACAAATTTGACCAGGCATAACTTTCTCATACTTTATCAGAAATGACCCATACAAAGCTCATTGTTAAGAGGATGAAATTACCTATAATTAATCTTCATCTCCCATGTTCAAAATATGCACTCACAAAAAGATATGAATTTTGACATTATAGGTCATTTTGAAAAGTCAACAAAAACACCTTTTGGGTCAAAGCTTCATGCATGAACATGGAAGACTCAATTGAGATGACACCAATAGGGTTGCTTAGAGGACATCCTAAGCTTTCTAAAAAGTCCAAAAACACCTCTCTAGGGTCAAAATTGAGAGAGTTATGCATTGGCCAAGTTGACCATTTTTGCAAAATTGCCAAAAGTCAAATGTGCTCAAATTTGCATTTTTTTGCTAAATGGGCCCAACTTTTTATGCTGGCACCTCAATCATAATATCGTCCACGACTCAAATACTTATCCATAAATTATTTGCTTCATTTTTCAATTTATTTTGATTTTTCATTAATTAAAAAATGAATTAAATCAAATAAATGATGAAAATTATCAAAGATAGGATTTGATTTGTTTTTTTGACAGGTTAGCAACCAAGATATGCTAAGCTTGCAAGATCAATTCGAATCAATGGTAATTGGTACAAAAAGAGCATGATTAGCATGAAAATAGAAAGATATCATATGGCTAAAGAATCAAATCAAATATTATCAAAGCTTAAAGATTGGACCTGTTTTGAAACCCTAATTCATTGAGGGATATATAATGAACAAAAACAACGCAAAAAAAAAGAGGTTACAGTCGTGGAAAAGCTAGATCCAAACTTCAAAATTTCAAAGAAAAGTGGTGATTCAATTTCCATCCTAGAGGCCAATCTAAGCCATTATAACATTACCAACAGACTCCTGGACATCTCCATAAGGGATCTCAATGAATTGCAAGCATTTTTACGTCCGGAATCGTAAGTTACAGACGCCACGGTTCGCCTCAAAGCTTGATTTCGATTTCATTGATTTACGTATCATTAGCATATTTGAATTATATATTCTTGTTCATCATTGAGTTTGCAAGCTATTGGTATTATTTAATTATGTTTTCAGTACAAGAATCATGATATGCCATTGTTAGGGTTTTGTGTTCTTGTTTAGGGGTTTTCAATGCAGGCAAAATTGGGCGATGATTCTGGTACCTTGATGCTCGTGAGGATGAGACGAGTTGATTGGTACCAGCCATTGTCATTTATCTTGAGCATGTGCAATTTTTGAGATGCACAGGTCTGTACCTACAGTGAGGTGTCTGTAGGTAAAAGTGTCTTAGGCTAAGACGACGGGTTGGAGAAAGAAGAAGGTGATTTGTTATCACCTCATTGGCTTATTTAAATACAGGGCGCGCATATTTTTTGTCCAGCCTTATGGAAATTGTTTACATATTATACATTGTCCTATGTTCATTAATAACTAATGAGTGTAGCCCAGCTGCTAAAGGCATCCCTTGGTAAGTGAGAGGACTTGGGTTCGATCCCAGGTCCCAACCAATTTCTTTATTTTCTCACTTTTCATTTGCAGATCCAACGCTTCACAATTCCACGCGCCTACCATACACCCTTGTGTTCCACCATCAGATTCATCAGCAAGCTGGATCCAACGCTCAGGTAGCAAGAGGCTTACCATGCTCCTCAAGTCAACAGCCACACTGAATTAGGCATAGTCAAAACAGGTTTGGATTGTTTGGCCCACTTCTAATTTTTCTTTCTTATTTTTATTCTTTTAATATTTCTTTTATTTATTTTAATTGACAATTAATTACTATTTTTCATAAAATCATAAAATCAAGAAAAAAAAATTAGAATTAGACTTTTTTTATCAAAATTAATTTTGTTAATTTAATTTAATTTAGTTTAACTTAGGGAAATTTTAACTTGTTTTTTTTTTGTAATTAAAACTAATTAGCAAATTAGGTTAAACTCTTGATTTAATTCTTTTATTTTTTTCTCAAATAAATAACATACAAAAATAGGTTTTTAGATTGAATTAATTTATTTTTTCTTAATTTAAAATTAATTATAACTTTGGATTTTCTTTTTAATTTAACTATTTCATTATTTTCTTAAATAACAAAACATGACAAAACATCTTTTTTTTATCAATCGCAAATATGTTTAATCAAGGGTCAAAACCCTAGTCGTTTCGTATTTGATTCATCGCGCGCTTATTATTTATTTTGACAATATTTTTGTAATTGTTCATGGTTTGTAATAGTTTAATTTAGGGGTTTTTTTACTGTTTAAATCCCCAGGTTTTTGGCTATGTAATTAATCCCCCACCCCGAAGCCTTGTAATAGCGTAGATTTACTTTCTCGTATTTTTAATTCCCGCAAATATTTAACTGTTTAGATGTATGCTAATAAGTCTGTATGGCAAGAATGCATGACAAATTAATACGGCTAGAAAACCCTAATGTGCAAAGATAAATAACTAAAACAAATCACTCGCACATATCACTCTTAGGGTATACTATCACTTCGGTTGCCTTTTGTTGTACCCCAAAATTTTCCCTCCCATATTCTTCAAGATTTGGCAAGATCAAGCTTCAAATGGATTAAGGATTGCACAGTCCAATTGCCTCCTAACACAGTCAAAATTAGGGTTTTGGTTCTTGCAAAGAAATTGAGGTTTCCAAGGGTCCAATCAAGTCCCATATGCCTATATACATTTTCAAGCATCCATATGTCAAGTTTCAAGACTCACAGCATCAAGTTGCACAGTCAAAAGCCCTAATTGCTTCATAGTCAATTGCAGGGGTAAAATGGTCATTTGACAGTCAAAAGTCAAAAAATTTGGTCAAAATATCATTTTGAAGCCACAATCATCATTTGATCAAGTCTTGACATGAATCCTCAAGCATGGCTCAAAAAGTCTCAAGATGTCAAAAGTTTCTATTTTTGGACAGCTGAAAAGTCAACTGCAAATTGACCAAGGCATAAGTTTTTCATGGTTCATCAGAAAAATCCCATCCAAAGCTCATTTTGAAGGGGATGGAATTTCCTACAACTCATCTTAACATTCCAAGTCCAAGAAATGCTCTCACAAAATGTTATCAATTTCAACATTATAGGTCATTTTCAAAAGTCAACAAAAGGCACTTTAAGTCAAAGACCATAACTTGAGATTGGTAAATCAAAATGACATGGGACCAAAGGCATTGGTTAGAGGACTTCAAGACCTTTCCAAAATGTCCAAGAACATGTTCATAGCTTCAAAATTGAGCAAGATATTCATTGGAGAAGTTGGGAAATTTTTGGGAACTTTCAAAAGTCAACTTTGCCTAAAACACTTCATTTTTGCTAATGGGCCTCAAATTCATTCTTGAACCTTTACCCAAAGCCTATGCACGACCCATTGAACTTAATTTGATTTATTTTCTTATTTTTAATTAATTAATTGAATTTATATTAATATTAATTCATTTAATTGGTTTTAATTGTAGGAAAATACCAAAACATGGTTGTCAAATCTTTTTATGAAGCAAATACACTCCATATATGCTGAAGATCTCGTACATCACTCAAGGGGACAAGATCTCCCAATTTGGCAAGGTTTTCATTGAAAAAAGATTGGAAATTATATGATTGAAAATCAAAGATTGAAACATTATTTCATGGACTTTTGGGCCAAGGTTTTAACCTAATTCTCTTCACATAAAGATACTGAAGCCAACCCTATTCAAAAGAACGTGAAATCTGCCATAGAACTCCATAACCATATTGCAAAAATTCAAGATATATTTGAAAACTGAAATCGATATTGCAGGTGAATTCAAAGCCTAAAAGTGGTTCTAACGTGTTGCTGACATTGCTAGGAATCCATTGCCATCAAGAACAAGCTCTAATACACAAGGAAACGGTAAAACAGAGTCACGATTTGAACAAACATTGCCATAATCGAAATCCAATTTTTATGCATCATTAACATGTTTTGATTATTGATTTGTATTGCTGACATCTTCCTGAAGCTTTTGGTATGGATTAATTGCATTGAAACTCACAGAATCACGATTCACCATGGACGAATGCTAGGGTTTAGAAGCTTGAAAATTAGGGCTTTCTTATTAAGGAAAAATCAGGCCTTGAGACATATACAGTTAAATTTAGAAGCTCAAGACGAAATCATTGAGATCCTCACGCTCTTTTTATATAATCCATAGCTCTAATCGCTATTCTTGGGACTTTTATTTTGTGGGGGTTTAAAACCCCCGCTATCTTGTTTATGTTTGCAGGAAAAACGAAGAAGACAATAGGCGTGGCAACATGTGACTGGGTGATTCAAATGAGTGGCGCGCTTTTTGTGTTCCCAGCATAATTCTTACTTTTCATATATTATGTTTATTAGTTATTATGTTTACAAACAATTGCAGATGGCGTAGTGGTGGTGGACGTGTCTTGCAAACACTGGGACCTGGGTTCGATTCCTAGGTCCCCCATATATTTCTTCATATTTTTCTTAAAGCATTCCAATGCAGCGCCTCTCAAATGCTCCACCATGAGCCTCACGCGTCAGTTTGCCAAGTGGCCTTGATCAATAATCTGAAGGCCAGGAGATGAGGTCTATCATACGCCCAGTCAAACAGCATACACATGATTGTGAAAGTCAAACGTGGCTTGGTTTTCAATGGGCCAGAATTGCTTCAAAAAACCTCCACTTTGGGCCATCACACCCCCTTTGGTTTGCATTTTAATTTTATTTTATTTTCTTTTAAATTCTTTTAATTGTTTTAATTATTATTATTAATTCACAATAAATTAATTTTTCCTAATAAAAGTCAGAAAATCAAAATTGTAAATATATTTTAATTATTTATTAATTTCACCATTAACTTATTTTTGTAAATAAATACTAATAACTAACTTAGTTTAATTTAGGTTTAAATTTTAATCCTTTTCTTAATAAATAAAATTGCATAGAATTAGGTTTTGACTTTTTAATCATTTTCTTATTATCATCATTATTATTAATTATTATTTTTGTACATATAAATGTAAATTAATTAATTAGCTTAAATTAGGTTAACTTTAACATTTTCTTAATAATTAAAATAAACTTAGAACTAGGGTTTTCTTTTGACTTTAATTTCTTTATTTTCATTAAATACAAAAACACATAAAAAATATCTTTCTTTAATTAATTAATAATTAGATTTAATTTTAATTTAATTTCAAGCAAAGGACAAAAACTCTTAATTGCTCAAAAGGGTCCAAAACCCTAAGGACGTCCAGTTTAATTTCTACTTGCGCGTTATTTTTTTTTATTTATTCGATTATTATGTAACTGCTTCCGGAATGTAATAGTAATTAGGTTTATTGCTTTTTTTTACTTTCCGCATCTTTATCAAAAACGGGTCTTTGTTGTTTGGCGATGTATAGACCCGCGCCTTGTAATAGCGTAGCTTTTACCTTTCCGTATTTTATTTTCTGCACTCCTAACTGCTAAAATTGCATGAAAGAATGTATGATAATTAAAAAACAACTCGTAGCTCACCATTTCCTGATCAAAGATAAATGTTAACATGAAAACAACACACAATGCACATGCCACTTCTAGGGTACGCCTCACTCGTTGCCTCGAAAGTGGTCGTCAAGTATAGGGTGTTTTAGCGGTCGCCCTTATGTCTAAGATCCAGTTGCCTCGAAACGGTTGCCTCGGATTAAAAAGGATCTAGGACATTAGGGTTACTTCTAAGGTGTCCTACTATTGCTTCGGTGACCACATTGTCCCTACAATCGAATTGACCCGAACACCTCCAACGGTGGTGCTACCTACCTCTCAATGGTGGGATGGCACTATCTTAAGGACTCTTACACAACCTAATTCCTTAGGGTAGGTAGATGACTCATGGGTACTTTCTCTCTAAAAAACAAACAAAACAATCTTTTCACACTGACACTTTCAAAAGTTTTCAAAACAAATTTTTCAAACACTCTTGAGGACAGATACAAGAGACACTTAGAAATCTTTCAAAAACGAAACTTTTTTCAAAACCCACTCACATTTGAAAAGCAAACATTTTGAAAACATAAGAGCAAGTATCTAAGAGCCCGTGGATAACCACGGATAGAAAGGGTGCTAACACCTTCCCTTTCTATAAATCAACCTCCCGAACCGAGAGACATTCTCAATAAGGAATTTTGCTGTGCTTTTGTCCTTTCCATGTTGGAGAACATAAAAGACGGTGGCGACTCTTGCTTACCGCGACATACGCGATCCAGCTAAAAACAGTCAGTTCTATTTCCACGGATCACAGAACTGGCGACTCTGCTGGGGAAACTTAAAGTGAGGTGTACCTTAGGATAGATCATACTTATGTTTTCAATTGAATGTTTTGTTTGCTTTATTATTGTGGGCATCGTCTTGGAGTTTCATAGATCCTAACCCGGATCTGGGGATACCCTTTAGGTAGCATAAGCTGTGAGGGACCTGTCCGGCGTAGACCGACACGGGGGAAGCAGTGGCTACATTGGTGTGGCACCTTGGTCTGTACCGATATCCCTTGTGTTGCAACGAGGAGAATATGGGTCTTCTGAGGAGTCATTAAGCACCAACCGACCTTAGAACCCTAATTTGACCCAACTTGGCCATAGAACAGTAGCAGTATGCTACACCCATTAAGGCTAAACTCTCGCGATGGTTCTGGCCGCAAGAAAAGATTGCGACGCTGGATTTATGACCGATTGAGGGTAGTCCGTGATATTGGGATCCTCTAGAACCCGGTTACTTTTGATAGGACAGGTCTGAACCAACGAAACTGAAAGAGGGTAGTACCCAAACTTCATGCTGGCCTAAACTCTAAGGGCTATCTTGTGTGATTTGTGTGCCTTATCATGTTTGCCTTTGTGAATATTTGTGGTGTGCTTTATCATAACATCATGCCATCATAGACATTGCATGCATCCTGCATAAGGACTGACCTATTTCAAAGACAAGAGGGTTTCACCTTTGCTCTATTTTGTAGGACATCATGATGCCTGTGCGAAGGAACACCATCCAGCTTAATTTTTTTCACCCACCTGATTTGCTTGAAGAATTGGTTAGCAGAATTCCAAACACCACTTCCTTCATCCAGAGGCATGGTTCTCTTCTCGGTTTAGTCACTGTAAAGTGGGACCAACAATTGATGAGTGTCTTGACCCAATTTTATGATCCCTTGTATAATTGCTTCACCTTTCAAGACTTCCAGTTGGTCCCTACCCTGGAAGAATTCTCTGATTTGCTTGGTATCCCTATCTTGGATCAGACTCCCTTCACCGGTTGGGAAAAGACTCTTAGGCTTGAGGAGATTGCTGTAGCCCTTCCCTTGACCCACAAGGAGGTAATGGACAATTGGGTGACTAGAAGCAGAGTTAAGGGCTTCTTGGCCAAGTTTCTGATTGGTAAAGCTAACAGTTTCTGGAATGACTTAGACTTTAGGGCATATGAAGACATTCTGGCTCTCTTAATCTATGGTCTAGTTTTGTTTCCTAATCCTGATAACTTCATTAACGTCACTGCCATAAGGATCTTCATGTCTCGGAACCCTGTGCCCACTCTCTTGGGTCATATCCTGCAACAACTCTATGCTCGTACTGCCCGAAGACGAGGAACTCTGTGGTTTTATACTCCTTTTTTAGTGAGGTGGTTTATTTCTCACCTCCCTAAGTTCGTGTTGAAGAAAAAAGAAGGAAGAGGCTGGGCTCACAGGTTAATGTCTCTCACTGATAATGACATCATTTGGACTTTCAGAGGTTTGGATGAGGTAGCTGCTATTGATCGTTGCGGAGAATATCCTAATGTTCCTTTGATTGGTACCCAAGGGGGAATCTCTTATAATCCATGTCTAGCTCTCCGTCAATTTGGAAGATCCAGAAGAGCAGGGCCTCATGAGATGTTGGTGCCTCACATCAGTTTTGAGTTTCAGGTAGATAGTGACGAGCTGCGTCGTAGATTCATCAAGGCTTGGGACAGAATTCACAAAGCTGACCCACATGAGTTGGGACCGAAGACTTCTCTACCTATGGAATCCTACTACAGATGGGTCCGCATCCGTGCTCAGAAGTTAGGTATGCCATACGAAGCTGTCAGACCCATCATTCTTGAATATCCTGATAGAGACGGGGTTCCTCCAACTGTACTCCCTCCTCAGATACCTACTGATGTTGATACACTAAAGAGGTCTTGGGCGCAACTACAAGAAGAACTGGATTCTTATCGGGAAAAGTTCAACGAGCAGGAATTGAAGATCCAGAAGCTGACAAAGCAGTTGGAGACGGAGCGGACTTTGAATGACTACATTCGTACTGAGAAAAAGAGACCCTGGGATCACTGATGAGCTTTTGATGTTCTTTTACAATTTTTATTTCCCTTTTCAGTATTTCCATTTTATGTAACGCCTAAGGGAAATCTGTTAAACAATTTAAACTTCAAAGTTGAATCTAATAAAGTGCGCTTCCTTTTTGTTTACAAAGTTGAATCCCGATTGTCTTTGAAAACATAAATCATACGCATTCCATTCATCATATGCATCACAAGTACTCTTCTTTTCAGGTTGTTTAATGTTCTTCGCTGTTTATTTCAGCAATCATCATGAATCCTGAATCATCTACTGAGCAATCCATCAAGGCCCTCCAGGCCCAGAACGCCCAGTTCCAAGAGTTGATCATGAGTTTAGCCCAAGGTCAAGAGGAATTGAAGGCTCTGCTGGTCAAGAAGAAGAAGAAGAGAACTGTACTATTCAACACTGGACGGAGGTTTGGTAATACACTGCGTAATGAGGCTGATCAAGCTGGTTCTTCTGTAGGGAAAGGCAGTCCCCAAGGGGGAAGGGTTCCTAGTCCTGTGGTCTCTGACAACGAGACTGATTTCAATGATGAGCAGTACCCACCCGCTGAAGACCGGTACAAGCAGTTAGAGGATCGTCTGAATGCCATGGAAATTCAACAGGTGCCTGGGTTGGATTTTGGAGATCTGGGTTTATCTTCTGGGGTGGTGATCCCACACAAGTTCAAGGCACCATCTTTTGCGAAGTATGACGGGGCTTCCTGCCCTAAGCTACATCTCAGATCTTATGTGAGGAAGATCCAACCGTATACTGTGGACAAGAACTTATGGATCCATTTCTTTCAGGAGAGTCTTTCAGGGACTCATCTCGAATGGTTCTATCAGCTGGATGGAACCAACATTCGTAACTGGTTGGACTTGGCTGCTGCTTTTTACAAGCAGTATCAGTATAATGCCGACCTCGCTCCTACACGTACCCAACTCCAGGGTATGTCGCTAGGATCGGGAGAAGGTTTTAAAGAGTACGCACAAAAGTGGAGGGACCTGGATGGTAGGGTGCAGCCACCGCTGACTGACCGTGAACTCGTGGACATGTTCTTGGGGACCCTGTCTGGGCCGTTCTTCAACCACCTGATTGGTAATTCTTCTGTAGGGTTTATAGACCTCATTCTGACCGATGAGAGGATAGAAGCTGGTATGAAATCGGGGAAGATACAGAAAGGTGCATCCTCAAGTTCTGAAAAGAAGCCTTTCAAGAAGGAAGCTAGTGAAGTGTATGGTCCCAGAAGACAAAATAAACCAGAACGCCGCCAAGCTGTCAACGCGGTGGTGATTTCAAAGCCTGCTGCCGCTCCTCGGCAACCTAACCAACCAAAGGGTGAGAGACCCAGAAGAGAATACACTCGTCTTAGTATGACCTTGTCTCAGATCTTGCCGCAACTGCTATCAACCAACTTGGTAACTGTCAGAGAAGCTCCGAAGGTGGTAAACACAACCTCTCCGAAGTACAATCCCAATGCCCGCTGTGCTTATCACTCTGATAACCTGGGACATTCTACTGATGATTGTTGGGCCCTAAGGAATAAGGTTCAGGACCTTATTGATGCTAAAGAGGTTCAGTTCGAGGTGCCCGAGAAGCCTAATGTGGTGACAACTCCCATGCCCAATCATGGGGTGAATGCTATCAGGGATGGTGACGAAGTGGAGGAATCTGAGTTCAACAGCTGGATCTACCCAACGGCCGATAGTGGACCAAGCAACTGGACTTCTAAGGACTGCATACCTGTTACTTATGTTACTCAGTAATGAATTCCTTTGTTTTTAATTTTGTAACGAACAATAATTTGAAACTTTATGGCCCGGTGTCTTACCCGGGGCACCGTGGCTTCATTTGTGAGGGCTTATTACTTGTCATTTCCATATATCATGAATAAAAACATTGGACGTTTTTCGCATTTCGAATCTTGTGCTCCCTTTCTTTCTTTATATATTGCAAAACAGCTATATTTACACACACTCACTCATACAAGTTCCAATCGACTCTGGATCTCACTGGTAACGACTCTGCTACTGCCAGTTATGACTTCGAAAATCCGATCAACTTAGCCGAAGACGAGGGTGAAGATGATTGCGAAGTGCCTGGTGAGCTTGCAAGACTGTTACTCCAGGAAGAGAGGGTCATTCAGCCACATGAAGAGCCAGTGGAAACGGTAAATCTGGGTACTGAGACAGACAGAAAGGAAGTCAAGATTGGTGCCAATCTAGAGCTCAGTGTGAAACAACGGCTGATTCAGATGCTGCATGATTATGTGGAAATCTTTGCCTGGTCCTACGAAGACATGCCTGGGTTGGATACTGACATTGTGGTTCATCACCTACCTACCAAGGAAGACTGCCCTCCGGTTAAACAAAAGGTCCGCCGCATGCGTCCAGAGATGTCCGAGAAAATCAAAGCTGAGGTTATGAAACAATTTGATGTCGGGTTTCTAACAGTGACTTCTTACCCTCAGTGGGTTGCCAACTTAGTTCCAGTGCCGAAGAAAGATGGTAAGGTCAGAATGTGTGTTGACTACAGGGACTTGAATAGGGCGAGCCCCAAGGATGACTTCCCTCTGCCTCACATTGACGTTCTGGTTGACAATACTGCTCAGCACAAGGTGTTCTCCTTCATGGACGGCTTTTCAGGTTATAATCAGATTAAGATAGCTCCTGAGGATATGGAAAAGACCACCTTTGTTACTCAGTGGGGCACCTTTTGTTACAAGGTCATGCCTTTTGGGTTGAAAAATGCTGGGGCAACCTACCAACGTGCCATGGTTGCTTTATTTCATGACATGATACACCATGAGATTGAAGTATACGTCGACGATATGATTGCAAGGTCCCAAACTGAGGAGGAACACCTTGACCATCTACAGAAGCTGTTTGACCGTCTGAAGTTGTACAAGCTAAGATTGAATCCAAACAAATGCACCTTTGGGGTAAGATCTGGAAAGTTGCTAGGCTTCGTCTTGAGCGACAAAGGTATTCAAGTGGACCCTGCCAAGGTTAAATCCATACAAGAGATGCCAGTTCCCAAGACAGAGAAATAAGTCAGAGGCTTTCTAAGACGTGTGAATTACATTGCCCGATTCATCTCACATCTAACTGCTACCTGTGAACCAATCTTCAAGCTACTGAAGAAAGATCAAGTAGTACGTTGGAATAATGAATGTCAGGCCGCTTTCGACAGAATTAAAGAGTATCTCCAAGAACCACCCATTCTTATGCCACCGGTTGAAGGGAGACCTCTAATATTATACCTGACAGTACTTGACAGCTCAATGGGGTGTGTGCTGGGGCAGCATGACGAGTCTGGCCGAAAAGAGCACGCCATTTATTACCTTAGCAAAAAGTTTACCGACTGTGAGACCCGATACTCACTGCTCGAGAAAACTTGCTGCGCTTTGGTATGGGCTGCACTCCGGCTGAGACAGTATATGCTGACTCACACTACTCTGTTGATCTCCAAAATGGATCCAATCAAGTACATATTCGAAAAGCCCGCCTTGTCCGGAAGAATAGCAAGAT
The DNA here is from genome assembly GCA_948472305.1 of Vicia faba. Taxonomy (NCBI): domain Eukaryota; kingdom Viridiplantae; phylum Streptophyta; class Magnoliopsida; order Fabales; family Fabaceae; genus Vicia; species Vicia faba. The sequence continues at coordinate 590,969,735 of OX451735.1, forward strand.
GGCAGATGATCTTGACAGAATATGACATCCAGTACACGACTCAGAAAGCAATCAAAGGAAGTGTATTGGCAGACCATTTGGCACACCAGGCGGTGGACGATTACCAGTCAATGAACTTTGAATTTCCTGACGAGAACATCATGGTAGTGACTGATTGTGAAGTACCTGGACCGGATGAAGGACCTGAGGAAGGATCCCGATGGTCTATGCACTTTGACGAAGCCTCCAACGCTTTGGGTAACGGTATCGGCGCTGTGATCATATCCCCAAAAGGCACTCATACTCCACTTACTGCCCGGCTATGCTTAAACTGCACCAACAACATGGCGGAGTATGAGGCGTGTATCATGGGTCTTCAGGCTGCAATTTACTTAAGGATCAAGTTTCTGAGTGTCTTCGGAGATTCCGCTCTCGTGATCAATCAGATCAAAGGCGAGTGGGATACGAAACACCCAAACCTTATTCCTTACAAAGAGTGTGTGTTGACATTAATCCCCCATTTTACAGAGATAACTTTTGAACACTTCCCAAGAGAGGAGAATCAATTGGCAGACGCGCTGGCTACGATGACTTCCATGTTCAAAGTCAAATGGGATAACGAAGCTCCCCGGATCATTATCTGGAAACTGGATGAACCTGCCTATTGTTGTGATCTTGAGACTGAGGTGGTAACTGAAAAACCTTGGTATCATGAAGTGAAGAGGTACCTTGAAGCTCAAGAATACCCCGAGGGTGCATCTGGCAATGACAAGAAGTTTCTGAGAAGGTTCGCAGCAAAGTTCTTCCTCAGCAACGGCATTCTCTACAAGCGAAACCATGATTCAACCTTACTGCGTTGTGTGGATAAGACTGAAGCAGAAAGAATCATGGCAGAACTACATGAAGGTACCTTCGGGACGCATTCCAGTGGATATACCATGGCAAAGAAAATCCTTCGGGCAGGATATTTCTGGTCCACAATGGAAGCCAACTGTTACCAACATTCTCGAACATGTCATAAGTGCCAGATCTATGCGGATAAGGTGCACGTTCCTCCAGTCCCTCTGAATGTCTTGACTGCACCGTGGCCTTTTGCAATGTGGGTCATTGATATGATCGGCGAGATCAAACCTACGGCATCCAACAGGCATCGCTTCATCCTGGTGGCGATCGATTACTTTACAAAGTGGGTTGACGCAGCTTCCTACGCTACCGTAACCAAGAACGTCGTGGCACAGTTCATTTGACACAACCTGATCTATCAATACGGCATCCCGGAAAGGATCATTACAGACAATGGTACTAATCTTAATAACAAGATGATCACTGAGCTCTGCGAGCAATTCAAGATACAGCACCACAACTCTTCTCCTTATCGGCCGAAGATGAATGGGGCTGTAGAAGCAGCTAATAAGAACATCAAAAAGATTGTGCAGAAGATGACAGTGACCTATAAAGATTGGCACGAGATGTTACCGTTTTCTCTTCATGGGTATCGTACCTCAGCAAGAACGTCAACCGGGGCAACTCCCTTTTCCTTGGTCTATGGTATGGAGGCAGTCTTGCCGATTGAAGTCCAGATACCCTCTCTCCGGATAATGAAGGATGCAGGCTTGAGCGAAGATGACTGGATCCAAACTCGACTTGATCAGTTAAACCTAATTGATGAAAAGAGACTCACTGCTATTTGTCATGGTCAAACGTATCAAAAACGGATGATCAGGGCATTTAACAAGAAAGTCAGACCACAAGAGTATCAAGTTGGGGACCTGGTAATCAAGCGCATCATTCTTCCTCAAAGTGATCCCAGGGGCAAATGGACCCCCACATACGAAGGGCCATTTGTGGTTAAACATATCTTCTCAGAAGGAGCTATGATTCTAACCACCATGGATGGTGACGACCTTCCTCACCCCGCCAATGCAGACATAGTAAAAAGATACTACGCATGAATAAAAGACCCGCTAGGTTGACACACCTAGGCAAAAATAAGGGCTTCCCGGCGAACCAAAAGGGTTCGGGCAAAAATAAGGGATGAAATGAAAAAAAATCTGTACACCCGGCAAGTCGAAAACCTGAAAAGGCGGCTTGGGCAAAAATGGGTATCCCGGTGGACTGAAAACCCGAATGGGCGGTCCAGGCAAAAGTTAGGGATTAAAGCGTAATACTATGTCTCATTGAATCACCTGGCATCCAGAATCTGGTTCCAACCATGAGGTTCAGACGGCATAGATCAGTCAGCTTCATCTTCAACTAAGCAGCCAAGTGATGAGACGCTCGAAGATATAAAGGCGATAGCAGAGTTGGAACCCAGTGGGATTATTCTTTTCACATAGCTGTTTTGTTTTCCTTTTTCACAAAACTGTATAAACTCTGTTTGTTCGGCGGTGTTCTCTTACTAGGACATCAGCCTCTTGTACATAAATGCCTATTTACAGGCAAATTCCAAAATCAATACAAATTCACTTTTCAGATAAATTGCCAATTGTTTTTCTTTTTTCTGTTTTGTTTTGCAAAGAACGTCCAATGTTCATTTTTGATATATGCATTTGACACTAATTGCTAACTCATAAATATCTGCATGCGAAACAAAGGGTTAATTATAGGTGACATCAGAAACAGGGGCAATAATGAGTTGTCTAAGCGATCTAATTGCGCTGTCCACCAAGGTACCAAGGTAAGTTCGGCTGAAGAATGTAACCCAGATACCTTCACTCCCCGCAGAGTAAGATAAGAATCCACAATACTCTCCCAGCAACCCCTAAAAGGCACAGTACCCCTAGCAAGTCAGCAACACTCTCCCCGAGCAGAGTTAGTCTACTGTCAGCCTCAAGGAAGTTGGATTATCCCCCAGAAGATCTCAATATTCCCCAACGGAGTATACAGACATTCCTAACAAGCATCCCCAACAATCTTGATCTAAGATTGTTCCCCAGTGGAATACCGGACATCCAGTGGAGCCATTCCCCAGTGCAGTCCTAAGTCTCCCCAGGAGAGTTGAATCAATCTCCCTAGTAGGAAGCTTATCCCCAATAGATTCTAGAAGCTTATCACCTACAAAGTACATACGTCTCTCCCCGACCATATTCAGAAAGTTATCCCCCACCAGAGCTTATAACTGGGTTATCCTCAGCTAATTACCACGGAAAGATCATCCTCGACGAAGTTCTTCCTATCCCCAGCGGAGTTCATCAAATTCTTCCAACAAAACTCATCAACGGTATCCCCAACAGAGTTACCATCAAATCTCAGCGAAGTATCTCTTCCCACAGAGTAATTCCCCGCAGAGTAATCTCTCCAACAAGTTTATTCCCCAACGGATTCATCTTCTCCTACCAGTTTATTCTTGCAGCCATCTTCAATCATCATCCCCAGCGGAAACGAAGAGCTCTACTCTTCACCATCAGCCCAGGATTCAATTTCCCGGCATTCGTCAAGGATTTACTTTCCTAGACGAAAATACATTCATGAACATCACATCTTCATACATTATAGCATGCATACGCATCATAACACACAGTCTCATTTATTTCTGAGAACATTATGACATCATGCATTTCATATAACATGACATTGCATACAACTGATGTTTCGCCTTTTCAGGAAAAAGGTCAATCCAAAGATGATTACTATCAACTGTCGCAATTCCAGACTTGATTCCTGTATCCTTCCAGGGCACGTCTGAAGAGTTTGAAGATTCGATTCCTGTATCCGGCCAGGGCATATCTGTTGACGACTAATTCCAGACTCAATTCATGTATCCTGCCAGGGCACGTCTGAAGACTTTGCAGATTCGATTCCTGTATCCGGCCAGGCCATATCTGTTGAAGACTAATTCCTGACTCGATTCCTGTATCCTGCCAGGGCACGTCTGAAGAGTTTGAAGATTCGATTCCTGTATCTGGCCAGGGCATATCTGTTGACGACTAATTCCGGACTCGATTCCTGTATCCTGCCAGGGCACGTCTGAAGAGTTTGAAGATCCGATTCCTGTATCCGGCCAGGGCATATGTGTTGACGACTAATTCCGGACTCGATTCCTGTATCCTGCCAGGGCACATCTGAAGAGTTTGAAGATTCGATTCCTGTATCCGGCCCGGGCATATCTGTTGACGATTAATTCCAGACTCGATTCCTGTATCCTGCCAGGGCACGTCTGAAGAGTTTGAAGATTCAATTCCTGTATCCAGCCAGTGCATATCTACATGAAGAGTTTGAAGATCAACCCCTGTAACAGGCCAAGTAATTATCTTTCTTTCTCAGGTACGCAAGTTCTCGCTAAAGAATCTCTTACGCGATCGACACCTAGATGGCATCTATAAGCCCATCCACATACCAACAGTCTCCAAATGGCATCTATACCCCCATTCCCGACAAGATTCTGTTACAGCTTCATATGGCATCTATAAGCCCATCCTCCTATTTGTCATCTCTCCAAATGGCATCTGTAAGCCCATTCCCTTCATCACACTACTGATACTCTACTATGTGAGTGCAAATTTCTAGGCACTCTAGTGTTCAATCATCTTACATCTTCGGACCACGAAAGGCACGCAAGCCAATCTACATCCTCAGGTCTAAGAAGATTGAACAGGGGCAACTGTTGTACCCCAAAATTTTCCCTCCCATATTCTTCAAGATTTGGCAAGATCAAGCTTCAAATGGATTAAGGATTGCACAGTCCAATTGCCTCCTAACACAGTCAAAATTAGGGTTTTGGTTCTTGCAAAGAAATTGAGGTTTCCAAGGGTCCAATCAAGTCCCATATGCCTATATACATTGTCAAGCATCCATATGTCAAGTTTCAAGACTCACAGCATCAAGTTGCACAGTCAAAAGCCCTAATTGCTTCACAGTCACCTGCAGGGGTAAAATGGTCATTTGACAGTTAAAAGTCAAAAATTTTGGTCAACATCTCATTTTGAAGCCACAATAATCATTTGATCAAGTCTTGATCATGATTCCTCAAGCATGGCTCAAAAAGTCTCAAGATGTCAAAAGTTTCTATTTTTGGACAGTTGAAAAGTCAACTGCAAATTGACCAAGGCATAACTTTTTCATGGTTCATCAGAAAAATCCCATCCAAAGCTCATTTTGAAGGGGATGGCATTTCCTACAACTCATCTTCACATTCCAAGTCCAAGAAATGCCCTCACAAAAAGTTATCAATTTCAACATTATAGGTCATTTTCAAAAGTCAACAAAAAGGCACTTTAAGTCAAAGACCATAACTTGAGATTGGTAAATCAAAATGACATGGGACCAAAGTAATTGGTTAGAGGACTTCGATACCTTTCCAAAATGTCAAAGAACATGTTCATAGCTTCAAAATTGAGCAAGATATGCATTGGAGAAGTTGGGAAATTTTTGGGAACTTTCAAAAGTCAACTTTGCCTAAAACACTTCATTTTTGCTAATGGGCCTCAAATTCTTTCTTGAACCTTTACCCAAAGCCTATGCACGACCCATTGAACTTAATTTGATTTATTTTCTTATTTAATTGAATTTATATTAATATTAATTCATTTAATTGGTTTTAATTGTAGGAAAATACCAAAACATGGTTGTCAAATCTTTTTATGAAGCAAATACACTCCATATATGCTGAAGATCTCGTACATCACTCAAGAGGATAAGATCTCCCAATTTGGCAAGGTTTTCATTGAAAAAAGATTGGAAATTATATGACTGAAAATCAAAGATTGAAACATTATTTCATGGACTTTTGGGCCAAGGTTTTAACCTAATTCTCTTCACATAAAGATACTGAAGCCAACCCTATTCAAAAGAACGTGAAAGCTGCCATAGAACTCCATAACCATATTGCAAAAATTCAAGAAATATTTGAAAACTGAAATCGATTTTGGAGGTGAATTCAAAGCTTAAAAGTGGTTTTAACGTGTTGCTGACATTGCTAGGAATCCATTGCCATCAAGAACAAGCTCTAATACACAAGGAAACGGTAAAACAGAGTCACGATTTGAACAAACATTGCCATAATCGAAATCCATTTTTATGCATCATTGACATGTTTTGATTATTGATTTGTATTGCTGACATCTTCCTGAAGCTTTTGGTATGGATTAATTGCATTGAAACTCACAGAATCACGATTCACCATGGACGAATGCTAGGGTTTAGAAGCTTGAAAATTAGGGCTTTCTTATTAAGGAAAAATCAGGCCTTGAGACATATACAGTTAAACTTAGAATCTCAAGACGAAATCATTGAGATCCTCGTGCTCTTTTTATATAATCCATAGCTCTAATCGCTATTCTTGTGACTTTTGTTTTGTGGGGGTTTAAAACCCCCGCTATCTTGTTTATGTTTGCAGGAAAAACGAAGAAGACAATAGGCGTGGCAACATGTGACTGGGTGATTCAAATGAGTGGCGCGCTTTTTGTGTTTCCAGCATAATTCTTACTTTTCATATATTATGTTTATTAGTTATTATGTTTACAAACAATTGCATATGGCGTAGTGGTTGTGGACGTGTCTTGCAAACACTGGGACCTGGGTTCGATTCCCATGTCCCCCATATATTTCTTCATATTTTTCTTAAAGCATTCCAATGCAGCGCCTCTCAAATGCTCCACCATGAGCCTCACGCGTCAGTTTGTCAAGTGGCCTTGATCAACAATGTGAAAGTCAAACGTGGCTTGGTTTTCAATGGGCCAGAATTGCTTCAAAAAACCTCCACTTTGGGCCATCACACCCCCTTTGGTTTGCATTTTAATTTTATTTTCTTTTCTTTTAAATTCTTTTAATTGTTTTAATTATTATTATTAATTCACAATAAATTAATTTTTCCTAATAAAAGTCAGAAAATCAAAATTGTAAATATATTTTAATTATTTATTAATTTCACCATTAACTTATTTTTGTAAATAAATACTAATAACTAACTTAGTTTAATTTAGGTTTAAATTTTAATCCTTTTCTTATTATCATCATTATTATTAATTATTATTTTTGTACTTATAAATGTAAATTAATTAATTACCTTAAATTAGGTTAACTTTAACATTTTCTTAATAATTAAAATAAACTTAGAACTAGGGTTTTCTTTTGACTTTAATTTCTTTATTTTCATTAAATACAAAAACACATAAAAAATATCTTTCTTTAATTAATTAATAATTAGATTTAATTTTAATTTAATTTCAAGCAAAGGACAAAAACTCTTAATTGCTCAAAAGGGTCCAAAACACTAAGGACGTCCAGTTTAATTTCTACTTGCGCGTTATTTTTTTTATTTATTCGATTATTATGTAACTGCTTCCGGAATGTAACAGTAATTAGGTTTATTGTTTTTTTTTTTACTTTCCGCATCTTTATCAAAAACGGGTCTTTGTTGTTTGGCGATGTATAGACCCGCGCCTTGTAATAGCGTAGCTTTTACCTTTCCGTATTTTATTTTCCGCACTCCTAACTGCTAAAATTGCATGAAAGAATGTATGATAATTAAAAAACAACTCATAGCTCACCATTTCCTGATCAAAGATAAATGTTAACATGAAAACAACACACAATGCACATGCCACTTCTAGGGTACGCCTCACTCGTTGCCTCGAAAGTGGTCGTCAAGTATAGGGTGTTTTAGCGGTCGCCCTTATGTCTAAGATCCAGTTGCCTCGAAACGGTTGCCTCAGATTAAAAAGGATCTAGGACATTATGGTTACTTCTAAGGTGTCCTACTATTGCTTCGGTGACCATATTGTCCCTAAAATCGAATTGACCCGAACACCTCCAACAGTGGTGCTACCTACTTCTCAATGGTGGGATGGCACTATCTTAAGGACTCTTACACAGCCTAATTCCTTAGGGTAGGTAGATGACTCATGGGTACTTGCTCTCTAAAAAACAAACAAAACAATCTTTTCACACTGACACTTTCAAAAGTTTTCAAAACAAATTTTTCAAACACTCTTGAGGACAGATACAAGAGTCACTTAGAAATCTTTCAAAAACGAAACTTTTTTCAAAACCCACTCACATTTGAAAAGCAAACATTTTGAAAACATAAGAGCAAGTATCTAAGAGCCCATGGATAACCACGGATAGAAAGGGTGCTAACACCTTCCCTTTCTATAAATCTACCTCCCGAACCGAGAGACATTCTCAATAAGGAATTTTGTTGTGCTTTTGTCCTTTCCATGTTGGAGAACATAAAAGATGGTGGCGACTCTTGCTTACCGCGACATACGCGATCCATCTAAAAACAGTCAGTTCTATCTCCACCGATCACACCTTCGGTAAACGATCATCAAGCATAGGGTGTCTTAGTGATTGCTCTCCTGTCTAAAAAAGATCAAATGTCCAACTCGAATGTTGCCTCGAAAATGTTGCCTCGAATATGATCTTAAGACTCTAGGGTTATTACTAAGGTGTCCTAATATTGCTTTAGTGATCGTACGTCCTTTCGAATTGACCCTTACAAACTCCAACGATGGTGCTACCTATTTCTCAATAGTAGGATAGCGTTGTCTAAAGGAAGCAAGAATAGAAACGATCTTTTTTCGAGTAGGTAGATGCTAGTAGGTACTTGTTCAAATCAAAACTTTTCACACTTACACTTTTCAAGCCAACTTTCAAAACAACTTCGTCACACCTTTGAGGAATGATACAAGGGTTACCACGAAGTAAAACTTTTAAAAACAAAACACACAAACACAAGAAATTTAAAAATGAGAAAGTACCTAAGAGCCCATGGAAAATCATGGATAGAAATGGTGCTAACACCTTCCCTTTCTATAACCTACCCCCCGTACTCAGAATATCTCGAAAAAGGATTTTTTCTGTATTTTTTTCCTTTCTGGTTGGATGAAATAAAAGTCGATGGCGACTCTTGCTTACCGCGAAACTTTGCAAGCAAAAAATGCAAAACGCAAACCAGTATTAACAGTCGGTTCTGCCACCGTATCACAGAACTGGAGAGTCTGCTGGGGAGAGTTTATAAGTGGGGTATACCTTAGGATCTAGGTCATCATAATTGCTTCTCTTGACTGCTTTGTTTGCTTTATTTTTGAGGGTTTTGTTTGGGGTTACTATAGATCCTACACCCGGATCCGGGGAATACCTTTTAGGTAAGTAGCAATAGAGTGTGAGGGAATTGTACAGCGTAGACCGATACGGTTGAAGCAGTAGCTACTTTGATGTGGCACTTTGGTTGGTACCGGTATCCCTTGTGGAGAAACAAGGAGAATACGGGGCCGCTACGTGGTGTCGTTAAGCATCAACTGACCTTAGAACCTTTAATTGCCCAACTTGGCCCTTAGAAAGTAGTGAGATAGTCGGCCTCGGTGTAGAGATGAGAACTGGTTGATACTCGATGCTACACTCATTGAGACCATACTCTCAGAATAATTTTGGCCGCAAGAAAAGATTGTGTGAGTTGAAACCATGGCCGATGGAGGATGGTCAGTGATATTGAGATCCTCTAGAACCCGGTTACTTTTCTAGGACAGGTTTGAAACCAACTTAACTTCAAGAGGGTATTACCTTTGACCTCATGCAAGCCTTAAACTTAAGTGCTTTGTGTGATTTGGCTTTGTTTGCAATATTTGTGTTTGCTATACCTGTGGTTTATCATGACATCATGCATCATAACATGGCATTCATGTTTCATTACACTAACCATTTTAAAGACCAAGGGAATTTATCTTTGTTCTGTTTTGCAGATTATGGCTTCCGTGCGTAGAAATACCATCCGAATCAACTTTGTGCAGATACCTGTTCATCTTAAAGAGCTAGCATCAAGAGTTTCTGAAACTTCTACTTTCATTAAGAGACACGGTCAACTTCTCAGCCTGGTAACTTCGAACCTTGATGAACAGATGATGAGCATACTATTTCAGTTCTTCGATACCAAGCATCATTGTTTCACCTTTCCAGATTACCAGTTGGTACCCACCTTGGAAGAATTCTTTCATCTATTGGGAATATCCATTCTTGAACAGGTACCCTTTACAGGTATGGAAGAAGTTCCTAAGCCAGAAGTCATTGCCTCAGCTTTGCATTTGAAACAGGGCCGATGTGGTATCCAATTAGGAAACTCGAAGCGGGGTTGAAGGTTTTCTAGCCAAATTTCTGATAGACCAGGCTCAACTATTCTGGGATGATTTGGATTTTCAAGCTTTTGAGGATGTCTTGTCTCTTCTTATTTATGGTTTAGTTCTCTTCCCTAATCCGGACTCCTTTGTAGATGTGAATGTTGTCAAGATTTTACTTTCTCGTAACCCTGTGCCTACCTTGCTTGGAGATATCTTGCATGCTCTCTAAACTCGTACTATAAAGAGAAGAGGGACTCTTATGTGCTGCATGTCGTTGCTGTCGAGGTGGTTTATTTCTCACCTCCCTAAGTCTGTGCTGAAGAACGAAGAAGGTTTGGGTTGGTCACACAAAATAATGTCACTCGCTCATACAGATATTCTTTGGTTTTCCCGAGCTATGGAAGACACTGCTGTTATTGACCGCTGTGGGGGGTACCCTAATGTCCTATTACTTGGTATCAGAGGGGGTATAAGTTACAATCCTTGTCTAGCCTTGCGACAATTTGTTCGTGCTCGAAGAGATGGTCCCCATGAGTTACTTCTCGAGGACATTGTATTCGACTATGAGGATGATGTTAGGGAGCATCGCCGAAGGTTCGTACAAGCTTGGGGCATGGTAAAGAGATCTGACCCCAGAGAGTTGGGACTGAAGACTTCCCTTCATATGCAGCCTTACCTGCAATGGGTCTGAGCTCGTGCCCAGAAGCTTATGATGCTTTATGAGGCCGTATTACCAGTGATACTGGAGCCCCCTAATGAAGAAGACATTGCTTAAACGGTTCTCTATCCTTACATACCCACTGATATTGGGGAGTGTGATAGGTGGCCAGAACTGGGACGTGTTTCCCTTTTTTAGGAATTGCTGGTTTGCGTTTTGCGTTTGTGTTTGCAAAATTTCACGATATGCAAGAGTCGCCACCGACATTTATTTTATCCAACAAGGAAAGGAAAAAAGCACAGAAAAATTCCTTTTTCGAGATATTTCTGAGTACGGGGGGTAGATTATAGAAAGGGAAGGTATTAGCACCCTTTCTATCGGTAGTTATCTACGGGCTCTTAGGTACTTTCTCATCATTTTCAAAATTGTTTTCTTTGTGTTTGTGTGGTTTGAAAAGCTTTTATTTTGACTTCGATTTAACTCTTACTTCTGTCTTCAAGAATGTAATGAAGTGTTTTTTAAAACTTTGTTTGAAAGGAGTGTAAATGTGAAAAAAGTTTGTTTGGATTGAGCAAGTACTTAAGACCTAATTTACCTACTCGAAAAAAATAATCGTTTTGTATTCGTTTCCTTTAGACAGTGTTATCCCACTATTAGTGAGTAGGTAGCACCGTCGTTGTAGTTTTAAGGGTCAATTCGAAAGGGACGTACGGTCACTAAAGCAATTTTAGGACGTCTTAGTAATAACCCTAATATCTTAGATCAATTATTCGAGGCAACAATATTCGAGGCAACCATTCCGAGGAAACTTTGATCTTTGGACAAAAGGACGACCACTATAATATCCTATACTCAACGACCGTTTACCGAAGGCAACCAAGTGGGAGTGTACCCTAGGAGTGCGCATGTGCGAGTGATTCAATTTCAGATGATTTATCTTTGCACATTTTAGGGTCATCTAATTGTTTTAAAGTTAATCATACATTCTTGTCATGCATCCTAATATCATACATCTAACAGTTTAATATTTTGCGGAATTAAAAATGCGGAATTTAAACTATGTTATTACAAGGTTTCGGGTATTTACATAGCCAAAAACAAACCCTTAAATAATAAAGCGATAAATGAAAAATAAAAGTCCTAATTAAACTATTACAACTTGTAGACAGTTACATCAATATGGTAAATAATAAAACAAAAAAGCGCGCGCGATGAAATTAAGATCGGGAAGAAATTAGGGTTTTGACCCCTCTAACCTAATTAAAATAAAAAATTGTTTTTGTTGTTTTTAACAATTTTTTAAGAAAAGAATTTAGATTTTAAAATTAAATATACAAATTAATTAGTTAATTAAATTATTTAATGAAAAAAAAATAAATGGCCTATTTTGTGTTTTTTTTATTTTTTAAAAAAAGAAAATATAATTAAATTAGAAATAAAACGCTATTTGTTCTAACTAATTTTAATTATGTACAAAAGGAATTAAAATTATCTAATATTAACAACCTAATTTAATTAATTTAATTTTTGATTAAAAAAATAAAGTCTAAACCTAATTTGGTGAAAAATATTATTTTTTGTGATTTTTTAATAAAAGAAAATAATTGATTTGTTAATAAAGTAAATAAATTAAATTAAATAAAATGAATATGAAAAAAGAATAGAGAAAGAAGTTTGGGCCTGAGCAAAATCGGGGGGGGGGGGGGTATGAGAAGCAGTTTCTGGGCCCAAAAGATGGAGGTCCATGCTTGACTTTTTGGATCCAATGCATTTGCTTTGACCAGGCGTTTGGTGCTCCTCCATTTGTGGCCCTTGGATTTGGCCATCTGGCCATCTGGCAGGCTGGATGATGAGGGCGTATGATAGGCCTTGGACTTGTAAGCGCATGAGATTACCTGAAAGAAAAAATCATGAAGCAATTTGGGGGACCTGGGATTCGAACCCAGGTCCTAAAGCATTTTGCACATACCCTGTAACCAACTGCGCCACTTGTTTTTATTGTATATGATATAAACAACAATTATTATATAAAGAACAAGTGAAATAATAAAATATTAGCGCGAATTTTCATACAGTCCAATGGAAAGGCGCCACGCAGTCATCTTCTTCCCTTCTCTGTGGGTAAAAGATACATGGACTTTTACCTACGGACGTATGTCCGTAGCTACAACCCTGGTTCATCTCAAAATCCTCCATGGGCACGATAAATGACTTCTAATGCCATGGTTGGATTCGTCTGGACCTGCTGAATATCATGATGACCTTTTTATGGGCCAATTTTGCCTTAACATAAAACTCCTAAATCGAAGCTACAAACCCTAGCCACGGTGAAATCTTATACAAGCCATATAAATGCAATTAAACAATATAGAAAGCTTGCAAATGTTCCAAGGATCAAGAATATATGGTTAATTCGTGCTAAAAATGTCTAAATCATGCAAACTGATTTCAAAAATACACGGATGTCGTGGTTGACTTACAGTGGTATTCAGGGCCTGGAAACGCTTGCTCTTGATTGCTTTTGCTTGCTAGGGATCCCAAGAAGCGATTGGAATGGTCCAAGGGTCTTGAATTGGCCTCTAAGTAGGAATTCGTGTTTGCACTTTTTCTTGATTTTTCCAAGTTCTGTTCTTGATGTTGCGCGTCTCTCTCTAGCCTCTTTTGGTCTGCATACGTTCTACATGTATCAAGGACTTGATTAGGGTTCCAAAACTGATCTCAATCTTACTCCATCAATGAATTTGATTTTGATTTGATTCCTTTGAATAACCTTCCAAAATAGGCCTAATACAATCTTTTTGTGCACACCATGCCTTTACACGAATTTGAATACTTTCCAACTGGATTTGAGACCTGAAACAAGTACAAAATCGGTTTTTCAATGCTTTAGATTTTCTCATGATTTATTTTGATTAAAATTGATTTAATTCAAATAAAAATCAAGATAAATAATAAAAATAAGATAATGACAAGTGGAAAAGGATAGGGATCATGGACCATGTTGCCAACTCAAAACAAGTGAAAAAGATTGGGCCCATTTGGTAAAAATTGAAGTTTTAGGCATAGTTGACTTTTGGCAATTTTACAAAAAAGGTCATCTTCAACAATGCATAACTTCCTCAATTTTGACTCTTTGAAGGTGTTATTGGACTTTTTAGAAAGCTTGAGATGTCCTATAAACAATCCTTTTGGTATCATCTCAATTTAATATTCCATTCTCATGTATGAAGCTTTGACAAAAAGGGTGTTTTTGTTCACTTTTCAAAATGACCTATAATGTCCAAATTCATAATTTCTTGTGAGTGAATATTTTGAACTTTGGAGATGAAGATGTATTGTATAGTATGGCATCCTCTTCAAAATGAGATTTGGATGGGTCATTTCTCATAAAGTATGAGAAAGTTATGCTTGGTCAAAGTTGAGTTGACTTTTCCTACAAAACCCTAATTTAGCAACTTTTGGTTCTTGAGGAATCATGAGCAATCATTGATGAACCATGACCAACCCTTGATAAAATGATGAAATATACTTCAAAATGATAATGTTGACTAAAATATTGAAGTTTGACTGTATGTAGGCCACAGTTGACTTTTTCCCTTGTAGAGTCGATTTTTAGGCCTTTGAGCAATTGACTGAGCAAACTTCCTCTGCAAGGCTTGAAACTTGACATGGATGATCTTGAGAACATATTAGGACATTGGTGAACATATGGAATCCCTTGGACTCAAGTATCTTGATGCAACATGAAACCCTAATTTGAGGTAGACTACCTTAGGAGAGAGCTTGTTTGGTCAACCCTTGGACTTCCTTGAGCAACTAAAGGATCTTTCTTGAAATGCTTTGAAAAATATGGGAGGGAAAATTTTGGGGTACAACAGGGAGCTATAGAGGTCTTGGATTCAACTGAAGAATCAACGGGATACTTACCGGGAGCAGTTCCATGAGTAAGAGAGGAAGGTTTTAAAGCTCACCAGGTTGCTCGAGGAAGAACGAGTGCTCAATTACTATATCAGCACAAAGAGAAAGCGTCCATGGGACTTTTGATTTTTCATTTCTAGTTTAGATTTGTTTTATTTACTTCTTTGTAATTCCTTAAAGGCATGTTGAACCTTTCAAATTTAAGCTAATAAAGTTTTGTTCATTTTGGTTTGCAAATTTAAATTTCCCAAAGTCTTTGAAACCATTACATGCGCATCCCATTATCATACACATCATTATGGGTACCACTACAGGTTTCTCATCTTCTTCGCTATTTATTTCAGCAGAAATGTCTTCCGATCAAGCCATCAAAGATCTTCAGGCACAAAACGCCCAGTTCCAACAGATGTCCATAAGTCTGGCTAAGGGGAAGGAGGATTTGAAGACCCTTATTCTGAAGGAGAAGAAGAAGAAGAAGAAGAAGAAGACTGGTATACTGAATATGGGTAGAAGATTTGGAGAAAGGTTGAAGCACCAAACTGACCTGACCTCTTCATCCAAGGAAGGGGAGAACCAAGAAAGGGAAAAGGACCCTAGTCCTGCAGTCTCTGAAAATGATACTGACTTTAATGATGAGCAATATCCTCCTGATGAGGATAAATAGAAGCAGCTAGAAGACCGTCTAAGTGCTATGGAATTTCAGAAGATACCTTGGTTGGATTTCAGAGAATTGGGACTGGTATCGGGAGTGGTTATCCCTCAGAAGTTCAAAGCTCCGGTTTTTTCCAAGTATGATGGGGTTTCCTGCCCAAAACTCCATCTCCGCTCGTATGTCAGGAAAATCCAACCCGACACAGCTGATAGAAATTTGTGGGTGCACTTCTTTCAAGATAGTATGTCAGGGACTCAACTTGAATGGTTCTATCAGTTGGAGGGAGGCAACATTCGAAATTGGGAAGATCTCTCTACTGCTTTCTACAAGCAGTATCAGTATAATGCCGACCTTGCTCCCACTCGTACTCAACTCCAGAGTATGTCCATGGGTGCAGGTGAAGGCTTTAAAGACTATGCACAGAAATGGACAGACTTGTCTGGGAGAGTTCAACCCCTGTTGTCTGATAGGGAGTTGGTTGACATGTTTCTGGAGACGCTATCTGGTCCATTTTTCAATCACTTGATCGACAGCTCGTCATCTGGTTTCACTGAGCTGATTTTAACTGGAGAGAGAGTAGAAGCTGGAATTCGAAGTGGTAAAATACAGAAGGATGTCTCTTAGAGTTCGGTAAAGAAACCTTTTACTGGTAAGAAGAAAGCAAGTGCAGTATACAGCCCGAGGGGCCAAAGCAGATCTGAACACCGCCAAACGGTAAATGCTGTAGTGATACCAAGACTCGTAGTTGCTCCACAACGCAACAACCAACAAAGGGTGGAAAGACCACAACGGCAGTTTACCCGCATCAATATGACGTTGGCTGAAGTGCTACCTCACCTGCTGAAATCCAACTTGGTAACCTTGAGAGAGGCTCCCAAGAATCCAAACACTACTTCTCCCAGATACAATCCCAACGCGCGGTGCGCCTACAATTCTGAGAGTCCATGCCACGATACAAATGATTGTTGGGCTCTGAGAAACAAAGTACAAGACTTTCTTGAAGCCAAGGAGATAGAGTTCGACGCTCCAGAAAAGCTGAATGTTATAACTGCTCCCATGCCCAAACATGGTCGTGGAGTTAATGTTGTTGGCACCAATTTGTTTGTGACCTCTATTGAAGAAATTTCTACTCCTCTTATGACTGTTAAGAAGAATATGTTGTTGGCCAGTTTATTTCCATGTTGTGGTGAAGGTTGCCACATGTGTTCGATTATACCTACTGGTTGCCGTCTGTTGAAGTCAGGTGTCCAGCGCCTGATGGATAATAAAGAGATTTTGTTCGAGAAGACTATGATTCCCATTGTTCCAAATGAAGACGTTGCTATTATAACCATTTCTGTCAATCCTTCCAAGGTTTCCTCGAGAATACCTGTTAGGATTACACCTGTTCAAAGAATTTCTCCGCTAATAATCATTATTCCTGGTCCTATCCCGTACACTTCAGACAAGGCTGTCCCATGGCATTAGGGTGTTGATGCATACTATCATGGCATTAAGAAAGATATGAAGAATGAAGAAGCTGATACTGATGTCAGTAATATTGTCGGGACTAGTAAAATTACCCGAAGTGGAAGGGTCTTCTCTCCCGAGATTGCTCTGAAGATCATCAAGCCTACTGTTATTCCAACTGCTGCTCCAACCAGCACTCCTGACATTTCTCCTGTTCCTACTCCATTTATCACCCCTGCTGCTGAGCCATCTGGGACTCGGGGCAAGGAAATCATAGGTAAGCCTGCCCAGACGGAGGCACCTAAGAAAATCGTTGTGGAAGCCTCTAAACAAGAAATAGAGGAAATATTGAAAATTATCAAGAAAAGCGACTACAATATGGTCGAACAGTTGGGGCAGACCCCGTCAAAGATATCCATGTTGTCTCTGATGTTGTGTTCTGAAGCCCATGCGAAGGCTTTGATTTCATTTCTCAAGACTGCGCATGTGCCGCAGGAAACTTCAGCAGATCAGTTCAAAGATTGTGTGGCCAGCCTGACTGCTGACAATGGCCTAGGTTTTTCAAATACGGATCTGACACCGAAAGGAAGAAATTATAATGATGCTTTGCATGTCTCGATCGAGTGCAGGGGTACCACTATGGCCCATGTGCTGGTAGAGATCGGTTTCTCACTGAATGTTCTGCTAAAGAAAGCGTTAGAACGTTTAGATTGTGAAGGTTTGATTCTAAAGCCTAGTAACATTGTGGTAAGGGATTTTGACGGATCAAAAAGAATGGTGCACGGGGAGGTGGACATCCCTGTCAAAGTGGGTTCTCAGACCTTAGGGTCCACCTTCTACGTAATGGATATCAGGCCATCATATTCTTGCTTGCTGGTTCGTCCTTGGATTCATAAGGCTGGGGAAGTTACTTCCACACTCCATCAAATGCTGAAGTACCCAGTGAAGGGAAAGATCGTCACAGTGCGAGGTGAAGAAGAATATATGGTGAGTCACCTCAATTCCTTCCGCTACATAGAGATGGACGGGAAATTCATAGAAACTCCTTGTTAGAACTTCGAAGAGGTCCCTCAGACTTTGGCGTCAACTGAAGTTACTAACAACAAACCTCCGCTGAAGATGGCTTCTCTCAAGGACGCCAGAGCTGTAGTTGAAGAAGGTGGGTGTACCAATTAGGGTCAGCTCCCTGATTTTACTCACAAAACTGATAAATTTGATTTGGACTTTACTACAGGGGCTCAAAGGGCTGTTAGGCGCGCACGAATTGGAAGACCTCCTCTACACATCAGCAATCAGGGAGTAAATTCAATTGGGGACAGTGAAGAAGATTCAGACATCGACAGCTGGATCTACCCAACGACCAATGGTGGACTGAATAACTGGACGACTAGGGACTTCATACCTGTTTCTTTTGTTCCGCAGTAATTGAGTTTTGTGTTAAAATTTGTAATAAATAGTTTGAAATTTTACGGCCCGGTGCCTTGCCCGAGGCACCTTGGTTTTGTTTGTGAGGGCTATTATTTGTCATTTCATATATCCTTAATAAAGCATTGGACGTTTCTCTTGCATACAAATTTTGCGCTCCTTGTTTTTCTTTTCTATCTTTCACTTTATCAAAACATCTATTCTCTTACACACACTCACGTATCATACTGCAGATCCATATCCACTATGGATCCCATAGATACCAACTCTGCTACTGCCAGTTATGACTTCAAAAATCCGATCAACTAAGTCGAGGACGAAGGTGAGGATGATTGTGAGGTGCCTGGAGAACTTGCTAGACTATTACAACAGGAAGAAAGGGCCATACAACCTCATGAAGAGCCAGTTGAGTCAGTGAATTTGGGTACAGAGGAAGACAGGAAAGAGGTTAAAATAGGTGCGAATCTGGGGCCTAGTGTCAAACAACGATTAATACAGATGCTACGCGACTATGTTGAGATTTTCGCCTGGTCCTATGAAGACATGCCTGGTTTGGACACTGATGTTGTGGTAAATCGCTTGCTGACTAAAGAAGACTGCCCTCTGGTAAAGCATAAGGTCCGCCGTATGCACCCTGAAATGTCGGAGAAAATCAAAGCTGAGGTCATGAAACAGTTCAACGCAGGGTTCCTAGCTGTCACTTCTTATCCACAGTGGGTTGCCAACATCGTTCTGGTGCCTAAGAAGAATGGTAAGGTACGGATGTGTGTGGACTACAGAGATCTGAAAAGGGTAAGCCCCAAGGACGACTTCCCACTTCCTTACATTGATGTTCTAGTCGACAACACCGCGCAACACAAGATCTTCTCCTTTATGGATGGTTTTTCTCGATACAACCAGATCAAGATGGCTCCTGAGGACATGGAGAAGACAACCTTCATTACACAGTGGGGCACCTTCTGTTACAAGGTAATGACGTTTGGGTTGAAGAATGCTGGGGAAACTTATCAGCGTGCCATGGTTGCTTTGTTCCCCGATATGATTCACCAAGAGATCGAGGTTTATGTTGATGATATGATAGCTAGGTCCCAGACTGAGGAAGAGCACCTTGATCCTCTCTAGAAACTGTTTGACAGGTTGAAGAAGTAAAAACTTAGGTTGAATCCGAACAAGTGTACCTTCGGGGTAAGGTCTGGTAAGCTTCTGGGTTTTGTTGTTAGTGATAAGGGTATTCAGGTGGACCCTGCAAAAGTAAAATCCATACAAGAGATGCTGGTTCCCCACACAGAGAAGGAAGTTAGAGGTTTCTTGGGACGTCTAAATTACATCTCCAGGTTTATTTCACATATGACTTCTACTTGTGAGCCAATCTTCAAGCTGCTGAAGAAAGATCAAGTGGTAGAGTGGAATGATGAATGCCAGTCCGCTTCCGAAAGAATCAAGGAATACCTTTAAGAACTGCCAATTCTGATGCCTCCATTTGAAGGAAGACCTTTGATATTATACTTGACCGTACTAGACAATTCAATGGGGGTGTGTGCTTGGGTAGCATCACGAGTCTTGTCGAAAAGAGCACGCCATTTATTAACTTAGCAAAAAGTTTACCGACTGTGAGACCCAATACTCATTGCTCAAGAAAACTTATTGCGCTTTGGCATGGGCTGCTCGCCGACTGAGATAGTATATGCTGACTCACACTACCTTGATGATATCAAAGACGGATTCGATCAAGTATATTTTCGAGAAGCCCGCTCTCTCCGGAAGGATAGCAAGATGGAAGATGATCTTAACCGAGTACGACATCCAATACACAATCCAAAAGGAAATCAACTGGAGTGTATTGGCGTATCATTTGGCACATCAGGTCGTGGATGACTACCAATCCATGAATTTCGAGTTCCCGAATGAGAATATCGTGTTGGTAACCGACTACGAAGAACCTGGACTGGATGAAGGACCTGAGGAAGGATCCCTATGGTCTATGTATTTTGATGGAGCCTCGAACGCATTGGGTAATGGAATTGGCGTTGTAATTATATCTCCTGAAGGCTGTCATACTCCATTCACCGCCCGATTATATTTCAACTGCACCAACAATACGGAGGAATATGAAGCGTGTATCATGGGTCTTGGAGCTGCTATTGACTTGACAATTAAGTTCTTGAGTGTATTCGGAGATTCCGCTCTGGGGATAAGTCAGATCAAAGGCGAGTGGGATACGAAGCACCCGGATCTTACTCCTTACAAAGAGTATGTACTGACATTGCTCCCACACTTTGAGGAGATAACCTTTGAACATTTCCCAAGAGAAGAAAACCATTTGGAGGACGCGCTAGCTACCATGTCTTCTATGTTCAAAGTTAGGTGGGACAATGAAGCTCCCCAGATTACCATTGAGAGGATGGATGAACCCGCACACTGCTGTGACATTGAGACTGAAGAGGTAGCAGATAAACCCTGGTTTCATGAGGTAAGGAGGTATCTTGAGGCCCAAGAATACCCCGAGGGGGCATCTATTAATGATAAGAAGTTTCTGAGAAGGTTCACTGCGAAGTTCTTCATCAGTAATGGAATCCTCTATAATCGTAACCATGATTCAACCTTACTGTGGTGTGTAGACAAGAGCAAGGCAGAAAGGATCATGGAAGAGCTACATGAAGGCACTCTCGGAACCCATTCTAGTGGACATACCATGGCTAAGAAGATCCTACGGGCAGGATATTACTAGTCCACTATGGATGCCGATTGTTATCAGCATTCTCGAACCTGTCACAAGTGCCAAGTCTATGCTGATAAGGTGCATGTACCTCCGGTTCCCCTGAATTTCTTGATAGCTCCTTGGCCCTTTGCAATGTGGGGCATCGACATGATAGGCGAGATCAGACCTACTGCATCTAACGGGCATCGCTTCATTCTCGTAGCCATCGATTATTTCACCAAGTGGTTTAGGTAGCTTCCTTTGCTACAGTAACCAATAACATCGTGGCGTGGTTCATCTGACACAATCTGATCTATCGATATGGTGTCCTAGAGATAATTATTACTGACAATGGTACAAATCTCAAAAACACGATGATTACCGAGCTCTGCAAATAGTTCAAGATACAGCATCATAAATCTTCTCCTACCGGCTGAAGATGAATGGGGTTGTTGAAGAGGCTAACAAGAACATCAAGAAGATTGTGCAGAAGATGACGGTGACATACAAAGACAGGTACGAGATGTTACCATTCTCTCTTCATGAGTACCGTACCTCAGCACGGATGTCGATAAGGGCAACACCATACTCTTTGGTGTATGGCATGGAGGCAGTCCTACACATCGAAGTCCAGATACACTCTCTCATGATTATAAAGGATACAGGTTTGAATGAAGACGACTGGATCCAAACCCAACGTGATCAGCTGAATCTAATCAATCAAAAGAGACTTACTGCCATCTGTCATGGTCAGATGTATCAAAAGCGAATGATCAAGGCTTTTAACAAGAAAGTAAGACGTCAAGAATATCGAGTCGGGGATCTAGTGATCAAACGCATCATACTACCGCAAGGTGATCCCAGGGGAAAATGGAAACCCACATACGAAGGGCCATTTTTGGTTCGGAACATTTTCTCGGGAGGAGCTATGATTCTAACCACCATGGATGGTGACGACCTTTCTCACCCCGTTAATGCAGACATAGTGAAAAGATACTACGCATAATCAAAGACCCTATAGGTTGACTGGCCTAGGCAAAATTAAGGGCTTTCTGGCGAACCAAAAGGGCTCGGGCAAAAGTGAGGGATCAAAATGAAAAAAACTATACACCCGGCAAGTCGAAAACCTGAAAAGGCGACTTGGGCAAATAAGGCTATCCCGGTGGACTGAAAACCCAAAAGGGCGGTCCAGGAAAAAATTAGGGATTAAAGCGTAACACTATGTCTCATTAGATCATCTTGCAAACAGACTTCGGTATCGACTATCAAGTTCAAACGGCGTCAATCAATCTGATCCACCTTCGGCCAAGTAGCAAAGTGATGAGGTGCTTGAAGATATAAAGGCAATAGTAGAGTTGGAACCCAATGGGATTGTTTTAGATAGCTGTTTTTCTTTCTTTTACACAACATTGTATAATTCTTGTTCCCTCGGCGGCGTTCTCTTACTAGGACGTCATCCTCTTTGTACAAAAATGCATATTACAGGCCAACTTCAAAAATAAATACAATCCATTTTCACAAGAAATTTCAAGTTATTTTTCTTTTTTCGTTTTGTTTTGCAAGAATGTCCAATGATTCATTTTTGATATATGCATTTGAAAATAATGGTTGCTCATAAATATTTACATAAGAAACAAAAGACAATTACTCGTAATTCCAAGAACAGGGACAAACAAGAAGTTCCCAAACCTTATAGTTACTCTGCTCGTCAGGTACTGGGATAGAGCCAGCTTGAGAACATGAGCGGTGGTACATACACTCCCCACAGAGTATGAAGTATCCAAAGACAGTAATGGTAGTTTTCCCGAACAAGACATAACTCTCCCCAGCTGAGGTACACAATCGCGAGTGAGTTGGTAAATTTTTCCCCAAACAAAGTTTATTTCTCTCACAAGCAGAAATTCAATCTCCAACAGAATTCATTATTACCAGCAACAGAAATTCATCCCGGGTGGAGTTTATTTCTCCAAATCATTCGATCTATAAACAGAGTATCTCCACTCGAACAGAGTTATTTTCCCGTAGAGTGGTTCTCAAATAGAGTCTCTCCTCGGCAGAATATCCGTAAACAAGGGGAAAATCCCCAGCATAGTCATCTTTGTTCACCATCCCCAACAGAAGTAGAGAAACTATGGTTTTTTACAGCGGTCAAGAATACCATTTCTCATACTCTCCAAACAGAAGTCAGGGATTTATTTTCCCGGACTCAGATTATTACGTCAGCATTTCATGTTCATACATCATGACATGTGCATACATCACATATAACATAGTATCATTTATTTTGAGAACGTCATCATCCAATGCATCTCATGCATCGCACATAACTAACCTTGTATTTCATTCAGGAAAGGCAGTTATTATCAACAATTTCCAACAGGTCCATGATCAACACTCAAAGCTAAATAGAGTAATCATCGGTGCGAGAGATACAACATTACCCAGGTTTCTTCCAGAAGTCCTACACAGACTCGTCACAAAGAAACCTTACCCAGGTCCCCCCTACAGTTTTACTCAAACTCATTCCGAAGCATCCCTACTATCCATGCTTTCATATCGAAGTAACCCTACTATCCAGGTTCCTTCTCACAACCCTACTATCCAGGCTTTCATATCGAAGTAACCCTACTACCCAGGTTCCTTCTCACAGCCCTACTATCCAGGCTTTCAGATCGAAGTAACCCTACTATCCAGGTTCCTTCTCACAGCCCTACTATCTAGGCTTTCATATAGAAGTAACCCTACTATCAAGGTTCCTTCTCACAACCCTACTACCCAGGCTTTCACATCAAAGTAACCCTACTATCCAGGTTCCTTCTCACAACCCTACTATCCAGGCTTTCACATCGAAGTAACCCTACTATCCAGGTTCCTTCTCACAACCCTACTATACAGGCTTTCACATCGAAGTAACCCTACTATCCAGGTTCCTTATCATATCCCTACTATCCCGGCTTTCACATCGAAGTAACCCTACTATCCAGGTTCCTTCTCACAGCCCGACTATCCAGGCTTTCATCGAAGTAACCCTACCATCCAGGTTCCTTATCACAACCCTACTATCCAGGCTTTCATATCGAAGTAACCCTACTATCCAGGTTCCTTCTCATAACCTTACTATAAGGGTTCTTCCTCTCTTATCCCCAGACAAAAATCTGTAACACTGTAAGACCGGGACTGATCAAACACAATCAATTTCACATTTCCCCAGAAGGTCGTGGTGCAGCATGTACCCTGACCAAACACACAGTTCACTTTCGCTTCCCAAACCGGAATTATTCCCCAGTAGCGTAACAGACAACTGAAGCTCCTAAAACTCTATTTCTCTCATGACAGAGACCAACATTCCCCAGCGAAGTCCTCCATAACAACGAGTATACAGGTTCTTGCAAAGGAATATCTTGTGCGATCGACACTTCTTAGGATGGCATCTCTAAGCCCATCTCCAACAATTCTCTAGCAACTGCCAAATGGCATCTATAAGCCCATTCCCGATATCACAAATCAGGTATCACTCCATGCGAGTGCAAATTTCTGGGCACTCTAGTGTTCAATCATCTTCCACCTTCAGATCACGAAAGGCAGACGAGCCAATCTACATCCTCAGATTTAAGAAGATTGAACAGGGGCAGCAGTTGTACCCCAAAATTTACACTCCCATATTTCTCAACACATGGCAAGTGAGGTCTCTAAATTGCTCAAGGAAGTTCAAGAATTGACTAGATAAACTCTCTCCTAAAGCAGTATAACTCAAATTATGGTTTCTATTTTCATCAAGATGTGTGAACCACAAAGGATTCAAATTCTCACAATTGTCCTAATATGTCCTCAAGATCTTCCTTGTCAAGTTTCAAGCCTTTCAGAAGAAGTTTGCTCAGTCAATTGCTCAACTGCCTAAAAATCAACTATGATAGGTCAAAAGTCAATTATGGCCCATATACAGTCAAACCTCAATATTTTTGGTCAACATCCTCATTTTGAAGTATTATTCATCATTTGATCAAGGGTTGTTCATGATTTATCAAGGATTACTCACAATTCATCAAAACCCAAAAGTTGCTAAATTAGGGTTTTGTAGGAAAAGTCAACTCAAATTTGACCAGGCATAACATTCTCATACTTTATCAGAAATGACCCATCCAAAGCTCATAGTGAAGAGGATGCAATTTCCTACAATTCATCTTCAGCTCCCAAGTTTAAAATATGCACTCACAAAAAGATATGAATTTTGACATTATAGATCATTTTGAAAAGTCAACAAAAACACCTTTTGGGTCAAAGCTTCATACATGAACATGGAAGACTCAATTGAGCTGAGACCAAGATGGTTGCTTAGAGGACATCCTAAGATTCTAAAAAGTCCAAGAACACCTCTCTAGGGTCAAAATTGAGAGAGTTATACATTGGGCAAGTTGACCATTTTTGCAAAATTGCCAAAAGTCAAATGTGCTCAAATTTGCATTTTTTGCTAAATCGCCCCAACTTTTTATGTTGGCACCTCAATCATAATGTGGTCCACGACTCAAATACTTATCCACAAATTATTTTCTTCATTTTTCAATTTTTTTATTTTTCATTAATTAAAAAATGAATTAAATCAAATAAATGATGAAAGTTATCAAAGATAGGATTTGATTTGTTTTTTTAACAGGTTAGCAACCAAGATATGCTGAGCTTGCAAGATCAATTCGAATCAATGGTAATTGGTACAAAAAGAGCATGATTGGCATGAAAATAGAAAGATATCATATGGCTAAAAAATCAAATCAAATATCATCAAAGCTTAAAGATTGGATCTGTTTTGCAACCCTAATTCATTGAGGGATATATAATGAACAAAAAAAAAGAAGAAAAAAAGAGGTTACAGTCGTGGAAAAGCTAGAACCAAACTTTAAAATTTCAAAGAAAAGTGGTGATTCAATTTCCATCCTAGAGGCCAATCCAAGCCATTATAACATTACCAACAGACTCCTGGACATCTCCAGAAGGGATCTCAATCAATTGCAAGCATTTTCACGTCCGGAATCGTAAGTTACATACGCCACGGTCCACCCTAAAGCTTGATTTTGATTTCATTGATTTACGCATCATTAGCATATTTGAATTATATATTCTTGTTCATCATTGAGTTTGCAAGCTATTGGTATCATTTAATTGTGTTTTCAGTACAAGAATCATGATATGCCATTGTTAGGGTTTTGTGTTCTTGTTTAGGGGTTTTCAATGTAGGCAAAATTGGGCATTGATTCTGGTACCATGATGCTCGTGAGGATGAGACGAGTTGATTGGTACCAGCCATTTTCATTTATCTTGAGCATATGCAATTTTTGAGATGCACAGGTTTGTACCTACAATGAGGTGTCTGTAGGTGAAAGTGCCCTAGGATAAGACGACGGGCTGGAGAAAGAAGAAGGTGATTTGTCATCACCCCATTGGCTTATTTGAATACAGCGCGTGGAATTTTTTTGTCCAGCCTTATGGAAATTGTTTACATATTATACATTGTCCTCTGTTTATAAACAACTAATGAGCATAGTCCAGTTGGTAAAGGCATCCCTTGGTAAGTGAGAGGACCTGGGTTCGATCCCAAGTCCCAACCAATTTATTTATTTTCTCACTTTCCATTTGCAGATCCAACGCTTCACAATTCCACGCGTCTACCATACACCTTTGTGTTCCATCATCAGATTCATCAGCAAGCTGGATCCAATGCTCAGGTAGCAAGAGGCTTACCATGCTCCTCAAGTCAACAACCACACCGAATCAGGCATAGTCAAAACAGGCTTGGATTGTTTGGGCCCAAAAGTCAGATCTACACCCCCCCACAATTGCTAGCAGTCAGGCCCATTTCTAATTTTTCTTTCTTATTTTTATTCTTTTAATATTTATTTTATTTATTTTAATTGACAATTAATTACTATTTTTCATAAAATCATAAAATCAAAAAAAAATAATAGAATTAGACTTTTTTTTATCAAAATTTATTTTGTTAATTTAATTTAATTTAGTTTAACTTAGGGAAATTTTAACTTGTTTTTTTGTAATTAAAACTAATTAGCAAATTAGGTTAAACTCTTGATTTAATTCTTTTAGTTTTATTCTCAAATAAATAAAATACAAAAATAGGTTTTTAGATTGAATTAATTTATTTTTCTTAATTTAAAATTAATTAGAACTTAGGATTTTCTTTTTAATTTAACTATTTCATTATTTTCTTAAATAACAAAACATGACAAAACATCTTTTTTTATCAATCGCAAATAGGTTTAGTCAAGGGTCAAAACCCTAGTCGTTTCGTATTTGATTCATCGCGCGCTTATTATTTATTTTGACAATATTTTTGTAATTGTTCATGGTTTGTAATAGTTTAATTTAGGGTTTTATTTACTGTTTAAATCCTCTGGTTTTTGGCTATGTGTTGTACCCCAAAATTTTCCCTCTCATTTTATCAAGTTTTTCCTCACAAGACTCTTTGGACTCCAGACAGGATTAGGGTTTGCTCTGCTCAAGACATCTCCTTGCACTGATGACCTGAAATTAGGGTTTGAGTTTGCACAAGGATTTTTGGACTTCCAATGCCTCATGTGACTTTCATAATTCATGTTGGACTTCTAAGATTGCTCATACCAAGTTTCAAGCCTTGAATCAAATTTTTGCCCAGTCAATTAGATAGTTGACCTAAAAATCAGCAGTATTGGGGAAAAAATCAACTGTGGCCAATTTACAGTCAAACCTCATAATTTTTTATCCACATAAACATTATAGACTCATATGAACCATTTGATCAAGTTTGGACCACAACTCCTCAAGAAATTTGATCAGATCATCAAAAGGGCAAAATGGTCATTTTTAGGGTTTTGACTGTAGAAGGGCAATTTCTGGTTTTTCACCTAGCCAATGGCAAATTGGGTTCAAGCATGGATTCAAGGACTCAATGGCATAATCTTGACCTAATCAAAAGGTTTAAAAGATCTCAATTGCATTGGATTGACAAATAAATTTTCCAGTCAACTGATCAAAAATCAACTGTACATTAAAAAGTCAAACTTTGACTTTTTGGTCAAAATCCAGTGCCAAGGGTCATTTTTCATCATGATGTGTCAAAACATGAAACTTTTTCATCAAGAAAACTAATTTTGAAAATTAGGGTTTAAAATGGAAAATTTTCATAACTTAGAAATTTTCTAAGTTATGAAAATTTCTTATTTTTTCCCAACTTCTCCCAACATTTTCACTGTGATGCAATTGGATTCAAAGAAAACTTCCAACATGAAAGTTGTAGTCCTCCACAAAATATACAACTTTTATTCACAAAGTTTTCCCAAAAGATGCTTGGATCACAAGTTATGATTTTGTGAATGAGGGTCCATGAAACTTTTAACTTAGTGAAGTTTTGCCCTAGTTTAGGCACGATTTTGACTTATCTTCATGGCAACTTTTCAAATAGTTCCAGGTGGAATTTCAAAATGTATTTCAAAGATGGATTGTAGATCATGTTACAAGATTTCCAAAATGTCGATTAACTCTCCAAGATCATTCATGGTTAGGGAGAGTCCAAAGTTTGAAATTGGCAAATCATCACTTTTGTCCAAGGCATTTTTCATATTGCTTCAAGTTGCAAATCAGTTTGGATCATGCTTGTACTTGGTTTACAGGTTCTAATCCTTTCTACACTCATAAATTAAATGCAAACACATTGGATTATGGCATTGCTCTGATCTATGGAGCATTACACATTGATTTATTCCAAAAATGGCATAAAGGTGGCAATACCATTTACAAAAAGCATGCTTTTTGCAATTTTGTTTGTCTTAAGCCATGGACCTGATTTCTTTATGCAAAAAACATCTACAAACATCAGGAAAAGTTTACCAACTCTCCTCAGGCCTTGAGCTAGCCTGTACAGGCTGTGCCTTTGTCAACTCACCTTTTACTTCAAAAACAAGCAAGTGTGCAAAAGGTCCACAACTTTGAAACCTGATAAGAGCAAGTCTTTGTAACATTTCAAAAAAATTCAATACATTTTCTAAGGCCAGAAAAACGAGCTCTTAGCATCTAAAACACCCAAATACATCAAAACACCAAGTTCTTGCCAAAACAGGGCAAGCCCTGCAGAACTCAAGCCATCTTCAATTTGCCTCGTGCGTTTTGCTTGAAACCACTTCAAACACATTCAGTACAATACACCTAAGTTATCCAGACCATTCTCAAGCAACTATAACTGCATTTTCAAGCTTCACCATTTTCAAATTCTGAGTTTGCAGGTTGAGTTCTATAGAGAGATTCAAGCCATTTCAAAGCAAGTTGAGCATTGGGAAAGGTCAAGGGAACATCAAGCAAGCTCAAAAGTCTTTCAGGCCTCACTCACAACTCCTATATTGCCATATTCGAATTTGACTGAAATAGGTATTTCTCAAACTTCTATCTCCTTATTTAGGAATCATTAGGCTTAGGTTTGTGAAGCAAAAATGTAGACCTCATTGTCCTTGAGTTGTACATATGCATAGAATTCATTTATGTTAACTGAGCTAGGAGAATTTGGATGTTGAAGTTTCTGAATTTTTTAGGTCAGAAATTGGGGGTGATAAAATGCTCCCTAGTTTCTTAGAGTTAGATCAAGTTTTTTATATGGTAAGAATCGTGTGATGATGAGCTATAACTTTCATGTTGCAAGTTTTTGTTTTTAAGCATGTATGCAGGAGATGCGGTTTGAGTTGCAGAAGCGCGCGTTCTTGTTCAAAGGACATGGACAAATTGGAAGTTGGGCTGGGACTGGCTTGCCTTGTTCTTGACACCCCTCATCTTGCTTTTTGCACCCCCTTGGCCCATTTCTTCATTTTTGCATATTTTTCATTTCTATTTTTATTTTCTGACTTTATTATTTTTTCTTGAACATTAAAAATCACAAAAAAATATTTTCTTTATTTTTGGCATTATATCATATTTTTATTTTATTTTTATTTGCATAATAAATAATTATTAGGTTAATATTACTTTATTTTCTTAATTAAAATTTGTAAATAATACAAAAATATCATATATTTTTATTTTTATTATTTATACACTTAAATAATATTTTCTCACACATTTTAATTTTTTAACACTTTTGTATATATTTTAATTTATTTTCTTGTACATAAATAAATAATATAGAATATATATTTTCTTAAAACAAAAACTAGGGTTTCCCCCCTTTCAAAAATAATCATTAATATTTTTCTTATTTTTGAGACATGAATAATTTATTTTACATACATAAAACAAAATACAAAAAAAACATTTTGCATTTTTATATTTAATTGCACATTAAAATAATTGTCTATTTATTTATTTATACAAATAAATTCAATATGGTTGTAATAGTTTTAGGGCTTCATTTTGAGCAATATCCCCTATTTCAAACTTGTACCGCCCTCCCCATAATAATATTGTAATAGTCTTAGATTTACTTTTACGCATTTTATCGCTTTCAAATTCCATGATAGTAAAACTAGGGTTTGTATGTAAAGACCAAAATCAAAATAAATAGCATGACTAAATACAAGACAAAAATGCATGAAAAATGAAAACACATTGCACACAAGCACCCCTAGGGTTTCATCCACTAGTTGTATTAAAAATGGCCATGGTATGCATGCTAGGTGTCTTGGAAAAAATCAATCAAAAACAAAAAAAAAATAGTCCCTCGATGAGGCTATCTTGGTTGCCTATACAAAAATGATCTAGTCCCTCAAAAAAACTTGCTAAGATACTTGGCACAATTGCTATCAGGGTCATACGATGACCCGCGCCTGTCCCGTTCAACATCCAAAGACAAGGTTGTTTACCAAATACAGTGGTAAAACAACAATGTCAAAAGGTTAAAAATGTGTAGGAAAGATCTTTGAGTAGGGTATACAACTCCTAGTTACTTGATCATTTGCAAACCATCCTTGCTATTTTCAAAAACACACAACACAATTTCAAAACCTTTTCCCAACAAACTTTCAAACATTGAAACATTTTTCAAAAGACAAACACCTTTGTATACATTCAAACAAGAATCATTACAAAGGTTGCCTAAACAAAAGGCCTCTTTTCAAAATACTTTCAAAACCACATACAAAAGCACCATTTCAAACAATTTAAAAGCAAAAGCAAGTGATCTAAAGCAAGTAACTAAGAGCACATGGAAAACCATGGATGAAAAGGGTGCTAGCACCTTCCCTATTCATAATCTACCCCCGAACCCAAAAAAAATCTCAAAGGTCTTTCATGTGCTTTTTTTACCTTTCCTTTTGGATAAAATAAAAGTCGGTCGCGACTCTTGCTAAACCGAAACATTTGCGAACACAAACGCAAAACCTCAAGTCAGTTCTCCCACCGCATCACAGAACTGGCGACTCTGTTGGGGAATTAATCTAAAAGTGGGGTTACCTTAGGGTTTTAGATCACCTTTACATGCTTATCTTGCTTGACTTGTATGCTTTACACTTTTGTTCTATTGTTTGGTTTTGAATCCTCTACCCGGATTTGGGAAAACATTCATAGGTAAATAGAAATACATTATGGAAACTGTGGGGGGTATACCGACATGGTTGAAGCAATAGCTATATTAGTGCAACATATTTTTGGGTACCGGTAGCCTTTGATTTAATCAAAGAGAATACGGGGCCGCTGAGTGATGTCATGAAGCACTAATGGACTTTTAGAACCTTTACTTGACCAACTTGGCCTTTTTAGGGGTAGTGAGATGACCGGCTTTGGTGCAGTCCGAAGTTGGTAGATAATCGATACTACACTCATTGAGGGTTGTTTTCTTGGAATATTTCGGTCGCCAGTAAAGTGGCTAAACTGAAACAATGAACACAAAGAATAATGCAGTGACATTGAGCTCCTTAGAACCCGATTACTTTTTCTAGGACAGGTTGAGCCAACTAAACTTCAAGAGGGTACTTACCTATGAAACCCCATGCAAGCCTGAAACTAGGAACTTGTGTGATTTGTTTGTACATATATACTTGTGCATAACATCATGGACATCATGAAGCATCATATGCATCCACTAACCATTTCAAGGATTTGGATTTTCATCTTTATTCCTGTTTTGTAGGTAATGGATTCACTTCGCAGGAAAACTATTCAAGTCAACCTTGTGAGAATTCCTCCTCAACTAAAGGAGCTAGCTTCAAGGATTCCTGAGAATTCTCCATTCACCGAGAGGCATGGTTGTCTTCTCAACTTAGTCAACACCAACACTGAGGAAGACATGTTGAAAGTGCTCTTCCAGTTCTTTGACCCCCTACACCACTGCTTCACATTTCCTGATTACCAGCTTGTGCCTACTTTGGAGGAATTTTCTCAACTCCTGAGGATTCCTATTCTCCATCAACTACCCTACAACAGTACGGAAAGAGATCCAAAGCCTGAAGATGCTGCTCAAGCCCTACACTTGCAACCATCTGATATCACAGGCCATTGGGAAACTAGAATTGGTGTCAAGGGTTTCTTGTCAAAGTTATTGTTTGAGAAGGCCCAAAGCTGCTAGAATTCTTTGAACTTACAAGATTTTGAGGAGATTGTAGCTCTTCTCATCTATGGGATGGTCTTGTTCCCTAACCCTGACCAACTTATAGATGTCAGTGCTGTCAAAATCTTCATGGCTCGCAACCCTGTGCCTACATTACTCGGGGATATCCTCCACTCATTTCACACTCGAACAATGAGGAAAAGAAGTGTTCTCATGTCTTGTACTCCTTTTCTAGCAAGATGGTTTATTTCTCATCTTCCCCAATCAGTCTTGAAGAATGAGCAAGGTTTTAAGGTGGTCACAACGATTGATGACTATTACACATTCAGATGTTCACTGGTGTTCTCGATCCAGAGAAAATATTATCATCATTGATCATTGTGGGGAATTCCCTAACGTCCCTCTACTAGGCATTAGGGGAGGCATTACCTACAACCCCTGCTTGGCTCTGAGACAGTTTTGGTATGCCCGAAGGGATGGCCCACATGACATGCTGATTCCAGACTTGGTTTTTGACTTCGACAAAGACGATCAAGGACTTCGAAAAAGGTTTATCCGAGCTTGGAGGATGCCCAACAAGGTGGACTGTAATACCTTGGGACACAATAATTCCATCCCCCTTGAGCCTTACCTCAAGTGGGTACGAACCCGCGCCCAAAGTCTTATGATGCCTTACTCTTACATGCTTCCTGTGATCAAAGAGCCTGTTATGGAAGGAGAGGTTCCATACACCCTCCTACATCCTGACATGCCAACATCACTCGAAGATTTACAAAGGAGTTAGATACAGCTCAAGGGAGAACGCGATACTTTTGAAGCCCAATTCTACGCCAGTGAGAAGAAGGTTTTAGAACTTACTCGTCAACTTCATGAAGAGCAGACTCTCAACACCTACATTGCACCAAAGAGGATGCGCAACGTCTTTTTACATTAGAATTTTGTATCATTATTTTGCCCATGGGGCATTGATGTACTAACAAATTCTATCTTATTAATCTGACGTGTGTTCCTTTTTGTTTAAAACAAATTTGAATTTATGAATCTTTGAATGCATTACATGAATACATATCATTCATCATATGCATAAGCAGGTCTTCACACCAGGTTTCCTTATCTCTCTGTTGTTTATTTCAGCAAGATGGATATAGAGCAGACGGTCAAAGACTTACAAGCACAGAATTCAAAGTTCCAACAGCTACTCATGACCTTGGCAAAGGGTCAAGAGGAGCTCAAAACTCTACTGGAAAAGGAAAAGGAGAAAAAGAAAAAGAAGAGGGTTGGTGTGGCTACCATGGGTAGAAGATTTGAAGGTCAAGCTAGAAGGGTCCTGGATTTCCCCTCAACATCTGATGAAGGGGTAGAAAAGGGAAAGGGAGCTGCAGTACCATCTGAGTCTGAGGAAGAAGAAGAAGAAGAGGATGAAGACTATTCTGAGCAGCAGTACCCTCCTGCAGATGACAAGTACAAGAATCTGGAAGAGCGTTTGGCCGCCATGGAGGTACAGAGGGTGCCTGGGCTGGACTTTGAGGAGCTAGGGCTGGTTGCTGGGATTGTCATTCCCCACAAGTTTAAGGTGCCTATATTTGCTAAGTACGATGGTTTGTCTTGTCCCAAGATGCACCTACGGTCTTACGTCAGAAAAATTCAACCGCATTCTTCTGACAAGGATCTATGGGTCCATTTCTTCCAGGATAGTTTATCGGGGACGCAGTTAGATTGGTTCTACCAGCTAGAGAGGTCTGATGTGCACAATTGGGAGGATTTGGCGGCCGCCTTATACAGACAATATCAATATAATGTGGACTTAGCACCAACCCGTACTCAATTACAGAGTATGGGCATGGTCTTAAATGAAGGTTTCAAAGAGTATGCCCAGAAATCAAGAGACTTGGTGGGACGAGTGCAACCACCTCTATCTGAGAGGGAGCTGGTAGATATGTTCTTGGGTACGCTGACAGGCCCCTTTTTCAATCACCTGATCGGAAGTTCGTCTGCGGGGTTCACCGAGTTGATTCTAACTGGTGAGAGAGTTGAAACCGACATAAAGAGCAGGAAAATTCAAAAGGATGCATCTGCTTCCGCTGCCATCAAAAAGACTTTTCCAGAAAAGAAAGAAGTCTCAGATGTCTACTCCCAAAGAGGTCAAGGAAGAGTTGAGCGCCGGCCAGCGGTGGGGGCCGTAATGATTCAGAAGTATGCAGCTGATCAGCCTAGAAGCAATCAACCCAGAACCAACCAAGCAAGGGTGGAAAGGCCTACACGGAAATTCACCCGAATCAATATGACACATGCTCAGGTTCTCCCTCACCTCTTGAAGTTAAACCTTGCAAGTTTGAAAGAAGCTCCGAATACATCTTCTCCTTACTACCATTCAAATGCCAAGTGTGCTTATCATTCAGACAGCCTGGGGCATGACACCAACAATTGTTGGGCCCTCAAGAATAAAATTCAGGATTTGATAGATGCTAAAGAAGTTGAATTTTACGCCCCTGAAAAGCCTAACGTAATCTCTGCTCCAATGCCAAAGCATGGCCATAATGACCATGTTGTTGAAGAAGATCATTTTGTTGTTACTGTTGATGATTTGATGACTCCGCTACCGATAATCAAGTTGAATTTGCTAAAGGCTGGGATTTTCCCAGGATGTGAAGAAGATTGCTACCTTTGTTCATCCTTACCAACCGACTGTCCATTGTTGAAGTTAGGCATCCAACGCCTAATGGATAACCAAGAAATACTTTTTGAAAAGACTCATGGTACACCGACTCATGTCAATGATGTTTCGATAATTGCCATTTCCGCCAATCTTTCCAAGGTCTCCAAAAGACCTGTTCGGATTACATCTGATCCGAAGATTGAACCTTTGAAGATAACCATGTCGGGGCCTATCCCGTACAAGTCCAACAAATCAATACCGTGGAACTATGAGGGAGAGATCTTCTACCACGGTGTTAAACAAATTGAATTAACTGAAGAGAGTTCTGATGAAGAGACTTTCGACATTGGAAACATTGCCGGAATGAGCAAAATAACCCACGGTGGAAGAATTTTCTCTCCGGAGATTGCGCCTCCAAAGGAAATCTTCGGACCCTCAGCTACTCCTAAGGTTACCCCTGTACCGGTCAACATATCTGTGAGAACTCCAGCTATTGAAGAAGTTGTGACTCCTGTGGTTGTCCCCTCTACTGCTGTTGATGATAGATGGAACAGGATCCAAGAAGAGCCCGTTAGGATGAGGGCTCAGTCGTTGATCATCCCTGAGACCTCTAAAAAAGAAATGGAAAAGATTTTGAAAATAATCATGAAAAGAAATTATAATGTTGTGGAGCAACTGGGGCAAACCTCCTCAAAGATCTCTATGTTGGCCTTACTGCTTTGTTCAGAATCTCATGCCAAAGCTTTGATCAGATTCTTGAAGACGGCCCATGTGCCCTAGGAAACCTCTGCGGATCAGTTCCAGGAATGTGTAGCTAACCTAACAGCTGATAATGGTTTAGGATTCTCTGATGCTGATCTAACAATCAAAGGGAGAAAACATAATGACGCTTTGCATGTCTCGGTGGAATGCAGAGGGACTACTCTGGAACATGTTCTGGTAGACACTGGTTCATCACTGAACGTCTTACCAAAGAAGGCATTGGACAAGCTAGATTGTGAAGGTTTAACCTTGAAGCCTAGCAACATCATTGTCAGAGCCTTTGATGGTTCTAAGAGGATGGTCCACGGGGAGGTGGACATCCCAATCAAAGTGGGAACTAAAACCTTCAACTCCATATTTTATGTGATGGAAATCCGTCCCTCCTACTCTTGCTTGTTGGGAAGACCCTGAATTCATCATGCTGGAGCCGTCACTTCTACTCTGCATCAGAAGCTCAAGTACCCTGTCCAGAGGAAAATTGTAACTGTTCACGGCGAAGAGGAATACATGATAAGCCATCTTAATTTTTTCCGCTATATGGAATTGGATGGTGAATTCATCGAAACCCCCTTTCAGCATTTTGAAGAAGTAGCTCAGGAGGTTGCGGCAACCAAGACAGTGTCTTCTATACCCATGGTTACCAGACCTCCGCCATGGATGTCGTCTCTCAAAGATGCAAAGGCTGTGATTGAAGAAGGAGGAAGCATAATCTGGGGGAAGCTTCCCGACTTTCCCTTTAAATCTGATAAATTCGGCTTGGGTTTCACTGCTTCTGCTCAAATGGTTGTGCGTCGCTTCCGGGCTGGAGGGCCACCAGTGAAGATCACCCATCTTGGAGTCAATGCTTTGGAAGATGGTGAAGAGGAGAGAAATTTGGAAGACTGGATTTTCCCTACTGTGGATGAAGGACTGTGTAATTGGGAGGAAAAGGACTTTATTCCCATTACTTTCATCAATCAGTATGTTATCTTTCAAAAATTTCTGTTGTATTGTAATAATTCGTAAACAATTCGTACACTTTTAACCTTGTGCCTTACCCGAGGCACATAGGTCCATTTGTAATGGTTTTGATTTTTCATCTTCATATGCCATTTTAATGAATCGTGGACGTTTTCATATATAAACTTTTGTGTTCATTTTCTTTCTTTTTACATTTATTTGTTTAAAGGTGGTTATCCCTTACACACACACACAGTCACAAATGCAGGTACCCTTCCATTCTGAATTTCGTGGGTAACAATTCTGCTATGACCTTCAGTGACTCTGAAGATCTGGTCTACCATGCTGAATACGAAGGTGAGGAAGACTGTGAAGTGTCGGGAGAATTGGCTAGGCTGCTACAACAGGAAGAAAGGGCTATTCTACCTCACGAGGAGTTGTTAGAGACAATCAACTTGGGTACAGAGGAAGACAGAAAAGAAGTCAGAGTGGGTGCCAACCTAGAGAAAAGTGTCAAAGAGCGTTTAATTCAGTTGTTGAATGAATATGTTGAGATCTTCGCCTGGTCTTACGAAGACATGCCGAGACTTGATACAAATATTGTGGTTCACCGTCTACCCACAAGAGAAGACTGTCCACCAGTTAAACAGAAAGTTCGCCGCATGAGGCCCGACATGTCTGAAAAGATCAAAGCAGAAGTTATAAAGCAGTTCAATGCTGGATTTCTTGCTGTTACTTCCTATCCATAATGGGTTGCTAACATTGTGCCCGTGCCTAAGAAGGACGGCAAAGTGA
This sequence comes from Vicia faba, assembly GCA_948472305.1. NCBI lineage: Eukaryota > Viridiplantae > Streptophyta > Magnoliopsida > Fabales > Fabaceae > Vicia > Vicia faba. The sequence continues at coordinate 591,007,227 of OX451735.1, forward strand.
GAATGTGCATGGATTACAGAGACTTAAACAGGGCTATCCCTAAAGATGACTTTCCACTACCGCACATTGACATCTTGGTTGACAATACAACTTAGCACAAGGTATTTTCTTTCATGGATGGATTCTCGGGCTATAACCAGATCAAAATGGCACCCGAGGACATGGAGAAAACTACTTTTGTTACATAGTGGGGTACGTTCTACTACAAAGTGATGACATTCGGACTGAAGAATGCCGGGGCAACCTATCAACGCGCCATGGTGGCTTTGTTTCATGATATGATACATCATGAGATAGAGGTCTACGTAGACGACATGATAGCCCGTTCACAAACAGAAGAAGAACACCTCGACCATCTGCAAAAGCTGTTTGTCAGGTTGAAGGAATACAAGCTCAGACTCAATCCTAACAAGTGCACTTTTGGAGTCAGGTTCGGTAAACTCTTGGGTTTCATTGTAAGTAACAAAGGCATCGAGGTTGATCCTGCCAAAGTCAAAGCTATACAAGAAATGCCTGCCCCTCGCACTGAGAAGGAGGTCATAGGTTTCTTGGGACGCCTAAACTACATTGCAAGGTTCATTTCTCACCTAACATCTACCTGTGAACCAATCTTCAAGTTGTTGAAGAAAGATCAGGTGGTTAAATGGAATGATGACTGTCAAGTTGCTTTCGATAAAATCAAGGAGTATTTGCTAGAACCTCCTATCTTGATGCCTCCCATCGAAGGAAGACCGCTAATCATGTATCTGACTGTCCTAGAGACTTCTATGGGGTGCGTACTGGGCCAACATGACTAGTCTGGCCGAAAAGAGCATGCCATTTATTACCTTAGCAAAAAGTTTACCAACTGTGAGACCCGATACTCACTTCTCCAGAAAACTTGTTGCGCTTTGGTATGGGTTGCTCGCCGGCTAAGGCAGTATATGTTGACTCATACCACTTTGCTGATCTCTAAGATGGATCCGATTAAGTACATCTTCGAGAAGCCTGTTTTATCTGGAAGAATCGCTAGATGGCAGATAATCCTAACGGAATACGACATACAGTACACGACCCAAAAAGCTATAAAGGGGACTGTGCTAGCCGATCATCTGGATCATCAAGCTGTCGAAGATTACCAATCCATGAGGTTCGACTTCCCCGACGAGGATATCATGACATTGGACAACATTAAAGATTTCAGACCGTATGACGGACCTGAACAAGGATCCCGATGGACCATGTACTTTGATGGTGCTTCCAACCCACTTGGCAACAATATCGGCGCGATACTCATTTCACCAGAAGGTTTCCATACACCTTTCACAGCCAGACTCTGCTTCAGCTGTACCAACAACATGGCCGAGTATGAAGCTTGTATCTTTGGTCTCAAGGCTGCTATTGACTTGGGAATCAAATATTTGATTGTATTTGGGGACTCAGCTTTGGTCATCAGTCAGATCAAAGGAGAGTGGGATACTAAACATCCAAACCTCATCCCTTACAAAGAACATGTCTTGACATTTTTACCACATTTTGAGCAGATTACCTTCGAGCACTTACCGCGAGAAGAAAATCAGCTAGCAGATGCTCTAGCTACAATTTCATCCATGTTTAAACTTAACTGGGATAATGAGGCTCCCCAAATCACCGTCGAACGGATGGACGAACCTGCACATTGTCACGAGATTAATACCGAAGAAGTAGTGGACCGACCTTGGTTTCACGAAGTCAAAAGGTATCTCGAGACTCAAGAGTACCCTGAAGGAGCTTCCGTCAATGACAAAAATTTCTTGAGGAGATTCTCAGCAAAGTTCTTCTTGAGCAATGGTATCCTATACAAGCGCAATCATGATTGCATTCTGCTCCGTTGTGTGGACAAGGTTGAAGATGAACAGATCATGGCTGAACTGCACAATGGTACCTTTGGCACTCACTCTAGCGGACATACGATGGCTAAGAAGATCCTACGGGAAGGCTATTACTGGACTACCATGGAAGCTGACTGCCATCAACCTTCCAGAACTTGTCACAAATGTCAGATCTATGCAGACAAGGTACATATACCTCCAGTTCCTCTCAATGTCTTAACAGCTCCTTGGCCATTCGCTATGTGGGGAATCGACATGATTGGAGAGATCAAACCTACATCATCCAATGGACACTGTTTCATTCTGGTGGCCATTGATTACTTCACCAAGTGGGTCGAAGCAGTGTCCTTCGCATCCGTCACAAAGAATGTTGTTGCCCGCTTCATTAAGCAGAACCTTATTTGCCGGTACGGTATCCCCAAAAGGATCATCACCGACAACGGTACAAACCTTAACAATACTATGATCACCGCTTTTTGCGAGCAGTTCCAGATTCAACATCACAATTCATCTCCCTATCGGCCAAAGATGAACGGTGTTGTCGAAGCTGCGAACAAAAATATCAAGAAGATCATACAAAAGATGACAGTAACCTACAAGGATTGGTATGAGATGTTACCGTTTGCTCTTCACGGGTACCGTACCACGGCACGCACTTTAACTAGGAAACACCCTTTTCTTTGGTATACGGCATGTAAGCTGTTTTACCTATCGAGGTTCAGATTCCCTCCTTGAGAATCATGAAGGATGCTGGTTTGAGTGAAGACGATTGGATTCAGACTCGGCTTGATCAACTTAATTTGATTGACGAGAAGCGACTTACTGATGTTTGTCATGGTCAGACGTATCAAAAATGGATGATCAAGGCATTCAACAAGAAGGTCAGGCGCCAAATATATCAAGTCGTAGGTCTTGTAATCAGGCGGATCATCTTACCGCAAAGTCATCCCAGGGGCAAATGGACTCCTACTTACGAAGGACCATTTGTGATCAAAAACATCTTTTCTAGCGGGGAAATGATCCTAACCACCATGGACGACGACGACCTGCTGCACCCTGCGAACGCAGACATAGTCAAAAGATACTACGCATAAATGACCCGACAAGTTGAAAACCCGAAAGGGTGACTTGGGCAAAAATGGGCATCCCGGTGAATCGAAAACCTGAAAGGGCGGTTCAGGCAAAAATTAGGGATAAATAAAAAAAATTGTACACCTGACAAGTTAAAAACCCGAAAGGGCGACTTGGGCAAAAAAGGGTTTCCCGGTGGACTGAAAACCCGAAAGGGCGGTCCAGGCAAAAGTTATGGAATTAAAGCGTATGACTATGTCTCGTCAGATCATTTTAAGGACAATCTCTTCACCAGACATGCTTCGGGCTTCTGATCAACTCAATCATCTTCGGATGAAGCAACGAATGGACAAAATATTCAGAGTTACGAAGGCTATAGCAGAATGGGAACCCCATGGAATTTTTACACATAGCCATCTTTCTTTGTATAAATTTTTCTCATTTTTATGACAACGTTCTCTTACTAGGATGTCTGTCTCCTTTATAAAAAATACTTACACAAAGTTAATACAAAGATACTTCAAAGTGAAGAAAAAACTATTTGCCTTTTCTTCTTTTTACACTTGTGTTTTATTTGAAAACGTCCAATGACTTATTAAATGAGCATATGCATTTGAATATAATCACTGTTTACAAATAAACGAAATGTGAAAGAATAATTACTGACAGGTTGAAAGGATAGGAAAACTTCCTTAGGCTATTCCAAGAGAAATCCCCTGCAGTACATCATCTAGATTCCTAGCGGAGCTAAAACCCTGAAATACATATCCCCATCGGAATTAAATTTCAAAATCCCAACCATAGTCGAAACTTCAAACTCCCAATCCCTGGCGGAGGTATATTTCAAACCCTTAATCCACCATCAGAGTTAAACCTCCAAACTCCCAATCCTCAGCAGAGTAAAAACTTTGAACTACAGACCCTTAACGGAGATGAAACCTTCTTCCCCGTCAAGTCAAATTTCCAACTACCAATCCACAGCGGAAACCATTCAGTTTTCCCCAAATTCGCCAGCAAGTTGTCTTAAAGTCTGAGAATCAACTAGATAATAGTTAACTTTTATCCCCAACCTAGGATAACTCCCCAGTAGATTGGAATACGGCCCAAGCTCCTGATCTCCCCATAAGGATAGCTACTCCCCAACAGTATAGCTACTCCCCCAGAGTTTTCACTTACTCTCCAGCAGGAAGCCTTCCTCCCCACAGAGTTTTAACTCCCCAACAGAATGAAGATTCTCATTCTTGATTCCCCAGTGAAGTTGCCAGAGTCTTCATTACTTCAGCATGAATTTGTCAGAATTTTTAATCCCCTGCAGATTGAAGATTTTCATTCTTGACTCCTCAGCTTGAAGTCCCCAAGGATTCAAATTCCCCTAGCAGAATGAAGATTCTCATTCTCAGTTCCCCGCAGAAGCCATTACAGTTTTCCTTATTCTCCAGCTGATCAAGGTTTTTCTTTTGTCTAATCCCCGATAGAGATCGCCAGAGTTTTCCCTATTCCCCAGCCGAGTAAGGATTCCCATGGTGTAATCCCCAGCCATAGTCATCGAAAATATCTGGATTCCCCAAACAGGTTTCTCAAGCAGACTTGAAGGATCCCTATATCCCCAGGAAAGTCGTGAAGGATTCTCACATCCCCACAAAAGTTGTCAAAGTTTTTGATAATCCCCGCGAGTTGCCAAGGATTTTCTATCCCCAACAGTAGTCAGCAAGGATTTCTCATCCTCAACAATCAAGGATTTTGAATCTCCGGCAGCGGTCAAGGATTTATTTTCCCCGACAGCAGTTGAAGATTTAATTATCCCCAGCTACGAAGGATTTATTTTCCTCAGCAATACAGTGAATCAGCTTACATGCGCATACATTACATTCATATATCATAAACATTGATAAAACACATATATTGTATCATACATTTCATGCAACATAACTTTGTGTTTCAGCTAACATTTTACCCTTTTCAGAATAAGATTAACAAGCTACCAATATACAATCAGATACAACTTAGAGATGCTCCATACACGGATGCTATTTTATTGCTTGTTCATATTCAAACTTCTAGAGACAGCTTAGAGATGCTCCGGACACAGATGTTATTCTATTGCTTATTCCAGATTTCCTTTCAGAGACAACTTAGAGATGCTCCAGACACGGATGCTATTATATTGCTTATTCAGATTCAAACTTCTAGAGACGGCTTAGAGATGCTCCAGACACGGATGTTATTCTATTTCTTATTCCAGATTTCCTTCTAGAGATAGTTCAGATACGCTCCAGACACGGATGCCATCCTGATACTTATTCCAGATTTCCTTTCAGATACAGCTTAGAGATGCTCCAGACACGGATTCTATTCTATTTCTTATTCAAATACAATGTTCAGATACGCTCCAGACACGAATGCCATCCTGATACTTATTCCAGATTTCCTTTCAGAGACAGCTTAGAGATGCTCCATAAACGGATGCTATTCTATTGCTTATTCAAATACAAAGTTCAGATATAGCTTAGAGACGCTCCAGACGCGGATGCTATTCTATTGCTTATTCAGATTCAATCTCCAGATACAACTCAGATACGTTCTAGATACGGATACCATTCTGATCTTCATTCTCCTGATTTTCAACAAACATTCTTGGATGGCATCTTTAAGCCCATATCCAACAAGATTCTACCATCTCTAAATGGCATCTTTAAGCCTATTTCCTTAACTACATTTTGACGAGTGCAAATTTACGGGCACTTTAGTGTCCAATCATCTTTTACCTTCGAGTCACGAACAGAAAACTCGCCAATCTAACTCTTCAGGTTCAAGAAGATTGAACAGGGGAAGCTGTTGTACCCCAAAATTTGCCCTCTCATTTTATCAAGTTTTTCCTCACAAGACTCTTTGGACTCCAGACAGGATTAGGGTTTGCTTTGCTCAAGACATCTCCTTACACTGATGACCTGAAATTAGGGTTTGAGTTTGCACAAGGAGTTTTGGACTTCCAATGCCTCATGTGACTTTCATACTTCATGTTGGACTTCTAAGATTGTTCATAACAAGTTTCAAGCCTTGAATCAAATTTTTGCCCAGTCAATTGGACAGTTGACCTAAAAATCAACAGTATTGGGGAAAAAATCAACTGTGGCCAATTTACAGTCAAACCTCATAATTTTTTATCCACATCAACATTATAGACTCATATTAACCATTTGATCAAGTTTGGACCACAACTCCTCAAGAAATTTGATCAGATCATCAAAAGGGCAAAATGGTCATTTTTAGGTTTTTGAATGTAAAAGGGCAGTTTCTGCTTTTTCACCTAGCCAATGGAAAATTGGGTTAAAGCATGGATTCAAGGACTCAATGGTATCATATTTACCTAATCACAAGGTTCAAAAGATCTCAATTGCATTGGATTGACAGATGGATTTTCCAGTCAACTAATCAAAAATAAACTATACACTGAAAAGTCAAACTTTGACTTTTTGGTCAAAATCAAGTGCCAAGGGTCATTTTTCATCAAGATTTATCAAAACATGAAACTTGTTCACCAAGAAACCTAATTTTGAAAATTAGGGTTTAAAATGGAAAATTTTCATAACTTAGAAATTTTCTAAGTTATGAAAATTTCTTATTTTTTCCCAACTTCTCCCAATATTTTCACCATGATTCAATTGGATTCAAAGAAAACTTCAAACAAGAAAGTTGTAGTCCTCCACAAAATCTACAACTTTGATTCACAAAGTTTTCCCAAAATATTCTTGGATCTCAAATTATGATTTTGTGAATAAGGGTCCATGAAACTTTTAACTTAGTGAAGTTTTGCCCTATTTTAGGCAGGATTTTGACCTATCTTCATGGAAACTTTTCACATAGTTCCAGGTGGAATCTCAAAATGCATTTCAAATATGTATTGTAGAGAATGTTACAAGCTTTCCAAAATGTCATAGAACTCTCCAAGATCATTCATGGTTAGGGAGAATCGAAAGTTTGAAATTGGCAAATCATCACTTTTGTCCAAGGCATTTTTCATATTGGTTCAAGTTGCAAATCAGTTTGGATCATGCTTGTACTTGGTTTAAAGGTTCTAATCCTTTCTACACTCATAAATTAAATGCAAACACATTGGATTATGGCATTGTTCTGATCTATGGAGCATTACACATTGATTTATTCCAAAAATGGCATAAAGGTGGCAATACCATTTACAAAAAGCATGCTTTTGGCAATTTTGTTTTTCTTGAGCCATGGACCTGATTTATTTATGCAAACAACATCTACAAACATCAGAAAAAGTTTACCAACTCTCCTCAGGCCTTGATCTAGCCTGTACCGGCTGTGCCTTTATCAACTCACCTTTTACTTCAAAAACAAGCAAGTGTGCAAAAGGTCCACAACTGTGAAACCTGATAAGAGCAAGTCTTTGTAACATTTCAAACAAGTTCAACACATTGTCTAAGGCCATAAACACGAGCTCTTAGCATCTAAAACACCCAAATACATCAAAACACCAAGTTCTTGCCAAAACATGGCAAGCCTTGCAGAACTCAAGCCATCTTCAATTTGCCTCGTGCGTTTTGCTTGAAACCACTTCAAACACATTCAGTACAATACACCTAAGCTGTCTAGACCATTCTCAAGCAACTGTAACTGCATTTTCAAGCTTCACCATTTTCAAATTCTGAGTTTGCAGGTTGAGTTCTATAGAGAGATTCAAGCTATTTCAAAGCAAGCTGAGCAATAGGAAAGGTCAAGGGAACATCAAGCAAGCTCAAAAGTCCTTGAGGCCTCACTCATAACACCTACATTGCCATATTCGAACTTGACTGAAACAGGTATTTCTCAAACTTCTATCTCCTTATTTAGGAATCATTAGGCTTAGGTTTGTGAAGTAAAAATGTAGTCCTCATTGTCCTTGAGTTGTACATATGCATAGAATTCATTTATGTTAACTGAGCTAGGAGAATTTGGATGTTGAAGTTTCTGAATTTTTTAGGTCAGAAATTGGGGTTGATAAAGTTCTCCCTGGTTTCTTAGAGTTAGATCAAGTTTTTTATATGGTTAGAATCGTGTGATGATGAGCTATAACTTTCATGTTGCAAGTTTTTGTTTTTAAGCACGTATGCAGGAGATATGGTTTGAGTTGCAGAAGGGCACGTTCTTGTTCAAAGGACAGGGACAAAGTGGAAGCTGGGCTGGGCCTGGCTTGCCTTGCTGTTGACACCCCTCATCCTGCTTTTTGCACCCCCTTGGCCCATTTCTTCATTTTTGCATATTTTTCATTTCTATTTTTATTTTCTGACTTTATTATTTTTTCTTGAATATTAAAAATCAAAAAAAAAAAATTTTCTTTATTTTTGGCATTTTATCATATTATTATTTTATTTTTATTTGCATAATAAATAATTATTAGGTTAATATTACTTTATTTTCTTAATTAAAATTTGTAAATAATACAAAAATATCATATATTTTTATTTTTATTATTTATACACTTAAATAATATTTTCTCACACATTTTAATTTTTTAACACTTTTGTATATATTTTTATTTATTTTCTTGTACATAAATAAATAATATAGAATATATATTTTCTTAAAACAAAAACTAGGGTTTCCCCCCTTTCAAAAGTAATCATTAATATTTTTCTTATTTTTGAGACATGAATAATTTATTTTACATACAAAAAATAAAATACAAAAAAACATTTTGCATATTTATATTTAATTGCACATTTAAATAATTGTCTATTTATTTATTTATACAAATAAATTCAATATGGTTGTAATAGTTTTAGGGCTTTATTTTGAGTAATATCCCCTATTTCAAACTTGTACCCCCCTCCCCATAATAATGTTGTAATAGTCTTAGATTTACTTTTACGCATTTTATCGCTTTCAAATGCCATGATAGTAAAACTAGGGTTTGTATGTAAAGACCAAAATCAAAATAAATAGCATGACTAAATACAAGACAAAAATGAATGAAAAATGACAACACATTGCACACAAGCACCCCTAGGGTTTCATCCACTTGTTGCCTTAAAAATGGTCATGGTATTCATGCTAGGTATCTTGGCAAAAATCAATCAAAAACAAAAATATCATAGTCCCTCGATGACGTTATCTTGGTTGCCTATACAAAAATGATCTAGTCCCTCAAAAAAACTTGCTAAGGTACTTGGCACAATTGCTATCATGGTCATACGATGACCCGCGCCTGTCCCGTTTAACATCCAAAGACAATGTTGTTTACCAAATACAATGGTAAAACAACAATGTCAAAAGGTTAAAAATGTGTAGGAAAGATCTTTGAGTAGGGTAGACAACTCCTAGTTACTTGATCATTTGCAAACCATCCTTGCTATTTTCAAAAACACACAACACAATTTCAAAACCTTTTCCCAACAAACTTTCAAACATTGAAACATTTTTCAAAAGACAAACACCTTTGTATACATTCAAACAAGAATAATTACAAAGGTTGCCTAAACAAAAGGCCTCTTTTCAAAATAATTTCAAAACCACACACAAAAGCACCATTTCAAACAATTGAAAAGCAAAAGCAAGTGATCTAAAACAAGTAACTAAGAGCCCATGGAAAACCATGGATGAAAAGGGTGCTAGCACATTCCATTTTCATAATCTACCCCCCGAACCCAAAAACAATCTCAAAGGTCTTTCCTGTGCTTTTTTACCTTTCCTTTTGGATAAAATAAAAGTCGATGGCGACTCTTGCTAAACCGAAACATTTTCGAACACAAACGCAAAACCTCAAGTCAGTTCTCCCACCGCATCACACTATGTAATTAATCCCCCGCCCTAAAGCCTTGTAATAGCGTAGATTTACTTTCTCTCATTTTTAATTCCTGCAAATATTTAACTGTCTAGATGTATGCTAATAGGTTTGTATGGCAAGAATGAATGACAAATTAATACGGCTAGAAAACCCTAATGTGCAAAGATAAATATCTAAAACAAATCACTCACACATATCACTCTTAGGGTATACTCTCACTTCGGTTGCCTTCGGTAAACTATCATCAAGAATAAGGTGTCTTAGTGATTGCCCTCCTGTCTAAAAAAGATTAAACGTCCCATTTGAATGTTGCCTCGGAAATATATCCTCGGAAAGGTTGCCTCGGAAATGTTGCCTCAAATATGATCTTAAGACTCTAGGGTTATCACTAGGGTGTCCTAATATTGCTTTAGTGATCAACGTCCCTTTCGAATTGACCCTTAAAAACTCCAACGACGGTGCTACCTATATCTCAATAGTAGGATAGCACTGTCTAAAGGAAGCAAGAATAGAAACGATCTTTTTTCGAGTAGGTAGATGCTAGTAGGTACTTGATCAAATCAAAACTTTTCACACTTACACTTTTCAAGCCAACTTTCAAAACAACTTCGTAACACCTTTGAGGACTGATACAAGGGTTACCCCGAAGTAAAACTTTTCAAAACAAAACACACAAACACAAGCAATTTAAAAATGAGCAAGTACCTAAGAACCCATGGAAAACCATGGATAGAAAGGGTGCTAACACCTTCCCTTTCTATAACCTACCCCCCGTACTCAGAATATCTCGAAAAAAGGATTTTTTCTGTACTTTTTTCCTTTCCGGTTGGATGAAATAAAAGTCGGTGGCGACTCTTGCTTACCGCGACATTTTGTGAACCAAAAATGCAAAACGCAAACTTGTATTAACAGTCGGTTCTGCCACCGTATCACAAAAGCTCTGAAGAAGCACAAGGTGTGGCTTGCTTCTCAAGAACTTCCTCCGGATATCCTTTGATTGCCTGGTCTGGAAGTAGAGATTCCAGAAGAAGACATTGTTGCTTGTACAATGAAACTTAATCTTTATATGTTGCTACTTCTGAGCTGGTTTAGTCTGGGAAGATTTCTTCTGAAGTTAGTAACACTTATGGGTTGTTGAATATTGTTGCTGAAGAGTTTCCTTCTGCATCACGAAGTCTCTAGATGAGTTGAAGAAGTCCAATTTCCTTATTCGGGAAAGGTGTGATAAGAGTGATGTAATAGCTGAAAATAAAGACGCTTTTATCACTGTGCTTGCCAACATGATGAAGGACTTCATGGCCAGGATTTTTCCTCCTCCTCCCCAGAACTCTTAGACCTTTATCTTACCTTTGTTTTTAGAACTAAGATGTTTTATGTGTTTCTAAAACTTTTTAAACCTTGGTCTTTTGGTCAATGGAAATGTTTTTCTTTGTATTTTTGATTTATGACAAAGGGGGAGAAAGTGATATTATTTTGATATATCTATTCTCAGAATCTATTCCCAAACATGATATAATGTTTTTTCCATTAAAGTTGTTTGACCCATGAACTTTTAGAAAGTTCATTGAACTTTTCCTACCATGCAAACTGAGAAGCTCTGTAAGAGATTCAGAAGCTAGAGATCTGGAAGTCATGGGTTGTAAAACTTCTGCAAGAAGAAAATTCAATCAGACCCTAATGGTAAATCAAGTCCATTGAGACTCTGATACAAGGCTCTGATACTACCTACCAGACTCTGTGCACCACAACATTCTGAAAGTAAAGACAGAATCTGAGATAAAGATTTCTGTAATAGTGTTTAGACTCTGATGGAAAACCAGGTAAGATACCTCATCAAACTCTAATAATAAGCTAGAATCTGAGATGAAGATTTTTTATCGCTAGTCAGAATTTTGACTGATGGTATATCAATTAGGGAAGTGTTTCTTTTATGCCGATTGATTTGTGCGATATATTAAAATTTCTTTAAGTCTTGAACTCGGGGGGATACCTTGAACAAGATTAAACAACTTCTAGGATCATAGAACTCATGGGGATCTACTTAGATAACTTTGAATTGTTTTTATGTGATTAAACCGGTATAAATTATTTACCAAAATACATGGTTTTGTGATTATCAAAAAGGGGGAGATTATAAGAACAATATTTAACTTTGCATCTGACCGTGGGTTTTAATGATAATATTACATGGGTGATTAGATGATGATTTATTACCCTAATGGTTTATTTAGTGTGTAGCTTTTTCTAACGGGTTCTGGCTCTGATGAATTGATGTGTGATGTCATCAGATTCTGGACGTAACACACTGAATGATACAAGTTTGTGTTCCATAGCTTAGAATGCGTCTAAAATAACGGTTCTGATAGAACGTTAGTTTTAAAGCTTCTAACAATGACTCTTTTATTATATATTATGATATGTTTTCAAGCTCTAAAGATTCCAAATTCTATTGCCCAAGTTCTGAAGATTCTAAAGACAAGGTTCTATTGAACGAGTTCTGAATATTCTGAAGACCAACTGTTCTCTAGACCAACTTCTGAAGACTCTGAAGACAAGGTTCTGTTGAACAAAGTTCTCAAGAATCTGAAGAAAATGTTATAAATACTCTGAAGACCAAGTGCTAAAGACTCTGAAGACAAGGTTCAGGTTGAACAAGTTTTGAAGACTTTGATGACATGGTTCTGGAGCCTTAACTTTGAGCCTTCTACGCATGCTTCAACCATTATACATCCAGAAGCCTCTCAAGATTAAAAGAGAAGATAAAAAGGGTTTATATGAGTAATATTACAAGGTACAACATCACCTCGCCTCCACTACGATGTTTTTGTGGCACAATGGAAGTATTATTGTATGAGGTTGTCTACCACTTTCACTGACCCTTGCAAGAAGACAGCTGGAATTTTGGTATTCATATTCTACCCTCCAACAGATTTCTTTTTAGATATAAAAAGAAGACTTGGAAGAATTTGAATTATTGAATAACTTTGAAGAAACTAACGCTTATTAAAATTGTTGAAACACTACCAAACTAACTATGTAATTTTGGTAAAGAAAGGAGTTATTGCTCATTAACTTGCTAGAAAGGAACCTTTTTTCATTAACTTGCTTAACACTTTTGTGTTATTATATGTATTTGACTGTTGTGTAATCTGCTTTTGAGAAGCAATCTTGTAAACACAAAAACATGTATTCAACAGTGAGTTTATTGTTCCTTGAGTAACTAAGTGTTAGTTTGTATACTCAAGAAGTCATTGACAGTTTGTCTTTGAGGTTTTGTTCCTTGAGAGACTAGGGATTTAGTTAGGATTCTCAAGAAGACATTAACAATTGGTCTTTGTGGTTTGCAACAGTGACGGTTAGTCTTGCTATGGTTTTGTAATCATTTGGTTATAATGGATTAAGTCCTTATTGAGAAGAAGAAATCACCTTAGCGGGTGGACTGAATTAACTTCGTTAACAGTGAACCATAATAAAAATAATTGTGTTCATTTATTTTTATTTTTTGTTAAGAGTTTGTGTTTGAGTTTTGAGAACTTTTATTTTGTGAAACCTAATTCAAACTCCATTTTCTTGTGTTTCATTCACCTTCTACTATTTCCCCGAATAATATCAAAAACTGAAGTTGCATCACAACATAGGACAGAGCCCCCAAAAATTGAATAGAAGAGGCATAATTTGAATTTTAAGTAGAAGAATTTTTTGAATCTCATTTACAATGGAATTCTTTGAGGTCTAAGAGCAAAAAAACATTAATCTTTGAATTCCAATTCGCCCCATTTTACCATAGAGCTGGAACTTGGCAAACTTGAAGTATGAATCAATTATTTTGGTAGACCCATAATGTGCTTCAGGATGGACCCACTATCTGACTCCCCCTGGAGATTTGTGTGGGCTTTTTCTTGCTTGGGCCTATTTGCAAAAGTATCTTAGATTTTTTATAGATTTTTGTTATTCCATCCAATTTAACCTTCACGTGATTCTTCATTAGCTGGTTGAATTTTATCACTCTTGGCATTTCCAATCTACCAACATTTGTCCCATCACACATAATCCTCTAAATCACATACTCTACTGATGACTTATGAATAATTTTAGGAGCTTCCTTTTCACTTTGATCCCCAAAAATGCATTATGTAACTTTGGAGAATACAAAATTTCTTCCTCTGTTGTTATTTCCATGTTTCTTGGATTTGGAAAAATCTCCTTGCTTCTTTCCCATTTCTTGTCTCCAGCCTCCAAAGTATCCTTTTTCCTGAAGAAAACCTCTGCATTGTCTCCCTCTTCAGTATTCGCAAAAGATACAACATCATCATTCATAGACAAATCCTCATCTGATTCTGACAAATTAGAGTCTTACTCTGATTCAAACATGGCTGGAAAGTTGAATCTCAAAGGACCATGAGAGTCCTCCGCCATATTCAACTTAAAGATTTTTCCATTGAGAATTTCATTCAAAACAACTTCTTAACTCAGTATAACCATCCACATCACTATATCCATTTTTATTTGATATGTAGTTCGATCATTTGTGCATATGAAGGTGCATGTGATTTGGTAATGAATTCATAGAACTTTGGATTTCATGCATGACATAGAACTCTATAAATATGTAACAAAGTTACTCTTTCTGTGTCTACCACACCAGGTGTCCAACCTTTTATTTCTTTAAACCATTGAAACAACTAATCACAACCTGGCTTCAACAATTCCTCAAGCTCTCCTGCCTCCTTATCCTCAAGCAGGCACAAGTTGGCCCCCAACGATATCACTTTAATCCCAAAATAACCTTCCATGTTGAATATGTTTTTGTTATTATACGTCAAACCTTCATTTTCCACCACACAGAAGTAAGCTTTCTCAAATCAGGATAATATTTCCTCGTCATCAACTTTAAAGTTCAACTAGACACCCAGATGATTTTGAGTTGACGTGAACTAAACATTCTCATTTTGAGTTGAGGTGTGTGATACGGTGGGAGAACTGACTTGGGTGTTTTGTGTTTGATCGCAAATGTTGCGGTTAGCAAGAGTCGCTACCGACTTTTCTTTTATCCAAAAGGAAAGGTGAAAAAGGACAGGAAAGACCTTTGAGATTATTTCTTGAGTTCGGGGGGTAGACTATGAAAAGGGAAGGTATTAGCACCCTTTCCATCCATGGTTATCCATGGGCTCTTAGTTACTTTCTAGATCACTTTCTTTTGTTTGAAATTGTGTTTTGTGTTTTTTTGAAAGTATTTTGTAAAGAGGCCATTGTTTAGGCAATCTTTGTAATGATTCTTGTTTGTAAGAATGTATACAAAGATGTTGATCTTTTGAAAATGTTTTCAAGTTTGTAAGATGTTTGAAAGTGTAAGTGTTTGTTTTGAAAATAGAAAGGATGTTTATTTTGAAATGGAGAAAGTAATTAGGAGCAATCTACCTACTCAAATGTCTTTCTTGTTCATTTTCTTTTCCCTTGACATTGTTGTCTTACCATTGATTTAGTAAGAAACCCTATCTTTGGATGTAAACGGGACGGGCGTGGGTCATCGTATAACCATGATTAGAAATGTTGCAAGGTATCTTAGCATTCTTTTTAAGGGACTAAGACCATTGGTAAGGCAACTTAGATAGCGTCATCGAGGGACTCTGATCTTGTATTTGTTTATTTTTGCTAAGATACCTTACATGCGTAATATGGACATTTTGTATAAGGCAACCAAGTGGAATAACCCTAGGGGTGATTCTGTGCAAGTGTATCATTTTCATGCTTGTTTTGGTCTTGAATTAGGGTTTTCTAAGTATTGGTTTTAGTCTTTCCATACAAACCCTAGTTACTACGCTATTACAACATTTGTAGGGAGGGGTATACAAATTCATGAATGGGGATTTGCAAGAATTTAAACCTAATTAGTCTATTACAATCATATTGAATTGATATGAATATACAAGGAATTGAATAAATACAAAGTATAAAAATGAACAAATGTACAAGAATGCAAAATATAGAGAAAATGAATTTTGTTTAGTTTTCATTAAAAAAAGATTTTGTCTTAACTTAATTAAATAAAGAAAATAGTTAATTAAGTTTGAATTTATTAAGAAAATATTTTAAATGAAAACCCTAATTCTATTAATTAATCAAAAGAAAATAAGTTTAAGAAAAGTATTTTTTTGGTATTTTTTATCTTGAAAATATTTATAGTATTATAAAATATTTTTAGTCTCTCTTTTTTTTATATTAAGATAATGTATTTAAATGGTATGAAAAAAAAACATAATATTAATTAAGTTTACAAGGTTTACTTAATACATAAATAAAGTATAATAAATAAATAAATATTTTTGTAGGAAAATAAAATAAAATAAGTCAAAATATAAATATTTCATTTTTTGTATTTTATGATTTTTAGTATTTAGAAAAAAATATATTTAAGAAAAGAAAAATGAAAAAAAAGATAAATAAAATAACTTGGGCCAGGGGGTGCCAAGAGCCTGCAAGGGGGTTAGTCAGTAAAGAAACAAAGAAACAAGGCAATCCCAATAAAGGCCCAGGCGCTAAAAAAAACAAGTCAGAAATGCCAAAAATGTATGAAAAATGCAAAAGGGTACCACTGGGACTCGAACCCAGGTCCCATAGGTTACAGGCACGTGCTTCTACCACTGGGTGGCTATACATCTGTTAATACAAGTAAAACAATAAATATGTAAGGCAAAATGCGCCCTGAAGACTTCATCTTCAACCTCCAGTCAGACCATCTATAACTTGCTCATTTCTCATCAAAAATAAAAACTGTAAACATTAAACTTGTAGCAAATTTTCTCATGATTCCAGAAATGTAAAGTATTAAAACTATAGATCAAAGATAAGCATGAATTTTAATGGCCCCAATCTGAACCCTAAAAATTTCAGAGATTTCAGTTTCAAAATTCTCTAAGCTCAAGTAAAATTAATGGAAACTATGGACACGGTTAACTTCAGGGCAATAATATCTACATGTTTTGTTCACAAATAAACTATTGATGATGCTTGTATGAAGAGCACCAAGTTGTGAAAACTTACCCCAAAATTGGAAATTGTGTTTGGAGTTTGAGCTTTTTCAGGCAGTGGTGATGATCAGGTTAGCTTCCTTGAGGTCCTAGGAAGTTAATGCAATGGTTTGCTTGAGTTTAGAGTGGCTGAAATGACATGGAGAAGTCCAACTGCAATGCTTTGTTTTTGGCTATGGAAGTTGATGAAGATGAAGTTAAAGTTTGCAAAAATGAACAGGGATGGTCTGTATTTGGTATGAGGAAGCTTTAGGAATGAATTTGAGGGAAAAACACATGAGAGAAATGAGAGATACAAGTTTAAGGTCTGAACTTTGTATCAATGGAGTTTTTTGTGCAATTTCTGGATATAGGAAATTTGGGAGGATTCAGGGTCTTCAAGCACATCCTCTAGCTCACAAATAGTGACTCTATTTATAAGCAACAAGTTTGGAGTGCTCTAGTTGATCAGAATTCAAATTTACATGTTGAAGTTAAACATGTGATTTTTTATTGACAAAATAAGTTTTCATGCCTTGTACTTGCTAAGATATAGTGGTTATGCTTTAAACAAGCTTGCTTCTGACTTGATGGATAGAGTGTGATCAGAGGGAACAAGTTAGAGGCTCAATGTGAACTTTATGCAAAAAGCTTGCTTTACATGAATGGCATTCTTAACTTTGTGCCATAAATGGAAATGCAACTTGGACAATAGCTCAATTGCTTGGATCAAAGCCCTAACAGCTGTGTAAATATTTAATTATGGAGTGAAAAACAAGTTTGAGGCCTGCAAAGCAAAGATTATGCAGCCTAGCATGGATTTGGTTCAAGTGTTCATCAAAAATGACTTGTAATTCAAGTGACAAAACCCTAATTCCATCTCTTCGATTCTCCCTACTCAAGAATGATCTCAAGAAGTTCTTGGACATTTTGGAAAGTTTGAAATGTTATATACAACCCCTATTTGAATTGCTTTTGAAGATTCTCCTTGGAACTATATGAAAAAGTGTCATGAAGTTGGGTCAAAATCCTGACCAAATTAGGGCAAAATTTCACTAAGTGTTTAGTTTCATGACCACATGTTCATAAAATTATAACTTGAGATCCAAGAATTTTTGGAAGGAGTTATGTAAAGAATAGTTATAGATTTCATAGAGATCTAAAACTTTCATGTTGGAAGTTTCTCTTGAATCATCTTGCATCATGGTGAAAATTTTGTTCAAAGTTATGAAAAAACATGAAATTTCCAACACTTAGAAAAATTTCTACGTTTAGAAATTGAGACTTTTCAAAATGAAATCTTGAATTTTTGATTTCTTGATGAATAAGTTTCATATTTTGACATGTTTTGATGAATTATGATCTTTGGAACTTGAATTTGACCAAAAAGTCAAAGTTTGACTTTTCAGTATACAGTTGACTTTTGATTAGTTGACTGGAAAATTCATTTGTCAATCCAATGGACTTGCAATGTTTTGAACCATGCCATTAGGTAAAAATGATGCCATTGGACTCTTTATATTATGCCTTAAACCAATTTACCATTTGCTTGGTCAAAAATCAGAAATTACCCTTTCCTAGTCAAAAACCCTAATTTTGACCATTTTGCCCTTTTGGAGATTTGATTAAATTTCTTAAGGAGTTGTGGTCCAAACTTAATCAAATGATACATATAAGTTTAAAATGTTGGTATGGATCAAAAATTATGAAGTTTGACTGTAAATTGGCCATGGTTGACTTTTTCCCCAATATAGTTGATTTTTTAGGTCAATTGCTTAATTGACTGAGCAAAAATGTGATTCAAGGCTTGAAACATGGCATGATTAATATTGGGGGTCCATAATGATCCATGAAAGTCATATGGGGCATTGGAAGTTCAAAAATTCTTATGAAAACTCAAACCCTAATTTTGGTCATCAGTGCTTAAGGAGATGTCTTGAGTTGATCAACCCTAGTGCAGTCTTGAGTCAAAGGAGATCTTGAGAGTAAATTCTTGATAAGTGAGAGGGGAAATTTTGGGGTACAACAACTGCCCCTGTTTAATGTTCTTAAGCCTGAAGAGTTAGATTGGCATGTTTTGCCATTCGTGACTCGAAGGTTAAAGATGATCGGACACTAGAGTGCCCAAAAATTTGCACTCGGCGATGTGATGGTAGAGGGAATGGGCTTAAAGATGCCATTTGGAGAGGTGATAGAAAGTTGTTGGATATGGGCTTGTAGATGCCATCCAAAAGTGATTGTTGAATCTGAAAGAGAATCTGAATGAGTATCAAAATGGCCTCCGTATCTGATCCGTATCTGGAAGCTGATTTTGAAATGAGTATCAGAATGGAATCTGGGTCTGGAGCGTATCTGAACTGTATCTGAAAGTAGAATGAGTTTCAGGATGGCATCCTTGTTTGGAGTGTATCTGAACTTTATCTGAAGATTGAATATGAATGAGTATCAGGATGGCATCCATGTATGGAGCGTATCTGAACTGTATCTGAAGATCGAATCTGAATGAGTATCAGGATGGCATCCGTGTTTGGAGTGTATCTGAACTGTATCTGAAAAGTTGAATCTGAATGAGTATCAAGATGGAATCTGTGTTTGGAGTGTATCTGAAATGTATCTGAAAGTTGGATCTGAATGAGTATTAGAATGGCATTCGTGTCTGGAGCGTACCTGAACTGTATCTGAAAACTTTAAACAATGTCAATGGTAGTTATTAACCTTATCCAGAAAAGGATAAAATGTTAGCAAAAATGCAAAGTCATGTTGTATGAAATGCATGGTATAATGCATTTGTGTTATCAATGTTTATGATATATGGATGCAATGTAGGCGTATACAAGCTAATCTGCCACACTGTTGATGGATTGGGTAAAATCAATCCCTGACTGCTGCTGAGGATATGGAGTATAAGTCTTCATGTCGTGAAGTCTAAGTGTTGATGAATTTCTGCTTGGAGGAATAGACTCTGTTGTAAGGTAGATGTCGTGTACTGCTTGTAAAATCCTATTGGGGAATCCTGAGAAATTTGACGACTTCTACTGGGGATTGATAATTGGAAGCTCTGTTCCGCTGGGGATTTGAACTGTACACTGCGAGGGATTATGGAAAATAACTTAGAGAGATTTCCCTATCTCTTAAAGCTATCAGTGATTGTCTTTTATTTTGTTTATTTGTAAACAATAATTATGTTCAAATGCATATGTTCAACAATGAATCATTAGACGTTTTTGTAAACAAAACACAAGCATAAAGAAAAACAGATAGTTTTTGCACTTTCAAAGGGATATCTTTGTATTGTCTTTAAGTAAGTATTTTTGTACAATGAGACAAACATTCTAGTAAGAGAATGTCGTCGTAAAAAATGAAAATTTTGACACAAAGAAATATAGATATGTGCAATAATCCCATGGGGTTCCCATTCTGCTATAGCCTTCGTATCTCTGAGCATCTTGTCTATTTGTTGCCTTGTCCGAAGTTGATTGAATTGATCAGAACCTCTGAGTTTGTCAGTTGAAGCCAAAGGTTGTCCGTAAGGTGATCCAACGGGACACAGTCATACGCTTTAATTCCCTAACTTTTTCCTGGACCTCCCTTCCGGGTTTTCAATCCACCGGGATACCCTTTTTTGCCCAAGCTGCCCTTTCGGGTTTTCAACTTGCCGGGTGTACAGATTATTTTTGTTTTATCCCTAATTTTTGCCCGAACCTTTTTGGTTCTCCGGGATGCCCTCGTTTTTCCTAGGTGTGTCAACATAGCAGGTCTCTTATGCGTAGTATCTTTTGATTATGTCTGCGTTTGCAGGGTACGGCAGGTCGTCACCATCCATTGTGGTCAAGATCATTGCTCCACCAGAGAAAATGTTTTTTATTACAAATGGTCCTTCGTATGTAGGAGTCCATTTTCCCCTGGGATCACCTTGCGGCAGTATGATACGTTTGATCACCAGATCCCCAACTTGATACACTTGGCGTCTGACCTTTTTGTTGAAAGCCTTGATCATCCATTTTTGATACATTTGACCATGACAGACAGCAACAAACTTTTTCTCATCAAGCAAGTTTAGTTGATCAAGTCGAGTCTGGATCAAATCTTCTTCATTCAACCATGCATCCTTAATGATTCTCAGAGAGGGGATCTTGACCTCAATAGGAAAGACAACCTCCATTCCGTATACCAGAGAATAGGGTGTTGCACTAGTTGATGTGCTTGCTGTGGTACGATATCCGTGGAGAGCGAATGGTAGCATATCATGCCAGCCTTTTTATGTGAATGTCATTTTCTGTATGGTCTTTTTAATGTTCTTATTTGCGGCTTCGACAACACCATTCATCTTTGGCCGGTAAGTCGAAGAATTATGATGTTGAATCTTGAATTGCTCACACAAGGCGGTAATAATAGTATTGTCCAGGTTCATACCATTGTTTGTAATGATCCTCTCCAGGATACCGTATCGGCAGATGAGGTTCTGCTTGATGAACTGGGCGACAACATTCTTGGTCATGGAAGCGAAAGAAGCTGCCTCCACCCACTTGATGAAATAGTCAATGGCCACTAAGATGAAGCGGTGTCCATTGGAAGTTGTTGGCTTGATTTCCCCAATCATATCAATTCCCCACATAGCAAAGGGCCAAGAGCCGTCAAGACATTCATAGGAACCGGAGGTACGTGCACCTTGTCAGCATAAATCTGATACTTGTGGGAGGTTCGAGAGTGTTGATAGCAATCTGCTTCCATGGTAGACCAGTAATAGCCTACATGTAGGATTTTCTTTGCCATCGTATGCCCACTGGAATGAGTTCCAAAAGTTCCTTCATGTAACTTAGCCATGATCCTTTCAGATTCAACCTTGTCTACGCACGGAAATAACACAGAGTCATGGTTGTGTTTGTAAAGAATGCCATTACTAAGGAAGAATTTAGCAGAGAATCTCCTTAAAAACTTCTTATCATTGAGTGAAGCTCCTTTTGGATATTCTTGAGCCTCGAGATACCTCTTGACTTCGTGAAACCAAGGCTGGTCCACTACTTCTTCAATATTAATCTCGTGATAATGTGCTGGTTCATCCCTTCGTTCAATGGTGATCTGGGGAGCCTCATTATCCCATTTAAGTTTAATCATTGATGACATTGTGGCTAGTGTGTCAGCTAGCTGGTTTTCTTCTCGCGGGAAGTGCTCGAAGGTAATCTTCTCAAAATGTGGGAGCAACGTAAAAACATGTTCTTTATATGGGATAAGGTTAGGGTGTTTGGTGTCCCATTCCCCTTTGATCTAGCTAATAACCAAATCAGAATCTTGTTGGCTCCTAAATTCGACACCCTTGTTTGTTATCAATATAGACCATTAATTATGAGTTTGAAGAGTTTCCAGGTTTCGACCAGCTGATCCTGTCGAATGCTCATCAGAAAATGGCAAGGTACTTAGAGAGTTTCTTTTAAGTGGGAATCTTGTTACCTTCGACGTCGAAGGAACTTCTCGACAAAGGTATCTGATGCCCAGGGTGGAACGGTTTGAGATTCGAATGTTTGGAGGGAAAACAGTTCCCAGCAGTTACCAAACGCAACGTGCCAAGATCAGGAGCGTCGAATGCTGTGGGCGTGCCATGTGGCGTCATCTCGAAGCGACGTAACTGCCCAACGGTTACTTAAGATGTGTTTTAGTATAAATACTAATTGTTCACATATTTTTCGCGTGTGTTCATCATTATATACAAGTCACTCATCTAGATTCAAGTACCCAGTGTGAGCGAAAGAATTGTTGAGAATGTATGTGTGAAACACCATTTAAATTAATCAAAGTCTTTTATATTCAAGCACTTTATTGCCTTTCATTTACTCATCTCCGTCGAAGCCTTTTATTTAACGCTTTCATTTATTCTATCAAGCTTTTCTTCATGCAATTTACATAAAGTGTCTTTACTTTACTGGCATTAATCATCATTAGATTTAGTCAAACCCCAGAAAATGAACCATGTCTTAGGATCAATCTGATCGATCCTGCGAGTCACCAAATAAGTAACCTTTTGGAAAATCAGCGGTTGTTTACCAATTTCCACGGTAAACAAATTGGCACACCCGGTGGGACCTTGTGTTGATTTTTAAGGTTAACCGTATTTATACAAAATATCATCTTTTTCGAGAAGTATTGCATGTTATTGAGAAGTGGTAGAATATACACTAACGATACCAATACTAGGAGAAGAAGAGAAGCGATGGCGAATCCGCCAAACAATAGCGAAATCCCACAAACAAATGCGGGAACAATGGTTATCCCAACCGCAAGTGAAACGGTAACCGCTGGTTCAACACTAGCAGTAACGGTCACACAAACGGGGCCATTACCTCCATTCACTGGCCCCATAATGCCTTTGGGAACTCCCCCACCAAGGGGAAACCCAGGAACTAGGCCTTATGTTCCCCCAGGATTTTCGATAGTCGGTCTAAATCGAGAACCACTCTATGGCATTCCAACTTCTGAATTGGCTAGCCTGACGAATGTTGCGTCCACTTTTTCAGACCCTTTAGTGAGCGCCTCTTCGCCACTCCAAGGTTCCGGAGTTGGTATGGCGAACAGGGGTAGGACCCAACTCTTAGGAGGAACGTCCCAAGTAGCGCATGGCCTTACGAATGCCTCGACAGCAATCTTGAGGCAGCAAATGGACGAAAGCAACCACGATATGGTTCAAATGTTGGCACAAACTTTAAGCACAGTGCTAAATCCTCTAATACAAAATACCACCCAGTCGAATCAGTAGATGACAGCGCAAATGGCACGTCTGGCCGATTTTTTTGGGGTACCCCAACCTATTCGACAGCCCCAAAGGGCACAGATGAGGGGAAACCAAGGTATACTTCTAGAGGAAGAAACCACTATTAACCAAGTCCAGCAGCCTGTCGAAGAAAACCTTAGGACGCAATTGGAACAACCCGGGGTCGAAGAACCTAGGGTCATAGCCCCGGAAGTAAGGATAGTCAATAGAAACCAAAATGCTGACGAAGTAGTTCAGCATATCCAATACCAGAATATGGGTTTGGAAAATAACTTGACAGCTGTGATCGGTGGATCTGGAACTGACTGTTTTAAAGCTGGTTCGCGAAATGTCGCGGTAAGCAAGAGTCGCCACCGTCTTTTATTTTCTCCAATTGGAAAGGACAAAAGCACAGAAAAATTCCTTTAAAGAGATTGCTCTCGGTTCGGGAGGTAGGTTATAGAAAGGGAAGGTGTTAGCACCCTTTCTATCCATGGTTATCCATGGGCTCTTAGGTACTTGCTCAATGTGTTTTCAAAATTGTTGTTTGCTTTTCAATGTGGGTTTCAAAAATATTCTTTGAAAAGTTTCAATTCAACTCGTACGTCAGAGTGTTTGAAAAGTTTGTTTTGAAAGTTTTTTGAAAGTGTGTCGGTGTGAAAAGATGTTTTGATTTTGTTTTGAAATTAGAGCAAGTACCCTTGAGAACCTACCTACCTTAAGGAATTAGTCTGTGTAAATGTCCTTTAAGGTAGTGCCATCCCACCATTGAGAGGTAGGTAGCACCGCCGTTGGAGGTGTTCGGGTCAATTCGATTTTAGGGACACGGTGATCACCGGAGCAATGGGAAGACACCTTAGAAGCTACCCTCATGCCAGGTTCCCGGATCATGAGGACTTACTAAGACGTCCTCTACTCGACGATCACCTTTCGAAAGGCAACAGTGAGGCGTACCCTAGGGGTGGTGTGTGCGGTCCGTGTGTCATGTTTCAATCACTTTGTCTTGTCATGTTTGTTGTGATCTACGCTTGATTTTATTTTTGGGTCCATACATTCTTTCATGCATATTTATTAACAGTTATATATTTGCAAGAAAATAAACCTAAATTATTACAACCGGCGCGGGTCCACATCGCCAAAAAAACCGAACCCGATTTGACTAAAAATAAATAAAGCGAATAAATAAAAGTGCGAGAATTTTAATTACATTGGGCATATACAGAATTATTTAAACAATACAAAATAAATGCGCGAAATAAAGAGATTAAACAAAATTAGAGCGTTGGACCCTTTTACAAACAATTAAAATTAATCAAGGAATCTAAAATTAAAATTAAATGAAAAATGGTATTTTTGTGTTTTTTAGATTTAAAAGAAAAAAAAAAAAAAGTTAATTAAAATTAAAATCCTAGTTCTAATGTCTTTTAAGTTTATTATGAAAATATTGACTTTTAACCTAATTTAATTCTAAATTAATTTATGTGCATTAAATAAATAAATAATATTATTATTAAAAAAAAAAGAAAATAAAAAGTTATTAAACCTAAACTCTATTTTTTTGGATTTTAGTTATTAAAAGAATTAAAATCTAACCTAAAATGCTACCCTAGTTTAATTATGAAAAACACTAATACTATGGCAAAAAACAAGGAAAGTTAAAAGGAAAAAGTCATTAACCTAATTCTATGTTTTTTAAGTTATTAAGAAAAAAAAGATTTAATTTTTAACCTAATTTAAATCTAAGTTAATTTATGTACTTTTTTTGATTTATGGAAATAAATAAATAACATTATTATTCTGAAAAAAGGGAAACAATAAAAAAAGGAAATAAAAGTCATTAAACCTAAATTCTAGTTTTTTGTATTTTTATTAAAAAGAGATTAAAATTGAATACCTAATTAAAACTAAATATTTACATATATTTATTTAGAAAATAATCATAATAAAATAAATATCCTATTTTTTATATTTTCTGATTTTTGTGATGTTTTTGTATTTTGTTAAAAAAATAATGAATTGAATAAATAGCAAAAAGAAATAAAAGGAAAAAATTAAAGAAAGAATAAAAATAAAAATGATAAAGCAAACCAGGGGGGTGTGGATTTGAAAAGCCTGGCCCATTTGCTGGCAATTTGTTGACTTTTCCACTCAGGTGTGGCATGTTGACTGGCGTCCACCATGTGCCTTTGTTCTGGACCCTTTGATAGACCTCTGGGGACGCGTGGATGAGCTGATGTTGAAGTGTATGGTAGGCCTCAATGTTAGCGCTGCATGTGAACTCAAATTGAAAAATAATATGAGAATTATTCAGACCTGGGACTCGAACCCAGGTCTTAGGCAATGCAAGAGTAACATATGTACCACTGAAGCACTTGAGTTTCAATTAATATATAATGATTAATAAATAACAAAAACTAAAACCAACGCGTATTGGAGAGGGCGCGCGAAATTTTAAACCTCCCAATCCGTTTGTGCCACGCCATCATCCCTTCCATTTTCCTGAAACACAAAGAAAGAAGGCAACGGTTTTGAAGCGTAGCATTAGGCAGCCTTCCAAGAAATAGCGAATAGGCCTGTGTATCTCATAAATTTGTCGCGAGTATGTCAATCCATTCGTCTTGGTGTCCTGGATTCAACCATGGTGGTCCTAAGTCCTAATTTTTCTTGTTTTAGGAATCCCTAATTTTGAACCTCACGAACCCTAATACTCAGTCATGGCATCTTCGTGTACAATGTGCCAAACTTCAATCAAGCATAAGGGTTAGTCTCAGAAGCTCAAAACAAACATGATGCAATGCATAGAATGTTGTAAAAGTGCTTAAAAAATGCTATACGATTGTGAATTTTTTGCAATGCAGTCTGAGTCCTAGGCGTCAATTCCTGGAGCTTTTGTGCTTGAGATTGATTGGAACGTGTTCAGAGTTGCTTAAGGATGCTTATGGAAAAAAAATTGAGGCTTAAAACTGTCCCTAACCTTGATTTCAGATTTGCAATATATGGCTCATTTTCAAAATGTCCAATGGCTTTTTCAGCGCAGCATCTGGCATATTGTGGTTAGGGTTTGACTTAGGGGTTATGCTGGAGTGGAATTGGCTTGCTAACTCACCTTAATTCATGCTTGTTAGAGAATTGGTCTTAGGGTTTCTTCCATTAACCATTTTTCCTACTTTTTAGCCAAAACCTAGACCTAGTGTGCAAATGAACCTTAGCCTGATTTTTGAGTTGGTTCATGATACATAGAAATTGTCCAAGTTCACATGACACTATTCCATTGGTTTTTAAATTTTATTTGAATTTTCAAAGAATTAAAATGAATTAAATCATCAAAAATTAAATAAAATAAAAAAAATCAATATTTGGTCTTGAAATTAACCATGGGACACGTGTGTGGCATGACAAGGATGAACCAAGTGGAAAAAATGGGGCCCTTTTGTCAAAATTGGATTTTCAAAGATAGTTGACTTTTGCCATTTCACAAAAATTTCCCAACTTCTACAAGGCATAACTTGCTCAATTTTTAAGCTTTTCACATGTTCTTGGACATTTTGGAAAGGTCTTTGAGTCCTTTAACCAATGCCTTTGGTCCCATGTCATTTTGATTTACCAATCTCAAGTTATGGCCTTTGACTTAAAGTCCCTTTTTGTTGACTTTTGAAAATGACCTATAATGTTGAAATTGATAACTTTTTGTGAGAGCATTTCTTGGACTTGAAGTATGAAGATGAGTTGTAGGAAATGTCTTTCTCTTCAAAATGAGCTTTGGATGGAATTTTTCTGACAATCCATGTGAAAGTTATGCCTTGGTCAATTTCAGTTGACTTTTTCAGCTGTCCAAATATAGCAACTTTTGCATCTTTGATGATTTCTGAGCCAGATTTTGAGAATCATGATCAAGCATTGATCAAATGATGTTTGTGGCTTCAAAATGATATGTTGACCAAAAATTTGAACTTTTAACTGTCAAATGACCATTTTGCCCCTACAGTTGACTGTAGTGCAATCTAGGGTTTTGACTGTGCAATCTTGAGCTGAATGCCTTGAAACTTGACATGAGGATACTTGACCGTCTTTGTAAGCATATGAGACTTGATTGGGTCCTTGAAAACTTCCTTTCTTTGATCAGAACACAAACCCTAATTTTGACTGTGTAGGAGACAGTTGAATGCATAACCCTTGGGGGAATTTTGTGACCTGGCTTGGCAATTTCTTGAAGAATATGGGAGGGCAAATTTTGGGGTATAACAGTTGCCCCTGTTCAATCTTCTTAGACCTGAGGATGCAGATTGGCTGACGTGCCTTTCGTAATCCGAGGGTAGAAGATGATTGGACACTAGAGTGCCCAGAAATTTGCGCTCACATGGTAGCAGTGTGGTGGGGGAATGGGCTTATAGATGCCATTTAGAGATTGATGGGTAGGATGATGGGCTTATAGATGCCATCTGGATGTTGATCGCGTAAGAGATTCCTTAGCGAGAACCTGCATACCTGCAAAAGAAAATGAATACCTGACACGTCGCAGGAGCTGGTTTTCAGATGCTTGGTATAGATATGTCCTGACTGGTTACAGGAGCTGGGTCTGGATCTTCAAACGGTGATGAAGTTGTCTCTACTGACAGGTTGTTTCCAAGGACGAGTGGTCTTTAACGATGGGTGTCTATAGCGACTAGTGTCTATGACGAATGTCTATAACGACAAGTGTCTACACTGACGAGTGTCTATCATGACGAGCGTCTATCACAACGAGTGTCTATCACGACGAGTGTCTATCACGACGAGTGTCTATCACGACGAGTGTCTATCACGACGAGTGTCTATCACGACGAGTGTCTATCACGACGAGTGTCTATCACGACGAGTGTCTATCACGACGAGTGTCTATCACGACGAGTGTCTATCACGACGAGTGTCTATCACGACGAGTGTCTATCACGACGAGTGTCTATCACGACGAGTGTCTATCACGACGAGTGTCTATCACGACGAGTGTCTATCACGACGAGTGTCTATCACGACGAGTGTCTATCACGACGAGTGTCTATCACGACGAGTGTCTATCACGACGAGTGTCTATCACGACGAGTGTCTATCACGACGAGTGTCTATCACGACGAGTGTCTATCACGACGAGTGTCTATCACGACGAGTGTCTATCACGACGAGTGTCTATCACGACGAGTGTCTATCACGACGAGTGTCTATCACGACGAGTGTCTATCACGACGAGTGTCTATCACGACGAGTGTCTATCACGACGAGTGTCTATCACGACGAGTGTCTATCACGACGAGTGTCTATCACGACGAGTGTCTATCACGACGAGTGTCTATCACGACGAGTGTCTATAACGACGAGTGTCTATCACGACGAGTGTCTATCACGACGAGTGTCTATCACGACGAGTGTCTATCACGACGAGTGTCTATCACGACGAGTGTCTATAACGACGAGTTGTATCAGAGGAATCTTTAGGCATTGATTTAAACTGGATTTGTATTCTTTGACCGGATTTGTCTCTTATGACGGGATTTGTCTTTTCTGACGGTGTTTTGTCTATTTTGACATAGCTGATCATTCAACTGTATCCTTCCTGAAAGGTAAAGGTCAGTTATATGCAGTACGTGATATGAATCAAGCAACGGCATAAATGCAATTGTATGACATGATGCGTACATGCATGTGTCATGATGTACGAAAATGTGATGTTTATGAATGTATGCTTTCGTCTAGGAAAATAAATCCTTGACGGGTGCCGGGAAGTCACTCCTGGGCTGGTGTTGGAGAATAAGCTTTTGCTTCCGCTGGGGATGATAAGACTTTACTGAGGACGGTCTTTTCCGTGGCTATTGGCTGAGGATAACCCAGTTATATCTTATTAAGGAAATAACTCTTTGAATAAAGCCGGACGACGCGTTCGTGTTCTGCGGGGAGTGAAAATATCTGGGTCGCATTCTTTAGCCGAACCTATGATGGACAGAGCAACCGGATCTTTTAGACAACTCCTTATTGCCCCAGTTTCAGTGGGAGGAGGCACTTGTGGGAGTACTTGACGAGTCTTCTGGTAGGCATGTGCCGAGATGCTGGGACATACTCGTACGCTTTGATCCCTAACTTTTGCCTGGACCGCCTTTTCGGGTTTTCAGTCCACCGGGATACCCATTTTTGCCCAAGCCGCCTTTTCAGGTTTTCGACTTGCCGGGTGTACAGATTTTTTTCATTTCATCCCTTATTTTTGCCCGAACCCTTTTGGTTCGCCGGGAATCCCTTATTTTTGCCTAGGTGTGTCAACCTAGCGGGTCTTTGATTTTGCGTAGTATTCTTTCGACTATGTCCATATTTCTCAGAATGTGGGGAGTTGCCCCTGTTGGAAATACTTTGTCATGCCCCAGATAATGGGAAATGCTCCTACTGTGCCTCTTGATTGGAGGTACTTTTGTTCATTAGACTTTCGTCATGCGAATTTCTATGCTGTTCAAACAAAAAGTCATATGCAAACAAAGTTATATCAAAAATGCAAAGCTTGCGTCTGTCTTGAAGTTTTTGAAAATGCATTCTTTTCATAAAACAAGTGATTGTTGGTAAAACGTGAGGTCAACTCCGTATTTACCGTAGGCCTTAAGGAGTCAGGATACCTTTCGTAACAGTATGCTTTCGAACTAACCCATGCTTCAGCTAGGACTTTTAAGGGTTATATCGTGGCCTAGTTCACGGTTTAAGAAACAAAGGATAAAGACCCAAACTATTTGTACCCACCCACTCTTCGTGACGTTCTTCAAACCTAAACTCAGTTGATCATGCGTTAGACCTTGTTTGAGTCTTCGTTCTGATTTTCCGGTGATGGTTCGGATGTTGATGATTTATTCTGAATAGGCAGTCATCATTTTTGTCGAGGGTTTGTGTGACCTCCTTTTTTGATTTTGTGATCCCTATTTTTTGCCTGAACTGTTTCTTTTGTGATTACAGTCAGCGGGATGCCCCAGTTTTGTAAGTCTCCTTCATAGGTTTTGACTTCTTGGGCTTTTCGTTTATGATTTTTTTTTTTGATAATGACTGCCTGTCCTTATGATTGTTCGGAACCATCACTGTCTTTTGTTTTTGAAAAAACTCATTTGGTGCCATTCATTGTGCACTTGGATCAACTGAGAGAACTACCCTGCCCCAGGTTATGATTAAGGGTTTTGATTTTCGAAAATAAAACTCCTACTCCTTTGGCTCTGATGGGTTGGCGAGGGATTATCATCCTTATAACTCCAGTGTTTAGGGGTTGAAACAATGCCTGTACCTCATCAGCGGGGTCTGTTCAAAAGCATACTGTAAATCGTGGTATCGTTTTCGTCATCCTCCCTCAAGAGGCTTAGAGTTTAGATCCAGAGTTGACATCAGAAAAAATATGAAAATAGTTTGCATATAGTGAATGCGAATATATTGATTCAAAAATAGACATAAGTGATGCATTAATGGAATAACAATGTTTTAACATGAATAAATGTTTAAACAAAAGGAAATTGCAACTTGAACATTCGAATGAACAAAAATTTCTAGTCTCAGGGCTTGTCACTTCAAATGGTGAGCCTTGGAGGGATGGTAGAAAAATTCAGCCTGACCATCTTGTGTGAATTCCAGTGCTCCTTCATCAATCAGGTCCTGGATCTTGTTTTTCAAAGCCCAACACTCGTTTGCATTATGTCCTGGACAGGCAGAGTGGTAGGCACACCTTTTATTGGGATCGTAGGCAGGATGTGCTGTGTTGGGGTTCTGGGGATGATCCCTTAATGTGATCAGGTTCAATCTCAACAGGCGTTGTAAAGCTTGAAACGGCGACATATTGAGCGGGGTGAACTGCCTCCTGGGCTTGTCTGTCTGAAGTTGGTGAAGTTGCTGCTGAATTGGTGATACTGGAGCCATATGAGGAGCTTTCTCCTTGCCTCTTTGTCTCAAAGGTGGTGGAACGATGATTGGCTTTTTACCCTTAGATGTTTGCCCCAGTTGGTTGCCCTGAAGCAGTTTGTTGATGAGAATCCCGAGCTCATCTTGTCTTTGAGCTAAACCTTGAATGGCATTCCTCTGCCCCAGCATTTGGGCTTTCAATGCATCCACCTCAGCTTGTAGGTGTTCTAGCCTTTCATCCTCAGCACTGTTCCTGACAAAAGTCTCCATGATAAGTGTCCTTAGCTCTTCCTGCCCCTTGGATAGATTCAGGAGGATTTCCCCGAACCGAGTCTCTTGAGCAAGAAAGTCCTGGTTGTCTTGTTGTGAAACCATGGCTGAAATAAACAGCGGGAAAGGTGAGTGACCTGTAAAAGGGATACCTGTGATGCAATGATGTGTATGATATGCATGCAATGTTTTCAAGGACCTCGCGGGGTAAACAAGGAAATTTGTTAGCATTTGGAATTTAGAGCTTGATTGAAGGACACCCATGTTATTAAGAACTCTTCTTCAAGAGTCAAAGGCTCACCATATCAAGTGGGTCATAGCCCCTGACTTTAGTCATCATGTCTGGTTTTGATTTCCAAACAACCTTGGTTAGGGAACCTTCTTCAGGAGTCAGAGCTCACCATATCGAGTGGGTCATAGCCCCTGACAACATTGGCTAGAGGAAAATAAATCCTCTTTGCCCCTTGCTAGATGTTTGATTTATATGACCTGTATCACAAGCCCTTGGGATCCTTGAAATGGGTTAGGATGTATGCAATGGTATGATGTCATGGTATGCATGGGGTGATGTCAGTAACCCTATTATGAGTCCTAATTAAGGACTGAAACAAACCTGCAAGAAACAAGTGTTAGATCACAAGCATGCAGATAGTCAAGTACTAAGGCACACAAGTCACACAAGAGAGAGCCCTTAGGTTTAGGCCAGCATGGGGTCTGGGTAGTACCCTCTTGAAGTTGGTGGGTTCAACCTGTCCTAATCAAAGTAACCGGGTTCTAAGGTTCCCAATATCACGGGATTGCTTTCATTGTTCATCGTTTCGATTTAGCCACTGAACTGGCGACCAAAATATTCCAGGAAAGCAACCCTCAATTGAGTGTAGTATCGAGTATCAACCAACCTCGGACTGCACCAAAGTCAGTTATCTCACTACCCTAAAGAGGCCAAGATGGTTCAATTAAGGTTCCTAAGGTCTGTTGATGCTTCATGACACCACATGGAGGCCCCGTACTCTCCTTGACTGACTCAAGGGTTACCGGTACACACCAAAGTGCCACATCAACGTAGCAGACTGTTTCAACCATGTCGGTATACCCCGCACAGTTCCCTCACAGCCTTGTTGCTACTTTCTAAGAAGGTATCCCCAGATCCGGGTTAGGATCTATAGAACTCCCAAGCAACCCACAATAATAAAGCAAGCAAAGAAAGCAATTGAAAACACAGTGATCTTAATCCTAAGGTACACCCCACTTTAAGTTTTACTCCCCAGCAGAGTCGCCAGTTCTGTGATCGGTGGATCTGGAACTGACTGTTTTAAAGCTGGTTCGCGAAATGTCGCGGTAAGCAAGAGTCGCCACCGTCTTTTATTTTCTCCAATTGGAAAGGACAAAAGCACAGAAAAATTCCTTTAAAGAGATTGCTCTCGGTTCGGGAGGTAGGTTATAGAAAGGGAAGGTGTTAGCACCCTTTCTATCCATGGTTATCCATGGGCTCTTAGGTACTTGCTCAATGTGTTTTCAAAATTGTTGTTTGCTTTTCAATGTGGGTTTCAAAAATATTCTTTGAAAAGTTTCAATTCAACTCGTACGTCAGAGTGTTTGAAAAGTTTGTTTTGAAAGTTTTTTGAAAGTGTGTCGGTGTGAAAAGATGTTTTGATTTTGTTTTGAAATTAGAGCAAGTACCCTTGAGAACCTACCTACCTTAAGGAATTAGTCTGTGTAAATGTCCTTTAAGGTAGTGCCATCCCACCATTGAGAGGTAGGTAGCACCGCCGTTGGAGGTGTTCGGGTCAATTCGATTTTAGGGACACGGTGATCACCGGAGCAATGGGAAGACACCTTAGAAGCTACCCTCATGCCAGGTTCCCGGATCATGAGGACTTACTAAGACGTCCTCTACTCGACGATCACCTTTCGAAAGGCAACAGTGAGGCGTACCCTAGGGGTGGTGTGTGCGGTCCGTGTGTCATGTTTCAATCACTTTGTCTTGTCATGTTTGTTGTGATCTACGCTTGATTTTATTTTTGGGTCCATACATTCTTTCATGCATATTTATTAACAGTTATATATTTGCAAGAAAATAAACCTAAATTATTACAACCGGCGCGGGTCCACATCGCCAAAAAAACCGAACCCGATTTGACTAAAAATAAATAAAGCGAATAAATAAAAGTGCGAGAATTTTAATTACATTGGGCATATACAGAATTATTTAAACAATACAAAATAAATGCGCGAAATAAAGAGATTAAACAAAATTAGAGCGTTGGACCCTTTTACAAACAATTAAAATTAATCAAGGAATCTAAAATTAAAATTAAATGAAAAATGGTATTTTTGTGTTTTTTAGATTTAAAAGAAAAAAAAAAAGTTAATTAAAATTAAAATCCTAGTTCTAATGTCTTTTAAGTTTATTATGAAAATATTGACTTTTAACCTAATTTAATTCTAAATTAATTTATGTGCATTAAATAAATAAATAATATTATTATTAAAAAAAAAAGAAAATAAAAAGTTATTAAACCTAAACTCTATTTTTTTGGATTTTAGTTATTAAAAGAATTAAAATCTAACCTAAAATGCTACCCTAGTTTAATTATGAAAAACACTAATACTATGGCAAAAAACAAGGAAAGTTAAAAGGAAAAAGTCATTAACCTAATTCTATGTTTTTTAAGTTATTAAGAAAAAAAAAGATTTAATTTTTAACCTAATTTAAATCTAAGTTAATTTATGTACTTTTTTTGATTTATGGAAATAAATAAATAACATTATTATTCTGAAAAAAGGGAAACAATAAAAAAAGGAAATAAAAGTCATTAAACCTAAATTCTAGTTTTTTGTATTTTTATTAAAAAGAGATTAAAATTGAATACCTAATTAAAACTAAATATTTACATATATTTATTTAGAAAATAATCATAATAAAATAAATATCCTATTTTTTATATTTTCTGATTTTTGTGATGTTTTTGTATTTTGTTAAAAAAATAATGAATTGAATAAATAGCAAAAAGAAATAAAAGGAAAAAATTAAAGAAAGAATAAAAATAAAAATGATAAAGCAAACCAGGGGGGTGTGGATTTGAAAAGCCTGGCCCATTTGCTGGCAATTTGTTGACTTTTCCACTCAGGTGTGGCATGTTGACTGGCGTCCACCATGTGCCTTTGTTCTGGACCCTTTGATAGACCTCTGGGGACGCGTGGATGAGCTGATGTTGAAGTGTATGGTAGGCCTCAATGTTAGCGCTGCATGTGAACTCAAATTGAAAAATAATATGAGAATTATTCAGACCTGGGACTCGAACCCAGGTCTTAGGCAATGCAAGAGTAACATCTGTACCACTGAAGCACTTGAGTTTCAATTAATATATAATGATTAATAAATAACAAAAACTAAAACCAACGCGTATTGGAGAGGGCGCGCGAAATTTTAAACCTCCCAATCCGTTTGTGCCACGCCATCATCCCTTCCATTTTCCTGAAACACAAAGAAAGAAGGCAACGGTTTTGAAGCGTAGCATTAGGCAGCCTTCCAAGAAATAGCGAATAGGCCTGTGTATCTCATAAATTTGTCGCGAGTATGTCAATCCATTCGTCTTGGTGTCCTGGATTCAACCATGGTGGTCCTAAGTCCTAATTTTTCTTGTTTTAGGAATCCCTAATTTTGAACCTCACGAACCCTAATACTCAGTCATGGCATCTTCGTGTACAATGTGCCAAACTTCAATCAAGCATAAGGGTTAGTCTCAGAAGCTCAAAACAAACATGATGCAATGCATAGAATGTTGTAAAAGTGCTTAAAAAATGCTATACGATTGTGAATTTTTTGCAATGCAGTCTGAGTCCTAGGCGTCAATTCCTGGAGCTTTTGTGCTTGAGATTGATTGGAACGTGTTCAGAGTTGCTTAAGGATGCTTATGGAAAAAAAACTGAGGCTTAAAATTGTCCCTAACCTTGATTTCAGATTTGCAATATATGGCTCATTTTCAAAATGTCCAATGGCTTTTTCAGCGCAGCATCTGGCATATTGTGGTTAGGGTTTGACTTAGGGGTTATGCTGGAGTGGAATTGGCTTGCTAACTCACCTTAATTCATGCTTGTTAGAGAATTGGTCTTAGGGTTTCTTCCATTAACCATTTTTCCTACTTTTTAGCCAAAACCTAGACCTAGTGTGCAAATGAACCTTAGCCTGATTTTTGAGTTGGTTCATGATACATAGAAATTGTCCAAGTTCACATGACACTATTCCATTGGTTTTTAAATTTTATTTGAATTTTCAAAGAATTAAAATGAATTAAATCATCAAAAATTAAATAAAATAAAAAAAATCAATATTTGGTCTTGAAATTAACCATGGGACACGTGTGTGGCATGACAAGGATGAACCAAGTGGAAAAAATGGGGCCCTTTTGTCAAAATTGGATTTTCAAAGATAGTTGACTTTTGCCATTTCACAAAAATTTCCCAACTTCTACAAGGCATAACTTGCTCAATTTTTAAGCTTTTCACATGTTCTTGGACATTTTGGAAAGGTCTTTGAGTCCTTTAACCAATGCCTTTGGTCCCATGTCATTTTGATTTACCAATCTCAAGTTATGGCCTTTGACTTAAAGTCCCTTTTTGTTGACTTTTGAAAATGACCTATAATGTTGAAATTGATAACTTTTTGTGAGAGCATTTCTTGGACTTGAAGTATGAAGATGAGTTGTAGGAAATGTCTTTCTCTTCAAAATGAGCTTTGGATGGAATTTTTCTGACAATCCATGTGAAAGTTATGCCTTGGTCAATTTCAGTTGACTTTTTCAGCTGTCCAAATATAGCAACTTTTGCATCTTTGATGATTTCTGAGCCAGATTTTGAGAATCATGATCAAGCATTGATCAAATGATGTTTGTGGCTTCAAAATGATATGTTGACCAAAAATTTGAACTTTTAACTGTCAAATGACCATTTTGCCCCTACAGTTGACTGTAGTGCAATCTAGGGTTTTGACTGTGCAATCTTGAGCTGAATGCCTTGAAACTTGACATGAGGATACTTGACCGTCTTTGTAAGCATATGAGACTTGATTGGGTCCTTGAAAACTTCCTTTCTTTGATCAGAACACAAACCCTAATTTTGACTGTGTAGGAGACAGTTGAATGCATAACCCTTGGGGGAATTTTGTGACCTGGCTTGGCAATTTCTTGAAGAATATGGGAGGGCAAATTTTGGGGTATAACAACAGCCATGATCGAAAGAATCATGATGCAAAATGGGATGAATACGGGCTTCCGTAGTCCCAACTTTACATCCCCACTGTCAGAATATGTGTTACAAACAAACTTACCTCCTAGATGTAAAGTCCCTTAGTTCACTAAATTTTCAGGGGACACGACAGAATCCACTGTCGAATATGTGGCGAGATACTTGATTGAAGCAGGAGAGATTTCAAACAACGAAAACCTGAGGATTAAGTATTTCCCAAGTTCCCTAACAAAGAACGCGTTTACTTGGTTCACAACTCTTCCCCCCAATTCGATCCACCATTGGACCCAGTTGGAGAGATTGTTCCATGAGCAATTCTACATGGGACAAACCAAGATAAGCCTGAAAAAATTGGCCAGTGTAAAGAGGCGATTCACTGAACCTATAGACGAATATCTAAATAGGTTTAGGTTGCTCAAAGCAAGATGCTTTACGCAAGTTCCAGAACATGAGTTAGTCGAAATAGCTGCAGGAGGTTTAGATTATTCCATTAGGAAGAAATTAGACACTCAATACCTGAGAGACATGGCCCAATTGGCCGATAGGGTTCGACAAGTAGAACGCCTTAAAGCTGAAAAAGCCAAGGCGACAAAAACTCATAAAAGAGAAAGGATAGCATATGTCAAAATGGACGATGAAGATCCAGAAACCTTCGACGAAACTATAACCGTCGAAGAAAGCGAGGTCAATTTAGCAGAGTTAAAACAAGGGCCACCATACTTTTGCAAACTACTAGTCCCCTCAAGTGGAAAAAACCCCACTGGTCCTGAAAGGGCCAACGATAGGTTCCCCAAAAAGACTTACAGTTTTGATATTACAAAATGTGATGAAATTTTTGACTTACTTGTAAAAGATGGCCAAATGATAGTACCCCCATGGGTAAAAGTGCCTCCTCTTGATCAAAGAAAGAAAAGAGGCTTTTGTAAATATCATAATTTTCTGGGCCATAAAACATCTCAATGTCTTCTTTTCAGGAATCTCGTGCAAGATGCTATCGAAGAAGGGAGGTTGAAATTTGCCGATAAGACCCCCATGACTGTGGACTCTAACCCTTTGCAGGCTGAAGCCCATTATGCTGAACCTTCAAAGGTGAATGTGATCGAGGCGTCCAGAAGTCAGGTGAAAAGGCCAGGAATAACTATGGTCGAAGTCACCAAGGATCATGCCAACATGCCAATCTTTGGCAGTTTTTCTGGGAATCTTTCTAGAAAAACAATCGAAGCAGCCAAAAAGCTGTTGAAGGCCCAAAACTGGAGACAGTTGGAGCCCCAAAATCTGGAGCAAAACCCAGTTCCTACTTGGCTGCAGTCCAAGGCCAGACAGAGGACCTGGAGGCCCAGATGAAGCATATGACTCTTGCCACCAAAGACACCATGAATGTCAACATGGTCGAAATCTCTGAATCAAAAGCATCAGAGGAGGCCATTAGGCAAGAGCAGGCAAACAAAATGGCTTTCCCTCGGGAAAACGAAAATCTGGCAGATTTCCTGCAAAGATGCCAGAAGAAGAAGTCAGAAGTGATGATGTGTCCTCGATGCAGCTCGATTTTCAACAAGAAAGCTGCTGAACACATCCAAGGTGTAAGAGCAGCAAACAGAAGAGGGGAAGGTGTTGATATTCGACATGACCCCAGAAGAACCTACCAAAAGGGTTCAAATCAAGAGAATAGGCCACTGACTTTCAGGCCTCCAACCAATGTGCCAGTTGATACGTGGTATAAAACATCAGGTCGAAAGAGACCGAGCGAAGAAAGGTGGAACTCCTTCGAAGTGCCAAGAGGTTCATCTTTTACACACAAGAAAGAACCTCAGGTTGTCTCCTCTAAAGTGACCCAGGTATCAAGTAACTACAAGGGAAAGAATCCCATGTCTCGATCCCAATGGAGAAGATACCAGAGGCGGCGAAAGGCTGAGATGGAAGCTACCAATGAACCAAAGCCAGAATCGAGTTCAAATGTCCCTCAGAGAAAGCAGAGAAAGCCTCTGGAAAGGCAACCAGTGACCAATAGACTGGTATGGCCTAACTAGGGCGAAGTTGATGACGAAGATGGCTCTGAGTCTAATGACACCCTAGATATCATGGTGAACATAGTCTCAGTTTTGCCAAGAGAGTTCAACTGCCAGATGGAGGTCGAATCGAACGATTGGGAAGTCGAACAAGAAATGGCCAAGCATAGGCCAGTATGCTACTTCGTCATGGATAATGGCGGTACTGAAGAGCAAAATGGTTTCTTCGAACCACCTACTGAGGCGATGAAAAATCACCTCAAGCCTTTATTCATAAGGGAAAAACTCGAAGAAGCCACCGTAAATAAGATCTTGGTGGACTGTGGGGCAACCATCAACATCATCCCTCACTTTATGCTGAGAAAAATAGGCAAGAGTGATGAAAACATCAAGCCTCACAACATGGTCCTATCGAATTATGAAGGCGGAATAGGGACCACTATGGGTGTGATCCAACTAGACCTCAAAGTAGGATCCATCCTTCGACCAACTATGTTTATGGTCATATCGGCCAAACCAAATTATAATCTTTTGTTGGGCCGAGAATGGATACATGGTGTTGGAGCAGTACCATCATCAATGCACCAAAGGTTGATACTATGGCGTCCTAATGGAATGGTCGAAAATATAGAAGCGGATCAGAGCTATTACTTGGGCGAAGTAAATCACCTAGGGAGAGCTGACTTCGACAAAAATTTGGCTCACATTGGGCCATGCCCAGCACCTGACTTCGACTTGGCGCCAGCGCCAAATGCTTTTTGTTCCTTGTACCTGCACCTGAGCATGGTTTTCAATGGGACAGAGAAGACTTGTCCCACATTGATTTCAGTGGGCTAACTGACATCCATCCAACTGGTTGGGGAAGCGAATTCAGTGATAATGACTGAGTCACAATCACTGCAGCGAATTTCAGCTTATGTAGCCGAAACAAGGATGATAACGGCTCTCGAAGCCGAAGTAAAATATATGGCCACCCAGGCCAATGATCAAGAGCTACCTTCTTGCAGGTCCTGGAAAGGATTTCGACCCAGAACCTCCTGATATCATGCCAGAAGGAATGCAGAAGCAAAGGCTCGACGCCATCTACGACGATGAGCCTTTGGGATTCGAAAAGGACCCCCTGGCGAACAACATCAAAATGTTAGCACAGGATCCTTTAGAAGAAATCAACTTGGGCGAAGGGTTAGAGAAA
Source organism: Vicia faba (assembly GCA_948472305.1). Lineage (NCBI taxonomy): Eukaryota > Viridiplantae > Streptophyta > Magnoliopsida > Fabales > Fabaceae > Vicia > Vicia faba. Next base: position 591,047,283 of record OX451735.1, read on the forward strand.
AAGCCAACTTACATTAGCGCAAAAATAGCCCCAGAGCTCAGGTTTGAAGTGATCCATTTGTTAAAGGAGTTCAAGGACTGCTTTGCATGGGATTACGACGAGATGCCTGGTCTCGATAGAGGATTGGTAGAACTTCAGTTGCCAATCAAACCTGGGAAGAAGCCAGTCAAGCAAAGTCCAAGACGCTTCGCTCCAGAAATACTGTCGAAGATCAAAACAGAAGTCGAAAGACTGCTGAAGTGCAAATTCATACGAGCTACGAGGTATGTCGAATGGATTGCAAACATTGTGCCAGTGATTAAGAAAAACGGCACGTTGAGGGTATGCATAGATTTCAGAGATTTGAATGCTGCTACACCCAAAGATGAATATCCTATGCCTGTGGCGGAAATGCTAGTCGATTTTGCCGCTGTCCATGAGTACCTGAGCATGCTCGATGGTTATTCCGGATATAATCAAATTTTCATTGCCGAAGAAGATGTGTCGAAAACAGCTTTTCGATGCCCCGGGGCTTTAGGCACTTACGAATGGGTAGTGATGCCTTTTGGCCTAAAGAACGATGGGGCAACATATCAGCGAGCGATGAATTCTATCTCCATGATGTTATTAACACTTTTATTCAAGTGTATATTGATGATATTGTTGTAAAATTTGTTTCCAGGAAGAACCATATAGACCACCTTCGACAATCATTTGAAAGAATGAGAGAACATGGTCTGAAAATGAACCCTTTGAAGTGTGCGTTCTGTGTAAAAGCTGGAGATTTCTTGGGCTTTGTCGTCCACAAGAAAGGAATCAAAATCAACCAGAACAAGACGAAGGCAATCTTGGAAGCGAAAGCGCCAGCGAACAAAAAGGAACTGCAATCTCTGTTGGGCAAGATAAATTTCTTAAGGAGATTCATATCTAACCTAAGTGGAAAAGCTCAAGCCTTCTCACCCTTACTTCGATTGAATAAGGAAAGATTTGAGTGGGGGCAAGAGCAACAAGAAGCCTTCGACAAAATCAAAGGATATCTCACCAAGCCACCTATTTTGGTGCCTCCTTGCGGCAACAGGAGTATGAGATTTTACATAGCTGCATCCGACAAAACTTTGGGAAGCATGTTAGCCCAAGAAGACGAAAATGGAGTCGAAAGACCCATTTACTATCTTAGTAGAGTTTTGAACGATGCAGAAACTAGATATAGCGAAGTTGAAAAATTATGTCTATGTCTTTATTTCTCTTGTACAAAGCTCAAACAATATATAAAACCAGTTGATGTGTACGTTTCGTCTCATTTTGATGTTTTCAAATACATGTTGTCGAAACCCATCCTGCACAGCCGAATTGGCAAGTGGGCGCTAGCATTAACTGAGTACTCATTGACCTTTATGCCTCTTAGAGCAGTAAAAGGGCAAGTGGTAGCAGGCTTTATAGTCGACCACTCAATTCAGGTTGAGAATATAAATTACGTGGAGATAGAGCCTTGGAAATTCTAATTTGATGGTTCCAGCCATAAAGATGGAACAGGAGTAGGGGTCTTGATTATTTCTCCAGAAAAAATTCCAACAACATTCAAGTACAAGATATCAGGTACTTGTTCGAACAATGAGGCTGAGTACGAAGCTCTAATTACTGGCCTTGAGATATTGTTGGAATTGGGGGCAACCTGAGTCGAAATAATGGGAGACTCAGAGTTAGTCATTAAGCAAGTCACAAAAGAATATAAGTGCATAAGAGAAAATATTATTATGTACTTTGTGATAGCAAATCGTTTATTGAAAAAATTCGAAGTGGTCAACATTCGACACATACCTAGATTGGAAAATCAAGTAGCCAATGATTTGGCACAAATTGCATCTGGGTACAAAATTTCAAAAACGAGATTACAAAGAGCAATCAAAGTTCGAGAAAAAATAAAAGCAACTAGCCTGTCCCCAACAGATTTGGAATCGACAAGACTAGGGTATGCTGATCAAAGGAACTTTGAAATATCGTTCATAGACAATTTGTTAAAGCAAGATTGGAAGAAACCCATTGTAGATTATCTACAAAATCCAGCAGCTTTGACAGAACGAAAAATAAAATATAGGGCGTTGAGTTACGTACTCATGGGTAATGATTTATTTAAAAAGACGCCTGAAGGAGTATTGCTAAAGTGCTTAAGTAAAACTGAAGCATACATAGCCCTTTCGACTACGCACGCTGGAGCATGTGGGGCTCACCAAGTAGGCCATAAGATGAAATGGTTGTTGTTTCGACAAGGACTATACTGGCCCACCATCTTGAAAGATTGTGTTGAGTTCGCGAAGGGTTGCCAGGAATGTCAAGTCCATACGGTCATCCAACATGTACCAACAAGCGAACTTCACTCAATAGTGAAACCTTGGCCTTTTAGAGGATGGGCGTTGGATCTTATTGGAGAGATTCAACCAGCATCATCAAAGAGCCAGAAGTATATACTGGTAGGCATTGATTATTTCACTAAATGGATCGAAGCTATTCCTTTAGTCAATGCAGACCAAGAAAATGTTATTGAATTTATTCAAAAGAACATTATCTTCAGATTTGGAATCCCTGAGACTATAACGACTGATCAAGGATCAGTGTTTACTGGTCGAAAGATGCAGGAATTCGCTCAAGAAACAGGCTTTAGACTCCTAACATCAACACCTTATTATGCACAGGCAAATGGTCAAGTCGAAGCAGCGAATAAAATAGTGATCGGCCTGATAAAAAAGCATGTAGGAAAGAAGCCAAAAAATTGGCATAAGACGTTAGACCAGATCTTGTGGGCCTGTCGAACGTCCCCAAAAGAAGCCATAGGTACAACACCATATCGGCTAACTTTCGGTCATGACGCAGTACTGCCAGCGGAAATTTGTCTTCAATCAGCAAGGGTTCAGAGACATCATGATATTCCCTCTGAGGTTTATTGGGATATGATGTTAGACGAACTAGTAGATTTAGATGAGGAAAGACTACGCGCTCTCGACCTACTGAGAATTCAGAAGAAAAGAGTGGAAGAATCTTACAATAAAAAAGTAAAACCTAAGGCATTCTCGCCTGGAGAATTAGTTTGGAAGGTGATTCTCCCCATGGATCGAAGGGATCGAAGCATGGGAAAATGGTCACCCAAATGGGAAGGACCGTTCAGAATTATCCAAATTTTTTCTGGTGGAGCTTATGAGGTTGAAGAGTTAGGCGAAGATAAAAGACTCTTGAGAGTAAACGGCAAATATTTGAAAAAATATAAACCTATGCTCCAAGAGATCAAAATAAATAGCAATTAATGACCAAATTAACCATAAAAAGCCAAAATGGAAAATTATATAGTGATTAGCCAAAATGGTTGCATTGTCTTACAAATATTACAGTACATGGTTAATAAGTTGTTGAGCAAATTAGAAAGGGATAGAAGCTTTAAGTCGAAGATACTTGGCTTACTGCAACTCCAGCCGTTTGTTACACAAGGCAGTCGCCTGAGAAAGTTTGGCAATCTGGTCATCAAGGGCTTGGGCCTTCTCAGCGAACTCTAAGCCTCGTGTAACTTCAGCTTGGCTCTCTGCGTCCGAAACAGTCGAAAGGAGCTCCTCTTTGCGCTTGGTGTTAACATTTAACTTGGTCTCCAACTCCTCGATCTGCGCCTTTATAGAGGCGTTATCTCGATCTATGGCGTCGATTTCCTCCTGCTTGGATGTCTTCTATTTCGACAATTCTGCAATTCGAGAAGTTGTTTCAGCTACCTCGGTCCAGGAAGAAGAACTCTTGCCATGTAGTGCTTCGAGCTGGCTGTTGAACCCCTTTTGACGTCTATAGTCCGCAGAGACTTGGTCAACAATGGAGTATAACTCCAAGATAAAGCTGGAAACCTCTGGAGATACAGCAAGCAAATCGACTGCACTCAGAACAGCTCCCAGACAAGACGGAGCAGTAGGATCCCCCTCCAAAGCCTTCATTAGATCCTTTTTGAAGAACTGAGCCTTGACCTTCTTCAAAGCCTCATCAAGAGGAGAAGTCGAAGTAGACTTCCCCGATGCAGTAGAAGCATCATGACTAAGGTCAGATGAATTCTCCCTACTCTCAATGATGGCTTTTTGGGATTGTCAGTTGGTTGGTAGGAGACGAAAAGCGCACGAGCTAATCTGTGGCTAAGAATGAAGGACAGGTGTCGGTGGAATCTCAAAGAATGCCTTTTTCTTTTCAGCGTCGAAATAAGGCATTCTTGGGGGGCAATTTGTTGGCTCCTAAATTCAACACCCTTGTTTGTTATCAATATAGACCATTAATTATGAGTTTGAAGAGTTTCCAGGTTTCGACCAGCTGATCCTGTCGAATGCTCATCAGAAAATGGCAAGGTACTTAGAGAGTTTCTTTTAAGTGGGAATCTTGTTACCTTCGACGTCGAAGGAACTTCTCGACAAAGGTATCCGATGCCCAGGGTGGAACGGTTTGAGATTCGAATGTTTGGAGGGAAAACAGTTCCCAGCAGTTACCAAACGCAACGTGCCAAGATCAGGAGCGTCGAATGCTGTGAGTGTGCCATGTGGCGTCATCTCGAAGCGACGTAACTGCCCAACGGTTACTTAAGATGTGTTTTAGTATAAATACTAGTTGTTCACGTATTTTTCGCGTGTGTTCATCATTATATACAAGTCACTCATCTAGATTCAAGTACCCAGTGTGAGCGAAATTTGTCTTCAATCAGCAAGGGTTCAGAGACATCATGATATTCCCTCTGAGGTTTATTGGGATATGATGTTAGACGAACTAGTAGATTTAGACGAGGAAAGACTACGCGCTCTCGACCTACTGAGAATTCAGAAGAAAAGAGTGGAAGACTCTTACAATAAAAAAGTAAAACCTAAGTCATTCTCGCCTGGAGAATTAGTTTGGAAGGTGATTCTCCCCATGGATCGAAGGGATCGAAGCATGGGAAAATGGTCACCCAAATGGGAAGGACCGTTCAGAATTATCCAAATTTTTTCTGGTGGAGCTTCTGAGGTTGAAGAGTTAGGCGAAGATAAAAGACTCTTGAGAGTAAACGGCAAATATTTGAAAAAATATAAACCTATGCTCCAAGAGATCAAAATAAATAGCAATTAATGACCAAATTAACCATAAAAAGCCAAAATGTAAAATTATATAGTGATTAGCCAAAATGGTTGCATTGTCTTACAAATATTACAGTACATGGTTAATAAGTTGCTGAGCAAATTAGAAAGGGATAGAAGCTTTAAGTCGAAGATACTTGGCTTGCTGCAACTCCAGCCGTTTGTTACACAAGGCAGTCGCCTGAGAAAGTTTGGCAATCTGGTCATCAAGGGCTTGGGCCTTCTCAGCAAACTCTAAGCCTCGTGTAACTTCAGCTTGGCTCTCTGCGTCCGAAACAGTCGAAAGGAGCTCCTCTTTGCGCTTGGTGTTAACATTTAACTTGGCCTCCAACTCCTCGATCTACGCCTTTATAGAGGCGTTATCTCGATCTATGGCGTCGATTTCCTCCTGCTTGGATGTCTTCTGTTTCGACAATTCTGCAATTCGAGAAGTTGTTTCAGCTACCTCGGTCCAGGCAGAAGAACTCTTGCCATGTAGTGCTTCGAGCTGGCTGTTGAACCCCCTTTGACGTCTATAGTCCGCAGAGACTTGGTCAACAATGGAGTATAACTCCAAGGTAAAGCTGGAAACCTCTGGAGATACAGCAAGCAAATCGACTGCACTCAGAACAGCTCCCAGATAAGACGGAGCAGTAGGATCCCCCTCCAAAGCCTTCATTAGATCCTTTTTGAAGAACTGAGCCTTGACCTTCTTCAAAGCCTCATCAAGAGGAGAAGTCGAAGTAGACTTCCCCGATGCAGTAGAAGCATCATGACTAAGGTCATATGAATTCTCCCTACTCTCAATGATGGATTTTTGGGATTGTCAGTTGGTTGGTAGGAGACGAAAAGCGCACGAGGTAATCTGTGGCTAAGAATGAAGGACAGGTGTCGGGTGGAATCTCAAAGAATGCCTTTTTCTTTTCAGCGTCGAAATAAGGCATTATTGGGGGGCAATTTGTTAGCTGATCCTGTCGAATGCTCATCAGAAAATGGCAAGGTACTTAGAGAGTTTCTTTTAAGTGAGAATCTTGTTACCTTCGACGTCGAAGGAACTTCTCGACAAAGGTATCTGATGCCCGGGGTGGAACGGTTTGAGATTCTAATGTTTGGAGGGAAAACAGTTCCCATCAGTTACCAAACGCAACGTGCCAAGATCAGGAGCGTTGAATGTTGTGAGTGTGCCATGTGGCGTCATCTCGAAGCGACGTAACTTCCCAACGGTTACTTAAGATGTGTTTTAGTATAAATACTAGTTGTTCACGTATTTTTCGCGTGTGTTCATCATTATATACAAGTCACTCATCTAGATTCAAGTACCCAGTGTGAGCGAAAGAATTGTTGAGAATGTATGTATGAAACACCATTTAAATTAATCAAAGTCTTTTATATTCAAGCACTTTATTGCCTTTCATTTACTCATCTCCGTCGAAGCCTTTTATTTAACGCTTTCATTTATTCTATCAAGCTTTTCTTCATGCAATTTACATAAAGTGTCTTTACTTTACTGGCATTAATCATCATTAGATTTAGTCAAACCCCAGAAAATCAACCATGTCTTAGGATCAATCTGATCGATCGTGCGAGTCACCAAATAAGTAACCTTTTAGAAGATCAGCGGTTGTTTACCAATTTTCACGGTAAACAAATCTCCAAATACATTCAAATATTTGATCCCCAAGTCTATGGCATCTTTGAGACCAAAGATGCACGCTTCGTATTCCGCCATGTTATTTGTACAATTAAAGAAAAGTCTTGTAGTAAATGGAGTATGACACCCTTCAAGAGATATGAGTACTGCACCAATACCATTGGCGAGTGCGTTAGATGCCCCATCAAAAACCAGGGTCCATCGGGATCCTTGTTCAGGTCTGTCATATGGCCTGAGTTCTTCACAGTTATTTACCATCATGATGTCTTCATCCGGGAATTCGAACTTCATGGACTGGTAGTCTTCCACAGCTTGGTGAGCAAGGTGATCAGCTAGTACACTGCCCTTTATTGCCTTCTGGGTAGTATATTGTATGTGATATTCTATAAGGATCATATGCCATCTCGCTATTCTCCCAGAGAGAGCAGGTTTCTCGAAGATGTATTTTATTGGATCCATTTTAGATATTAACAAGGTAGTATGGGTCAGCATATACTGTCTTAGCCGGCGAGAAGCCCATGCCAGAGCGCAACAAGTTTTCTCGGGCAGTGAATATCTTGTTTCACAGTCGGTAAACTTTTTGCTCAGATAATAAATAGCGTGCTCTTTTCGGCCATACTCGTCATGCTGCCCCAGCACACACCCCATTGAATTTTCCAAAACGGTCAGATACATGATCAACGGTCTCCCCTCAACATGTGGCATTAACACAGGATGCTCTTGCAGGTACTCTTTGATCTTGTTAAAAGCAGTTTGGCACTCATCATTCCACTTGACTACCCGATATTTCTTCAGTAGTTTGAAGATTGGTTCACAAGTAGCTGTTAGGTGAGAAATAAACCTGGAAATGTAGTTCAAACGTCCCAAGAATACTCTGACTTCCTTCTCAGTACGAGGAGCAGGAATCTCTTGTATCGCTTTCACCTTGGTAGGATCTACTTCAATACCTTTATTGCTGACGACAAAGCCTAAGAGTTTACCAGACCTTACTCCAAATGTGCATTTATTTAGTTTCAACCTCAGTTTGTACTTCTTTATCCTCTCAAACAGTTTCTGTAAATGATCAAGATGATCTTCTTCTGTTTGAGATATAGATATCATGTCGTCCACATAGACCTCTATTTCGTGATGTATCATGTCGTGAAATAGAGCTACCATGGCACGCTGATAGGTTACCCCGACATTCTTTAGTCCGAACGGCATCACCTTGTAGCAGAATGTTCCCCATTGTGTGACAAAGGTTGTCTTCTCCATGTCCTCAGGAGCCATTTTGATTTGGTTGTAGCCTGAGAAACTATCCATGAAGGAAAACACTTTGTGTTGTGCTGTATTGTCAACTAGAATATCAATGTGGGGAAGTGGGAAATCATCCTTAGGGCTTTTCCTAGTTAAATCTCTGTAGTCCACGCACATTTGTTCCTTGCCGTCCTTTTTGGGCACGGGAACAACATTGGCAACCCATTGTGGATAGGAGGTGGCGGCCAAGAATCCAGCGTTAAATTTTTTTATGACTCTTGCTTTAATCTTCTCCGACATATCTGGTCGCATGCGACAGACCTTTTGTTTTACTGGTGGGCAATCCTCTTTTGTAGGTAGACGATGTACCACAATATCTGCATCAAGTCCTGGCATGTCTTCATACGACCAGGCAAAGACCTCTACATAATCGTGTAACAACTGAATCAGACGCTCCTTGACACTGGGTTCCATATTGGCACCCACCTTGACCTATCTCATGTCTACTTTGGTACCTAGGTTGATTGTATCCATTGGCTCTTCGTGGGGCTGAATGGCTCTCTCTTCTTGTAGTAGTAATCTGGCAAGTTCCCCTGGTACTTCACAATCTTCCTCACCTTCGTCTTCGGATTGGTAGATTAGATTTTTAGAGTCACAGAAGGCCATAGAAGAATCGTTATCCATGGGATCCTGAATGGATGTAGACATGCATTGTGAGTGTGAGTGTGTGTAAGAGTATAGCTATCTTTAAAAGAAATGAAAATGTAAAAAGGAAAAACAATGAGCACAAACTTTGTATGCAAAACGTCCATGATTCATTGATGTCATATGGAAATGAGATAATAACTTCTACAAATGGACCATTGTTCCTCGGGTAAGACACAAGGTTTTAAGAGTTTGAATTTTTTTAATATTACAGATCCAACAAAATGTAAAGACAAGTTACTGTGGGATAAAAGTGATCGGGAAAAAATCTCTAGCCTCCTAATTGTTGCGCCATCCACTGACAGGTTGGAAGGTCCAATCCTCCAGGTTACAGCCATCTTCAACATCCTCTACCGCGTTGACTTCACGGTTGCTGATCTTCAGGGGTGGTCCTCCAGCACGAGCGCGGTATACAGCCTTCTGAGCAGTTGAATTGAAACCTAGGCCAAACTTGTCAGATTTGTATGGGATATCTGGGAGTTTCCCCCAGATAGTTCACCCACCTTCTTCTATCACTTCTTTTTCATCCTTTAAAGATGACATCTTGAGTGGAGGCCTTGTGATCTTGGGAACAACCCTGGTTACTACCACATCTTACGGGACTTCCTCAAACTGTTGGAATGGAGTTTCAATAAATTCACCATCTAATTCCACATATCTGAAGGAATTGAGACGGTTGATCATATACCCTTCTTCTCCATGAACAATGATAATCTTCCCTTGAATCGGATACTTCAACATTTGGTGCAATGTAGAAGTAACAGCGCCAGCATTGTGAATCCATGGTCGTCCTAGCAAGCAGGAGTATGAAGGGCGAATATCCATTACATAAAAAGTTGAATCAAATGTTTGGGTTCCAACATTTATTGGGATATTGTGATACGGTGGTAGAACTGACTTGAGGTTTCGCGTTTGTGTTCGCAAATGTTTCGGTTTAGCAAGAGTCGCCACCGACTTTTTATTTTATCCAAAGGAAAGGTCAAAAAGCACAGGAAAGACCTTTGAGATGTTTTCTTGGGTTCGGGGGGTAGATTATGAAAAGGGAATGTGTTAGCACCCTTTTCATCCATGGTTTTCCATGGGCTCTTAGTTACTTGTTTTAGATCATTTGCCTTTGCTTTTCAATTGTTTGAAAGGGTGCTTTGTGTGTGTGGTTTTTGAAAATGCTTTGTAAAAGAGGCCTTGTCTAGGCAACCTTTGTAATTATTCTTGTTTGAATATATACAAAGGTGTGTGTCTTTTTGAAAAGATATTTCAATGTTTTGAAAGTTTGATTTGGAATTGTGTTGTGATGTGTGTTTGAAAATGGCAAGGATGTTTTGCAAGATTTTGATCAAGTAACTAAGAGTTGTCTACCCTATTTTACTCAAAAGATCTTTCTTATGTTTTTAACCCTTTTGACATTGTTATTTCACCATTGTATTTGGTGAACAACCTTGTGTTAGGATATTAAACGGGACAGGCGTGAGTCATCGTATAGACCATGATAGCAATTGTGTCAAGTATTTTTGGCAATTTCTTTGAGGGACTTGATCATTTTTGTTTAGGCAACTCAGATAGCGTCATCGAGGGACTATGATATTTTGTTTTGTTTTGTTTTGCCAAAGTACTCAACATGCATACCATGGCCCAATTTTGAAGGCAACAAGTGGGTTGTAACCCTAGGGGTGCAAGTGTGCATTGTGTTTGTTTTTCATGCATTTTTGTCTTTGATTAGGTCAAATTATTTGTTAATTTGATTTTGGCATACAAACCGTAATTCTCTAATCATGGCATAATTAAAAGCGTTAAGTGCGAGAATTTGAATTCTAAGCTATTACAACATGATTATGGGGATGGGGGTACAATTTTGAATAGGGGGTATTTGACAAGAAATATAAACCCTATATTACTATTACATCCAAATTGAATCTCAATGCAACAATATTTAAATGTACAATTATTTAAATAAACAAAATAAATAAATGTTAAATAAAATGTATTATGCAAAAAAGAAGTTTTTATTTGTTTATGTATGTAAAATATTTTCAATGAACAAGAGTATAAATAAATAAAAGATTAATTTTATTTATTAAAGGGGTAAATCTTAATTTTCCTTAAGAAAATAATATTATATATTATTTATATACAAAAATTTATTAATATGTGTAAAAATGAAATATATTGAAGAAAAGGTATTTTTTAGTATAAATAATAATAAAGAATAAAAAAGGTTATATTTTTATATTTTTATTCTAATTATTTAATAAAATAAAGGTATATATATATATATATATATATATATATATATATATATATATATATATATATATATATATATATATATATATATATATATATATATATATATATAAATATATATATATATATATATATATATATATATATATATATAAATATATATATATATATATATATATATATATATATATATATATATTAAATATATATATATATATATATATATATATATATATATATATATATATATATATATATATATATATATATATATATATATATATATATATATATATATATATATATATATATATATATATATATATATATATATATATATATATATATATATATATATATATATATATATATATATATATATATATATATATATATATATATATATATATATATATATATATATATATATATATATATATATATATATATATATATATTAAATATATTAAGTATGTATAAAATAAAAAACAAAATATTTACAAAAATAAAATATATTCAAGAAAGTATTTTCAGTGTGAATAAAATAAGAAATAAAAATAAAAGTATTATTTACATTATTTTTAAGATTAAACAAATAATGAAAAGTATTAAAATGTTTTAATGTTAGAAAAAATGGAATAATATGCTAAATAAATGTAAAAAAATGTGAAAATATTTTTAAGCATTTTTTATATTTGGGGATAAAATAATAAAATCAGAAATGAAATAAAAATGCAAAAATAATAAAATATAAAGAAATTGGGCCAGGGGGTGTGAAACTGAAAAGGGGGGTGTCAAAAGTGAGAAATAGCCAGGCCCAGCCCAGCTACTTCATCTTCTTCCTCCAGAACTGTCAAACGCGCGCGCCTGGTTCCAACTTGAACATCCTGGAAACATGATCTTTTGCCAAAACTCACAACATCAAACTTGTAGAGCATTAAACCACGATTCTAACCATATAAAGTATTAATCTTAACTCTCAAAGACCAAAGAGAATTTCTCTGGCCCTAAAATCTGACCTAACTTTTTCAGCATGTTCATGGATGAAATTCTCTTAGCATACTTAATATAAATGAAAACTGAGCATATGTATGGCTTCATGGCAATGATTACTACATCTTTCATTCACAAACCTAAGGCTAAATGTTCCTAAATAGAGAGATAGAAGTTTAAGAAATACCTATTTCAGTCAAGCTCGAGTATGGCAATGCAGCAACTTTCAGTGAGGCCTGAGGTTCTTTTGAGCTTGCTTGATGTTCCCTGGACCTTTCCCAATGCTTAGTTTGCTTTGAAATGGTCTGAATCCCTCTATAGAACTCAACCTACAAAGCTTCAAAACAGAAATGGTGAACACTGTAAATGGAGTTACAGTTGGCAATGGAGGTTTGGGATAGCTTGAGTGAGTTGAATGGAAGGTATTGGAACAAGTTTTAGGCCAAACGCACGAGTGGTTAGTGTGATGGATGTGAATCTGCAGGGAGTGCCCTGTTTTGCAAGAAGAATGTGATTTGGTGTTCAAGAGTGTTTGATGGATGAATGGCTCGTGTTTCTGGCTCCAAGGGATGTGCAAAACCTGTTTGGAATGTTGGCAAGAGTTGAATATATCAGATGTTCAAGTTGTTGACCTTTTGCACAATTACTTGATTTTTTAGTAAAAAGTGAGAGTTGACAATGCTATGGTTGTACTGGCTTGTAACCTAGCTTCACAAAGTTGTTGAACTTTGCCTGACATTAGGGAGCCTTGTTTGCAACAAAGGGCTTGTTGTATGGCTCAAGAAATGCAATTTGACATAAAGCATGCTTTATGTAAATGGAAGTGCTACCTTTATGCCCAAAATGGATTTATTCATTGTGCCAAGCTCCATTGATCAGAATAATACCAATGTCCAATGTATTTGCAATTAATTTTTGAGTGTGAATTGGTTTAGAGACCTGTAAACAAGTACAAAGCTAGTTTGGACAGATTTTGCAACTTGTATGAACATGTATTGGCCATGGATAAAAAATGAGTTTTTGCCAACTTCAAGCATTCGATTCTCCCTAACCACAAATGTGTTTGAGGATTTCTTGGACAATTTGGAAAGCTTGCAACAAGTACTATAATCCATCTTTGAAGTGCAACTTGAGACTCCAAATGGAAATATGTAAAAAATGGCCAAGAAGATGGGTCAAAATCCTGCCTAAACTAGGGCAAAATTTCTTTAAGTTAAAAGTTTTAGGGACCCTTGTTCCAAAACTCATAACTTGAGATTCAAGCTTCTTTTGAGAAAACTTTGTGTATCAAATTTGTATACTTTTTGATGGAATACAACTTTCATGTTGTAATTTTTGTTTGAATCCATTTGCATCTTGGTGAAAATGTGGGACAAAGTTAGGAAAAATTAAGAAAATTTCATAACTTAGAAAAATTCTAAGTTATGAAATTTTTCAATTTCAAACCCTAATTTGCAATTTTGGGTTTCTTGGTGAACAAGTTTCATAATTTGACATATCTTGATGAAAAATGACCCTTGGCACTTGATTTTGACCAAAAAGTCAAAGTTTGACTTGTCAGTGTACAGTCAAATTTTGATGAGTTGACTGAAAAAATTCATCTGTCAATCCCATGCATTTGAGGTCTTTTGAACTTGTTGAATATGTCAAGATGATGCCCTTGAGTCCTTGAGTCCATGGTTGAGCTTAATTTTCCATTGGCTAGGTCAAGCAGTCAAAAATTGCTTTTGTACAGTCAAAACCCTAAAAATGACCATTTTGCCCTTTTGGTGATCTGATCAAATTTCTTGTGGATTTGTGGTCCAAATTTGATCAAATGGTTCATATGAGTTCATAATGTTGATGTGGGTCAAAATTCATGAGGTTTGACTTTAAATTGGTCACAGTTGACTTTTTCCCCAATATAGCTGATTTATAGGTCAATTGTCCAATTGCTTGGGCAAAAATTTCAATTCAAGGCTTGAAACTTGGTACGAACAAACTTATGAGTCCAACATGAAGTATGAAAGTCAATTTTGTCATTGAAGGTCTAAAAATCCCTGTGCAAAACTCAAACCCTAATTTAGGTCAATATTTCAAGGAGGTGTCTTGCGCAGAGCAAGCCCTAGCTTGATCTTGAGTTCCAAGAGCCTTGTGATGAGAAATGTTGATAAAATTAGAGGGAAAATTTTGGGGTACAATAGATATCCACTTCCCCATGCACCATTCTTTTCGATCCATCAAAAGCCCTTACTACTATGTTGCTTGGCTTTAATGTCAATCCCTCACAGTCAAGCCTATCAAGAGCTTTTTTAGGCAATACATTCAGAGATGAGCCAGTGTCCACCAAACCATGAGCCAAGGTTGTGCCCATACATTCAACTGATACATGCAATTCCTCATTACGCTTCCATTCTCTTGGCGTTAAATCAGTATCTGAAAAACCTAGACCATTATCTATAGTCAAGCTGGCTACGCAATCTTGGAACTGGTCGACAGATGTTTCTTGGGGTACATGAGCAGTCTTAAGGAATTTTACCAAGGCCTTTGCATGAGCCTCGGAACATAGTAGTAAAGCCAGCATGGAAATTTTGGATGGAGTTTGCCCCAGCTATTCAACTACATCGTAGTCGCTTATTTTTATGATCTTTAGAATTTCCTCCATCTCTTTCCGGGAGGTCTCAGGGATAGTCAATGATTGTCCCTTCTTCCCGACAGGCTCAATCAGAATACTTTTACCTCGAGTCTCAGTTGACTCGGCAGCAGGAATGTCAGTAGGAGTGATAACAGGAGTCGTATCAGCTTTGTCAGTTGGAGCATTGGTGGAGATGATTGTGGGACTGGGAATAGCCTTAGGAAGAGCAACAACAACAACAGGAATGATTACAGGTCCAGAAACTGCTTTTGGGGGAGCAATTTCTGTAGAGAATATCCTTCTGCTTCGGGTAATCTTGCTAGTCCCTACAATATTACTGACATCAGAGTCAATCTTCTCAGAACTTGAATCTTCGGTAGCTGGCCAATCTTGCTTGATACCGTGGTAGTAGACATCCCCTCCATAATTCCATGGTACGGTTTTGTCTGACAAATACGGGACTGGTCAAGGCATTGTAATCATCAAAGGAGCTACTTTTGGAACTGATGTAATTCTAACGTGTCTTTTGGTGGAGACCCTGGAAGAATTGTCGGAAATGGTCACGATGGAAACATCATTATAAGAAACAGGTGGAACAGAAGTCTTTTCGAACAAAATTTCCTTATTATCTATTAGGCACTGAATGCCTGCTTTCAACAAAGGACAGCTGGTTGGTGAGGACAAACAGAAAAGAAAGCTTTCATCACAGCCCGGGAAAACACTGGCATTCAATAAGTTCTTTTTGATGGTCAGGAGTGGGTTCATAAGTTCATCAATTGAAGTAACAAACATGTCATCATCAATAACATGGGCATTATGGCCATGTTTGGACATAGGGGCAGAATTGACATTTGGCTTTTCGGGCGCATCGAATTCAATCTCTTTGGCTTCGAGGAGGTCTTGTACTTTGTTCTTTAGAGCCCAATAGTTATTAGTGTCATGGTCGGGACTCTCAGAGTGGTATGTACAGCAGGCATTAGGATGATAGTGAGGAGATGTTGTGTTAGGGTTCTTTGGAGCTTCTTTCAAAGTCACTAGTTTGGATCTAAACAAATGTGAAAATACTTGAGATAGGGTCATGTTAATTTTTGTGATTTGCTTTACTGGTCTTTCCATTCTTGGATGATTGTTTCTTTGCTGATCAGGCGCAGGTTTAGGATTCATAACGGCCCCAACCATTGGACGGAGTTCAGCCCTATCTTGATTTCTATGAGGATACACAGCAACCACTTGTTTCTTTCCAATGAATGGCTTCCTTACACCGACAGAGGATGAATCTTTCTGAATCTTTCCACTCTTTATCCCGGCTTGTACCCTCTCTCCGGTCTATATCAGTTCAGTAAACCCGTCGATGAACTACCAATTAAGTGATTGAAGAAGGGACCAGACAAGGTGCCCAAAAACATGTCTACTAATTCTCTTTCAGATAGGGGAGGTTGAACTCTTCCAGCTAAGTCTCTCCATTTTTGCGCATATTCCTTGAATCCTTCACTTGAAACCGTGGCCATATTCTGCAGCTGAGTACGGGTAGGCGCAAGATCAGCGTTGTATTGGTATTTTTGGTAAAAGGCTGCAGCAAGATCTTCCCAGTTATGAACATTGGCTCTTTCTAACTGATAAAACCAATCGAGTTGAGTTCCAGACAGACTGTCTTGGAAGAAGTGTACCCATAAGTCCTTGTCAGTGGTATGGGGCTGAATCTTCCTTACATAGGACCGGAGATGCATTTTAGGGCATGAAACTTCGTCATATTTGGCAAACACAGGTGCTTTGAATTTTGGAGGAATGACAATCCCCGACACTAAACCTAATTCCTCAAAGTCCAAGCCAGACACTTTTTGGATTTCCATTGCGCTCAATTGTTCTTCTATATGCTTATACTTGTCATCAGCTTGAGGGTATTGTTCTTCAGAATAGTCTTCTTCTTCCTCTTCCTCTACTAAATCAGACTGGAAAACTGTTTCCTTACCCTTCCCATCTTGGTTGTCTTTCTCACCGGATGTCGTTGCAAAGTCTAAGGCCCTTCTTGTCTGCCCTTGGAATCTTCTTCCCATATTCAGAATTACGGTTATCTTCTTCGTCTTATTTTTCTTCTCTTCCACCAGCAAGGTCTTCAACTCTTCTTATCCTTTGGCCAGAGTTAAGAACAACTGTTGAAACTGTGCATTCTGAGCTTGGAGGTCTTTCACCGTTTACTCGAGATCCATCTTACTAAAATAAGTAGTAGAGAGATGAGGAGACTTGTTGCAAGAAACTTGTTTATGTTATGATGAATGATAAATGCGTATGCAATGATTTCAAGGATCTTAAGATTCAAATTTGTTTTAGACAAAAAGGAAACACGCGTTATATTAATAGATTAAAGCTCGAGTACATCAATGCCTTCTTGGGAAAAACAAATATAAGAAACTCTAAGATAAAAAGGTAGTTTGCATTCTCTTTGGTGCAATGTAGGCATTCAGAGTCTGCTCCTCATGGAGTAGCCTAGTCAATTCCAAAACCTTCTTCTCGCTTCCGTAGAATTGGGCTTCGAAAGTATCTCGCTCCCTCTTGAGTTGTATCCAATCTCTTTGTAGGTCTTCAAGAGAGGTGGGCATGTCAGGATGTAGGATAATGTATGGAACATCTCCTTCCATGACAGGCTGAATGGTTACCGGGAGAATGGAGGGGTAAGGCATCATAAGACTCTAAGCACGAGTTCGTACCCATTTGAGGTAAGGATGAAGAGGGATGGAATTTTTATGCCCCAAAGTCTTGCTATCTACTTTGTTTAACATCCTCCAAGCTCAGGTAAATCTCTGGCGAAGGCCTTGATCTTCGTTGTCGTAGTCAAATACCAAACTTTGAATCAGCATCTCATGTGGGCCATCCCTTCGGGCATAACCAAACTGTCTTAAAGCTAAGCAGGGGTTGTAGGCGATACCTCCTCTAATGCCAAGTAAAGGGACATTAAAAAACTCTCCATAAAGGTTGACAATAGTAACATTCTCTATGGATCGGGAGCACCAATGGATGTCTGAATGTTTGAGTGTCGTCAACCTTTGGGACCATCTTGATCCTTGCTCATTCTTTAGTACAAATTGGGGAAGATGCGAAATAAACCATCTTGCCAAGAGAGGAGTGAAACACATGAGGACACCTTTTTCCTCATTGTGTGAGTGTGAAAAGAGTGTAGGATATCCCCTAGCAATGTAGGCACCGGGTTGCGGGATATGAAGATTTTGATGACGTTCACATCTATGAGTTGGTCAGGATTTGGAAACAAAACCATCTCGTAGAATAGGAGAGCCACAATTTCCTCAAAGGCTTGCAAATCCAAGGAATTCCAACAGTTTTGGGCTTTCTCAAACAAGAAATTTGCTAGGAAACCTTTGACACCACTCTTTGTTTCCCAATGAGTTGTGACATCATATGAGCGCAAGTGTAGAGCTTGAGCAATCTCTTATGGCTTTGGGTCTCTTTCCGTACCATTGAAAGGTAGTTGATTGAGAATTGGAATTCTCAAGAGTCGGGAGAATTCTTCCAAAGTAGGCACAAGTTGATAGTCGGGAAATGTGAAGCAATGGTGTAAAGGATAAAAGAACTGAAAGAGCACCTTCATCATGTCCTCATCTGTGTTGGAGGTGACCAAGTTGAGTAGGCGACCATGTCTCTCGGTGAATGGAGAGGTTTCAAGAATCCTTGAAGCTAGCTCCTTAAGTTGTGGAGGGATCCTTACATGGTTGACTTGAATAGTTTTCCTACGAAGAGAATCCATATCCTACAAAACAAGAACAAAGATGAATCCCAAAATCCTTGAAATGGTTAGTGAATGTGTATGATGTTATGATGTTCATGATGTTATGTACAAGTATGCAGATAAAAACAAAACAAACAAGTTCCTAGGTTTAGGCTTGCATGGATTCCTATAGGTAAGTACCCTCTTGAAGTTTAGTTGGCTCAACTTGTCCTAGTAATAGTAACCGGGTTCTAAGGAGCTCAATATCACTGGTTTGTTTCCTTGGTCATTGTTACAGCACAACCCTCTTTAATGGCGACCGAAATATCCCAAGAAACCAAACTTCAATGAGTGTAGTATTGAGTATCTACCAACTTCAGACTGCACCAAAGTCGATCATCTCAGTACATCCTAAAGGCCGAGTTGGTCAAGTAAAGGTTCTAAAAGTTCATTAGTGCTTTATGACATTACTCAGCGGCCCCGTATTCTCTTTGATTAACTCAAAGGCTACCGGTACCCACAAATATGTTGCACTAACGTAGCTATTGCTTAGACCATGTCGGTATACCCCACACAGTTTCCACAATGTATTGCTACTTATCTATAATGTATCCCAAATCCGGGTAGAGGATTCAAACCCAAACAAAGAACCATAATGTAAAGCATACAAGTCAGACAATGAAGGAAAATAAATGTGATCTAGCCCTAAGGTAACCCCACTTTTAGAATTTTCCCCAGCAGAGTCGCCAGTTCTGTGATACGGTGGGAGAACTGACTTGGGTGTTTTGAGTTTGATCGCAAATGTTGCGGTTAGCAAGAGTCGCCACCGAATTTTCTTTTATCCAAAAGGAAAGGTCAAAAAGCACAGGAAAGACCTTTGAGATTATTTCTTGAGTTCGGGGGGTAGATTATGAAAAGGGAAGGTATCAGCACCATTTTCATCCATGGTTATCCATGGGCTCTTAGTTACTTGCTAGATCACTTTCTTTTGTTTGAAATTGTGCTTTGTATGGTTTTTGAAAGTATTTTGTAAAGAGGCCAATGTTTAGGCAATCTTTATAATGATTCTTGTTTGTAAGAATGTGTGATACGGTGGCAGAACTAACTGTTAATACTGGTTTGCATTTTTTATTCGCAAATGTCGCGGTAAGCAAGAGTCGCCATGGAATTTTATTTTATCCAATCAGCAAAAGGAAAAAGAACAGAAAAAACCTTTTTCGAGATGTTTCTGAGTACCGGGGGTAGATTATAGAAAGGGAAGGTGTTAACACCCTTTATATCCGTGGTTTTCCATGGGCTCTTAGGTACTTGCTCAATTTGAAAACTGCTTGTGTATGCTTTGTTTTGAAAAGTTTTGTTTTACTTCGTATTAACCCTTGTGTTTGTCCTCAAGAGTGTTACGAAGTTGTTTTTGAAAACTTTGTTTGAAAAGTGTTGGTGTGAAAAAGTTTTTTTGTTTGTTTGAGCAAGTACCTAGGAACTAATCTACCTACTCGAAAAAGGTCTGTTTGTTTTTCCTTTTAGACAATGCTATCCCATTATTGAGAAATAGGAAGCATCGTCGTTGGAGTTTTTTATGGACATTCAAAGGGACAAATACGATCACAAAAGAAATGTTAGGAAATGTTAGTAATCATTCTAAAGCCTTAAAGATCTTTTTCCGAGGCAACATCCGAATGGATCATTTTTAGATCTTTCGGGGCTAGAGGACAACCACTAACAAACCATATACTTCATAACCGTTTACCGAAGGCAACCGGAGTGGAGTAAACCCTAGGAGTGAGAATGTGCGAGTGTAATTTTCAGTTAATTTATCTTTGCACATTTAGGGTTTTCTACCATATTAATTTTCAGTTTGTCTTTCCATACAATCCTATTAACATACATCTAAGCAGTTTATAGTTTGCGGAAATTAAAGCGAGAAAGTTAAAGTCCTAGCTATTACAGGACTTTTGCAGATACATAATTATTTTGACCGAAAATAAAGATGCGGAATTGAAACCCTAATTACTATTACAAACTCGGAGCAGTTACAATAATAATAAAAAGAAAACTAAAAAATGCGCGCGGCGAATTAAATGCGAGAATAATTGGCAAAACCTAAAAGTCTATTTGAAAAAATTAATTGGTTATTTTTAAGAAAAGATTAAGTTATGTACAAATTAAACCCTAATTCTAGTTGATTTTAATTATACAAAAAAAGAATTAAATTGCCTTAATTTAATTAAACTAATTAATTAAAGAAATAAAATAATTTTTTAAGAAGAAATATTTTTGATGTTTTTGATGACTTTTGATTAAATAAAAAAATTATGATTTTTTGGTGTTATTTTAATAAAGGAAAATAATTAGTAAAACAATTTAAAAAAATCAAAATAGAAAAGAAAAGAATGGGCCTGTATAAGCAGTTGGGAGAGGTGCATGCTGAATTTGTTTAGGCCCAAAAGTTGCTGAGCCCAGTCCCACATTTGATTCAGTGCTGGTCCTTGCTGATGGTGCGCCATGGTCATCCCTTGATGGGCGTTGGATCTGGCTAGGCAATGATCCATTGGCTAGATCAGTGGGGTGCATGGAAGGCGCTTGGCAAGGAGATGCATGGGAGCTGCTGAAACAAAGTTAGAAAAATAAAATTGTTGGGACCTGGGATCGAACCCAGGTCCTTCCACTCATACTATGTGCGCCTTGCCATCTGAGATGTGTGTCTGAATTGTTAATACAATAACAACAATTAATAATATATGAAAAACAAGTGGATAACTGAATAAAATAAAACGCGCGCCATCCATTAAAATGGTCCAATACTATGGTGCCAAGTCATCGTCTCCTTTGTTGAGACTGTCTTTTTAGGTATGGACTTATACCTACAGCCTGTGTCTGTAGCTACAAGACATGCAAACTCCAAAATTCATATCAAGCAATGTAAATAAAATTTAAAGCCACAGATCAACTTGTTTTGATCTCGTGAGTGTCTTGGTACTCCTCTTTTGGCCCAATTGTACCTGTATAGAGAAACCCTAAACTGGAGGGTAAAACCCTAATAATGGCAACTCATAGTTTATGCATCAAAGCTAGGAATTAAGTATACAGAAAGTTTCCAGGCATCCATGTGAACACAAATATGCAATCAAAACATATTAACAATGCAAGAATGAAGAGATACGAATTTGGAAAAAATGATAAACCGTGATATTATTAGGTGATGATTCCTGGAGCTTTGAGGCGTGCAAATGGTGTTGTTAGCTTTAGGAGATATCCAGGAATGGATTGGTAGCCTTGTAATGCCTTGAATTGTTCTCTAGAGTAGAAACTGATCCACCACTTTTTGTTAATTTTTCAGTTTTGTTTCCCAGTTCTCACGACTTCTAAACCTTGTTTTCTTTCCTTGGCTGCGCATTGTATTTGTACTAGAGCATATTAGGTCAACAAAAATAATTTGTATCTTGGTAAATCATGAAGATTTGATTTGATTTTGCTCCTTGTATGATATGTTTCCAAAATAGCTTAATCATGCAAATTTTGATTCAATTTGCTTTGATTTGATTTGGTCTGATTAATCCAACTCGAATAGATTTGATTCCTACAAAAAAATCAAATCAAATTCAATCTTTTGTATTTTTTACATTTATTTGATTTAATTAGAATTTTAAATATAAAAAATAAAAATAAAATAAATAATGAAGCAAATAATGTGTGGGTGCTGATTTGGATCTTGGACCATATCCCCAACAAGCTTCAATCATGAAAAGTTGGGCCCATTTGACAAAAAAAAAGCACTTTTGAGCACATTTGACTTTTGGCAATTTTGCAAAAATGGTCAACTTTGACAAGGCATATCTCCTCCAATTTTAACCCTAGAGGGGTGTTCTTGGACTTTTTAGAAAGCTTAGGATGTTCCCTAAACAACAATTTTGGTTTCATCTTAATTGGGTCTTCCATGTTCATGTAAGAATCTTTGACCCAAAAGGTGTTTTTGTTGACTTTTCAAAAGGACCTATAATGTAGAAATTCATATCTTTTGATGAGTGCATATTTTGAACTTGTGGGATGAAGATGAGTTGTATGGAATTGCATCCTATTCAAAATGAGCCTTTGATGGAAAATTTATGATAAAGTATGAAGAAGTTATGCCTGGTCAAAGTTTGGTTGACTTTTCCTAAAAAACCCTAATTTAGCAACTTTTGGGTTTTGATGAATTTGGGGGCATTCCTTGAGGAATCATGATCAACCCTTGTTAAAATGATGGATATCACTTCAAAATGTTGATGTTGACCAAAAATCTTGAAGTTTGACTGTATGTGGGCCACAGTTGACTTTTGACCTAGCACAGTTGATTTTCAGGCATCTAGGCAATTAACTGAGCAAACTTCTTGTGCAAGGCATGAAACTTGACATGGATGATCTTGAGAAAATATTGGGACCATGGAAATTATTTGGGACCCTTGGACTTCAATTATCTTGATGAGGAGTGAAACCCTAGTTTGAAGCTTGTTGCCTTAGGAGGAGGATTTGTCTGGTCAATCCTTAGTCATCCATGAGCAATTGAGAACCTCTAGAGGCATGTCTTGAGTGAAATGAGAGGGAAAATTTTGGGGTACAACATCTGCCCCTGTTCAATCTTCTTAAACCTGAGGATGTAGATTGGTTGTCTTCCTTTCGTAATCTGAAGGTGGAAGATGATTGAACACTAGAGTGCCCAAAAATTTGCACTCATCTGAGATGGTGCTGGACTGTGTTGGTAGTATCGGGAATGGGCTTACAGATGCCATTTGGAGGAGATGACAGAAGGTACCGGAGATGGGCTTAAAGATGCCATCCGGAATATATGACGGAGAATCATCGGAGATGGGCTTAAAGATGCCATCTAGAGGATGTTGATTTCCTGAGACATTCCATTGATGAGAATTCTTGTTCCTAATGTTGAGGAGGAATCTGCTGAGGAATGTTGGTCTCTGTCTTGGGAGAAATGGAATTTTAGGAACTTCAATTGTTGGTTACTCTACTGGGGAATCATCTCTTAGTCGAGGAGATGAAAATGAACTACTATTTGGTCAAGCTCCAGGCCTTACAGTGATTTGTTGAGGATAATAAGACTGACTACTATCTGGTCGTACTCTAGGCTTTGCAATCTCAAAAACTGTTATTTGGTCATGCTCCAGGCTTCAGAAGGAATTAAGTGGTTATCTGGTCGCATCCGGGTTTCAACTTGAATTTAAGGTATACTAACATTCGGTCGTTTCCAGGCTTCAATAGTAATTTTCCGAGTAAACTACTATCTGGTAGGATTCCAAGCTTCGCAATACCTCATACTGTTATCTGGTCGTGCTCCGGGTTTCACAGTGCCTCTTGCCGCTATCTGGTCGTGCTCTAGGTTTTCAGTAATTTGGGGAAATTAAGTTATTATACGGTCAGTTTCCGGGCTTCATAGCTTTCTTAACTGGAATAGAAATCTTAGTATCAATTTGACTGGACCAGGGAAAGGTCTCGAGATGTCTTCAACCGGGAAAGAAATCTTAGCATCGATTTGACTGAACCAGGGGAAGGTCTCGGATTGACTTTGACTGGCATAGAAATCAGGGGAATCTTAGCAGCGATTCGGCTGACCCAGAAGAAAGTCTTAGAACATCTTCAACTAGAATAGAAACCTTAGTGCCGGTTTGACTGAACCATAGAAAATCTTGAAAAGTGTTGGAATATCTTCAACTGGAATAGAAACCTTGGTGTCGGTTTGACTGAACCAGAGAGAACTTGTGAGAACTTGATTGCATCTTTCCCTGAAAGGTAAAGAGTTAGTTGTATGTAATGTCATGATGTATGAAATGTATTGAGTAATGATGTTCTAAAAATTAATGAGATTGTGCTGTATAATATGTATGCACGTGCCATGATGTATGGATACGTAATGCTATTGTGATATTCTCTAGTTGGGGAAAATAAATCCTGGACTGCTGCAGGAGAGTATAAGGAGTTGAGTTCTTCGTTTCCGCTGGGGATAGTGACCAAAGATGATTAGCTGGGGATTTACATCCATTCTGCTTGAGAATATTCTGTCGGAGGAGTCTCTGTCTGAGAATAATCCTACGGGGGAATGACTCTGTGGGGGAGAGAGATACTCTGTTTGGAAGATCTACTGATTTGGAGAAATAAACTCAGTTGGGGATGAACTTCCATTTCTGGAGAGAAGAGCTCTGTTGGAGATTGAGCTTCCGTTGTCAGAGAAATAAACTCTGCTAGGGAGATAGCTTTATAAACTGCTCATGGTTATAAAACTCGGTTGGGGAATGCAGATATCAGCTTTCTGAAGGAACCTACTGGGGAATGAATTCCTGCTTGGAGATACGGAGGTCGGACCTCAGTTGTCTCGGCTCTGTGGGGAATATAGGTATCACTGGCTTTTATGTGATAGTGACTTTGCTTCCAACTGTCTCTGCCCCTTGTACCATGCTGGAAAAAGTACATGCGGAGATTTTGTGGATGGATCTATGTCGTGATTGTACTTGAACATGTATTTAATGAGTGTCAGGATGACATCCGTCTCTAGATCGTATCTAAATTGTACTTGAAACATGTGTTGATTGAGTCTCTAGATCGTATCTGAACTGTACATGAAACATGTGTCAAATGAGTGTCAGAATGACATTCGTCTCTGGATCGTATCTGAACTATATTTGGAGGAGAA
The DNA here is from genome assembly GCA_948472305.1 of Vicia faba. Lineage (NCBI taxonomy): Eukaryota > Viridiplantae > Streptophyta > Magnoliopsida > Fabales > Fabaceae > Vicia > Vicia faba. The sequence goes on from OX451735.1 coordinate 591,072,192, forward strand.
TCTGGAGTAATTATCAGGATGACATCCGTCTCTGGATCGTACCTAAACTGTTTCTAGAAGAGAAATCTGGAATAAGTACCAGGATAACATCCGTCTCTGGATCGTACCTGAACTGTTTCTCAATGTATGAAAATCTTGAATAAGTAGCAGAATGACATCCGTATCTGGATCGTATCTGAACCGTTCCTCGATGTATGAAAATCTTGAATAAGTAGCAGAATGACATCTGTATCTGAATTGTATCTAAACTGTTTCTCGATGTATGAAAATCTTGAATAAGTAGCAGAATGACATCCGCATCTGGATTGTATCTGAACCGTTTCTCGATTCTGGTGCTCTTGATGAATGTTGATCAAGGTATAAGTCTTCCACTGATAGACAGGTGACGGGACATAGTCATACGTTTTAAATCCCTAACTTTTTCCTGGACCGCCCTTTCGGGTTTTCAGTCCACTGGGATACCCTTTTTTGCTCAAGCCGCCCTTTCGGGTTTTCGACTTGCCGGGTGAACAGATTTTTTCATTTTTTATCCCTAATTTTTGCCCGAACCCTTTTTGTTCGCCGGGATTCCCTTATTTTTGCCTAGGTGTGTCAACCTAGCGGGTCTTTTTTTAATGCGTAGTATTTTCTGACTATGTCCATGCTTTTAGAATGTAGAGAGTTGTCATTATCCATAGTGTTGTGTTGTAGTACTGTCAAAAATGTTTTCTTGATGGCACAGGATTCGTTGCTGGAATGCATGCGTAATGCCCCAAGCGGTTCAGATGGTGATTTATCCCTGGTTATTTGGCACTTTTGGAGAGACTGCCCCATTTGTGTTTAGACATCATGTCATGCCCCTTGCTTATTGAAGACCTGTTATTGGAAGTGTCTTTCCCGCTGAGGTGATACTGTCCATTGAGAGGATGTCTGTTCATTGAATATCCATTGTGCGGATTTCTCTGCTATCAAACAATTAGTCATATGCAAACAATGTCCTTTAAAGAATGCAAAACTCATGTTTGTCTTGAAAATTTTTTGAAAATGTGTTTTGTGTAGTAAAACGATATTTGCAAGAATGTGATATCAACTTGGGATTCGTAACAAAGCCTACAGGATTTAGGATACCTTTGTAATAGTATTCTCTCTAACTAACCCATGCTTCAGCTAGGACTTTTAAGGGTTATAACGTGGTATGGTTCACAGTTTAAGAAACAAAGGATAAAGGCTCAAAATTTATTTGTACCCACCCGTTCTTCATGATGGCCATCAGACCTATGCTCAGCTAATTACATGTTTAGAATCCCAGATGGGTCCTGAAGTACTATCCTTGATGTTCCGATAATGGTTCGGATACTGAAAGTTTGTTTTTCATAGGCAGTCCTTTTTTGTAATCTTTTTTGTCGAGGAATTGTAGGACCTATTTCTTTTTTATTTTATTATCCCTGTCTTTTTCCTGAATTGTTTCCTTTGTGATTACAGTCAGCGGGATGCCCCAATTTTTCTCTTAAGTCTCCTTTATAGGTTTTGACTTAATGGGATTAAATTTCGAGAGATAATGACTTCCTGTCTTGATGATTTACAGAACCATCACCGTCTTTTGTTTTGGAAGGACGTCTTCGATGCCATTCATTGTGTACAAAGCGGCAGATTGTGACTGAATGCGCCTTTGAATTAACTGAGAAAACTACCCTTCCCTAGGTTATGATTAAGGGTTTTAATTTGTGTGAAAAGGAAAACTCCTACTTCTTTGGCTCGAAGGGGTTGACTAGGGATTTTCTTCCTTATAACTCCACTGTTTAGGATTTGAAACAACGCCAATACATCGTCAACAGGGTCTGTTCAAAAGCATACTGTAGAGATTATGGTATCATTTTCGTCATCCTCCATCTAAGGCTTAGAGTTTTTAATCAAGAGTTGAATATCATGAAAAGGAAGTATAGAGAAGTTTAAGCATAGTGAAAACACATTAATTCAAGACAAACATGTATAATGCATTAATGAAATAACAAAGTTTTGACATGACAATAATTGTTCGAATAAGCAAAGAAAATACAAATTGAGAATTTAATGAACAAAAATGTTTTCAATCCTAGCCATGTTTTGGAACGAGAGCATTGATCACGTTGGGAGTCTCTGGAGGGTCAAATTCAATCTCTTTGGCGTCAATCATATCCTGAATTTTGTTCTTCATAACCCAATAGCCATTTGTATCATGTCCAGGACTATCAGAATGGTATGCGCACCTTTAACCGGGGTGGTAACTAGGAGAAGAAGTATTGGGATTCCGCAGAGGAGCCTTTAACGTGATCAACCCTTCCTTTAACATGTATTGTAATGCTTGAGCTAGTGACATGTTAATTCTGGTGAACTGTCTCTTAGGCGTGACCTCTTTACGTTGATTCCCTTGTTGGTGTCATTGCATAGGCGTAGGATTAAAGACCAGTATTGCCCCACAAATTGATTGTGGTCGTCTGCCTTATTACGACCCTTCTGGCCATACACAACATTGGCTTCCCTCTTACCAGCAGGTGGCTTCTTCTCAGCATTAGAAGAGGCATCCTTCTAAATTTTTCCACTTCGGATTCCAACTTCCACTCTTTCTCTTGTTAAGATCAGTTCAGTAAAACCCGCCGATGAACTTCCAATCAGATGGTTGAAGAATGGCCCAGTCAAAGTTCCCAGAAACATATCCATAAGCTCCTTGTTAGCCAAGGGAGGTTAAACTCTTCCAGCCAAATCTCTCCACTTCTGAGCATAATCCTTGAAACCCTCGTTCGAACCCATAGACAGATTTTGGAGTTGTGTACGGGTGGGAGTGAGGTCTGCATTATACTGATATTGTTTATAAAATGCAGCAGCAAGGTCTTCCCAGTTACGAACATTGGCTCTTTCCAACTGATAGAACCAATCCAGTTGTGTTCCAGACAGACTGTCTTGGAAGAAGTGAACCCACAAGTCTTTGTCAACAGTATGAGGTTGTATCTTCCTCACATAGGAACGGAGATGCATTTTAGGACAAGAGACCCCATCATACTTAGCAAATACCGGTGCCTTGAATTTTGGGTGGATGACAAACCCGGAGACCAGACCCAACTCTTCAAAATCCATCCTAGGAACCTTCTGGATTTCCATAGCACTCAGACGCTCTTCTAACTGCTTATACTTTTCATCATCCATAGGGTACTGCTCCTCATTATAATCAGTTTCATTGTCATAATCTTTAGGACTAGGGTCCTCTTCTCTGGCTTCACCCTCTTGATTCTCTCCCTCTTTGGATGAAGAAGCTAAATCAACAACCCGTCTTGGAGGCCCTCTAAACCTTCTGCTCATGTGTGCCATACCGACTGTCCTCTTGGTCTTCTTAGTGTTCTTCTTAACAATCAGAGCCTTCACCTCTTCCTGTCCTTTGTCTAGAGCCACAATCATTTGCTGGAACTGCGTGTTCTGAGTCTGAAGATCTTTCACAGTTTGTTCAAGAGCCATTGCTGAAATAAACAGCGGAGGAGATGAGAAACCTGTTATAAATCCTATTATGCAATGATATGTATGATATGTATGCAATGTTTTCAAGGGTTCTTAAAGGCTTAAATTTGCTTAAACAAAAAGGAACAAGCGCGAATTGTATTATTAAACTTGAATTGTTACAAAGAATGTATTTTGAGAGTACAATTAAGCAAAATAAAACAAAACGAAGACTAGGTTTCCCATGAGCGCATCCTCTTTGGCGCGATGTAGGCGTTGATATTCCTCTCTTCATTCTTCAAAGTAGATCTGGGTAGGTGCGAAATAAACCACCTAGCCAATAGAGGAGTGCAACTCTGGATGGTCCCCCTTCTTTTTAGAGTGCGAGCATGCAGAGAGTGTAGAATATCCCCGAGTAATGTAGGTACCGGATTCCGAGACAGAAAAACCTGGATTGTGCTCACATCTACGAGTTGATCCGCATTAGGGAATAGTACTGTGATCGGTGGAAATAGAATTGACTGTTTTTGAAATGCTGGTTCGCGAAATGTCGCGGTAAGCAAGAGTCGCCACCGTCTTTTATGTTATCTAACAAGGAAAGCACAAAAGCGCAGCAAAATTCCTTTTCGAGATGTTTCTCGGTTCGGGAGGTAGATTATAGAAAGGGAAGGTGTTAGCACCCTTTCTATCCGTGGTTATCCACAGGCTTATAGGTACTTTCTCACTATGTTTTCAAAAATGTTTGCTTTTCTTGTGTTTGTGGGTTTTGAAAAAGTTTCCTTTTGAAAACTTCTAGGTAACTCTTGTATCAGTCCTCAAGAGTGTATGAAGTGTTTGTTTGAAAAACTTTTTGTAAGTGTGGGTGCGAAAAGTTGTTTTTTTGTTTTGAAAGAGCAAGTACCCAGGAGAAATCTACCTACTCTAAGGAATTAAGCTGTGTAAATGACCTTTAGACATTACTAACCCACTATTGAGAAGTAGGTAGCACCGTCGTTGGAGTTATTCGGGTCAATTCGATTATAGGGACATGTGGTCACCAAAGCAATAGTAGGACGCCTTAGCGGTAACCCTAATATCTTATATCGTTTTATCCGAGGCAACCGTTTTGAGGCAACTTTGATCTTTAGACAGGAGGGAAACCTCTAAAACACCCTATACTCAATGACCACGTCGAGGCAACCAAGTGAGGCGTACCCTAGGAGTGGCATGTGCGAGTGTGTCAGGTTTCAATTTAATTATCTTTGCACATGTATTATGGTGAGCTACGAGTTGATTTTAATTTCCAAGCAAGTCTTGTCATGCATAGTTAACAGTTAATAATTGTGCGGAAAGTAAATTGCGGAAAGTAAATCTACGCTATTACAAGGCGTCGGGTATTTACATCGCCAAAAACATAACCCTTGAAAAGTAAATTGCGAGGAAATAAAGAAAGCGGTAAAAAGTCCTAATTACGCTATTACATCCTCGGAACAATTACATGAATATGGTCAAAAATTAATATGCACAGAAAGAAATTGAATCAGGGACATCCTTAGGGTTTTGACCCTTTTTGAGAAAAGAATGGAATTTTGGTCCTTTGCATTTAATTAAATATTAAACCTAAAACTAATTAATTAATTAAAAGAAATGTTTTTTAAGTTTTTTATGTTTTAATGAAAATAAAATAAAAAGGATTAAAATTGTCAAAAGAAAAACCCTAATTCTAGATTGATTTTATTTATTATGGGAAAAAAAGTCAAAGTTAACCTAATTAACTAAATTAATTATATTTAGAATTTATTTACAAAATAATTAAATTAAGGTGAAATTAATAATAATAATAATAATTATATTTCTGATTTTATTATGAAAATAATAATTTGTGAGTTAATTAAATAATAATAATAATTAATGAAAAGATTAAATGGAAATTAAAAAAGAAAGAAAAAAAATAAAATAAAGAAACCAGGGGGGTGTCGGGCGTTTTTGGAGGTTTGTTTGGTAATCTGAGGCCCAATAAGCTCTCCAGCCACGTTGACCTTGCTGATTCCCCAGAGCATGTGTTGATTGGGAGTACCATGATCACCATCTCCTGACCATTGGATCCAAGCTTGTGTCCACTTGGCGCCTGGATGTTTGAGACGTATGGTGGAATGCCTTTGAACGCCTGCACATGAACATATTAAGCAAAATAACATAAGCGTTTGGGTGGACCTGGGATTCGAACCCAGGTCCCAATGATCAACGTCCAGCGCATCTACCACCAGGCCATTTGCTTGCTTTGATATTATAATGAGAAACAAATATAATATATAAAAACTAATCACTATGCTGTAAACATAAAAACAAGCGCGCATTTTTTGAATTGCCCAATGGTATACCAACGCGTCATCATCTTCCTCACTGAACCTGCATAAAACACATTAGATAGCGGGGGTTTTTAACCCTCACAATTTGACATGAGGAATAATAGCGAATAGCTCTATGCTTAACATAAATATTTCGCGAGTATGGATTTGCGTTCGTCTAGATTCCACGATTTCAACCATATGCATTAGAGGTTCTAATTTTTCCTGGGTAATAAAGCCCCAATTTGAGAACTCATGAACCCTAAATTTCTTCAATGGTAACCTGTGATTCTGGGCATTATAATGCAATTAACTAATACCATTAGCTTCATATGAATTCAAGCAACACAAAACAATGATTAAAGCATGTTAATTATGCATGAAACATGAGTTTCGATTCTGAAAAAAGTATGCAAACCGTGCGACTGTTCTGGGTAGTTTCTTGAGCTTTAGCGTATGGTTTTGATTGCAATATGTCACTGAGAGCTCCTGCAAGGTATTAGAAACCACAAAATGCTTTGAATCGTGCTAGAAGGAAGAAAACAGTTTTCACTTTTCTTTGAATTTTCTTGAATGTGGTTATGGCTTTTTTGCAGCAAATTCACGTCCAATGCATTAGGGTTGACTTGTGTACTTATAGAGGAAGAGAATTAGGTTAAATCCTTGGGCAAAGATCCATGAAATAATGGTTTGAATATTTAATTTGCAATCATATATTTTTGAATCTTTTTGATTGAAGAAACTTGCCAAACTTGGAGATTTTTGTCCCTTTGATTTGCACACGAATTGCCAGCATATCTTGAGCTTGTTTGCTTCACAAAAAGATTGAAAAAATCAAATCTTTGTATTTCCTACATTTTAAATTAATTAAATGAATTAAAATCATTTAAAAATCCAATTAATTAATAAAAAATAATAAAATAAATTCAAATTATCTCAATGGGTCGTGCATAAGCTTTGAATAAAGTTTCAAGAAGAAATTTGAGGCCCATTAGCAAAAACAAAGTGTTTTGAGCAAAGTTGACTTTTGCAAATTCACAAAAATTTCCCAACTTCTCCAATGCATATCTTGCTCAATTTTGATCATATGAACATGTTCTTGGACATTTTGGAAAGTTCTTGAAGTCCTCTAACCAATGCCTTTGGTCCCATGTCATTTGGATTTACCAATCTCAAGTTATGGTCTTTGACTTAAAGTGCATTTTTCTTAACTTTTGAAATTGACCTATAATGTAGAAATTGATAACTTTTTGTGAGAGCATTTATTGGACTTGGAATGTGAAGATGGATTGTAGGAAATGTCATCCCCTTCAAAATGAGCATTGGATGGAATTTTTCTGATGAACCATGAAAAAGTTATGCCTTGGTCAAGATACAGTTGACTTTTCTACTGTCCAAAAATAGTAACTGTTTGCATCTTGATGATTTTTGAGCCATGCTTATGGAATCATGATCAAGACTTGATAAATTGATGATTGTGAGCTCAAAATAAGATGTTGACCAAAAATTCTGACTTTTTAACTGTAAAATGACCATTTTACCCCTGCAGTTGATTGTAGAGCAAATAAGGCTTTTGACTGTGCAAATTGGCATTGTGAGTCTTGAAACTTGACATGTAGATGCCTGAGAATATGTATAGGCCTATGAGACTTGATTGAACCATTGAAAACCTCAATTTCCTTGGAATAAACAAAACCTTAATTTCAGCTGGCTTAGGAGGTGGTTTGACTGTGCAACCTTTGAGTAGTCTTGAACCATTTAAAGATGATTCTTGACAAACCTTGAAGAATATGGGAGGGGAAATTTTGGGGTACAACAGTTGCCCCTGTTCAATCTTCTTAAACCTGAGGATGTAGATTGGCTTGCGTGCCTTTCGTGATCCGAAGGTGGAAGATGATTGAACACTAGAGTGCCCAGAAATTTGCACTCGCATGATGTAGTATCAGCAATATGATGTCGGGAATGGGCTTACAGATGCCATTTAGAGAGATGATGGATAGGAGGATGGGCTTGTAGATGCCATCTGGAGATGCGACAGAATCTTGTAGGGGGATGGGCTTATAGATTCCATCTGGAGATTGTTGATATGTAGTTTGAGAGAGCGACAGAATGATATCCGAATCTGGATCGTATCTGAACTATATTTGAAATTGAGATCTGTATGAGTAGCAGAATGACTTCCGGGTATGGAACGTATCTGTGCCGTAACTGGGATCTGGATAAGTGACAGAATGACTTTTGTGTCTTGGAATGTATCTGCATTTGAAGTTGATAGTTGAATCTGAATGAGACATAGGATGGCTTCCGTGTCTGGAGCATATCTAGTCTGTACCTAATTGCTGACGTCTGAATGAGTAGTAGAATGACCGCCGTGTCTGGGGTATATCCATACTGTATCTGAATGAGTGACAGAATGTCATCTGAATCTGGATCGTATCTGGACCGTCTCTTGAATGAATCTGGAATAAGCAATAGAATAGCCTCCGGATTTGGAGCATCCCTAAGCTATCTCTGAAAGGAATTCTGAATAAGCGATAGAATAGCATCCGGATTTGGAGCATCTCTAAGCTATTTCTCAAAGGAAATCTGAATAATTATCAGAATGTCGCCATGTCTGGGTTACAACTGAACTATCTCTAGACGGAATCTGGAATAAGTATCAGAATATCGCCATGCCTGGGTCGCAACTGAACTATATCTAGAAGGAATCTGGAATAAGTATCATAATGTCGCTATTCTTGGGTCGCAACTGAACTATATCTAGAAGGAATCTGGAATAAGCAATAGAATAGCATTCGGGTCTGGAGCATCTCTAAGCTATCTCTGAAAGGAAATCTGAATAAGCAATAGAATAGCATCCAGATCTGGAGCATCTCCAAGCTATCTCTGAAAAGAAACTCTGAATAAGCAAAAGAATAGCATCCGGATCTGGAGCATCTCTAAGCTATCTCTTCAATCTCTTCAATGTAGAGAACTTTCCTGGCTAGATACAGGTATAGATCTACAATCAATCGCTCACAGATATGCCCTGGCTAGATACAGGTATCGAATCTGGAACTTCAAAAGTTGATGGTAATATCTTTTGATTGACCTTTTCCTGAAAAGGCAAAACATTAGTTGTATGCAATGTCATGATGTATGAAATGCATGATGTCATGATGTTTTCAGGAATAAATGAGATTGTGTCGTATGCACTTTATCATGTATATGAATAGGAGGTATGAGAAGTGATATGTTTTATGAATGTATTTTCGTCTGGGAAAATAAATCCTTGACGAATGTCAGGAGTTTGTTAAATCCTGGGCCGACGTTGAAGAATAGAGTTCTCCGTTTCTGCTGGGGATGATGATTGCAAGAATAAACCGGTAGGAGAAGATGACTCCGTTGAGGAATAAACCTGGTGAAGATTACTCTATGGGGAATTACTCGGTGGGGAAGAGATACTTCGCTGAGAATTTAATGATAACTCCGCTGGGGATTCCGTTGATAAGCTCTGTTGGGGATTCCGATGAACTCCGTTGGGGATAGGAAGAACTTCGCCGAGGACGATCTTTCCATTGCAATTTGCTGAGGATAACCCAGTTAGACTCTGGTGGGGAATAACCTTTGAATATGGCTGGGGAGAGATGTATGTACTCTGCGGGAGACAAGCTTCCAGGATCTACTGGGGAGATGATTCAACTTTCCTGGGGAAACTTTTAGACTGCACTGGGGAAATGGCTCCACTGGGGTGTCTGTATTCCGCCGGGGAACAATCTTATATTAAGACTGTCGGGGATGCTTGCTGAGGAATCTGTATACTCTGATGGAGAATATTGAGATCTTCTGGGGATACCCAACTTCTTTGGGGCTGACAGTAGCCTAACTCTGCTTGGGGAGAGTGTTATTGACTTGCTAGGGATATTGTGCCTTTTCGGGGCTGATGGGAGACCAACTCTGCTTGGGGAGAGCATTGTTGAATCTTGTCTTACTCCCGAGGAGTGAAGGTATCTTGGTCGTATTCTTCAGCTGAATCTACCTTGTTCCTGGAGGAAAGCAGCTGTACAGTTTGGACAACTCTTATTGCCCCAGCTTCTGTGGGAGAAGAAGGCCTAAGAGGTGTTTGATGACTGCCGATTGACAAATCCTCTTCTGGTAGGCAAGTGACGAGATGATGGGACATAGTCGTACGCTTTTGATCCCTAACTTTTGCCTGGACCACCCTTTCGGGTTTTCAGTCCACCGGGATACCCATTTTTGCCCAAGCCGCCTTTTCAGGTTTTCGACTTGCCGGGTGTACAGATTTTTTCATTTTCATCCCTTATTTTTGCCCGAACCCTTTTGGTTCGCCGGGAAGCCCTTATTTTGCCTAGGCCAGTCGACCTAGCGGGTCTTTAATTGTGCGTAGTATTTTTTTTTTTACTATGTCCATGCTCTCAGAGTGCAGGGAGTTGTCACTGTCAGTAGCGTTGTGTTGTCATATTACCAGAAGATGTCTGATCATGCAAGATTTATGGCTGGAATTCATGTCCAGTGCCCCAGTTGATTCAGGCGGAGATTTGCCCCTGGCTATTTGGCATCTTGAGAGATTCCTTGAATCTTGACTTGACTGCCCCAGATGATGAACAATGATCATGCCTGCCCCTTGATTGGAAGTGCTTTTATCCACTAGATATTCTTCGTGCGAATTTCTCTGCTGTTGAACAAATAGTCATATGCAAACAATGTTATTTCAAGAATGCAAAGCTTATGTCTGTCTTGAAGTTTTTGAAAATGCAGTTTTCAATAAAACAAGTGATTTTTTGTAAAATGTGATGTCAACTCAAGATTTTACAGCAAGCCCTACAGGAGTCAGGATACCTTTGTAACAGTATGCTTTCGAACTAACCCATGCTTCAGCTAGGACTTTTAAGGGTTATAACGTGGTCTGGTTCACGGTTTAAGAAACAAAGGATAAAGGCTCAAAGTATATTTGTACCCACCCGCTTCTTCGTGATGTTCTTCAAACCTAAACTCAGCTAATCGTGCATTTAGATCCTGTTTGAATCTTTGCTCTGATATTCCGGTGATGGTTCGGATACTGATAGTTTATTTTGAATAGGCAGTCGATTTTTTTTTGTTGAGGTTTAATAGGACCTCTTTCTTTTTGATTTCGTTATCCCTGTTTTTTTTTTGCCTGACTTGTTTCTTTTATGATTACAGTCAGCGGGATGCCCCAGTTTTGTAAGTCTCCTTCATAGGTTTTGACTTATTTGGCTCTTATTTTGAGGGGTAATGACTGCCTGTCCTTATGATTATTCGGAACCATCACTGTCTTTTGCTTCAGAAGGACTCCTTTGATGTCATTCATTGTGCACTTGGATCAACTGAGAGAACTACCCTGCCCCAGGTTATAATTAAGGGTTTCAATTCGTGTTTAAACAGAAAACTCCTACTTCTTTGGCTCGAAGGGGTTGACGAGGGATTATCTTCCTTATAACTCCACTGTTTAGGATTTGAAACAATGCTTGTACTTCATCAGCGGGGTCTGTTCAAAAGCATACTGTAAAGATCGTGGTATCGTTTTCGTCATCCTCCCTCAAAAGCCTTAGAATTTTTAATCGAGAGTTGACATCACAAAAAATGAAAGCAATTTGAATATAGTGAAAACAATTGGATTAATTCAAAACAGACATATGCGATGCATTAATGAAAGTAATAAAGTTTGTTATGACAATAATTATTTGAATAAGCAAAGAAAAGTACAACTTGAAAATTCAAATAAAACAAAAGCCTTCAATGATTTGGCAAAGGAGCAGTGATTATGTTTGGAGTCTCTGGTGCTTCAAACTGGATTTCTTTGGCATCAATCATGTCTTGAACCTTATTCTTCAGGGCCCAGCAGTTGTTTGTGTCATGTCCCGGGCTGTCAGAGTGGTATGCACACCTTTCATTGGGATGATAGTTAGGAGCGGAAGTGTTTGGATTCCGAAGAGGAGCCCTTAAGGTAATCAGCCCTGCCTTCAACATTTGTTGTAGTGCTTGAGCCAGTGACATGTTGATCTTGGTGAATTGTCTTTTAGGTGCAAACTCCTTACGTTGATGCCCCTGTCCTTGTTGAGCAGGCATAGTATTAGAGATCTGGGTTTCCCCTACATGTTGATCATGACGACTCTTTTTACCAGACACAGCATTGGACTCCTTTTTTCCATTGTAGGGCTTTTTCTGAGTATCAGAAGGCGTAGCTTCTTGAATCTTCCCGCTTTTGATGCCATCTTCAATTCTTTCACCAGTCAAGATAAGGTCTGTGAACCCGGCTGAAGAATTTCCAATCAAATGGTTGAAGAACGGACCAGACAGGGTCCCCAAGAACATATCCACAAGTCCACGGTCAGTTAGAGGTGGCTGCACCCTTCCAGCAAGGTCTCTCCACTTTTGGGCATACTCTTTAAATCCTTCACCCGTCCCTAGTGACATACCCTGGAGTTGGGTACGCGCAGGAGCGATGTCGGAATTATACTGATACTACTTATAGAACGCAGTAGCCAAATCCTCCGAGTTGCGGATACTGGCCCCATCCAGCTGATAGAACCATTCGAGTTGAGTCCTTGAAAGACTATCCTGAAAGAAATGGATCCACAAATTCTTCTCAGCGGTGTAAGGTTGGATCTTCCTTACATACAACCAGAGATGCAGCTTTGGGAAGGAGGCTCCGTCGTATTTGGAAAAAGCAGGTGCCTTGAACTTATGTGGAATCACCACCCCAGAGGATAAGCCTAGGTCGCCGAAGTCCAACCCGGGCACATTCTGTATCTCCATAGCACTTAAGCGGTCTTCCAGCTGTTTGTACTTATCCTCGACAGGAGGATATTGTTCATCATTATAATTCGTCTCGTTGTCGGAGACCACGGGACTAGGAACCCTTCTCTCTTGGGGACTGTCTTTCCCTACAGAGGAAGTAATCAGATCAACCTCATTTTGTAATCCATTCCCAGATCTGCGTCTAGCGTTGAACAAAACAGTCCTCTTCTTCTTCTTCCTCTCTTTCAGAATCAGAGTCTTCAAATCCTGTTGACCCTGGGCTAGGCTCATAACCAACTCTTGGAACTGGGCATTCTGGTCCTGGAGGGCCTTGATAGCTTGTTCAGTGGAAGGTTCAGAAGACATGATGATTGCTGAAATAAACAGCGAAGAAGATAAGTGACCTGTAAAAAGTGTACATGTAATGCAATGATATGTATGATATGCATGCAATGTTTTCAAGGATCTCGCGGGGTAGACAAGGAAATTGTTAGAATTTGAATTTTGTAGCTTGATTGAAGGAACTTCATGTTATTGAGAGTCCTTCTTCAAGAGTCAAGGCTCACCATATCGAGTGGGTCATAGCCCCTGACTCAAGTTATCAACCTTGGCTAGAGGAAAATAAATCCCCTTGCCCCTTGCTAGGCATTTGGTTCATCATGACCTACATCACAAACCCTTGAGATCCTTGAAATGGGTTAGTCCTTATGCAGGATGTATGCAATGGTATGATGGTATGATGTTATGTACGTGGATGCAAAGGTGTGAGGTGTAAGTAAGCCCTGTAATAAGTCCATATTAAGGACTGTAAACAAAACCTGCAAGGAACTCATGTTGTCAGATAACAAGAATGTGCAAGTAGTTCAAGTTTGAAGGCACACAAGTCACACAAAAGAGCCCTTAGATTTCAGGCCGGCATGAAGTTTAGGTACTACCCTCTTTCAGTTTCAGTTGGTTAAGACCTGTCCTAGAAATAGTAACCGGGTTCTAAGGAGCTCAATATCATTGGATTGTTTTCTATGTTCATTGTTTTGATTTAGCCACTAAACTGGCGACCAAAATATTCCAAGAAAACAACCCTCAATGAGTGTAGTATCGAGTATCTACCAACTTCGGACTGCACCAAAGTCGGTCATCTCACTACCCCTAAAGAGGCCAAGATGGTCAAGTAAGGTTCCTAAGGTCAGTTGATGCTTCACGACACCACGCGGCGGCCCCGTACTCTCCTTGACTTGACTCAAGGGTTACCGGTACTCACCAAAGTGCCACATCAACGTAGCAACTGCTTCAACCATGTCGGTATACCCCGCACAGTTCCCTCACAGTTTGTTGCTACTTCTAAAGGGTATCCCCCAGATCCGGGTTAGGATCTATAAAACTCCGATGCAAGCCCACAATATTAAAGCATTCAAGGCATACAATTGAAAACATGGTGATCTAGTCCTAAGGTACACATCACTTATAAAAATTTCCCCAGCAGAGTCGCCAGTTCTGTGATCGGTGGAAATAGAACTGACTGTTTTTGAAATGCTGGTTCGCGAAATGTCGCGGTAAGCAAGAGTCGCCACCGTCTTTTATGTTCTCCAACAAGGAAAGGACAAAAGCACAGCAAAATTCCTTTTCGAGATGTTTCTCGGTTCGGGAGGTAGATTATAGAAAGGGGAGGTGTTAGCACCCTTTCTATCCATGGTTATCCACGGGCTCTTAGGTACTAGCTCACTATGTTTTCAAAAATGTTTGCTTTTCTTGTGTTTGTGGGTTTTGAAAAAGTTTCGTTTTGAAAACTTCTAGGTAACTCTTGTATCAGTCCTCAAGAGTGTATGAAGTGTTTGTTTGAAAAACTTTTTGAAAGTGTGGGTGCGAAAAGTTGTTTTTTTGTTTTGAAAGAGCAAGTACCCAGGAGAAATCTACCTACTCTAAGGAATTAAGCTGTGTAAATGACCTTTAGACAGTACTATCCCACTATTGAGAAGTAGGTAGCACCGTCGTTGGAGTTATTCGGGTCAATTCGATTATAGGGACATGTGGTCACTAAAGCAATAGTAGGACGCCTTAGCGGTAACCCTAATGTCTTAGATCGTTTTATCCGAGGCAACCGTTTCGAGGAAACTTTGATCTTTAGACAGGAGGGCAACCTCTAAAACACCCTATACTCAATGACCACGTCGAGGCAACCAAGTGAGGCGTACCCTAGGAGTGGCATGTGCGAGTGTGTCAGGTTTCAATTTAATTATCTTTGCACATGTATTATGGTGAGCTACGAGTTGATTTTAATTTCCAAGCAAGTCTTGTCATGCATAGTTAACAGTTAATAATTATGCGGAAAGTAAATTGCGGAAAGTAAATCTACGCTATTACAAAGCGTCGGGTATTTACATCGCCAAAAACATAACCCTTGAAAAGTAAATTGCGAGGAAATAAAGAAAGCGGTAAAAAGTCCTAATTACGTTATTACATCCTCGGAACAATTACATGAATATGGTCAAAAATTAATATGCGCGGAAAGAAATTGAATCAGGGACGTCCTTAGGGTTTTGACCCTTTTTGAGAAAAGAATGGAATTTTGGTCCTTTGCATTTAATTAAATATTAAACCTAAAACTAATTAATTAATTAAAAGAAATGTGTTTTAAGTTTTTTATGTTTTAATGAAAATAAAATGAAAAGGATTAAAATTGTCAAAAGAAAAACCCTAATTCTAGATTGATTTTATTTATTGTGAAAAAAAAAAGTCAAAGTTAACCTAATTAACTAAATTAATTATATTTAGAATTTATTTACAAAATAATTAAATTAAGGTGAAATTAATAATAATAATAATTATATTTCTGATTTTATTATGAAAATAATAATTTGTGAGTTAATTAAATAATAATAATAATAATTAATGAAAAGATTAAATGGAAATTAAAAAAGAAAGAAAAAAATAAAATAAAGAAACCAGGGGGGTGCCGGGCCTTTTTGGAGGTTTGATTGGAAATCTGAGGCCCAATAAGCTCTCCAGCCACGTTGACCTTGCTGATTCCCCAGAGCATGTGTTGACTGGGAGTACCATGATCACCATCTCCTGACCATTGGATCCAAGCTTGTGGCCACTTGGCGCCTGGATGTTTGAGACGTATGGTGGAACGCCTTTGAACGCCTGCACATGAACATATTAAGCAAAATAACATAAGCGTTTGGGTGGACCTGGGATTCGAACCCAGGTCCCAATGATCAACGTCCAGCGCATCTACCACCAGGCCATTTGCTTGCTTTGATATTATAATGAGAAACAAATATAATATATAAAAACTAATCACTATGTTGTAAACATAAAAACAAGCGCGCATTTTTTGAATTGCCCAATGGTATACCAACGCGTCATTATCTTCCTCACTGAACCTGCATAAAACACATTAGATAGCGGGGGTTTTTAACCCCCACAATTTGACATGAGGAATAATAGCGAATAGCTCTATGCTTAACATAAATATTTCGCGAGTATGGATTTATGTTCGTCTAGATTCCATGATTTCAACCATATGCATTAGAGGTTCTAATTTTTCCTGGGTAATAAAGCCCCAATTTGAGAACTCATGAACCCTAAATTTCTTCAATGGTAACCTATGATTCTGGGCATTATAATGCAATTAACTAATACCATTAGCTTCATATGAATTCAAGCAACACAAAACAATGATTAAAGCATGTTAATTATGCATGAAACATGAGTTTCGATTCTGAAAAAAGTATGCAAACCGTGCGACTGTTCTGGGTAGTTTCTTGAGCTTTAGCGTATGGTTTTGATTGCAATATGTCACTGAGAGCTCCTGCAAGGTATTAGAAACCACAAAATGCTTTGAATCGTGCTAGAAGGAAGAAAACAGTTTTCACTTTTCTTTGAATTTTCTTGAATGTGGTTATGGCTTTTTTGCAGCAAATTCACGTCCAATGCATTAGGGTTGACTTGTGTACTTATAGAGGAAGAGAATTAGGTTAAATCCTTGGGCAAAGATCCATGAAATAATGGTTTGAATATTTAATTTGCAATCATATATTTTTGAATCTTTTTGATTGAAGAAACTTGCCAAACTTGGAGATTTTTGTCCCTTTGATTTGCACACGAATTGCCAGCATATCTTGAGCTTGTTTGCTTCACAAAAAGATTGAAAAAATCAAATCTTTGTATTTCCTACATTTTAAATTAATTAAATGAATTAAAATCATTTAAAAATCCAATTAATTAATAAAAAATAATAAAATAAATTCAAATTATCTCAATGGGTCGTGCATAAGCTTTGAATAAAGTTTCAAGAAGAAATTTGAGGCCCATTAGCAAAAACAAAGTGTTTTGAGCAAAGTTGACTTTTGCAAATTCACAAAAATTTCCCAACTTCTCCAATGCATATCTTGCTCAATTTTGATCATATGAACATGTTCTTGGACATTTTGGAAAGTTCTTGAAGTCCTCTAACCAATGCCTTTGGTCCCATGTCATTTGGATTTACCAATCTCAAGTTATGGTCTTTGACTTAAAGTGCATTTTTCTTAACTTTTGAAATTGACCTATAATGTAGAAATTGATAACTTTTTGTGAGAGCATTTATTGGACTTGGAATGTGAAGATGGATTGTAGGAAATGTCATCCCCTTCAAAATGAGCATTGGATGGAATTTTTCTGATGAACCATGAAAAAGTTATGCCTTGGTCAAGATACAGTTGACTTTTCTACTGTCCAAAAATAGTAACTGTTTGCATCTTGATGATTTTTGAGCCATGCTTATGGAATCATGATCAAGACTTGATAAATTGATGATTGTGAGCTCAAAATAAGATGTTGACCAAAAATTCTGACTTTTTAACTGTAAAATGACCATTTTACCCCTGCAGTTGATTGTAGAGCAAATAAGGCTTTTGACTGTGCAAATTGGCATTGTGAGTCTTGAAACTTGACATGTAGATGCCTGAGAATATGTATAGGCCTATGAGACTTGATTGAACCATTGAAAACCTCAATTTCCTTGGAATAAACAAAACCTTAATTTCAGCTGGCTTAGGAGGTGGTTTGACTGTGCAACCTTTGAGTAGTCTTGAACCATTTAAAGATGATTCTTGACAAACCTTGAAGAATATGGGAGGGGAAATTTTGGGGTACAACAGTTGCCCCTGTTCAATCTTCTTAAACCTGAGGATGTAGATTGGCTTGCGTGCCTTTCGTGATCCGAAGGTGGAAGATGATTGAACACTAGAGTGCCCAGAAATTTGCACTCGCATGATGTAGTATCAGCAATATGATGTCGGGAATGGGCTTACAGATGCCATTTAGAGAGATGATGGATAGGAGGATGGGCTTGTAGATGCCATCTGGAGATGCGACAGAATCTTGTAGGGGGATGGGCTTATAGATTCCATCTGGAGATTGTTGATATGTAGTTTGAGAGAGCGACAGAATGATATCCGAATCTGGATCGTATCTGAACTATATTTGAAATTGAGATCTGTATGAGTAGCAGAATGACTTCCGGGTATGGAACGTATCTGTGCCGTAACTGGGATCTGGATAAGTGACAGAATGACTTTTGTGTCTTGGAATGTATCTGCATTTGAAGTTGATAGTTGAATCTGAATGAGACATAGGATGGCTTCCGTGTCTGGAGCATATCTAGTCTGTACCTAATTGCTGACGTCTGAATGAGTAGTAGAATGACCGCCGTGTCTGGGGTATATCCATACTGTATCTGAATGAGTGACAGAATGTCATCTGAATCTGGATCGTATCTGGACCGTCTCTTGAATGAATCTGGAATAAGCAATAGAATAGCCTCCGGATTTGGAGCATCCCTAAGCTATCTCTGAAAGGAATTCTGAATAAGCGATAGAATAGCATCCGGATTTGGAGCATCTCTAAGCTATTTCTCAAAGGAAATCTGAATAATTATCAGAATGTCGCCATGTCTGGGTTACAACTGAACTATCTCTAGACGGAATCTGGAATAAGTATCAGAATATCGCCATGCCTGGGTCGCAACTGAACTATATCTAGAAGGAATCTGGAATAAGTATCATAATGTCGCTATTCTTGGGTCGCAACTGAACTATATCTAGAAGGAATCTGGAATAAGCAATAGAATAGCATTCGGGTCTGGAGCATCTCTAAGCTATCTCTGAAAGGAAATCTGAATAAGCAATAGAATAGCATCCAGATCTGGAGCATCTCCAAGCTATCTCTGAAAAGAAACTCTGAATAAGCAAAAGAATAGCATCCGGATCTGGAGCATCTCTAAGCTATCTCTTCAATCTCTTCAATGTAGAGAACTTTCCTGGCTAGATACAGGTATAGATCTACAATCAATCGCTCACAGATATGCCCTGGCTAGATACAGGTATCGAATCTGGAACTTCAAAAGTTGATGGTAATATCTTTTGATTGACCTTTTCCTGAAAAGGCAAAACATTAGTTGTATGCAATGTCATGATGTATGAAATGCATGATGTCATGATGTTTTCAGGAATAAATGAGATTGTGTCGTATGCACTTTATCATGTATATGAATAGGAGGTATGAGAAGTGATATGTTTTATGAATGTATTTTCGTCTGGGAAAATAAATCCTTGACGAATGTCAGGAGTTTGTTAAATCCTGGGCCGACGTTGAAGAATAGAGTTCTCCGTTTCTGCTGGGGATGATGATTGCAAGAATAAACCGGTAGGAGAAGATGACTCCGTTGAGGAATAAACCTGGTGAAGATTACTCTATGGGGAATTACTCGGTGGGGAAGAGATACTTCGCTGAGAATTTAATGATAACTCCGCTGGGGATTCCGTTGATAAGCTCTGTTGGGGATTCCGATGAACTCCGTTGGGGATAGGAAGAACTTCGCCGAGGACGATCTTTCCATTGCAATTTGCTGAGGATAACCCAGTTAGACTCTGGTGGGGAATAACCTTTGAATATGGCTGGGGAGAGATGTATGTACTCTGCGGGAGACAAGCTTCCAGGATCTACTGGGGAGATGATTCAACTTTCCTGGGGAAACTTTTAGACTGCACTGGGGAAATGGCTCCACTGGGGTGTCTGTATTCCGCCGGGGAACAATCTTATATTAAGACTGTCGGGGATGCTTGCTGAGGAATCTGTATACTCTGATGGAGAATATTGAGATCTTCTGGGGATACCCAACTTCTTTGGGGCTGACAGTAGCCTAACTCTGCTTGGGGAGAGTGTTATTGACTTGCTAGGGATATTGTGCCTTTTCGGGGCTGATGGGAGACCAACTCTGCTTGGGGAGAGCATTGTTGAATCTTGTCTTACTCCCGAGGAGTGAAGGTATCTTGGTCGTATTCTTCAGCTGAATCTACCTTGTTCCTGGAGGAAAGCAGCTGTACAGTTTGGACAACTCTTATTGCCCCAGCTTCTGTGGGAGAAGAAGGCCTAAGAGGTGTTTGATGACTGCCGATTGACAAATCCTCTTCTGGTAGGCAAGTGACGAGATGATGGGACATAGTCGTACGCTTTTGATCCCTAACTTTTGCCTGGACCACCCTTTCGGGTTTTCAGTCCACCGGGATACCCATTTTTGCCCAAGCCGCCTTTTCAGGTTTTCGACTTGCCGGGTGTACAGATTTTTTCATTTTCATCCCTTATTTTTGCCCGAACCCTTTTGGTTCGCCGGGAAGCCCTTATTTTGCCTAGGCCAGTCGACCTAGCGGGTCTTTAATTGTGCGTAGTATTTTTTTTTTTACTATGTCCATGCTCTCAGAGTGCAGGGAGTTGTCACTGTCAGTAGCGTTGTGTTGTCATATTACCAGAAGATGTCTGATCATGCAAGATTTATGGCTGGAATTCATGTCCAGTGCCCCAGTTGATTCAGGCGGAGATTTGCCCCTGGCTATTTGGCATCTTGAGAGATTCCTTGAATCTTGACTTGACTGCCCCAGATGATGAACAATGATCATGCCTGCCCCTTGATTGGAAGTGCTTTTATCCACTAGATATTCTTCGTGCGAATTTCTCTGCTGTTGAACAAATAGTCATATGCAAACAATGTTATTTCAAGAATGCAAAGCTTATGTCTGTCTTGAAGTTTTTGAAAATGCAGTTTTCAATAAAACAAGTGATTTTTTGTAAAATGTGATGTCAACTCAAGATTTTACAGCAAGCCCTACAGGAGTCAGGATACCTTTGTAACAGTATGCTTTCGAACTAACCCATGCTTCAGCTAGGACTTTTAAGGGTTATAACGTGGTCTGGTTCACGGTTTAAGAAACAAAGGATAAAGGCTCAAAGTATATTTGTACCCACCCGCTTCTTCGTGATGTTCTTCAAACCTAAACTCAGCTAATCGTGCATTTAGATCCTGTTTGAATCTTTGCTCTGATATTCCGGTGATGGTTCGGATACTGATAGTTTATTTTGAATAGGCAGTCGATTTTTTTTTGTTGAGGTTTAATAGGACCTCTTTCTTTTTGATTTCGTTATCCCTGTTTTTTTTTTGCCTGACTTGTTTCTTTTATGATTACAGTCAGCGGGATGCCCCAGTTTTGTAAGTCTCCTTCATAGGTTTTGACTTATTTGGCTCTTATTTTGAGGGGTAATGACTGCCTGTCCTTATGATTATTCGGAACCATCACTGTCTTTTGCTTCAGAAGGACTCCTTTGATGTCATTCATTGTGCACTTGGATCAACTGAGAGAACTACCCTGCCCCAGGTTATAATTAAGGGTTTCAATTCGTGTTTAAACAGAAAACTCCTACTTCTTTGGCTCGAAGGGGTTGACGAGGGATTATCTTCCTTATAACTCCACTGTTTAGGATTTGAAACAATGCTTGTACTTCATCAGCGGGGTCTGTTCAAAAGCATACTGTAAAGATCGTGGTATCGTTTTCGTCATCCTCCCTCAAAAGCCTTAGAATTTTTAATCGAGAGTTGACATCACAAAAAATGAAAGCAATTTGAATATAGTGAAAACAATTGGATTAATTCAAAACAGACATATGCGATGCATTAATGAAAGTAATAAAGTTTGTTATGACAATAATTATTTGAATAAGCAAAGAAAAGTACAACTTGAAAATTCAAATAAAACAAAAGCCTTCAATGATTTGGCAAAGGAGCAGTGATTATGTTTGGAGTCTCTGGTGCTTCAAACTGGATTTCTTTGGCATCAATCATGTCTTGAACCTTATTCTTCAGGGCCCAGCAGTTGTTTGTGTCATGTCCCGGGCTGTCAGAGTGGTATGCACACCTTTCATTGGGATGATAGTTAGGAGCGGAAGTGTTTGGATTCCGAAGAGGAGCCCTTAAGGTAATCAGCCCTGCCTTCAACATTTGTTGTAGTGCTTGAGCCAGTGACATGTTGATCTTGGTGAATTGTCTTTTAGGTGCAAACTCCTTACGTTGATGCCCCTGTCCTTGTTGAGCAGGCATAGTATTAGAGATCTGGGTTTCCCCTACATGTTGATCATGACGACTCTTTTTACCAGACACAGCATTGGACTCCTTTTTTCCATTGTAGGGCTTTTTCTGAGTATCAGAAGGCGTAGCTTCTTGAATCTTCCCGCTTTTGATGCCATCTTCAATTCTTTCACCAGTCAAGATAAGGTCTGTGAACCCGGCTGAAGAATTTCCAATCAAATGGTTGAAGAACGGACCAGACAGGGTCCCCAAGAACATATCCACAAGTCCACGGTCAGTTAGAGGTGGCTGCACCCTTCCAGCAAGGTCTCTCCACTTTTGGGCATACTCTTTAAATCCTTCACCCGTCCCTAGTGACATACCCTGGAGTTGGGTACGCGCAGGAGCGATGTCGGAATTATACTGATACTACTTATAGAACGCAGTAGCCAAATCCTCCGAGTTGCGGATACTGGCCCCATCCAGCTGATAGAACCATTCGAGTTGAGTCCTTGAAAGACTATCCTGAAAGAAATGGATCCACAAATTCTTCTCAGCGGTGTAAGGTTGGATCTTCCTTACATACAACCAGAGATGCAGCTTTGGGAAGGAGGCTCCGTCGTATTTGGAAAAAGCAGGTGCCTTGAACTTATGTGGAATCACCACCCCAGAGGATAAGCCTAGGTCGCCGAAGTCCAACCCGGGCACATTCTGTATCTCCATAGCACTTAAGCGGTCTTCCAGCTGTTTGTACTTATCCTCGACAGGAGGATATTGTTCATCATTATAATTCGTCTCGTTGTCGGAGACCACGGGACTAGGAACCCTTCTCTCTTGGGGACTGTCTTTCCCTACAGAGGAAGTAATCAGATCAACCTCATTTTGTAATCCATTCCCAGATCTGCGTCTAGCGTTGAACAAAACAGTCCTCTTCTTCTTCTTCCTCTCTTTCAGAATCAGAGTCTTCAAATCCTGTTGACCCTGGGCTAGGCTCATAACCAACTCTTGGAACTGGGCATTCTGGTCCTGGAGGGCCTTGATAGCTTGTTCAGTGGAAGGTTCAGAAGACATGATGATTGCTGAAATAAACAGCGAAGAAGATAAGTGACCTGTAAAAAGTGTACATGTAATGCAATGATATGTATGATATGCATGCAATGTTTTCAAGGATCTCGCGGGGTAGACAAGGAAATTGTTAGAATTTGAATTTTGTAGCTTGATTGAAGGAACTTCATGTTATTGAGAGTCCTTCTTCAAGAGTCAAGGCTCACCATATCGAGTGGGTCATAGCCCCTGACTCAAGTTATCAACCTTGGCTAGAGGAAAATAAATCCCCTTGCCCCTTGCTAGGCATTTGGTTCATCATGACCTACATCACAAACCCTTGAGATCCTTGAAATGGGTTAGTCCTTATGCAGGATGTATGCAATGGTATGATGGTATGATGTTATGTACGTGGATGCAAAGGTGTGAGGTGTAAGTAAGCCCTGTAATAAGTCCATATTAAGGACTGTAAACAAAACCTGCAAGGAACTCATGTTGTCAGATAACAAGAATGTGCAAGTAGTTCAAGTTTGAAGGCACACAAGTCACACAAAAGAGCCCTTAGATTTCAGGCCGGCATGAAGTTTAGGTACTACCCTCTTTCAGTTTCAGTTGGTTAAGACCTGTCCTAGAAATAGTAACCGGGTTCTAAGGAGCTCAATATCATTGGATTGTTTTCTATGTTCATTGTTTTGATTTAGCCACTAAACTGGCGACCAAAATATTCCAAGAAAACAACCCTCAATGAGTGTAGTATCGAGTATCTACCAACTTCGGACTGCACCAAAGTCGGTCATCTCACTACCCCTAAAGAGGCCAAGATGGTCAAGTAAGGTTCCTAAGGTCAGTTGATGCTTCACGACACCACGCGGCGGCCCCGTACTCTCCTTGACTTGACTCAAGGGTTACCGGTACTCACCAAAGTGCCACATCAACGTAGCAACTGCTTCAACCATGTCGGTATACCCCGCACAGTTCCCTCACAGTTTGTTGCTACTTCTAAAGGGTATCCCCCAGATCCGGGTTAGGATCTATAAAACTCCGATGCAAGCCCACAATATTAAAGCATTCAAGGCATACAATTGAAAACATGGTGATCTAGTCCTAAGGTACACATCACTTATAAAAATTTCCCCAGCAGAGTCGCCAGTTCTGTGATCGGTGGAAATAGAACTGACTGTTTTTGAAATGCTGGTTCGCGAAATGTCGCGGTAAGCAAGAGTCGCCACCGTCTTTTATGTTCTCCAACAAGGAAAGGACAAAAGCACAGCAAAATTCCTTTTCGAGATGTTTCTCGGTTCGGGAGGTAGATTATAGAAAGGGGAGGTGTTAGCACCCTTTCTATCCATGGTTATCCACGGGCTCTTAGGTACTAGCTCACTATGTTTTCAAAAATGTTTGCTTTTCTTGTGTTTGTGGGTTTTGAAAAAGTTTCGTTTTGAAAACTTCTAGGTAACTCTTGTATCAGTCCTCAAGAGTGTATGAAGTGTTTGTTTGAAAAACTTTTTGAAAGTGTGGGTGCGAAAAGTTGTTTTTTTGTTTTGAAAGAGCAAGTACCCAGGAGAAATCTACCTACTCTAAGGAATTAAGCTGTGTAAATGACCTTTAGACAGTACTATCCCACTATTGAGAAGTAGGTAGCACCGTCGTTGGAGTTATTCGGGTCAATTCGATTATAGGGACATGTGGTCACTAAAGCAATAGTAGGACGCCTTAGCGGTAACCCTAATGTCTTAGATCGTTTTATCCGAGGCAACCGTTTCGAGGAAACTTTGATCTTTAGACAGGAGGGCAACCTCTAAAACACCCTATACTCAATGACCACGTCGAGGCAACCAAGTGAGGCGTACCCTAGGAGTGGCATGTGCGAGTGTGTCAGGTTTCAATTTAATTATCTTTGCACATGTATTATGGTGAGCTACGAGTTGATTTTAATTTCCAAGCAAGTCTTGTCATGCATAGTTAACAGTTAATAATTATGCGGAAAGTAAATTGCGGAAAGTAAATCTACGCTATTACAAAGCGTCGGGTATTTACATCGCCAAAAACATAACCCTTGAAAAGTAAATTGCGAGGAAATAAAGAAAGCGGTAAAAAGTCCTAATTACGTTATTACATCCTCGGAACAATTACATGAATATGGTCAAAAATTAATATGCGCGGAAAGAAATTGAATCAGGGACGTCCTTAGGGTTTTGACCCTTTTTGAGAAAAGAATGGAATTTTGGTCCTTTGCATTTAATTAAATATTAAACCTAAAACTAATTAATTAATTAAAAGAAATGTGTTTTAAGTTTTTTATGTTTTAATGAAAATAAAATGAAAAGGATTAAAATTGTCAAAAGAAAAACCCTAATTCTAGATTGATTTTATTTATTGTGAAAAAAAAAAGTCAAAGTTAACCTAATTAACTAAATTAATTATATTTAGAATTTATTTACAAAATAATTAAATTAAGGTGAAATTAATAATAATAATAATTATATTTCTGATTTTATTATGAAAATAATAATTTGTGAGTTAATTAAATAATAATAATAATAATTAATGAAAAGATTAAATGGAAATTAAAAAAGAAAGAAAAAAATAAAATAAAGAAACCAGGGGGGTGCCGGGCCTTTTTGGAGGTTTGATTGGAAATCTGAGGCCCAATAAGCTCTCCAGCCACGTTGACCTTGCTGATTCCCCAGAGCATGTGTTGACTGGGAGTACCATGATCACCATCTCCTGACCATTGGATCCAAGCTTGTGGCCACTTGGCGCCTGGATGTTTGAGACGTATGGTGGAACGCCTTTGAACGCCTGCACATGAACATATTAAGCAAAATAACATAAGCGTTTGGGTGGACCTGGGATTCGAACCCAGGTCCCAATGATCAACGTCCAGCGCATCTACCACCAGGCCATTTGCTTGCTTTGATATTATAATGAGAAACAAATATAATATATAAAAACTAATCACTATGTTGTAAACATAAAAACAAGCGCGCATTTTTTGAATTGCCCAATGGTATACCAACGCGTCATTATCTTCCTCACTGAACCTGCATAAAACACATTAGATAGCGGGGGTTTTTAACCCCCACAATTTGACATGAGGAATAATAGCGAATAGCTCTATGCTTAACATAAATATTTCGCGAGTATGGATTTATGTTCGTCTAGATTCCATGATTTCAACCATATGCATTAGAGGTTCTAATTTTTCCTGGGTAATAAAGCCCCAATTTGAGAACTCATGAACCCTAAATTTCTTCAATGGTAACCTATGATTCTGGGCATTATAATGCAATTAACTAATACCATTAGCTTCATATGAATTCAAGCAACACAAAACAATGATTAAAGCATGTTAATTATGCATGAAACATGAGTTTCGATTTTGAAAAAAGTATGCAAACCGTGCGACTATTCTGGGTAGTTTCTTGAGCTTTAGCGTATGGTTTTGATTCCAATATGTCACTGAGAGCTCCTGCAAGGTACTAGAAACCACAAAATGCTTTGAATCGTGCTAGAAGGCAGAAAACAATTTTCACTTTTCTTTGAATTTTCTTGAATGTGGTTATGGCTTTTTTGCAGCAAATTCACGTCTAATGCATTAGGGTTGACTTGTGTACTTATAGAGGAAGAGAATTAGGTTAAATCCTTGGGCAAAGATCCATGAAATAATGGTTTGAATATTTGATTTGCAATCATATATTTTTGAATCTTTTTGATTGAAGAAACTTGCCAAACTTGGAGATTTTTGTCCCTTTGATTTGCACACGAATTGCCAGCATATCTTGAGCTTGTTTGCTTCACAAAAAGATTGAAAAAATCAAATCTTTGTATTTCCTACATTTTAAATTAATTAAATGAATTAAAATCAATTAAAAATCCAATGAATTAATAAAAAATAAGAAAATAAATTCAAATAATCTCAATGGGTCGTGCATAAGCTTTGAATAAAGTTTCAAGAAGAAATTTGAGGCCCATTAGCAAAAACAAACTGTTTTGAGCAAAGTTGACTTTTGCAAATTCACAAAGATTTCCCAACTTCTCCAATGCATATCTTGCTCAATTGTTATCATATGAACATGTTCTTGGACATTTTGAAAAGGTCTTGAAGTCCTCTAACTAATTCCTTTGGACCCATGTCATTTGGATTTACCAATCTCAACTTATGGTCTTTGACTTAAAGTGCATTTTTGTTAACTTTTGAAATTGACCTATAATGTAGAAATTGATAACTTTTTGTGAGGGCATTTCTTGGACTTGGAATGTGAATATGGATTGTAGGAAATGTCATCCCCTTCAAAATGAGCATTGGATGGAATTTTTCTGATGAACCATGAAAAAGTTATGCCTTGGTCAAGTCACAGTTGACTTTTCTACTGTCCAAAAATAGTAACTTTTTGCATCTTGATGATTTTTGAGCCATGCTTGTGGAATCATGATCAAGACTTGATCAAATGATGATTGTGAGATCAAAATAAGATGTTGACCAAAAATTCTGACTTTTGACTGTAAAATGACCATTTTACTCCTGCAGTTGACTGTAGAGCAAATAGGGCTTTTGATTGTGCAAATTGGCATTGTGAGTCTTGAAACTTGACATGTAGATGCCTGAGAATATGTATAGGCCTATGAGACTTGATTGAACCATTGAAAACCTCAAGTTCCTTGGAAGAAACAAAACCCTAATTTCAGCTGGCTTAGGAGGTGGTTTGATTGTGCAACCTTTGAGTAGTCTTGAACCATTTGAAGATGATTCTTGACAAACCTTGAAGAATATGGGAGGGAAAATTTTGGGGTACAACAAGTACCATCCCGTAGACAAGGAGCGCCAAAACCTCTTCAAAAGCTTGTAGATCCAGGGTATCCCAAAAATAGTATGCCTTCTCGAACAGAAATTTAACCGGAATTCCTTGAACACTCTCTCTAGTTTCCCAATTTGTCACTATGTCGGACCGTTGTAAGGATAGAGCTTTAGCAATTTCTTCAAGTTTAGGATGTCTTTCCGTACTGCTGAAAGGTAGCTGATCAAGAATGGGTATCCCTAATAACTGAGAAAATTCCTCCATAGTAGGCACTAACTGGTAATCCGGGAATGTGAAACAGTGATGCAGAGGATCGAAGAACTGAAACAGCACTTTCAACATTTCTTCGTCAGGTTTTGCAGTAACCAAGTCGAGCAAATGACTATGCTTTTCAGTGAAAGGAGAGCTTTTGGGAATCCTTACTGCCAAGTCCCTTAATTGGGGAGATACTTTCACTAGGTTAATATGAATAGTGTTCATGCAGGCGGATGCCATATCCTACAAAATAGAGCAAAGATGAGCCCTAGAAACCCTTGAAACAGTTAGTATGATATGCTATAGTATGATGTTTATGATGTCATGATAAATCACAGGTATAGCAAACACAAACAAATCACACCAAGTCCTTAGGTTTAAGGCCTGCTTGAGTTTTAAGGTCATACCCTCTTGAAGCTGGATTGGTTCAACCTGTCCTATAAATATGTAATCGAGTTCCAAAGGGATCTCAATATCACTGATCTTTCCCCCAAGCCTTGTTCAATCGATAATTGACTCGTAATCAAAAAAAACTTAGAAGTCAAACCTCAATAAGTGTAGCATCGAGTATCTGTCGACCTTGGGCATACACCAAAGCCAGCCATCTCGCTATGTCCTATTGGCCAAGTTGTGCAATTAAAGTTTCTAAGGTCAGTTGATGCTTTATGACACCACGCGGCGGCCCCGTACATCTCCCTGGTTGACTCAAGGATTACGGGTACCAACCAAAGTACCACATCAATGTAGCTACTGCTTCAACTGTGTCGGTATACCCCAGCACAACTCCCTCATAGTTTATTGCTACTTACCTAAAAGGTGTTTCCTGATCCGGGTGTAGGATCAAATAACCCAAATAGTTCCCATAAATATAAAGCAAGCAAGACAATTAAGATAAAGCAATTAAATATGACCTAGATCCTAAGGTTTACCCCACTTTATATTTTATTCCCCAGCAGATTCGCCACTGACTGTTAATACTGGTTTGTGTTTTTTGTTCACAAATGTCGCGGTAAGCAAGAGTCGCTACCGACTTTTATTTTATCCAATCAGGAAAAGTAAAAAGAACAGAAAAAACCTTTTTCGAGATTTTTCTGAGTACGGAGGTAGATTATAGAAAGAGAAGGTGTTAGCACCCTTTCTATCTGTGGTTTTCTATGGGCTCTTAGGTACTTGCTCATTTTGAAAACTTCTTGTGTGTGCTTTGTTTTGAAAAGTTTTTTTTACTTCGTATTAACCCTTGTTTCTGTACTCAAGAGTGTTACGAAGTTGTTTTTGAAAACTTTGTTTGAAAAGTGTTGGTGTGAAAAAAAAATTGTTTGTTTGAGCAAGTACCTAGGAACTAATCTACCTACTCTAAAAAGTTCTATTTGATTTTCCTTTTAGACAATGCTATTCCATTATTGAGAAATAGGTAGCATCGTCGTTGAAGTTTTTTAGGGAAATTCGAAGGGACAAATAGGATCACAAAAGCAATGTTAGGAAATGTTAGTAATCATCCTAAAGCCTTAAAGATCTTTTTCTGAGGCAACATCCGAATGGGTCATTTTTAGATCTTTCGGGGCTAGAGGATAACCATTTTTAGAGAGGGCCATACAGCCTCATGAAGAGCCAGTTGAGTCAGTAAATTTGGGTACAGAGGAAGAGAGGAAAGAGGTTAAGATAGGTGCGAATCTGGAGCCTAGTGTCCAGCAACGGTTAATACAGATGCTACATGACTATGTTGAGATCTTCGCCTGGTCCTATGAAGACATGCCTAGGTTAGACACTGATATTGTGGTACACCGCCTGCCGACCAAAGAGGATTGTCCTCCGGTAAAGCAAAAAGTTCGCCGTATGCGCCCTGAAATGTCAGAGAAAATCAAAGCAGAAGTCATGAAATAGTTCGACGCAGGGTTCTTAGTTGTCACTTCCTATCCATAGTGGGTTGCCAATGTTGTTCAAGTACCTAAGAAGGACGGTAAGGTACGGATGTGTGTGGACTATAGAGATCTAAACAGGGCAAGCCCCAAGGATGATTTCCCGCTTCCTCACATCGATGTTTTGGTCGACAACACCGCGCAGGATAAGATCTTCTCCTTCATGGACGGTTTTTCTGGCTACAACCAGATCAAGATGGACCTTGAAGACATGGAGAAGACAACCTTTGTTACACATTGGGGCACCTTCTATTACAAGGTAATGCCTTTTGGGTTGAAGAATGCTGGGGCAACTTATCAACTCGCCATGGTCGCTTTGTTCCAAGATATGATTCACCATGAGATCGAGGTTTATGTTGATGACATGATAGCTAGGTCCCAGACTAAGGAAGAGCACCTTGATCATCTCCATAAACTGTTTGACAGGTTGAAAACGTACAAGCTGAGGTTGAACCCGAACAAGTGTACCTTCGGGGTAAGGTCATGTAAGCTTCTAGGCTTCATCGTCAGTGAAAAAGGTATTCAGGTGGACCCTGCAAAGGTAAAATCCATACAAGAGATGTCGGCTCCCCGCACAGAAAAAGAAGTCAGAGGTTTCTTGGGACGCCTGAATTAAATTGTCAGATTCATTTCACATCTGACTGCCACTTGTGAGCCAATCTTCAAGCTTCTGGAGAAAGATCAAGTGGTAAAGTGGAATGACGAATGCCAGACCGCTTTCGAAATCAAGGAATACCTTTAAGAACCACCAATTCTGATGCCTCCAGTTGAAGGAAGACCTTTGATATTATACTTGATAGTGCTGGACAATTCAATGGGGTGCATGCTAGGGCAGCATGACGAGTCTGGCCGAAAAGAGCATGTCATTTGTTACCTTCGCAAAAAGTTTACCGACTGTGAGACCTGATACTCATTGCTCGAGAAAACTTGTTGTGCTTTGGCATGGGTTACTCGCCGGCTCAGACAGTATATGTTGACTCACACCACTTTGTTGATATCAAAAATGGATCCAATCAAGTATATTTTCGAGAAGTCTGTCTTGTCTAGAAGAATAGCGAGATGGCAGATGATCCTAACCGAGTACCACATCTAATACACAACCCAAAAAGCAATCAAGGGGAGTGTAGTGGCGGATCATTTGGCGCATCAGGTCGTAGATGACTACCAGTCCATGAATTTCGAGTTCCCGTATGAGGAAATCATGTTGGTAACCGACTGCGAAGAACCTGGACTGAATGAAGGACCCGAGGAGGGATCCAGATGGTCTATGTATTTTGATGGAGCTTCAAACGCATTGGGTAATGGCATTGGCGCTATAATTATATCCCCTAAGGGTTGTCATACTCCATTCACCGCCCGATTATGTTTTAACTGCACCAACAATATGGTGGAGTATGAGGCATGTATCATGGGTATTCGAGCTGCTATTCACCTGAGGATTAAGTTCTTGAGTGTATTCGGAGATTCTGCTCTGGTGATCAGTCAGATCAAAGGCGAGTGGGATATAAAGCACCCAAATTTTATTCCTTACAAAGAATATGTACTGACATTGCTCCCACATTTTGAGGAGATAACCTTTGAGCAATTCCCAAGAGAGGAGAATCAGTTGGCGGACGCGCTAGCTACCATGTCTTCTATGTTCAAAGTCAGCTGGGACAACGAAGCTCCCCAGATTACCATCGAGAGGTTGGACGAACCCGCACATTGTTGTGACATTGAGAATGAAGAGGTAGACGATAAACACTGGTTTCACGAGGTAAAGAGGTATCTTGAGGCTCAAGAATACCCTGAGGGGGCATCTGTTAATGATAAGAAGTTTCTGAGAAGATTCGCCGTGAAGTTCTTCATCAGTAATAGTATCCTCTATAAGTGTAACCATGATTCAACCATACTGCGGTGCACAGACAAAAGTGAGGCAGAGAGAATCATGGCAGAGTTACATGAAGGTACTTTCGAAACTCATTCTAGTGGACATACCATGGCGAAGAAAATCCTACGGGCTAGATATTATTGGTCCACTATGGAAGCCGATTGTTATCAGCACTCTCAGACCTGTCATAAGTGCTAAGTCTATGCTGATAAGGTGCATGTACCTCCAGTTCCTCTGAATGTTTTGATAGCTCCTTGGCCTTTTTCAATGTGGGGCATCGACATGATCAGTGAGATCAGACCTACTGCGTCTAACAGGCATCATTTCATTCTGGTGGCTATTGATTATTTCACAAAGTGGGTCGAGGCAGGTTCCTTTGCTATAGTAACCAAGAATGTCGTGGCACGGTTTATGCGACACAATTTGATTTGTCGATATGGTGTACCATAGAGGATCATTACGGATACTGGTACAAATCTCAATAATATAATGATCACCAAGCCCTGCAAACAGTTCAAGATACAGCATCACAACTCTTCTCCCTATCGGCCGAAGATGAATGTGGCTGTTGAGGCGGCTAACAAGAACATCAAGAAGATTGTGCAGAAGATGACGGTGACCTACAAAGATTGGCATGAGATGTTACCATTCACTCTTCAAGGGTACTCCCATCGAAGTCCAGATACCATCTCTCAGGATTATGAAGGATGCGGTTTTGAACAAAGGCGACTGGATCCAAACCCGACTTGCCCAGCTAAATCTAATCGATGAAAAGAGACTTACTGCTATCTGTCATGGTCAGCCGTATCAAAAGCGAATGATCAAGGATTTTAACAAGAAAGTTAGACGTTAAGAATATCAAGTCGGGGATCTAGGGATAAAACGCATCATACTACCGCAATGTGATCCCAGGGGCAAATGGACCCCCACATACGAAGGGCCATTTATGGTTAAGAACATTTTCTCGGGAGGAGCTATGATTCTAAGCACCATGGATGGTAACGACCTTCCTCACCCCGTCAATGCAGACATAGTGAGAAAATACTACGCATAATCAAAGACCCGCTAGGTTGACCGGCCTAGGCAAAAATAAGGGCTTCCCGGCGAACCATAAGGGTTCGGGTAAAAGTAAGGGATGAAAATGAAAAAAAATGTACACCCGGCAATTCGAAAACCTGAAAAGGCGACTTGGGCAAAAAAGGGTATCCCGGTGGACCGAAAACCCGAAAGGGCGGTCCAGGAAAAAATTAGGGATCAAAGTGTAACACTATGTCTCATTGGATCATCTTGCAACCAGATTTCGATATTGACTATCAATCTCAGACGATGCCAATCAATCCGATCCATCTTCGACCAAGTAGCAAAGTGATGAGACGCTTGAAGATATAAAGGCAATAGTTGAGTTGAAACTTGATGGGATTGTTTCACATAGCTGTTTTTCTTTCTTTTACACAAATTGTAACTTCTATCTGTCGGCGGCGTTCTCTTACTAGGACGTCAGCCTCTTTGTACAAAACGCCTGTTACAAGCCGACTTCAAAAATCAATACAATCCATTTTTACAAGAAATTTCAAATTGTTTTTCTTTTTCTGTTTTGTTTTGCAAGAACGTCCAATGATTCATTTTTTGGTATATGCATTTGGAAATTATTGCTGCTCACAAAATATTTACATAAAAAAAACAAAAAAAGATTACTCGTAATTCCAGGAACAGGGACAAACAAGAAGTGCCCAAACCTTACAGTTACTCTTCCCATCAAGTATCGGGATAGAGCCAGCTGGAGAGCTTGAGTGGTGGTACGTATATTCCCCACAGAATAAAGAGTATCCAAAGACAGTGGTGCTAGCTTTCCAGAGCAGGACATAACTCTCCCCGACTAAGGTTCACAATCGCGAGTGAGTCAGTAAATTTTCCCCAAGCAGAGTTTATTTCTCTCACAATCAGAAATTCGATCTCCAACAGAATTCATTATCACCAACAACGGGAATTCATCCCCAGTGGAGTTTATTTCTCCAAATTAGCAGGTCTATCAACAGAATATCTCCTCTCTGACAGAGTTATTCCCCGCAGACTTATCCTCAAACAGAGTCTCTTCCGGCAGAATATTCACCAGCCGAGGGGAAAATCCCCAGAATAGTCATCTTTATTCACATTCCCCAGCAGAAATAGAGGAATTATGGTTTTTACAGCATTCAAGAATACCTTTTCTTATACTCTCCAAACAGCAGTCATGGATTTATTTTCCCGGACTCAGTTTATTACGTCATCATTTCATGTTCATGCATAATGACATATGCACACATTACATATAACACAATCTCAGTTATTTCAAGGGGCATTACCATGATCAACCGTCGGTGCGACCGAAGGAACCCTACTATCCAGGCTTTCATATCGAAGTAACCCTACTATCCAGGTTCCTTCTCACAGCCCTACTATCCATGCTTTCATATCGAACTAACCCTATTATCCAGGTTCCTTCTCACATCCCTATTATCCATACTTTCATATCGAATTAACCCTACTATCCAGGTTCCTTCTCACAACCCTAATATCCAGGCTTTCATATCGAAGTAACCCTACTATCCAGGTTCCTTCTCACAGCCCTACTACCCAGGCTTTCATATCGAAGTAACCCTAATATCCAGGTTCCTTCTCATAACCCTACTATCCAGGCTTTCATATCGAAGTAACCCTACTATCCAGGTTCCTTCTCACATCCCTACTACCCAGGCTTTCATATCGAAGTAACCCTACTATCCAGGTTCCTTCTCACATCCCTACTACCCAGGCTTTCATATTGAAGTAACCCTATTATCCAGGTTCCTTCTCACAACCCTACTACCCTGGCTTTCATATCGAAGTAACCCTATTATCTAGATTCCTTCTCACAGCCCTACTATCCAGGATTTCATCTCGAAGTAACCCTACTATCCAGGTTCCTTCTCATAACCTTATTATCTAGAGTCTTCCACTCTTATCCCCATACAACAGTCCACAACATTGTATGACCAGGACCCGATCAAACACAATTGATTTCACATTTCCCCAGAAAGTCGTGGTACAGCATATACCCCGACCAGACACGTGGTTCACTTCTGCTTCCCAAACCGGAATTATTCCCCAGTAGAGTAACGGACAACTGAAGCTCCTAAAACTCTATTTCTCTCAAGACAAAGACCAGCATTCCCCCACGAAGTCCTCCTAAACAACAGGTATACAGATTCTCGCAAAGGAATCTCTTGTGTGATTGACACCCCCTCGGATGGCATTGTTTAAGCCCGTCTTCCGTCATTGACTTTCAAATGGCATCTATAAGCCCATTCCTAATATTGCAAGACAAGTATCACTTCATACGAGTGTAAATTTCTGGGCACACTAGTGTTCAATCATCTTCCACCTTCAGATCACGAAAGGCAGACAAGCCAATCTACATCCTCTGGTTTAAGAAGATTGAACAGGGGCAGTTGTTGTACCCCAAAATTTTCCCTCTCATATTTCTCAATACATGTCAAGTGAGGTCCTCAAATTGCTCAAGAAGGTCCCAGAGTTGATCAAACAAACTCTCTCCTAAGACAGTCTACCTCAGATTAGGGTTTCATTTTACATCAAGATGCTTAAGTCCAAAGGATCCCAAATTATAACCATTGTCCTAATATGTTCTCAAGATCATCCATGTCAAGTTTCAAGCCTTGCAGAGGAAGTTTGCTCAGTTAATTGCTCAAATACCTAGAAATCGACTATGCTAGGTCAAAAGTCAATTGTGGCCCACATATAATCAAACTTCAAGATTTTGGGTCAACATCCTCATTTTGAAGTATCATTCATAATTTTATCAAGGGTTTATCATGATTCATCAAGGATTGCTCACAATTCATCAAAGCCCAAAAGTTGCTAAATTAGGGTTTTGTAGGAAAAGTCAACTCAACTTTGACCAAGCATAATTTTCTCATACTTTATCAAAAATGACCCATCCAAAGCTCATTTTGAAGAGGATGAAATTCCCTACAATTTATATTCATCTCTCAAGTTCAAAATATACACTCACAAAAAGATATGAATTTGGACATTATAGGTTATTTTTAAAAGTCAACAAAAATACCTTTTGGGTCAAAGCTTCATACATAAACATGGAAGACTCAATTAAGATGAGACCAAAAGGGTTGCTCATAGGACATCCTAAGATTTCTAAAAAGTCAAAGAACACCTCTCTAGGGTCAAATTTGAGAGAGTTATGCATTGTCCAAGTTGACCTTTTTTGCAAAATTGTCAAAAGTCAAACATGCTCAAATTTGCATATTTTGCTAAATGGGCCCAACTTTTTATGCTTGCATCTCATTCCTAACATAGTCCACGATCTATGGGACCCTCCATGCTTTATTTATTCATTTATTTAATTTATTTTTATTTTTATTCATTTAAAATTCAAATAAAATCAAATAAATCCTAATAAATCATATATTGTATTTTAGGGATGATTTGTGCATTGAAAAAAGATCTCATATGCTGTCAATTGAAGATCAACTCGTGCAAAGGCAATTTGGTTTGAAAAAAATTGTATTTGAACAAAATTTGAAAGGAATCATATGCATTGAAAGATCAAATCAAATCTCCATGATGAGTAAGATTGAGGTCGTTTTTGTTGACCTAATAGCTTGCATTACATATACAGAAGGAGACTAAGGCATAGAGAGGTTGGAAGCATTCGCGAAAAGAGAAAACAAAACTCAAAAAGTTGCAAGAAAAGTGGTGATTCAATCTCCACGTTAGAGGCCAATTCATACCATTCTCATGACACCAACAGGTTCTTGGACATCTCCAGAAGGAATCCGACTCATTTGCAAGCTCTCTCACGCCTAGAAATGTGAGATATAGGTATCACGACTTGCTTCCAAATTCAAATTTGTTTTCATTGATTTACTCATCCATTGCATATTTTGATGATATATTCTTGTTTTTCATTAAGTTTGAAAACTTTTGGTATCATTTAATTGAATTTCTAACGCCTGTACATGAAGTTACCATAGCTAGGGTTTCGTCTTCTTGATTAGGGCTTTGCAGGATAGGTAAAATTGGACATTGATTCTGGTACCAAGAGACTCGTGTGGATGAGACGAGTTGATTGGTACCAGCCATGATCATTTATATTGCCTATGGACCATTTTTGAAATACACAGGTTTGTAGCTACAGTGTCATGTCTGTAGGTAAAGGTATTGTTACCTAAAGCGACGGTTGGGAGGAAGAAGATGGATGTGTGGCACCCCCTGGTTAGGCAGTTTGAAATTCCGCGCGTTTTTCTTATTTAACCATCGTGTTTGATATATTGTGTATGATTATTATTATATGTACAACAGATGCGCGTAGCTCAGATGGTAGCGTGGGGGTGAAAGTATGCATAAGGACCTGGGTTCGATCCCCAGGTCCCAAACTTTGTTCATGCTATTTTATTTCAGGAATTTAAGTGCATTACAGCCTCCAGCGTCCACCATGTACCCTCAACATCTGGCCATCAAATGCATCTCTGACCTAGATCATTTCCTTTCCTCTGGAGGTCTACCGTGCGCCCTCAATCAACGTGTACACTAGATTGAACGAAGTCAAACAGGCCTTAGCCTTGTTGGGCCCAGAAACTCAGTTTTCACCCCATCTATCAGCATTGCAACCCGACCCATATTTTTTCCTTTTCTTATTTCTTTTCTTTGTTTTATTTAATTCTTTTAATATTTCTTTAATCTTTTCAATTAACTAATTAATCTTTTTCATAAAATCATAAAATCAATAATTTACAAAAATTAGAATTAGACTTTTTCTATCAAATTTTTTTATTAATTTAATTTAATTCAGCCTAATTTAGGGAAATTGTAATTTTTTTTAAAAATAAAATCAAAAAGATAGAAATTAGGTTGAATTTTTTATTTAATTTTATTTTGCTCTTTGTCTCAAATAATTAAATAAATAATACAAAAAAATGGGTTGTAGACTAATTAATTCGTTGTTTTCTTAAAAATTAAAATTAATTAGAAGTAGGCTTTTCTTTCTTTTAATTTAACAATTTCTTTATTTTCTTAAAAACATAACAAAACATTTTTTAATTAATCGCAATTAGGTTTAGGCAAGGGTCAAAACCCTAATTATCTCGTATTTGATTCCCTGCGCGCATATTATTTTATTTTGTCAATATTGTTGTAATTGTGCATAGTTTGTAATAGTTTAATCTAGGGTTTTTATTTATCGCTTTTTCCCGGGGTTTTTGAATATGTAATTAATTCCCTTCCCCGAAGCCTTGTAATAGCGTAGATTTAGTTTCTCGCATCTTAATTTCTGCCAATATTTAACTGTCTAGATGTATGTTAATAGGATTGTATGATAAAATTGCATGATAATTTAATACAATTAGAAAACCCTAATGTGAAAAGATAAATAACCGAAACAAATCACTGGCACATATCACTCCTAGGGTATACTCACACTTCGATTGCCTTCGGTAATCTATCATTAAGCATAGGGTGTCTTAGTGGTTACCCTTCTGTCAAAAACAGATCAAATGTCCCGTTCAGATGTTGCCTCAGAATGTTGCCTCGGAAAGGTTGCCTCGGAAATGTTGCCTCGGAAAT
This sequence comes from Vicia faba, assembly GCA_948472305.1. Classification (NCBI taxonomy): domain Eukaryota; kingdom Viridiplantae; phylum Streptophyta; class Magnoliopsida; order Fabales; family Fabaceae; genus Vicia; species Vicia faba. The sequence goes on from OX451735.1 coordinate 591,110,597, forward strand.
GTTGCCTCGAATATGATCTTAAGACTTTAGGGTTATTACTAAGACGTCCTAACATTGCTTTAGTGATTGTACGTACCTTTTGAATTGACCCTTACAAGTCCAACGATGGTGCTACTGATTTCTCAATAGTAGGATAGCGCTGTCTAAAGGAAACAAGAATAGAAACAATCTTTTTTCGAGTAGGTAGATTCTAGTGGGTACTTGCTTAAATCAAAACTTTTTACACTTACACATTTCAAAACAATTTTCAAAACAACTTCGTCACACCTTTAAGGACTGATACAAGGGTTATCACGAAGTCCAACATTTTCAAAAACAAAGCACATACACAAGCAATTTCAAAAAAGGTGAGCAAGTACCTAAGAGCCCATGGAAATCCATGGATAGAAAGGGTGTTAATACCTTCCCTTTCTATAATCTACCCCCCGTACTCAGAATATCTCAAAAAAGGATTTTTTTCTGTACTTTTTTCCTTTCCAATTGGATGAAATAAAAGTTGGTGGCGACTCTTGCTTACCGCGACATTTTGCAAACAAAAAAACGTAAAACGCAAACCAGCATTTCAAAACAGTCAGTTCTGCCACCGTATCACTGAGGGCAAAACCCTAATAATGGCAACTCATCATTTATGCATTAAAGCTAGGAATTAAGTATACAGAAAGTTTCCAGGCATCCATATGAACACAAATATGCAATCAAAACATATTAACAATGCAAGAATGAAGAGATACGAATTTGGAAAAAGTGATAAATCGTGAGAGTATTAGGTGATGATTCCTGGAGCTTTGAGGCGTGCAAATGGTGTTGTTAGCTTCAGGACATATCCAGGAATGGATTGGTAGCCTTGTAATGCCTTGAATTTTCCTCTAGAGTAGAAATCGATCCACCACTTTTTGTCAATTTTTCAGTTTTGTTTCCCAGCTCTCACGACTTCTAAACCTTGTTTTCTTTCCTTGGCTGCGCATTGTATTTGTACTAGAGCATATTAGGTCAACAAAAACAATTTGTATCTTGGTAAATCATGGAGATTTGATTTGATTTTGCTCCTTGTATGATATGTTTCCAAAATAGCCTAATCATGCCAATTTTGATTCAATTTGCTTTGATTTGATTTGGTCTGATTAATCCAACTTGAATAGATTTGATTCCTACAAAAAAATAAAATCAAATTCAACCTTTTGTATTTTTTGCCATTTATTTGATTTAATTTGAATATTAAATAATAAAAAATAAAAATAAAATAAATAATGAAGCAAATAATGTGTGGGTGCTGATTTGGATCGTGGACCATATCCCCAACAAGCCTTAATCATGAAAAACTAGGCCCATTTGACAAAAAATGCACTTTTGAGCATATTTGACTTTTGGCAATTTTGCAAAAATGGTCAACTTTGACAAGTCATATCTCCTCCAATTTTAACCCTAGAGGGGTGTTCTTTGACTTTTTAGAAAGCTTAGGATGTCCCCTAGACAACCCTTTTGGTTTCATCTCAATTGGTTCTTCCATGTTCATGTAAGAAGCTTTGACCCAAAAGGTGTTTTGTTGACTTTTCAAAAGGACCTATAATGTAGAAATTCATATCTATTGATGAGTGAATATTTTGAACTTTTGGGATGAAGATGAGTTGTATGGAATTGCATCCTCTTCAAAATGAGCCTTGGATGGAAAATTTCTGATAAAGTATGAAGAAGTTATGCATGGTCAAAGTTTGGTTGACTTTTCCTAAGAAACCCTAATTTAGAAACTTTTGGGTTTTGATGAATTTGGGGGCATTCCTTGAGGAATCATGATCAACCCTAGATAAAATGATGGATATCACTTCAAAATGTTGATTTTGACAAAAACTCTTGAAGTTTGACTGTATGTGGGCCACAGTTTGTTAGAACATAGTTTGATTCTACAACCCTCAGTTAAAGTTTTGATGATAACAAAATACAAGATTAAATGAATTATGAGATTTATATAAGACTTATGTGCTACTCAAAATTATGTTGTGTATTTTCAGGAAACTATGATGCAATCAGCATCAGAATATCAGAATATCAACATCAGCATCAGAAGATATGTCACATCAAAAGATCAAACATGTGCTACGCTGAAGTCTGATAAACAGAATTTGCGCTTAACATACTCTGATTCTGATCAAGATCCTAACTATGTCATCAGCACTCAGAAGCGCCAGAATAAGCTAAAGCCAAGAACGCTCAGATTTTCATTAAGCAGAACATTCTGAAGTATCAACGTTACTGCATTCAAGGCAGATTAATTACCAACGGCTTTATTCCAAGACAAAGATCTTCTCAAAAAGGAAAGAACATTATGAGCATTGAAATGGAATTATTGACAGCAACGTATCTATTCCAAGTCTATATAAACAAATTAGTGAGAAAAGAAATGGCTAATACTCTACAATTCTCCTACACGCATAAGCCAATTATCTTCGTCCTCACTCATTCAGTTTGCTAAAGCTCTCAACTGCTTACTCTATAGTTCTAGAATTCTAGTTTCATATAAGCTTCATTTTGTGTATTATCACAGTTGTGATATATAGTTTTTCTAGAAACATCAAACACACATTTTGTTCATTTATCTGTAATAGAATTTCCTTGAGAAACCGGTCTGTGGTTAGACTCAAGAAGGCTTTAGCAGTTGTTAAAGCAGTTTTGTATTCAGTTGAATATAGTGCATTAAGACCTCGTTGGAGAGAGGCGAAATCACCTTGACGGGTGGACTGGAGTAGTTTGAGATCAAACGAGCCAGGATAAAAATAACGTGTTGTCTGCATTTGATTTCAAGTTTCAACAATTCAACCCCCCTTCTTGTGTTTTTCACATCTTCAATTGGCATCAGAGCGCCTGGTTCTGAGCTTATAACACTTAACCGTGTCAGTACAAGATCCAGCATTGAAAAACACTATGGCATGAACACATCACAACATCAGCAATGACAACAACGAAGAAAGAGACAGATTCAGTGGAAAACCTCCAGTCTTTGATGGAGAGAACTTTGATTACTGGAAAGACAGAATTGAAAGCTTCTTTCTAGCCCACGATGCTGATCTGTGGGATATGGTGACTGATGGATACACGCATCCAGTGAATGCAAGTGGTCAGAAGATTGACAGGAAAGCAATGTCTGATCAAAAAAAGCGTGATTTCAAAAAACATCACAAGGCCAGAACAATTCTTCTCATTGCTATCTCTTACTCTGAATATGAAAAGATATCAAACAGAGACACTGCAAAGAATATGTTTGATTCTATGATAATGACGCATGAAGGCAACCTTCAAGTTAATGAAACTAAAGCTCTTGCGCTCATTCAGAAGTATGAGGCATTCAAGATGGAAGAAAGTGAATCTATTGAAACAATGTTCTCAAGATTTCATATTCTGGTTGCTGGTCTCAAAGTTCTGGACAAAGGGTATTCTACTGCTGATCATGTTAAGAAGATCATCAGAAGCTTGCCAAAACAGTGGAGGCCAATGGTCACAGCGCTGAAGCTAGCTAAGGATCTCAACACAATCTCTCTGGAGGAACTTGTCAGCTCCCTCAGAAGTCACGAGATAGAGCTAGAAGCTGATGAAACTCAAAAGCAAGGTAAGCCTTTAGCTTTAAAATCTAACAGAAAATATGACTCCAAGGTTTTGCAGGATGTAGAAGAAACCTCTGATGGGTCCTCATCAGAAGAAGATGAACTGTCTCTCCTTTCCAGAAGGGTGAACCAACTGTGGAAGCATAGGCAAAGGAAGTTCAGGAATCCCAGAAGATCAGAGAATCAGAACGAATCTTCCTCCAGATACAGAAGGTCAGAATCCTCCTCTAGACACAGAAGATCTGAAGGCTCTTCAGGAAGCAGAAAGCCAAACAACAAGGACATCATCTGCTATGAATGTAACGAGAAAGGACACTACAAGAGTGACTGCCCAAAGCTTCAAAAGGAAAAGCCCAGAAGAAAGTTTGGCAAGGAAAAGAAGAAAAGTCTCATGGCCACATGGGATGACTCTGACACATCTGAAGCTGACTCAGAATCAGATGATAAGAGAGCAAACATAGCTCTCATGGCAAACATATCAGAAGACAGTGAAGCTTCTGAATCAGACACAGAAGAGGTATTTCCTAACTTTGCTATTAATTTTACTAAGGCTGAACTAGCTGAAAGCCTTAATTAGATTCTGGAACGATATCAGCAGATCAGAGTCAAATTCAAAAACCTGAAAAGGGATCTTGCTTCTGACTCTGATAAAACTGAGAGCCTCAAATTGGAAAATTCTGAGTTGAAAAATAAAGTTTCAAAATTAGAAAATATATTACAAAACTCTCAGAAGGAAACAATTCTTGAAACTCCCAGTAGTGCTGATGAGATCATCAAGGAGTATGATCACAGCTTTCAGAAGTTTCTTGCTAAAAGCATAGATAGAAGCAAGATGGCTTCAATGATCTATGGAGTTAGCAGAAATGGCAGAAAAGGAATAGGATACCAAGGTAAGGTACCTACACCAAAGAATGCCATGGATTTAGTTATTAAACGCACTCCACTTAAGTCACACTTTGTATATGGGCACACACATGACATCAAATATACTAGTTGTAATTATTCTGTCAAACCAAAATTCAACCAGAGTTTTGGTAAAACTAACAAATCAGGACCCAAGAAAATATGGGTACCTAAGGATAAAATAATACATGTTGCAGATATCTTTAGCAGCAAAGCAGAAACACCAGTCATGGTACCTGGACTCTGGCTGCTCAGGACACATGAAGGGAAGAAGGCATATGTTCCAAAGCCTGGAACTTAAGCCTGGAGGCCACGTAGGCTTTGGAGGCAATCAGAGGGGAAATATCATTGGCTCTGGAACAGTAGGTAACAGAAATCTTCCCTCTATAAGTAATGTTTTATTAGTAGATGGATTAATGCATAACCTGTTATCCATAAGTCAATTAATTGATAACAGTTATGATATAATCTTTAATCAAAATTCATGTAAAGTTGTTAGTCAGAAAGATGGGACTATCCTATTTAATGGAAAGAGGAGAAACAACATTTATAAAATCAAACTTTCTGAACTGAAAAGTCAGAATGTAAAGTGTCTTTTGTCTGTTAACAACGAGCAATGGATCTGGCACAGAAGATTGGGGCATGTTAGCATGAGAAGAATATCTCATATTAACAAACTCAATCTGGTCAGAGGACTTCCTAACCTAAAGTTCAATTCATATGCTCTGTGTGAAGCATGTCAGAAAGGCAAGTTTGCAAAACCAGCTTTCCAATCTAAAAACATTGTTTCCACCTCTAAGGCATTAGAACTTCTGCACATTGACTTATTTGGACCAGTTAAAACTGCTTCAGTCAGTGGCAAGAAGTATGGGTTAGTAATCGTAGATGACTATAGCAGATGGACATGGGTAAAGTTCTTAAGACACAGGGAAGAGTCACACTCTGTGTTTGTCACCTTCTGCAACCAAGTTCAGAATGAAAAGGATCTTAGAATCGTCAAAGTCAAAAGTGATCATGGTGGAGAGTTTGAAAACAAAGATTTTGAATCATTTTTTAATGACAAAGGCATTCTGCATGATTTCTCTTGTCCTAGAACTCCCCAGAAAAATGGAGTTATAGAAAAAAAGAACATAACATTGCAAGAAATGGCCAGAACCATGATCAACGAGACTAACGTTGCTAAGATCTTCTGGGCAGAGGCAATAAACACAGCGTGCTACATTCAGAATAGAATCTCTATAAGACCTATTCTGGAAAAGACTCCATATGAATTGTGGAAGAACAGAAAGCCCAACATTTCATATTTTCATCCATTTGGATGTACTTGCTTTATTTTTAATACTAAAAATTATTTGAACAAGTTTGAATCTAAAGCACAAACGTGTATTATGTTAGGATACTCTGAACGCTCAAGAGGGTACAGAGTATACAATACAGAAACACAGATTGTGGAAGAATCAATCAGTGCTCGTTTTGATGATAAGCTTGACTCTCAAAAGTCAAAGCAGAATGAATTACTTGCAGGTATGGAAGTTGAATTCACATGTTTTGAAGACAAGTCATCAAAAGCTCTTAACAGAGACACTCCCTCAACATCAGAAAGAGGCACTGCAAGCAATCCAGCATCTTCTGTTGATCAACCTCAGAAAAGACCATCCAGAAGCAGCATGGATCACCCAGAAGAAACTATCTTAGGAAGAAAGGAAGATCCAATCAGAACAAGAGTCAGCTTCAGAAACTCTGAAGAATCCCTCACGGGACTTGTTTCTCTGATTGAACCATCTTCAATTGATGAAGCACTTCTGGAAAATGATTAGATTCTAGCAATGCAAGAGGAGCTGAATCAATTCACAAGGAATGACGTATGGGATCTTGTTCCTAAACCAAAAGGATTCAACGTCATTGGAACTAAATGGGTGTTCAGAAACAAACTGAATGAACAAGGTGAAGTCATCAGAAACAAGGCAGGATTGGTAGCACAAGGTTATAGTCAGCAAGAGGGGATAGACTATACAGAAACCTTTGCTCCAGTCGCCAGGTTAGAATCTATCAGACTTTTAATTTCTTTTGCTGTTAATAAAGGTATCACTCTGTATCAGATGGATGTCAAGAGTGCATTCCTAAATGGCTATATAGAAGAAGAGGTATATGTGCACCAACCCCCTGGTTTTGAAAGTTCAAAAAATCCAGAATATGTTTTCAAACTAAAGAAGTCACTGTATGGTCTGAAACAAGCTCCCAGAGCTTGGTATGAAAGACTAAGTAACTTCCTGTTAGAAAAGGAATTCACCAGAGGGAAGGTGGACACAACCTTATTCTGTAAGACAGTTAAGAATGACATTTTAGTCTGTCAGATTTATGTTGATGATATAATATTTGGATCTACTAAACCTTCTATGGGAAGAAAATTTGCTAAGTGTATGCAGGCAGAATTTGAGATGAGCCTAATGGGGGAACTGAAATTCTTTCTGGGCATTCAGATCAATCAAACCCCAGAAGGAACTTACATTCATCAGAGCAAATATGTCAGAGAACTTCTGAAGAAATTTGATCTCTCAGAATGTAAGCCATCAAAGATTCCAATGCATCCCACGTGCATTCTGGAAAGAGAAGAGGTAAGCAAAAAGGTAGAACAGAAGGTCTACAGAGAAAATCTAGTGATTACAGCTTAGTAGGTTATTGTGATGCTGACTTTGCTGGAGACAGAGTTGAACGTAAAAACACTTCTGGAAGCTGCCAGTTTCTGGGAGAAAATCTGATCTCATGGTCCAGCAAAAAACAATCCACAATTGCTCTATCAACAGCAGAAGCTGAATACATAGCAGCAGCTGGATGCAGCACACAAATGCTCTGGATGAAAAGTTAACTTGAGGACTTCCAAATTTATGAGAGTAACATTCCTATCTTCTGTGATAATACCTCTGCTATTTGCTTAAGTAAAAATCCTATTTTGCATTCTAGGGCTAAGCATATAGAAATAAAACATCATTTTATTAGGGACTATATTCAGAAAGGAATTTTAAACTTAAAATTTATTGATACAGACCATCAATGGGCTGATATCTTCACAAAACCACTTTTTGAAGATAGGTTCAACTTCATTCTGAATCATCTCAGCATGAAGCTCTGTCCAGAATAAAACTGTTTTAATTTTATATATTAACCTTCAGAATTATGTTTATTTCTCTGGGAACTTCTGATCAATCCTCTTTCAGAACTTTTAGAAATGCAGATTGTATCAGAATCTATCCATGAAGCTCTGAGCTCTTCAGTTCAAGGATAGAAGTGATGTTCACTCAAATCAAACAAGTGTCATCCAGTCATCAGCTATTTCCTGAGGCTGAACACGCGTTCACGCTTCTGAAAAGGCAAAGCGCTGATTGGATGCATTGAGACACATGTCACTAGTAACCGTTTAAGTATCTTTCTGAAATCCCCTAAAATCAGCCATCATTAAATGCTATTAATCATGATTTATTTCTCTCTCTTAAGCGTTTATGTTTTCAAAAACTTTTTCAAAATCTATTTAAACACCATTCACACCATTCACAACTTTTACCCTAACTTTCGTTTTCAATCAATACTTTTGTTTTCTGTGCTCTTCTTTCTCAAGAAACCCCTTAAAGCTTTTTCAAAAAATCCTCGTGTGAACATGGCTTCTAGCAGCAATCTCTCTTCCGGTTCCCAGAAAGATGCATCAGCTGAGCAATATGAAGTTCCTCTCAGAACGCTACTAACTCCAGTCAAGAACCTTGAAGTTCTGTCAGAGATAATAGTGGATTTCAACAGTCTGAAGGAAAATGGTTTTGATTTATCAGAAGAGATTCAAGCATAAGGATGGGAGAAATATTTCGACAGGCTGGTGGGTCCAACTTTTCCTATCTTGGTTAAGGAATTTTGGATTCACGCCTCTTCCTCAAATCACCAAGTCACTTCTTACATAATGGGGAAGAAGATTGTGATTACTGAAGACCTGATTGCAAGACTAATTGGGTACAATGGTGGTGGTATTCGCTGTATAGACATGGCTGAAAGGTGCTCAGATGTTGCTGTTATAGCAAGGGAAATTTTCACGCTGGGGCTTCCCTCCAGCAAGATAAGGGATCTGAAAGATAAGCACAGAATTTGGGCAAAGATTATTCTGGGTTGTTTCAACCACAGGAAGCCTACAATCTCTCATGATTATATAAACATAGATCAGCAGTTTCTGATCTATTTTATCAATCAGAAGGTAAAGATTAGTCTAGCTCATCTTCTGTTCAACCATCTGAGAACAAGCATCAAGGAGACAAGAGAAGATGAACGCACTAAAAGGGATTGGATACCCTTGGGAAGATTAATATCAGATATTCTGACTGAGAATAGGCTGATTGAACATTTGACAGAGGCACAAGAGATTAGCACCCTGGAACCTTCTGTTGGCAAGCAGCTGAATGCCAAAAATCTAAAGAAGATGAAGCTGATAGAGAACATTAAGAAGGAGCCCAACGTCACTCCTTTTGCTGACATCTCCAGCTGAAGAGTCCCTTTGGACGATTTCCCTATGTTCTCAGAGATTGACTCTAAGCCTCAAATCATTCTGAGATATTTGGATGCGTGTAAAGCTGATGGTACAGCACCCAATCTAAATATTCAAGATCTTCAGCAGAACGCACCAGAGGTTGTTCTAAAGAAGACTAAGAAGAGAAAAGCTGCTCCAGAAGGATCATCACAACAGACTCCAAAGAAAAGAGGTAATCCTGTTTCTGTATCTGTTTTAGATTCAACTGTTGTTTCCACATCTATTCATACTCCCATTCCAACACCAGCTGATATCCCAACACCACAAACCTTTGAAGATTTTGACACTGACTTTGACCCTTCTGAGTCATTAACTCTCAGAAGATCCCGCTCCAAACCACAAAATCCAAACACTGCAACCATACCAGAACCATAACTTGCACAAGTTCTTTCTGATATAGAACAACACTCTTCCGCTCCCAAAACAGACAATCCAAATACACAACCAGAAATTCCCATTTCTCCACAACCTGACATCCCACTCTCACCAATACCAGAAACTCCACTCTCTCCAATACCAGAACCAGAAATTCCACAACCTTCCTCTCCTCAACCAGAAATTAATCCACCCTCTCCTCAACATACACAATCTCCACAACCTGAGACTCAAAACTCTGAGGCTCAAACCTCTGAATCCCCTGAACCACAACCTTTGGCCATTCAATTTCCCTGTGGTACCACTGTCAATATGTCTCAACTTCCCTCTTCACCAGAAACAACTCCTCCAAATACCCCAGCAAGTCCAATCGTTATTTCTGACTCTCCCACTCCCTCACCTAAGAAAACTACAGAAAACCACAGCAAGATTGTCATTAATCTTACAGTCCTTGAACGCCTTGCTGCCATAAACCAGAAAACAGCCATCCCTAAACCGAAACAACCAGATGTTGGTCCCAGCATTTTGAACTTTGAAACAGATATGCAGAAGTGGATCACTTCTTTGAAACAAGCAAGTCTAGAAGTTGTTGATCCTGCTGTATCATATCTCCTCTGGACTCAATTCAGAAGATGGGTATGCGCTGAAACCTTCAAGCTGCAAGACCAGAGCTATGGACAGGCTCAACAGAACTTCAGCAATCTGCTGAAGGAAATGGAAGATCCAGTTCTGAGAAAGCTGCTGAAGGAAGAAGTTCTCCATCTAGACAGTGAGCCTTGGTCTGAAAAGCGTCCAGCATCTAAAGTTCAACCTGCAGAAGAACAGATTATTCAAGCTGAAGACTTGGGTTAAGCAGAAGAAACTACAGAAAGCTCTGAGAAGTAGCCTGTATCTGAAGATCCTCAAGCTTCCTCTCTTGACAGGCAGACTCTGGAGGATTTGAAGAGATCAGACATGCTGACGAATGAACGGATGGACAAGCAGGATATCAAGATTGAATCTATAGCAAGCATGGTAGCTAAGCAAAACGAAACCAGCGAACAAATCAAGAGCATGTTGGAAGCTCTGTTCACACGACTTCCTCCTTCCTCTTAGATTTTTCTTATGTTTTCCTTGTTTTCTTTACATGTTTGTCTGTAATATTTTTACTTGTTCTAAACTATCATTGCTTCTATTTTAATACAAACGTGTTTTTACTCTGATCATATTAACTCTGATTATTTATGCTTTTTGATAACTGACAAAAAGGGGGAGAAAGAATGATATTTTTCAATAACGAGTTACTGAGACATAAGTCTCAAACATTCTAACATCCTTATATATTTTCTGTTCTGAAAAGCTTACAGGTACAAGAATCTGATGAACTCTGATAAAGTAAAATTCTGATGCTCCAAGAAAGTTCAGTAAAGTTCTGATGCTCAAGGTCTCAAGGAATCAAAGGGAAATAATCAACTCAGGGGGGGTTTTCTCATCATCACTTTGATACTTTTTATTCCTTACCCTCTTAGCTCTGATACCTTTTACTCATTATCTGATTATCTCTGATATCGTTTCCTCTCTATCCTCAAACTCTGATACTTTCATCATTTTATTTTAATTGAAAAAATCTAGTTTTTGTCATCATCAAAAAGGGGGAGATTGTTAGAACATAGTTTGATTCTACAACCCTCAGTTAAAGTTTTGATGATAACAAAATACAAGATTAAATGAATTATGAGATTTATATAAGACATATGTGCTACTCAAAATTATGTTGTGTATTTGTAGGAAACTCTGATGCAATCAGCATCAGAATATCAGAATATCAACATCAGCATCAGAAGATATGTCACATCAGAAGATCAAACATGTGCTACGCTGAAGTCTGATGAACAGAATATGCGCTTAACATACTCTGATTCTGATCAAGATCCTAACTATGTCATCAGCACTCAGAAGCGCCAGAATAAGCTAAAGCCAAGAATGCTCAGATTTTCATTAAGCAGAACATTCTGAAGTATCAACGTTACTGCATTCAAGGCAGATTAATTACCAACGGCTTTATTCCAAGACAAAGATCTTCTCAAAAAGGAAAGAACGTTATGAGCATTGAAATGGAATTATTGACAGCAACGTATCTATTTCAAGGCTATATAAACAAATCAGTGAGAAAAGAAATGGCTAATACTCTACAATTCTCCTTCATGCATAAGCCAATTATCTTCGTCCTCACTCATTCAGTTTGCTAAAGCTCTCAACTGCTTACTCTATAGTTCTAGCATTCTAGTTTCATATAAGCTTCATTTTGTGTATTATCACAGTTGTGATATATAGTTTTTCTAGAAACATCAAACACACATTTTGTTCATTTATCTGTAAAAGAATTTCCTTGAGAAACCGGTCTGTGGTTAGACTCAAGAAGGCTTTAGCAGTTTTTAAAGCAGTTTTGTATTCAGTTGAATATAGTGGATTAAGACCTCGTTGGAGAGAGGCGAAATCACCTTGACAGGTGGACTGGAGTAGTTTGAGATCAAACGAACTAGGATAAAAATAACGTGTTGTCTGCATTTGATTTCAAGTTTCAACAATTCAACCCCCTTCTTGTGTTTTTCACATCTTCACAGTTGACTTTTAACCTAGTACATTTGTTTTTCAGGCATCTGGGCAATTGACTGAGCAAACTTCTTGTGCAAGGCATGAAACTTGACATGGATGATATTGAGAACATATTGGGATCATGGAAAGAATTTGGGACCCTTGGACTTCAATTATCTTGATGAGGAGTGAAACCCTAGTTTGAAGCTTGTTGCCTTAGGAGGAGGATTTGTCTGGTCAATCCTTAGTCATCCATGAGCAATTGAGGACCTCTAGAGGCATGTTTTGAGTGAAATGAGAGGGAAAATTTTGGGGTACAACAGCTACCCCTGTTCAATCTTCTTAAACCTGAGGATGTAGATTGGTTGTCTTCCTTTCGTAATCTGAAGGTAGAAGATGATTGAACACTAGAGTGCCCAAAAATTTGCACTCATCTGAGATGGTGCTGGACTGTGTTGGTAGTATTGGGAATGGGCTTACAGATTCCATTTGGAGGAGATGACAGAAGGTATCAGAGATGGGCTTAAAGATGCCATCTGGAAGATATGACGGAGAATCGTCGGAGATGGGCTTAAAGATGCCATCTAGAGGATGTTGATTTCCCGAGACATTCCATTGATGAGAATATATACATAGATGTTGATCTTTTGAAAATGTTTTCAAGTTTGTAAGATGTTTTAAAGTGTTAGTGTTTCTTTTGAAAATAGCAAGGATGTTTGTTTTGAAATGGAGCAAGTAATTAGGAGCAATCTACCTACTCAAATGTCTTTCTTGTTCATTTTCTTTTCCTTTGAAATTGTTGTCTTACCATTGATTTGGTAAGCAACTCTATCTTTGGATGTAAACGGTACGGGCGTGGGTCATCGTATAACCATGATTACCAATGTTGCAAGGTATCTTAGCATTCTTTTTGAGGTACTAAGATCATTGGTAAGGCAACTTAGATAGCGTCATCGAGGGAATATGATCTTGTATTTGTTTGTTTTTGCTAAGATACCTTACATGCGTAATATGGCCATTTTGTATAAGACAACCAAGTGGAATAACCCTAGGGGTGCTTGTGTGCAAGTGTATCATTTTCATGCTTGTTTTGATCTTGAATTAGGGTTTTCTAAGTATTGGTTTTAGTCTTTCCATACAAACCCAAATTACTAGCATGTTATATAAAAGCGATAAATTGCGAAATTTAAAGTTACTACCATATTACAAGAATGGGGATTTGCAAGAATTTAAACCTAATTAGTCTATTACAACCATTTTGAATTGATATGAATATACAAGGAATTGAATAAATACAGAGTATAAAAATGAACAAATGTACAAGGATGCAAAATATAGAGAAAATGAATTTTGTTTAGTTTTCATGAAAAAAAGATTTTGTCTTAACTTGATTAAATAAAGAAAATATTTGATTAAGTTTGAATTTATTAACAAAAGATTTTAAATGAAAACCATAATTCTATTAATTAATCAAAAGAAAATAAGTTTAAGAAAAGTATTTTTTTGGTATTTTTTATCTTGAGAATATTTATAGTATTATAATATATTTTTAGTCTCTTTTTTTTATATTAAGATAATGTATTTTAAATTGTGTGAAAAAACAAATAAAAAAACATAATATTAATTAAGTTTACAAGGTTTAATTAATACATAAATAAAGTATAATAAATAAAAAAATATTTTTGTAGGAAAATAAAATAAAATAAGTAAATATATATATATGTCATTTTTTGTATTTTATGATTTTTAGTATTTAGAAAAAATTATATTTAAGAAAAGAAAAATGAAAAAAAAAAGATAAATAAAATAACTTGGGCCAGGGGTGCCAAGAGCCTGCAAGGGGGTTAGTCAGTAAAAAAACAAAGAAACAAGGCAAGCCCAATAAAGGCCCAGACGCTAAAAAAAACAAGTCAGAAATGCCAAAAATATATGAAAAATGCAAAAGGGTACCATTAGGGCTCAAACCCAGGTCCCATAGGTTACATGCGCGCGCTTCTACCACTGGGGTGGCTATACATCCGTTAATACAAGTAAAACAATAAATATGTAAGGCAAAATGCACCCTGAAGACTTCATCTTCAACCTCCAGCCAGACCATCTGTAACTTGCTCATTTCTCATCAAAAATAAAAACTGTAAACATGAAACTTGTAGTAAATTTTCTCACGATTCTAGAAATGTAAAGTATTAAAACTATAGATCAAAGATAAGCATGAATTTTAATGGCCCTAATCTAAACCCTAAAAATTTCAGAGATTTCAGTTTCAAAATTCTCTAAGCTCAAGTAAAATTAATGGAAACTATGGACATGGTTAGCTTCAAGGCAATGATATCTACATGTTTTGTTCACAAATAAACTATTGATGATGCCTGTATGAAGAGTTCCAAGTTGAGAAAACTTACCTCAAAACTGGAAATCGTGTTTGGAGTTTGAGCTTTTTTCAAGCAGTGGTGATGATTAGGTTAGCTTCCTTGAGGTTCTATGAAGCTAATGCAATGGTTTTCTTGAGTTGAGAGCGGTTGAAATGACCTGGAGAAATCCAATTGCAATGCTCTATTTTTGGCTATGGAAGTTGATGAAGATGGAGTTACAGTTTGCAAACAGGGACAGGGATGGTCTGTATTTGGTATGATGATGCTTTAGGAATGAATTTGAGGGAAATGAGAGATACAAGTTTAAGGTCAGAACTGTGTATCAATGGAGTTTTTGTAAAATTTCTGGCTAGAGGGAATTTGGGAGTGTTTCAGGGTCTTCAAGCTCGTCCTCTAGCTCACAAATAGTGAGTCTATTTATAAACAACAAGTTTGGATTGCTCTAGTTGATCAAAATTCAAATTTACATGTTTAAGTTAAACATGTGATTTTTTGTTAACAAAACAAGTTTCCATGCCTTGTACTTGCTAAGATAGAGTGGTTATGCTTTAAACAAGCTTGCTTCTGAATTTTTGGATGGAGTATGATCATAGGGAACAAGTTAGAGGCTCAATGTGAACTTTATGCACAAATCTTGCTTTACAAGAATGGCATTGTTAACTTTGTGCCATAAATAGAAATGCAACTTGGACAATAGCTCAATTGCTTGGATCAAAGCCCTAACAGTTGTGTAAACATTTAATTATGGAGTGACGAACAAATTTGAAGCCTGCAAAGCAAATATTATGCATCCTAGCATGGATTTGGTTCAAGTGTTCATCAAAAATGACTTGTAATTCAAGTGACAAAACCCTAATTTCATCTCTTCGATTCTCCCTACTCAAGAATGATCTCAAGGAGTTCTTGAACATTTTGGAAAGCTTGCAATGTGCTATACAACCCCTATTTGAATTTCTTTTGAATATTCCAATTTTAACTATATGAAAAAGTGCCATGAAGTTGGGTCAAAATCCTGACCAAATTAAGGCAAAATTTCACTAAGTGTTTAGTTTCATGACCACATGTTCATAAAATTATAACTTGAGATCCAAGCATTTTTGGAAGGATTTGTGTAAAGAAAAGTTGTAGATTTCATGGAGATCTAAAACTTTAATGTTGGAAGTTTCTCTTGAATCATTTTGCATCATGGTTAAAATTTTGTTCAAAGTTATGAAAAAACATGAAATTTCCAACACGGAAAAATTTCTAAGTTTAGAAATTTTGACTTTTCAAAATGAAATCTTGAATTTTTGATTTCTTGATGAATAATTTCATATTTTGACATTTTTTGATGAATTATGATCTTTGGCACTTGAATTTGACCAAAAAGTCAAAGTTTGACTTTTAAGTATTCAGTTGACTTTTGATCAGTTGACTGGAAAATTCATCTGTCAATCCAATGGACTTGCAATGTTTTGAACCATGCCATTAGGTCAAAATGATTCAATTGGACTCTTGAGATTATTCCTTAAACCAATTGACCATTTACTGGGTCAAAAATTAGAAATTTCCCTTTCCAAGTCAAAATCCCTAATTTTGACAATTTTGCCCTTTTGGAGATTTGACAAATTTCTTGAGGAGTTGTGATCCAAACTTGATCAAATGATAAATATAAGTTTAAAATGTTTTATGGATAAAAAATTATGAAGTTTGTCTGTAAATTGGCCATGGTTAACTTTTTCCCCAATACAACTGATTTTTTAGGTCAATTGCTCAATTGACTGAGCAAAAATGTGATTCAAGGCTTGAAACTTGGCATGATTAATCTTAGGGGTCCATAATGATCCATGAAAGTCATATGGGGCATTGTAAGTTCAAAAATACTTGTGCAAACTCAAACCCTAATTTTGGTCATCAGTGCTTAAGGAGATGTCTTGAGCTGATCAACCCTAGTGCAGTCTTGAGTCAAAGGAGATCTTGAGAGTAAATTCTTGATAAGTGAGAGGGAAAATTTTGGGGTACAACAAGGTGAACTGAACATTCTTACTCCTAGTAAAATTATCATATGGTCTGGAATTTCTGAAGTTCTTACTTTCCCTTCTTCAAGTCTTCTCATACTCTTTCCTAGCTTCTGATGAAACTTTATTAACTCCATTTGTATCCCCTTCTAGGTTTTGATTCCCAAAAATTCCTCTTTGAAATCTAGGAAGGTTTACAAATTGTTTTTGTGAACCTATAAATATGTTATCAAGCTTTGTTGCAAGAATTCGTTGATCCCTCACTCCAGAAAATCTAATGAAACTGGATCTTCTACCCCTAGCATTCGTTCTTGAAGAAATAATGACTTCATCAATATTAACAAAGGCCTTGAAAATGTCATACATATCTATTGCCTTCCTGTCATCAGGAAAAAAGTGAAAATAATGAGATAACCTCCTCAGTGGAAGAACTGGGGGGGGGGGGGGGGGGGGGGGACGGGGGAAGGCCATGGCCACCCCTTTATTTTTTATTTTTAAAAATTTATATACTAGAAAATACAAAACTACCCCTTATATAAAATCCTAATTTATTTTCTACCCTTATGTGAAATCAGGATTAGGTTAGAAAACAAACACATAACCAAAAGCTAAAAAACTTTCACACTTCCACCTTTCTCATTCGCTGCCACCATCTGAATCGAAACAATGCCGTTGTCAAAATCAAAACTGCTAAAAGTGATTTCTTGTATCTTTGATTCATCTAACAAGTAATAGGTAAAAAGCTTTATTCATTAATCATGGGTTTTTCTTTTCTTCTTCTTAGGTTGATTGTTTGCTGGATTTTTTGGATGTTCTTCTTCCAAAAACTTATAATTCTTATCTTCCACAGTGGGCATATATATGACTTTGTGGTTCTTCTTGTTGTAATTTTCAAGTTATTATTAAGTGAAGTTTTTTTTATACAGTATACTCTTAAATTTTAAATGGATTATAATTTTTTGATATGATAATGGATTATAATTTTTTGATACAATATACTTCTTCTGTTTGTATTAGTGAATAAAAATAATAATGAAAATAATTAAATAGTGTAAACAATTAGTTGTAATTAATGGTTGTAATGTGTATATAGTATACACTATGTTATTATACTCTTAGAGTTAGTTGAAATGGTTATAATTTGTCTCATTTTGATTTACAATAAGTTTATAATTTTTTCTCAAGTAAACTAAAAATGGACTCATTTAGTTTATAATTTTTTCTCTTTTAATTTATATGTTCTTTAAATTGATTTTTAGATTGATATTATAGGAAAAATAAAGATGAATAATAGGAAAATTGATTCTTTTTTCAAGCGGAAAGCATGTGAAATTGAAAGAGAGGAGAGAGGTGAAGAAATTATAATCCCTACAATTGAAGAGCATCATGGTTTTGAGAATCCAACAATTGAAGAGCATCATGGTTTTGAAAATTCTTTGGAACGTGGTCTTGGAAAGCGTCCTCCGATTTAGTAATATCCACCAAATCAAGTGGATGCAATACAAAGAGCTTATCTAAAATGGGAATCATATCAAATTCATTTATAAAGTTATCCTTTGTCCGGTAGTGATGATCATCCAAGAAGGTTTCAACACACTTGGTTTAGCATATTTCCCCCATCGTTAGAATATTCACCAATCGAAGATGTTATATATTTCTTACCATGTTACCTATTTAGCAAAAAACCAAGTGGGCGTCTCGGATCACATGTCTTCATTTCTACGGGTTTTAGAACTTGAAAGAAAAATAGGAATAGAAAACATTGTTCCTTTCTTAAACACATAGGGAAGGATCCTTGCTCACCACACAATAATGCAATGAAAGCTTGTCAAGACTTGTTGAATCAAGATGGTCATATTCGAAATGTTATTCAAGTGCAAAGTTTGAGTTAAAGAATGAATAATCGGCTACGCCTCAAGACTTTAATAGACATTGTTCATTGGTTGGCGATTTAAGTTTGTGTCTTTAGGGGTCACGATGAAACTAACAATTCAAAAAATCAAGGAAACTTTCTAGAGTTGTTAAAACTTTTAGCATCTTACAATAAGGAAATTGCAAATGTTGTGTTGGAAAATGCTCCACAAAATTTAAAGTATACTTCACAATAAATTCAAAAAGAGCTCTTGCAAATTCTTTCTAGTAGGGTGAAAAATTGTATAAAGCAACTTGTTCAGTTTTTAAAAAAATTGCAAATGAAAGAGAAGGTTATTCTACACGTGGAGAAACTGATAGTTGTTATAATTACTTGAAGGTATTTGATTTTATATTTATTTTGCACTTAATGAAATAAATTATGGGGATAACAGATATGCTTTGTCAAGCCTTACAAAAATAAAATCAGGATGTAGATAGTGTTATGCACTTGGTTCGTTCAATAAAGAGTTTTATTCAAGAATTTAGTGAAAATGGTTGTTGTTGTACCCCAAAATTTTCCCTCCCATTTTTTTCTTCAATACATTCTCATAAAGTTCTCAAATGCTCAAGGTGGCTCAAGAATTGATCAGACAAATTCTCCTCCTAAGCAATGGGTCCATAACTAGGGTTTTGTGTTTCACAAGGAATATTGGGTTCCCAAGGTTTCAAGTGGCTTTCATGGTTCCTTATATGCTTCAAATAATTCTCATGTCAAGTTTCAAGCCTTGCATCATAAGTTTTCTTAGTCAATTGCTCAGATGACTGAAAATCAACTGTATTGGGTAAAAAGTCAATTGTGGTCAACATACAGCAAAACCTCAATATTTTTGGTCAAACACAAAATTTTGAAGTGATATTCATCATTTGATCAAGGGTTGATCATGATTCATAAACAAAAGCCTTCAAATCATCAAAAGTCAAAAGTTGCCAAATTAGGGTTTCTTTAGGAGAAGTCAACTGAACTTTGACCAAGCATAACTTTCACATGCTTCATCAGATTTTCCCCAACCAAAGTCCATTTTGAAGGAAACTAAATTCTCTACAATGTTATCTCTCTAAGCTCAAGCCCCAAAAATGCATCATTTGAGAGATATAAGCCAATACATTACCGGTCATTTCAAAAGTCAACAAAAACACACTCTTTGTCAAGACAACTTACATTAAGATAAAGTCTTCAAAAGAAAAAATGAACGACATAGAAGTTGTAGAGGACATCTAGAGCTCTCCAAAAAGTCAAAATTAACTTTCAAAAGATTAAAATTGATTGAGTTATGACAATTTCAAGTCGGGAAATTTTTAGCAAATGCATGAAGTTCAAAGTGAGCAAGCTTGATATTTTGGACTATTGGGCAAACTCTCTTCCCAGAGAGGGTTTAGTGGATCAAAATATGATGTCATCAACATAAATCTGACATACTAAAATGTCATTCTTAACTGTCTTACAGAACAAGGTTGTGTCCACTTTCCCTCTGGTGAATTCCTTTTCTAACAGGAAGTTACTTAGTCTTTCATACCAAGCTCTGGGAGCTTGTTTCAGACCATGGAGTGACTTCTTTAGTTTGAAAACATATTCTAGATTTTTGGAACTTTCAAAACCAGGGGGTTGGTAAACATATACCTCTTTTTCTATATAGCCATTTAAGAATGAACTTTTGACATCCATCTGATACATAGTGATACCTTTGTTAACAGCAAATGATATTAAAAGTCTGATAGATTCTAACCTGGCGACTGGAGCAAAGGTTTCTGTATAGTCTATCCCCTCTTGCTGACTATAACCTTGTGCTACCAGTCGTGCTTTGTTTCTGATGACTTCACCTTGTTCGTTCAGTTTGTTTCTGAACACCCGTTTTGTACCAATGACGTTGAATCCTTCTGGTTTGGGAACCAGATCCCATACGTCATTTCTGGTGAATTTATTTAGCTCCTCTTGCATTGCCAGAATCCAGTCATTGTCCAGAAGTGCTTTATCAATTGTTGTTGGTTCAATCAGAGAAACCAGTCCCATGAGAGACTCTTCAGAATTTCTGAAAGTAGATCTTGTTCTGATTGGATCATCCTTCTTTCCTAAAATTGTTTCTTCTGGATGGTCAATGCTGCTTCTGGATGGTCTTTTCTGGATTTGATCAACAGAAGGTGTTGGGTTACTTGTAGTGAGTCTTTCTGATGTTGAGGGAGTGTCTCTATTGAGAGCCTCTGATGAGTTGTCTTCAGTACCTGTGAGTTCAACTTCCATACCTGCAAGGAGTTCATTCTGCTTTGACTTTTTAGAGCCAAGCTTATCATCAAACCGAACACTGATTGACTCTTCAACAATCTGTGTTTCTGTATTGTATACTATGTACCCTCTTGAGCGTTCAGAGTATCCTAACATAATACACTTTTGTGCTTTAGAGTCAAACTTTTTCAAATAATTTTTTGTATTTAAAATAAAACATGTACATCCAAATGGATGAAAATAAGAAATGTTGGGCTTTCTGTTCTTCCACAATTCATATGGAGTCTTTTCCAGAATAGGTCTTATGGAGATTCTATTCTGAATGTAACACGATGTGTTTATTGCCTCTGCCCAGAAGATCTTAGCAACGTTAGTCTCGTTGATCATGGTTCTGGCCATTTCTTGCAATGTTCTGTTCTTTCGTTCTACAACTCCATTTTGCTGGGGAGTTCTAGGACAAGAGAAATCATGCAGAATGCCTTTTTCATTAAAGAATAATTCAAAAATTTTATTTTCAAATTCTCCACCATGATCACTTCTGAATTTGACTATTCTAAGATCCTTTTCATTCTGAACTTGGTTGCAGAAGGTAACAAACACAGAGTGTGACTCGTCCTTGTGTCTTAAGAACTTTACCCATGTCCATCTTCTATAGTCATCTACGATTACTAATCCATACTTCTTGCCACCGACTGAAGTAGTTTTTACTGGTCCAAATAAGTCAATGTGCAGAAGTTCTAATGGCTTAGAGGTGGAAACAACATTTTTGGATTTGAAAGCAGGTTTTGCAAACTTGCCTTTCTGACATGCTTCACACAGAGCATCTGAATTGAACTTCAAGTTAGGAAGTCCTCTGACCAGATTGAGTTTGTTAATCTGAGATATTCTTCTCATACTAACATGTCCCAATCTTCTGTGCCAGATCCATTGCTCGTTGTTAACAGACAGTAGACATTTTTACATTCTGACTTTTCAGTTCAGAAAGTTTGATTTTATAAATGTTGTTTTTCCTCTTTCCATTAAATAGGATAGTCCCATCTTTCTGACTAACAACTTTGCATGAATTTTGATTGAAGATTATATCATAACCGTTATCACTTAATTGACTTATGGATAACAGGTTATGCATTAATCCATCAACTAATAAAACATTACTTATAAAGGGAAGATTTTCATTACCTACTGTTCCAGAGCCAATAATATTTCCTCTCTGATTGCCTCCAAAGCCTACGTGGCCTCCAGGCTTAAGTTCCAGGCTTTGGAACATATGCCTTCTTCCCGTCATGTGTCGTGAGCAGCCAGAGTCCAGGTACCATGATTGGTGTCTTTGCTTTGCTGCTAAAGATATCTTCCACATGTATTATTTTATCCTTAGGTACCCACATTTTCTTGGGTCCTGATTTGTTAGTTTTACCAAATCTCTGGTTGAATTTTGGTTTGACAGAATAATCACTACTTGTGTATTTTATGTCATGTGTGTTCCCATATATAAAGTGTGAATCAAGTGGAGTGCGTTTTATAACTAAGTCCATGTCTTTTTTTGGTGTAGGTACCTTACCTTGATATCCTATCCCTTTTCTGCCATTTCTGCTATCTCCATAGATCATTGAAGCCATCTTTCTTCTGTCTATGTTTTTAGCAAGAAACTTCTGAAAGTTGTGATCATACTCTTTGATGATCTCATCAACATTGCTGGGAGTTTCAGGAATTGTTTCCTTCTGAGTTTTGAAACTGGTTTTCTAATTTTGAAGTTTTTTCTTTTAACTCAGAATTCTCCAATCTGAGACTCTCAGTCTTATCAGAGTCAGAAGCAAGATTCCTTTTCAGGTTTCTGAATTTGACTCTGATCTGCTGATACCTTTCCAAAATTTCATTAAGGCTTTCAGCAAGTTCAGCCTTAGTAAAGTTTATAGTAAAGTCAGGGAATACCTCTTCACTGTTTGATTCTGAATCTGAACTAGAAGCTTCACTGCCTTCAGATACGTTTGCCATGAGAGCTATGTTTGCTCTTTCATCATCTGATTCTGAGTCAGCTTCAGATGTGTCAGAATCATCCCATGTAGCCATGAGGCTTTTCTTCTTTTCCTTGATGAACTTCTTTTTGGGCTTCTCCTTCTGAAGCTTTGGGCAGTCACTTTTGTAGTGCCCTTGCTAGTTACATTCATAGCAGATGATGTCTTTGTTGTTTGGCTTTCTGTATCCTGAAGAACCTTCAGATCTTTTGTGTCCAGAGGAAGATTCTGACCTTTTGTATCTAGAGGAGGATTCATTCTGATTTTCTGATCTTCTGGGATTCCTGAACTTCCTTTGCCTCTGCTTCAACAGTTGGTTCCCCCTTCTGGAGAGGAGAGATAGTTCATCTTCTTCTGATGAGGATCCATCAGAGGTTTCTTCTACGGCCTGCAAAACTTTGGAGTCATATTTTCTGTTAGATTTTAAAGCTAATAGCTTACCTTGCTTTTGAGGTTCATCCGCTTCTAGCTCTATCTCGTGACTTCTGAGGGAGCTAACAAGTTCCTCCAGAGAGATTTTGTTGAGATCTTTGGCTAACTTAAGCGTTGTGACCGTTGGCCTCCACTGTTATGGCAAGCTTCTGATGATCTTCTTAACATGACCAGTAGTAGAATACCCTTTATCAAGAACTTTTAGACCAGCAACAAGCATTTGAAATCTTGAAAACATAGTTTCTATTGATTCACTATCTTCCATCTTGAATGCCTCATACTTCTGGATGAGCGCAAGGGATTTGGTTTCTTTGACTTGAATGTTGCCTTCATGCGTCATTCTCAGAGAATCAAACATATTCTTGGCAGTTTCTCTGTTTGATATTTTTTCATATTCTGAGTATGAGATGGCGCTGAGGATAATTGTTCTGGCCTTGTGATGGTTTCTGAATTCACGCTTTTGCTGATCAGACATCATTTTCCTTTCTATCTTCTGACCACGTCCATCCACTGGATGCGTGTATCCATCAGTCACCATGTCCCACAGATCAGCATCATGGGCCAGAAAGAAACTCTCAATTCTGTCTTTCTAGTAATCGAAGTTCTCTCCATCAAAGACTGGAGGTTTGCCACAGAATCTGTCTCTTTCTTCATTGTTGTCATTGCTGATGTTTTGACTTGGTCCTGCCATAGTGTTTTTCTGACGCTGGATCTTGTACTGACACAGTTAAGTGTTTAAGCTCAGAACCAGGCGCTTTGATGCCAATTGAAGATGTGAAAAACACAAGAAGGGGGGGTTGAATTGAAAACTTAGATCAAGACAGCTTAATGACACAGTATTTTTATCCTGGTTCGTTTGATCTCAAACTACTCCAGTCCACCCGTCAAGGTGATTTCACCTCTCTCCAACGAGGTCTTAATCCACTAATCTCAAAAGATTACAACATCTACTTTAACAACTGTTAAAGTCTTCTTGAGTATAATCACAAACCAGTTAATCTCAAGGAAATCTTTTACAAATAGTTGAACAAGAAAGTGTTGTTGTTTTCTAACAAAACAGTTTATCACAACTGTGATAATTACACAAGTTAAGCTTAGAATAGAGAATAAATTTGCTCGAGCTTGAATATGCGTGGTTTTGAATTCTCTGCAAATTACTGTGTGCGTACGTACGTGCTTCTTTTTGCAAGCAGACTTGTTTATATAGGCAAGGCAAAGACGTTGTCCATAAAGCAAGTTTAATGATAATAACATACTTTCCTTTTGTAGAAGATCTTGTCTGAGGAAAGCCGTTGGCATTAATTCTGTCTTGAATGTATAGTAACGCTTCAGAGTCTTCTATCCTTAACTGCTGATGACGCTTCAGAATATTGATGACTTGGTTGATATGTCTTTGTTCAGAATCAAAGTTTGTTGTAATTAAGCGCAGGTTCTGGTCACCAATCTTCAGCATATGATCTGATAGCTTCAGCGTGAAATTCTTTATTGCTTATCTTCTGATGTTGATCCCATCAGAACTTCTGCATATACAAAACATAATTTTAAGGAGCATATTTGTTCCTTGTATATATTTCTTTATATTTATTTATTCTTTGTATTTGTTATCATCAAAACTCTAACCAAGGGTTGTAGAATCAAACTATGTTCTAACAAGGGTTTCCTACTAACTAATGGTAGGATAACACTGTCTAAGGAGGAGGAAAATAACACAAAAGACTTATGAGTAGGTAGATATCTTATAATCGCTTTCTCACAAAAACAAAACATCTTTTACACAAACACTTTTCTCTGAAATATTTTCAAAAAGCGAACACTTTGTACGCATTTTGAACTTATACAAGACTCATTACAAAGTTGTCGTACATAGGCAATTTCAAAATATTTCCAAACACATTCACAAATCATTTTCAAACAAAGTGAGCTAGCGATTAAGAGCTCATAGATAACTACGGATGAAAAGGGTGATAACACCTTCCCTTTTCATAACCTACCCCCCAAACTCAAGAAAATTCTCGAAGGTCTTTCCTGTTCTTTTCACCCTTTCCTTATCGGATAAAAGAAAAGTTGGTGGTGATTATTGATATCCGAAACATTTGCGATAAAATGCAAAACCAAGTCACTTCTCCCACTGTATTACAGAACTGGCGACTCTGTTGGGGAGAACTAAAAGTAGGGTTACCTTAGAGTTAGATCACTTTTAAATGCTTTTCTTGTTTAATTGATTTTCTTTATTTTAAAGGGATGTTTGGGTTATTTCTTGCAAAGATTCTATACCCGAATCTAGGGAACATTTTAGGTAAGTAGCAATAGATCATGGAAACTATACGACATATACCGATATGGTTAAACTGATGGCTATGTTAGTGCGACACATTGGTTTGTACGGGTATCCCTAAAGTCATTCGGGGAGTATACTAGGTTGTTGCATGGTGTCATAAGCACTAACTAACCTTAGAACCTTAATTGACCCAACTTAGCCATTAGAAGGTAGTGAGATAGCCGACTTTGGTGCAGTCTGAAGTTGGTTGATACTCGATATTACACTCATTGAGATTCAACTCTCGAGTTTTGTTTGGTGGCAACTCAGTTGTTGTGCTAGACAAAACTTATGGGAAAAATCAGTGATATTGATATCCCTAGAACCCGGTTACTTCTTTAGGACAGGTTGAGCCAACTGAACTTAAAGAGGGTACTTACCTACAAACCCCATGCAAGCCTTAAACCTAAGGCCTTTGTGTGCTTTTCTTGTGTTTGATATCTATTTGAACATGTTATTATGACATCATAACATCATAACTTCATATCATGACTAACCATTTCAAGGATCTAGGGGATTTATATTTGTTCTATGTTGCAGGATTATGGCTTTCAATCGTAGGAATACCATTCGAATCAACTTTTTAAGGATACCTTCTCAGCTTAAGGAATTAGTCTCAAAAGTTCCCGACAATTCTCAATTTACCAAGACACATGGTCATCTACTCAGTTTGGTTACCATTGGCTTTCAGGAAGACATGATGAGCGTTCTTTTCCAATTCTTTGATCTGAAGCATCACTATTTTACCTTCCCGGATTATCAATTGGTACCCACAATGGAAGAATTATGTAAGTTGCTCGAAGTGCCTATTCTTGATCTGATACCTTTCACCAGTTTAGAACAAGTTCTGAAACCTGAAGACGTTGCAGTAGCCCTACATTTGAAATGACCGGACATTGTATCTAATTTGGAAATAAGGAATAGAGTCAAGGTTTTTTCTCCTAAATTCCTGATAGAGAAGGCTCATTGGTGCTTTTGAAGATATTTTGGCTTTGTTGATCTATGGTATGATGTTATTCCCTAATCCAGACCAATTCATAGATGTGAATGCCATCAAAATATTTCTCACTCATAATCTGGTACCTACTCTGCTCAGAGATGTCCTGCATTCCCTCCACACTCGTACTATAAAGAAATAAGGAACTCTTATGTGTTGCATACCTCTATTGTCCAGGTGGTTTATTTCACACCTTCCCTGATCAGTGATAAAGAATGAACAAGGTTTGAGGTGGTCTGAAAGGTTGATGTGACTCACTCATGCAGATATCCATTGGTGTTCTCGATCTCAGGAAGATGTTACTATTATTGATCTCTGTGGGGAATTCCCTAATGTTACACTCCTTGGTATAAGAGGGGGCATCACTTATAATCCCTATCTAGCTTTGTGTCAGTTTGGTTATGCTCAAAGGGATGGTCCTCATGATATGATAATCCAAGGTATTATGTTCAACTATGAGAACGATCCTCAAAACTACCATCACATGTTTATGCGTGCTTGGGGCATGGTCAACAAGATTGATAGCAAGACTTTGGGACACAAGAATTCCATTCCTCTAGAGCCTTAACTCAGATGGGTGCGGTCTCGTGCTCAAAATTTCAAAATGCCATATCTTTTTATCCTACCAGTGATCGTAGAGCCTATTATTGAAGGGGGTGTTCCTCATACTGTTCTTCATTCTTATATGCCTACCGACTTCAAAAAAAACTACAAAAGTCCTGGATTCAACTAAGGAATAAAGAGATACCTTCGAAGCTCATTTCTATGCTAGTGAGAAGAAAGTATTAGAGCTGACAAAACAACTCCACGAAGAACAAAGCCTTAACGCATATGTCAACATAAAGAGGAAGTGTACATGGGAGACTTGAATTTATAGTTTTGTTATTTTGTAACTATTTTTATTAAAAACAATTATAATTTGAGCTTGTTACTAAAATTTCTTTTGTTTCCTTTTGTTTAAACAAATTTAAATCCCACAACAGTCCTTGAAACCATTGCATCTACATATCATGCATCATTACATAACAGGTTTTCCCGTACATGTTTTCTCATCTTCTTACTGTTTATTTCAGTAAAAGATGGCTCTTGAACAAACTGTTAAGGAACTCCAAGCTCAGAATGCCCAATTCTAGGAGGCCCTCCTGAATCTTGCTCAAGGACAAAAAGATATGATGGTGCTCATCGCCAAAAAGAAGAAGACTCGAAAGCCAATTGCTATTCTAAACATGGGAAGAAGATTCATAGGTCCTGCTAAACGAGTTCAAACTACTGATATCACCTCTGATGAAGATGACAACCAAGAGAAGGATGGTAGAAGTGTTATGGCTGAAGGTAGAAGCAACCTTGGTTATGGTAAGATGCCTGAGGATGAAGACTATTCTGATGAACAATATCCTCCTGCTGATGACAGATACAAACAGCTGGAAGATCGCCTCAAGGCCATGGAAATCCAGAAAGTGCCTGGATTGGATTTCGAAGAGTTAGGTATTATTCTGGGGGTAGTTATCCCTCACAAGTTCAAAGGTCCTACTTTTACTAAAGAAGATGGTGTGTCTTGTCTGAAACTTCATCTGAGGTCTTATGTTTAGAAGATCCAACCCCATACTGTTGACAAAAAGTTATGGGTTCACTTCTTTCAAGAAATTTTGTCTGGTACACAACTCGAGTGGTTCTATCAGCTGGAAGGAACCAACATTTGTACTTGGGAAGACTTGGCTACTGCTTTCTATAAGCAGTATCAATATAATGTTGACCTTGCACCGACTTATGTGCAATTACAAAACATGATTATGGGTTTGAATGAAGGATTCGAAGAATATGCCCAGAAGTGGAGAGACTTAGATGGAAGGGTGCAACCTCCCTTGTTTGACTGGGAGCTAGTTGATATGTTCATTAGCACTCTAACAGGTCCATTCTTTAACCATCTAATTGGAAGCTCCTCATTTGGTTTCACTGATATGATTCTAAATGGGGAACGAGTTGAAAGTGGTATTAAGAGCGGAAAAGTTCAAGTGGCTGCATCTTCAAATGTTGTGAAGAAGACATTCAATGGTAAGAAGGAGACCAATAGTGTTTATGGCTAGAAGGGCCATGGTAAAAATGACCGCAATCAGTCTGTGGGAGCGTCACTAATTTCTAATCCTGCACCTATTCAACAATAACAACATGGCAATAGGCGTAGATCAGACGCTGCGGGAAGGAAGTTTACCAAGATTAATATGCCATTATCTCAGGCGTTACAACATTTACTAAAAGCGGAACTAATTATGTTAAGGGATCCTCCTCAGAATCCCAACACCTCCTCTCCTAAGTACAATCCGAACGCGAGATGCGCCTACCATTCTAACAGTCTTGGGCATGGCACGCACAACTGATGGGCCCTGAAAAACAAAATTCAAGATACGATTGACAACAAGGAGATTGAGTTTGATCCACCGGAGACCCCGAATGTAACTATTGAACCAATGCCGAAACATGACCAAGGCATAAGTGCAATTGGCGATGTTCTTTATGTGCCTACTATAAGTGAATTGATTACTCCTCTACCAATAATTAAGAAGAATCTGCTGCAGGCCAGTTTATTTCTTGGGTGTATTGAAAAATGTTACTGCTGTATAGCCCAACCCAATGGTTGCAGATTACTAAAGTAAGGCATTCAATGCCTAATGGACAATCATATAATTCTGATCGAGAAGGTTCCGTTTGCTGAGAATTTGTGTCAAGACTTATCTGTAATTTTTGGCCCACCTATCAGGATCACCTCCAAAGGTCCTATAAGGATTACTGCCAACCCGAAAGTTACAACCTTGATCATCACTACACCTGGACCTATCCCATATTTTTCAGATAAAGTTATTACTTGGAACTATGGATCTTACATCTACTACCATGGCGTAAAAAAAGAACTACCGACTGTCGAAGATGAAGTCATTGAAGTTGCTAATCCTGGTATTATCAATATTGCTGGAACCAGTAAGGTTACTATAAGCGAAAGGGTTTTCTCCCGGAAATCTCTCTAAAGACTATTACTACACCTATTAGAGTTACATTCACTGAGTCAACTACAGAGGCTCCGGGTAAAGAGCAAATAACAGAGCCTTCCCAGACGGAGGCACCTAAGGAATCTATAGTTAAAGACACCTCTAGACAAGAGTTGGAAGAGGTATTGAAGATTATAAGCAAAAGTGATTATAAAATTATTGAATAGCTAGGGCAGACCCCATCCAAGATCTTCATGTTATCCCTGCTATTGTGTTCTGAATCCCATACACATGCCTTAGTAAAATTCTTGAAGACTGCTCACGTGCCACAAGAGATCTCTGTGGATCAATTTGGAAGTTATGGTTCCAGCTTAACGATCGATAATGGATTAGGTTTTTCTGATGTTGATCTGACTCATGAGGGAAGAAACCACAACAAAGCCTTATATGTCTCCATTGAATGCAGGGGCACTACTTTAGCTCATGTATTGATTGATACTGGTTCCTCGTTGAATGTCCTACCAAAAGGCGCTCTTGACAGACTTGATTGCAAAGGGGTCATACTGAAACCCAATGATATTGTAGTTCGAGCCTTTGATGGGTCCAAAAGAATGGTACACGGAGAAGTGGATCTTCCGATCAAGGTGGATTCACAGAGCTTCGAATCCACCCTCTATGTAATGGACATTCGATCAGCTTATTCCTGCTTACTGGGACGCCCCTGGATCCATGGGGCAGGCGCTGTCACCTCTACCCTGCATCAGAAATTAAAATATCATGTGAACGGAAAGATTGTTACTGTCTGCGGTGAAGAAGAGTATATGGTTAGCCACTTAAAATCTTTACGGTATGTAGAGATGGACGGAGAATTCATCGAGACTCCATGTCAAACTTTTGAAGTCATCCCTCCTTCCTTAACTAAATATGTCTCTGCCATTCCCAAGGTTACTAGGGTTCCGCCCATAATGGCTTCATTGAAAGATGCTAAAGCCACTGTAGAAGAAGGTGGTTGTACTATTTGGGGTTAGCTTCTTGACATCCCCTATAAATCTGACAAGTTTGGTTTTGGTTTCACTGTAGAAGGTCAGAGGGTTTTTCTTCGCACTTGAGCTGGAAGGCCACCATTCCAGATCAGTAACAACGGGGTCAACGTAATAGAAGATGCTGACAGTGATTATGACTTTGACAGCTGGATCTTTCCTTCCATTGGCAACGGGTTTAGCAACTAGAAGGCGGATGATGTTATCTCTATCTCCTTTAGTCAGGAGTAATAGCTACATTTCTGTTTTTATTACTTTCAAGTTTTGGCTTTGTAATATTTAAACAATGACTTTAAGCCTTGTGCCTTACCCGGGGCACAATGGTTCATTTGTTAAGGGTTATCATTTCTAAAACATATTTTCATTTAATAAAATCATTGGATGTTTTGCATTCAAGTTTTGTGCTCTCTTTCTTTATTTTCACTTTTATCACTTTTAAATAGCTATGTGTTCTTACACACACCGACACAATACATTGCAGATCCACATCCACTCCGGATCCTATTGGTAACGACTCTACTATTTCCATTTATGACTTTGACAATCCGATCAATCAAGTGAAGGACAAAATTGAGGAAGATTGTGAAATACCGGGAGAACATGCCAGACTGTTAGTACAAGAAGAGAAAGTTATTCAACCATATGAAGAGTCAGTTGAAGTGGTAAACTTGGGTACTGAAATAGATAGAAAAGAAGTCAAGATAGGCGCCAACTTAGAGGACAGTGTCAAGAATAGGTTAATCAAGGTGTTGCATGAATATGTTGAGATCTTTGCTTGGTCATACGAAGAAATGCCAGGGATTGATACCGATATTATGGTTCACCGTCTGCCGATAAAAGAGGGTTGTGCTCTGATAAAAACAGAAGGTTCATCATATGCATCTCGAGATGTCCGAGAAGATCAAGGCTGATGTTATGAAACAATTCAACACATGGTTCTTAGCAGTGACATCCTATCCTCAATGGGTTGCGAATGTGGTTCCGGTACCAAAGAAAGACGGCAAGATATGTATATGTGTATACTACAGGGATTTGAACAGGGCGAGCCCCAAGGATGACTTCCTGCTTCCACATATTGATGTTTTGGTCAACAACACCACTCAGCACAAGGTATTCTCCTTCATGGATGTTTTCTCAGGATATAATCAGATCAAGATGGCACCCGAAGACATGGAAAAGACTACTTTTGTTACACAGTTTGGCACTTTCTGCTACAAGGTTATGCCTTTTGGGTTGAAGAACGTCGGCGCAACATATCAGCGTGCCATGGTAGCTTTGTTCCATGACATGATTCATCACAAGATAGAGGTTTATTTCAATGATATGATATCCAGATCACGGATCGAAGAAGAGCATTTGGACCATCTGCATAAGTTATTTGATAGAATGAAGAAATATAAGCTGAGATTGAATCCGGACAAATGCACCTTTGGGGTGAGATCCGCTAAACTCCTGGGTTTTGTTGTCAGCGGTAAAGGTATTAAGGTTGATCCCACCAAGGTTAAAGATATTCAAGAAATGCCTTCTCCCCGCACCAAGAAAGAAGTCAGAGATTTATTACGAAGACTGAACTATATTTCTAGATTTATTTCTCATTTGACCACTACTTTTGAGCCGATCTTTAAGTTACTGAAAAAAGATCAGATAGAGAAGTGGAACGACGACTACCAGACGACCTTTGACAAAATCAAGGAGTACCTACAGGAACCTCCAATCTTGATGCCACCAGTTGAAGGAAGACCTTTGATCATGTATTTAACAGTGTTAGAGAACTCAATTGGGTGTGTATTGGGAAAGCGTGACGAGTCTGGTTGAAAAGAGAATGCAATATACTACCTTAGCAAAAAGTTTACCAACTGTGAAACAAGATATTCACTAATCGAGAAGACTTGTTGCACTTTGGCATGGGCTGCTCGCAGACTAAGATAGTATATATTGACCCATACTACTTTGTTAATCTCTAAAATGGATCCTATCAAATACATATTCGAGAAGCCTGCTCTCTCCGGAAGAATAGCCAGATGGCAAATGGTCTTGACAGAATACGATATATAGTACACCACCCAAAAATCCATCAAAGGAAGTGTACTGGAAGATCATTTGGCTCATCAAGCTATAGACGATTATCAATCTATGAACTTCGAATTCCCGGATGAGAATATTATGTTAGTAACGGATTATGAAGAACCTGGGCCATATGAAGGACCTGAGCCAGGATCCTGATGGACTATGGTTTTCGACGGAGCCTCTAATGCACTCGGCAACGGAATTGGTGTTGTAATTATCTCTCCTCGGGGTTTCCATACACCCTTCACCGCTAGATTATGCTTTGACTGTACCAACAACATGGTTGAATACGAAGCATGCATCATGGGCATTAAAGCTGCTATTGACCTGAGAATCAAGTTCTTGAGCGTATACAGAGACTCAGCTCTGGTAATCAATCAGATTAAGGGTGAATGGGATACTAAGCATCTGAACCTCATTCCTTACAGAGAACATGTGTTGACCTTAATTCCGTACTTCGAGGGGATAACTTTTGAGAACATCCCAAGAGAAAAGAATCAATTGGAAGACGCATTAGCTACCATTTCTTATATGTTCAAAGTCAAATGGGATAAAGAGGCTCCCAGAATTACAATTGAAAGGCTAGACGAACCTGCACACTGCTATGAAGTTAACACTGACGGAGTAGAAGAGAAACCTTGGTTTCATGAAGTGAAAAGATATCTTGAGGCTCAAGATTATCCTGAAGGAGCATATATCAACGACAAGAAATTCCTATGGAGGTTATCAACTAAGTTCTTCCTGAGCAACAGAGTTATGTACAGGTGCAACCATGATTCGACTTTGCTTCACTGTATGGACAAGAAAGAGGCGGAGAAGATTATGAAATATATGCACGAATGAATCTTTGGTACTCATTCTAGTGGACATGTTATGGCTAAGAATATTCAAAGAGCGGGTTACTATTGGTCGACTATGGAAACTGACTGCCATCGCCACTCAAGGACTTGTCACAAATGTCATATCTATGCTGACAAAGTACATGTGCCTCCAGTACCTCTGAATGTCTTGACTGCTCCTTGGTCGTTTGCAATGTGGGGTATTGATATGATTGGAGAGATCAAACCCATTGCTTCTAACGGACATCGTTTTATCCTCGTCGCTATAAATTACTTCACAAAGTGGGTTGAAGCAGCCTCGTTTGCCTCTGTTACTAATAATGTTGTTTCCTACTTCATTAAGCATAACCTTATTTTTCGGTATGGCATCCACAAAAAGATTATCATAGACAATGGTACCAATCTCAACAACACTATGATCACAAAACTCTGCATGCACTTCAAGATCAAACACACAACTCTTCTCTGTATTGACCAAAGATGAATGGCGCAGTGTAAGCCACCAATAAGAATATTAAGAATATTAAGAATATTATACAGAAGATGACGATGACGTATAAAGGCTGGCACGAGATGTTGCCATTTTCTCTTCATGGCTATCGCACTTCAGCTCGGACATCAACTGGGGAAATCCCATTCTCTCTAGTTTACAATATGGAAGTTGTCCTACCTGGCGAAGTTCAGATTCCTTCACTGAGAATTATGAAAGATGCATACTTGGAAGAAGATGAATGGATTCAGGCTATGCTGGACCAATTGAATTTGATTGACGAGAAGAGGCTTGCAACTATTTGTCACGGTCAAATGTATCAGAAGAGTATGATCAAAGCCTTCAATAAGAAAATCAAGCATCAGGTATATTAGGCTTGTGACTTGGTAATAAAGCGCATGATCCTGCCGCAGGGTGATCCCAGAGGCAAATGGACTACCACCTATGAAGGGCCATTTGTGGTCAAAAAGATATTTTCGGGTGGTGCCATGATACTTACCACCAAGGACGGTGAAGATCTTCACCATTCTATGCACGCGGACATAGTTAAAAAATACTACGCATGAAAGTGACCCGTTAGGTTGACTGGCCTAGGAAAAAATAAGGGCATCCTGGAAAACCAAGGACTCGGGCAAAAATCAAGGATATATATAAAAGACTATACACCCGGCAAATCAAAAACCTGAAAAGGCGGCTTGGGAAAAAAAGGGTATCTCGGTGGATTGAAAACCCGAAAGGGCGGTCCAGGAAAAAATTAGGGATTAAAGCGTACAACTATGTCCCGTTGGATCACTTACAACCAGCCTTATTACCCACATCAAGTTCAAATGGTACAGATCGATTCAGCCAACTTCTTCCGACAGCAAGGGATGAGATACTCGAAGACATAGGGGCAATAGCATAATTGAAACCTGACGAGATCATTTACACATAGCTATATATTTTGTATTCCTTTCACTTCACGACGATTTCCTCTTGCTAGGATTTATGTCTCTTTGTAAAATAATCGTCTGTTTATAGGCATACTATTAATACAAATACAATTTCAAATCCAAATTTTATTTTACTTTTTCTGTTTTGTTTGCAAAAAACGTCCAATGATTAAATTGAATGAACATATGCATATGAATACGATTACTATTAACAAAATTTGCATAAAAAATATGAATAAGCATTTGCTCAAGACTCTAGGAGTTGGGATAACGTTTAAGTCGTCCATAAATCCCCACAGAGTAATCCTCGGTAAAGTTGCCCCACATAGCAGTTCTCATAAGATTATCCCCTGCGGAGTCTTCTTCATGAACTCGACACATTCCCCATAAGTATGAAATATCCTAATCATACTCACCAACAGATCCCCCTAGAAGATAAAGGAGTGTGATCTTTTCCTCGACAATTTCGCCAACCTACGGAGTCCCAATCCTCGTTAGAAAGTATGTCTTTAGCACGGCTCACAAAAATTTTCTCCCCCAGCAGAGCTTATTTCTCCAACACGGTAAAATTCCTCAAAAGAGTGTTTCTCCAGCAGGGTTTATTTCCCCAACAGGGTTTATTTCCCCAGCAGGGTTTATTTCCCCAACAGGGTTTATTTCCCCAACAAGATACAATCTCCCTAGCTTGAGTCTATCACTTCGACTACTATAAATCACCGGCAAAATTTCTCTCTCCAACAAAGGGTAGTCCAGACCATTATCCCTAGAGAGTTGCTACAGAATCTGAAATTGGACTAGATATTAGTTAATCTTATCCTCTCCAGACGAGTCGGCATCCATATCAAAAACTCGGTCAGACAGCACCTCGGAAGTTTATCCATCTCTTTTATCCCCAATTAGGGTATATAAGAATTAAACTCCCCGGTAGAGTAATGAACGACCAATGTTCCTAAACTCTTCTCCTCAAACAGAAATCAACATTCCCCAGCGGATTTTCCTCAAACAGAAAGCAGGAGTCCCCGGTAGAGACATTATAAACAAGATCGAAGATTCATTTTCTTCACCCCCAACAACAGTCCGAAATTTATTTTCCCGATCAAAGATGTTATACGGAGCAACCAAGACACTTCAAAGACATATCACATTCATACATCATTTGTCATAGAATATGCATGTGAAACGTATATAACACACTCTCATTTACTTTGATAACATCATTACGCAATGATTTTCATACATCATTACAATCCATATAGATAATTGTTTATCTTTTCAGGTAAAGTTCACAAACAGACGAACATCATCAACAATTTTCTAACAGGTTGCAGAGTAATTCTTGAAACAGGATGGGGCGACTATCTACATGACCAGACAACTTCCTTCGGAAACTGAATTCTGAAAAGTATTTCCCTTAGAGACTAAATATTACAAGTAGCTACTAAAGCATTTTCCCCAGAGAGTCATTCTAGAAAATACTTCTTCTAGATGAAGTCGGGCGTAGAAATCGTCTAGTGCATCATTCAAAGGAAATAAAGTGTAGGTTCCTTCTAAAATTCTTTTGGAAAAAGTCAGGTGTAGACCCTTTCCAATACCTCTTCTAGTTGAAGTCGGGCGTAGACATCTTCTAGTTTAGATGAAATCAAGCGTGGATTCATTCTGATGTTCTTTTTAGACAAAGTCGGGCATAGACTCATTCTAACATATCTTCTAGACAAAGTTGAGCATGGACTCATTCTAGTATTTTCCTTCTGATACTCTGTTTGGTAAAAAATTCAGGAGTAGACTCCTTCCAATACCTCTCATGGTTGAATTCAGACGTAGACATCATCTAGTTAAGATGAAATCAAGGGTAGACTCCTTCTGAAACTCTATTGGACAAAGTCGGGCGTAGACTCATTCCAAACGTATCTTCTAGACAAGGTCCAGCGTAGAGTCATTCTAGTATATCATTTAGATAAAATCAAGCATAGATTCACTCTGATATTCTTTTGGACAAAGTTGGACGTAGACTCATTCCAAATACATCTTTTAAGACAAAGTCAGGCGTACACTTATCCTGATATTCCTATAAATAATTACTATGGATGGCATCTATAAGCCCATCTCTGACGACTCTCCATAACCTCTCCAAATGGAATCTTTAAGCCCATTCCCGGTATAATCAACAAACAGTGTTACTTCGTGCACAGGCGAGTGCAAATTTCTGGGCACTTAGGTGTTCAATCATCTTCTACCTCCAAGTCACGAATGACGGACGTGCCAATCTAAATCTTCAGGTTTAATAAGATTGAACAGGGGCAGCTGTTGTACCCCAAAATTTTCCCTCCCATTTTTTTCTTCAAGACATTCTCATAAGGTTCTCAAATGCTCAAGGTGGCTCAAGAATTGATCAGACAAATTCTCCTCCTAAGCAATGGGTCCATAACTAGAGTTTTGTGTTTACAAGGAAGATTGGGTTCCAAAGGTTTCAAGTGGATTTCATGGTTCCTCATATGCTTCAAATAATGCTCATGTCAAGTTTCAAGCCTTGCATCATAAGTTTGCTCAGTCAATTGCTCAAATGACTGAAAATCAACTATATTGGGTAAAAAGTCAATTGCGGTCAACATACAACAAAACCTCAAGATTTTTGGTCAACATCAACATTTTGAAGTTATATTCATCATTTGATCAAGGGTTGATCATAATTCCTCAATAAAATCCTTAAAATCATCAAAAGTCAAAAGCTTCCAAATTAGGGTTTCCTTAGGAGAAGTCAACTGAACTTTGACCAAGCATAACTTTCACATGCTTCATCAGCTTTTCCCCAACCAAAAGCCCATTTTGAAGGAAATCCAGTTCTATACATTTTTTTCTCTCTAAGCTCAATACCAAAAAATTCATCATTTGAGATATATATAAGTCAATAAATTACAGGTCATTTCAAAAGTCAACAAAAAGACACTCTTTGTCAAGCAACTTACATTAAGATAAAGTCTTCAAAAGCAAAAATAATCAACATAGAAGTTATATAGGACATCTTGAGCTCTCCAAAAAGTCAAATATCACTTTCAAAAGATTAAAATTGAGTTAGTTATTACCATTACAAGTTGGGAAACTTTTAGCAAATGCATGAAGTTCAAAGTGAGAAAGCTTGATATTTTGGACTATTGGGCCATGGTTTAAGGGTCCAAACATGTATTATACTCTTCATACACCTCAAACATTATCCTTACACCCCTTGACTTTGTTTTATTTTTATTATTTTTATTATTTTTGATTTAATTCATTAATAATATAAAATAAATAAGATAAAATTACAAGAGTCCAAGCCCATCACATCTTAGCCCTATTTTTCTCTATATATTCAGACATCAAAGAGAGAACCCTGACATACGAAACCCTTGTCTCTCAATATTTCCAAAAAATAGCAAAAAAATTTTAAGAACACTAAGTCTTGAAATCCTTGTTTCGAATCCTTTCACTACAAAACCTCCATTCCATTCTCTTTCAGCAAGCCTACAGAGTAAGTTTGGACCAAATTTGATGGTCCAAAGCATGTGAATTGGATTACATGGCTTCGCCAGTCCCATAATGTTCATGTCATTCATATCTTGATTTCTTGTTTGATTTAACATGTATTAACGTCTCTAACGTGTTTATGAGTATTGATAGTGCAGGTTAGAACAACCATGGAAGTCTCATGCATACTGAATCGTGAACCACCATGCTAGCACCGGTTTCATGCATTTTCGTTATAGCTTTCAATCCCTTGCGTTTAAGTCTTCAAAAATACTCCCATCATATTCTCACTCCTTGTTTTAGGGGGTAGGATATTTTTGGATCATTGGTTCTCGTTATTTTGCAGGTTGTAAAAAAGGAATAACCGGAGAAGACGACCGGAGCTAGGGCTCTGGCGCCTCTCTGGTCAAGGCAATCAGATTTATATTATATATTAATTGTTACCATTTATATTACAGATGTATAGCTGCCCAAGAAGTAGAAGCGTGTGCGATAAGGCATTAGTCTCAAAGGGCCTTGGTTCGATCCAGCCTTTTGATACTTTTCTTCTCTAATTTTTCATAATTTTGCAGGTTGATTACAAAACGTGTTAAAAGCGTATCCTAGACACAAGCGCGCGCTTGGCCTGGTGGTATGCATGCTGCGTGAAGGTCTTGAGGGCGTGGGTTCAACATCCACCCCTAATGGTTTATTTTTTAAACTTTAATTCTCTATTCTTCTAACCCTTTCCCTCATTCTTTTTTCTTCAAATTAACAAAACCTTTTTCATCAAACCTAACATTCTTCATAAACCTTTGATTTTTTCTTAATAAATTCAAATAATTAATTTTAGGTTTTTTTCAATTTAATAAATTTTAGGTTTATTTAATTAACCTTAATTTAGTTTTTTAGGTGTTTATCAATAAACCCTAATTTTATTTTTAGGTTTTCTCGAAGCTTTCTAATAGTGTAGGACCTTTATTTTCTACTTTTACTGATTTCCTTATAATTGCTAGTAAGTAGGGGATGTATGGCAAGATTTAAAATCAACCGTTAGATAACCCTAATCAAGATAAAATAACTGAATTCAATACACTTTTCACACTCTCATCTCTAAGGTAAACTCACTTGTTGCCTTCGAATAAAACAGTCATGTCCCTTAAACGTGGGGACGCTTTAGCAAAGTCCCTCCGATACAAAATATTGTAGTCCCTCGATGACCCTTCGATGCTACCTTCGGTAAATGATCTTAGTCCCTTACGATAAATTGCTAAAGCGCACCTATAAGTTGCCTTTATGACTGTACGATGACCCTCGCATGTCCCTTCACATCCAACGGTAGGACTTCCTACTAATTAATGGTAGGATAGCACTATTTAAGGAGGAGGAAAATAACACGAAAGACTTTTGAGTAGGTGGATAGCTCGTAATTGCTTACTCATAAAAATAAAACATCTTTTACACAAACACCTTTCTTTGAAATATTTTCAAAAACGAACACTTTGTGCGCATTCTTAACTTATACAAGAATCATTACAAAGTTTCCGTATGTAGGCATTTTCAAAATATTTTCAAACACATTCACAAAGCATTTTCAAACAAAGTGAGCAAGCGATTAAGAGCCCGTAGATAACTACGGATGAAAAGGGTGCTAACACCTTCCCTTTTCACAACCTATCCCCCGAACTCAAGAAAATTCTCGAAGGTCTTTCCTATTCTTTTCACCCTTTCCTTATTGGATAAAATAAAATTTGGTGGCGATTCTTGTTATCCGCCACATTTGCGATAAAATGCAAAACCAAATCAGTTCTCCCATCGTATTACAGTTGAGATATATTATTTACTAAAGTGATGTCATTTTGTGAAAAATATGGTATTGAGATTCCTGGTCTTAATGATGTTCATTCAACAACAAGAGTTAAATAGCAGATTTAGTGAGTAAGCAATGAATTTGTTAACCCTTTCTTGTGCTTTGTCTCCTAAGGATGGATATAAAGCTTTTAACATTGATACTATTTGTTCTTTAGTTGAAAAAAATTATCCTATAGATTTTAGTGATCAAGATAAGAATAATTAGCAAATTCAACTCCAACATTTTTTTTCTTGCTCGTCAAGCATCAAACTTGAATAATTTATCAATTATTCAAGAACTATGTTCATGTTTGGTTGCATCTGGATAGGATGAAATTTACTTCTTGATTGATATGCTACTTTGTCTTATCATGACTCTTCTCGTTTCTACGGCAACAACTGAGAGGTCTTTTTCAGCAATGAAAATTATCAAGACTAAGTTGAGAAACAAGATTGGTGATCGATTTCTATGAGATAGCATGACATTATATATTAAAAGGGGAATTAGTGCAAACATTAGTTCTGAGTCTATTATGGATGATTTCAAGTCACTCAGAATGCGTAGAGCATTATTTTAAGATACTTTTAAGTCATGTAATTTATTTTTTTTATTATTAACTTTAAATATATTTTAACTTTAATATTTTATTTAAAATTCTATTTACATTCTATTTATAATATTTATTTTATGTTAGCGCCCATTCCAAAAAAATTTATCTGACTCCGCCACTGAAACTTCTTACTTACTTCTATTTGTATTTGATTCGACATTGTCCCATACACGTTGTTGTCTTCATCCTTTCTTCCTTTGGAATCTCTGCCAATGTCCAATGTTACCATTTCTCTTCTCCATTGCTTCACCTTTCAATAATTTTTTAGGGTTTGAAAAAATTTATAGAGAAGTGAGACATTATATATATATATATATATATATATATATATATATATATATATATATATATATATATATATATATATATATATATATATATATATGGGATATCAAATGAGAATTTTTATAAAAACTATATGATTTATATTTATGCCTAAGATTTTAAAATATTCACTTAATGATTACGTGAACAAGATATTTAAGAGTCTAAGTATTTAAACATCAATCTGTCTGTTAAAATCTGAAACATCAATCTGTCTGTTAAAATCTGAAGCATTGATTTAAATCTTATGATTATTATTAAAAATTCTTAGTTCTCATAATAAATAAAGTTTTCATTTGATACCCCATATATATATATATATATATATATATATATATATATATATATATATATATATATATATATATATATATATATATATATATATATATATATATATATATATATATATATATATATATATATATATATATATATATATAAGTTTTTTAATCTCGATTGTATATAAGGATATTTACGGTTCGATTTGATCTTAGATGATTGATTAAAAAATTCAACTCGATCCAATTCAATTTTATGCAGTTTATTTTGTATCAGTTTTTAGATATTCAAATTAGAAATTATATTTTTTATTTAGATTATAAAATTCTAATAAATAATATATTTGATATAATATATAATATATAATATATTAAAAATTAATAATATAAAATGAGAAAAATAGATTATATAAATGAAACAAATGAAATAATAAAAATAAATAGATTAAACTAAACTAATAAATAGTATTAAAAATAAGTATCGTCGAATAATAAAGTAAAAAAAAGTATTATATTAATAAAAAATAAATAGAATAT
Organism: Vicia faba; assembly: GCA_948472305.1. NCBI lineage: Eukaryota > Viridiplantae > Streptophyta > Magnoliopsida > Fabales > Fabaceae > Vicia > Vicia faba. Next base: position 591,152,295 of record OX451735.1, read on the forward strand.
AAATAAGTATAAGAATATATACATGCGATCTGGTTTGAATTGGATTGGTTTTGAAAAATTAATCAGTAATCTGATCCAAACCAAACGTCTTTTACAAAATGACATTCTAACACATCTAATAATATATAAAAAAATACTCTTCAATTTTTCATTTATTTTTGGATTGGTTTATGATTTTTATTTAGATCAGTTTGAATTTAAACACTCTTAGTTGTATATAGGCCAAAGTAAATTTTTTAAAATTTGCCGCCTTTTTTAAATAAAAATAAATTATATTTTAACTTTGGTTGAGATTCTTAACTAAAAGGAAAAATGGAATAGGTCTAAAGTTCAACTACTAATGTCAGCATTTACGTGTTTTATTTATAATGAAAATGGTGTTTTTTTAAATTAATAATAAAGTATATTTCGCCTCGGTTGGAACTCCCAACTGAAGGAGAAAATGATAGGTCATGACTTTGACTCTTAACACCAACAATTTTATTTTTTATTAACAATAAATATGACATCTTTTTTTATATAAATAAAATCATATAACTATGGGTTTTTACATATATATATATATATATATATATATATATATATATATATATATATATATATATATATATATATATATATATATATATATATTTTAAGACCCTTATATTACTAACAACATTGCATTGTTTACTCTCAATAACAACCACAACATATATTACTAACATAATTAAGTTTTCAATCTTAACAACAACCACAACATTAAACATTGTACAACAAAAACTAACATTTTAAAATTACATGAATGGATAAAGTGATTTACATACTAAAACGGGCATGGAGAAGACAAAGACAATGGTGGAGAAAGTTTTGTTTCGAGTTTTGATTTCTTGATAAAATATGACAAGAACATTTATATCAAGAACATCACAGAGTATCTCTTCTCTGTAATGCTTTCCAATGGAGATATGAACTCTACAATCTAGTGTTACTCAAACTTGAAATCTTTTGATTACCCAACCAATGGTGTATGGCTTCTCATGAGATTATGTGGACAACTTCAAATAATCTACCAATTTTTGTGACAACAAATTCTTCATACCTTCATTATCCACAATCAAATTACACCACTTGTTCTTGATAGAATAATGTATTTTAAATAAATTCTTATGATGCCCTTCTTCTTTGAATGCTAGTAAAATTATATGCAACATAAAATTTACTCCCTCATCAAATTCTTCTATGTTGTACCTCAATTTGAAATATCTTTGTAAGTTAGATTATTATTAAAATTCAAATCAATTTTTAAGTCTGATTTTATTTCTATTCATTTTTCTCTTTTATTGTTACTAACATTTCCATCTCTTATTATTATTATTACTATTATTTTTTTGTTATTTTGTTTTATGTCCAAAAAAGGAAAAGATGAGAAAAAGAAGTCTGGACCACATTGAAATGCTTCACACGGTTTATGCAAATTACAGCAAGCCATATATATTTCAAGTTTTGATAATGTTACATTGCATAACCAACAAAATTATAACTCAACTCAATCTCAACCTCTCATTTTCTCTTCATAAAAGGCCTCAAATGTTTCTTGTTGTCCATAAAAAGCCTATTGCTGCATATCACCAAAATCCTGCAAAGCATTCCAAAATGATGCTTAAACTTGCTGCAAACCAATCTGAGTTTTGCATAAAAAGGGCCAAACCCGCTATGCAATAATAAAGTAAAGCGGTACACTAAAAAATGGAAGAAGAAAAAACTTAGTGACCAAGAATCAGTCCCAGTCATCCATTCAAATTCATCAACAGTTGATTTTCCCTCTAAAATTTCAATCCTCAAGTCTATATAACAGATCTCAAAAAACAATAGAAAGGGAGGAAAAAATATTTAAAAAGAACTAAACAAAATTTTTTCCAAGCTTTCTCCATTCACCTGCATACAAATACACCAGAACACCAACACATCATAAACCGCATCACGACATCCCTCAACACCAACATCACAACACTGACAACTCGGTATAAATCAACACACAACATCACAATGAAAGCAACAATTCAACACAAATTTCACGAAGATTCAAAGAGATGAGGAAGAAGTGAACTCAAAGGGATTGAGCTTACTTTGGGAACGTCACCTCCGAGAACGTTCAGAGTCGGTATTCTTCATATTTCTCTGCATATATTCATTGGTATTGTAGCTTGTAGTGTTCGATTTATCGTAAATGTGAGTCTATGTTTGTGTTTTCTTATGTGCCCCGATCGATTTTTGTTGTTATTCTTTCTCAACTGAATTTTTAGATGGCGAGAGTATCCATGAGAGTTAAACCGAGGAAAAAGTTTGTTGTTATTGTTGTTTAACGATTGAAGAGAAAAGAGAAAGTGTTGGAAGATAAGGTATAATCAGTTGATATTATGTGAGAGGGAGTTGTACAATCGATTGTTGTCGTTGAGTTGGAAAAAAAGCAGAGAAACGTGTAGGACAGAAACGCTAGCCTCTTTTGTATTAGGGTTTTGAGTTTGCTGGGTCCAGACCCCTTTGACCCGGTCCGACCCAGCTTTTTTATTTATTTTTTATTTTTTTAACTATTTTTTTTAATAAGCTTGCTTCCTATTTCCCTTAAAGTCAATCCAAATGTTGTACGCACCCCCGTAATTCTACTTTGCATCCCATATTTATTTTAGTTTGATTTTTATTTCTTTTGTTAATTTTCTTGGCTTTATTTAATTTAGCTTAGTTAGTAAATTCAATTAAATAGTCATGTAGTGTTTTTAATCAATTAGATAATTTTTACTAATTAGTTTAATTTTTTTTTTAAATTAATTTAGTGACTTTGTGAATTTTAATATTGTTTTAGTTTAGTTAACATTTTTAGTTTATTTGTTTAGTTACATTTTCTTTCTTTTAGGCATGATTTTCTTTGTTCCTTTAATTCACTTTTATCATTTATTTGTCATTGATTTGACTTGCCTTTGACCCATTGGCTTGAGTTCTTTGACATTCATCTGATGCTTTGGTATTCATCTTATTATTGCTTGCTTACTTAAAATCCAAAAGAAAGGAAATTCTTATTATGGTTTTTGTCAAGTGCTTTTCTCTTGTGTGTTTGTTGTTTCTTTTGTCCGTCTTTTCTTTGTTCTCATATTTTGTCCTTAAACCCTACTTTTTCAAACTTGCATCTCTTTCAATAAAAAATTTGGTTGAGCTCATTGCATTTTCAAACTTCTTTTTCTAAATAAATTCTAAGCAATCTAAGCATATCAAAACTCTTTCAAAAATACTAAAAAGCATAAACTTTATTCAAACTTTTTTATGCCCTTGTGCACTTTTCCCTTTAAAACGTTTTCTCAAAGTTCAGACATGAGTCATTTACATAGTTGAGATGTTACTCTCCTATCCCCATAAGTCATGATTGAAAAGACGTCGACCTTTTTCACTTGAGTACTAGAGGCACTTGTTGATCTTATCCAAGTGTAAGTCCTCCCTCATGTTGATGCATTGTCCCTCTTTCTCATTCTTTATAGGCGATTAGTCGAGTTTTCTCCTAAAAATGACAATCTGTCTTTTCATTTAAAATCAACCAACACACCAAGCTTTGTTATTTTTTTAGAAAAACTATGTGGTTTTGATTTCGCCATTGGATAACTAATTTTACTTATCGATTGGATAATCCAATTGAAAAATAAATACATTTGAAATAAAAATAATAACACGACAAAATAATAGATAAATTTTAAATAAAAAGAAAAATATCTTCTAAAGTTAAATAGATACTTAATAAAAAAATTATAAGAGCTAAGATTCGAAGCGTGATCTTTGAGTCTCATTTCCTCTCACTTAAATGTATTAATCGAAGAAGTAAATAATTTTTTAATTAAAATTTTAAATTTAATTTAAGACATCTAGTAGAAGTGATTGTACTTCAGTTGGCTAGACCATTGAGATGGTTTTTTATTAAAAAATATAATATTTGTAATAGTGACTGGTTATATTATATGTTTTTTAAAATGTGTATATATGTGTTCGCGCGTGCGTATATGTGTTCTGATTTATATATTCTTTGGAAATTTCTTACTCCATACCATATGAAAAAGGGACACCCTATGCAATTCTGAAATTGCTCTTCGAAAAATCGGAAATGCATTTCCGCTTCGCACCATATTTTGCATAAAATAGGTCAAATGTGATTTCACCTTTCAAAATGCAAAAAACGGTACCGGAGATATTTTTCCGGTTCTAAATCGGAATTCTGTTTTTGGTTCTATTAGCAGGAAGAGTGAATTTTGTTGCCACCTTGACATTTCATATATAACCAGAAGTATAATTTTGATTTTATGGACGATGCAGGTTACTTAAAATAGTAACCAGTATGGTCATATTTGATCACCACCAATGAGCGACAATCACAAGGTAGTGAAGATCGAGTACCACTTGCCATCGGTTGACAAATATAGGAAGCTTGATTTCATCAAGCGTGAGTTGAAGAACGACGCTGATTTACATGCTATGTGGAATACTTTCGATAGTTTTGAGGAAAAAGTTCAGGTCGAGCTAGATGCGACTATAACAAGATCGGTCGATGATATTATTATGATGTTGCAACGTCCACTTGGACGTTAATTTGTAATATTTGATTTATGTTTAACTCCTAAATGTATTTGTTATGTTGATGTTATGAATTATATTGTGAGATTATGATGCAATTCAATAATATTTTTTGGTTTCTGTAAAGAATAAAATCGGAAATATACCTCTGGTTCCAAATTGGAATTAAATTTCTAATTTATATGCATACTTTATCAGATCTAAGTGCCCACCAAAAATATATTTCCGATTTTGAAGAGCATTTATGAAATTTCACGTGGTGCATAAAAAAATTATGGAATGGATTAAGAAATTCACTATTCTTATAATACCGATAAATTATTAATAAATTTTTTTACATCTTTCACCATTTATTACTTATATTTTTTCTAATTGTCTTAATTTATATTTTTTATATTACTTAATAAAATAAAATTATGTTTATAAAATAATTTATAATTTTTCTTTTTTAATACAACTCTAATTATATATTTTAAATTAATGGTAAATTGTAAGAATCAGATGTAATTTAAGAAAGGAAATACTAGACAATAAAATTAAAGCTTTTTTACAAAAGAAAAATTAAAATCGTCATATTAGCTAAATTACACAAACAACGCATACATTTATTTGACCGTGATCAAGTTATAAACGGCAAAATGCTATATAAGACTTAAATAACAAAACCCTTTCGAATAACAAGTTTAGACCTAAAAAAGAAAAATATGCAGTTTCATCATATGTGCATCCGTTTACGACAAGTAATTGTAGTTTTATATTATTATTTGAATAATATAATTATGGGTGTTTAAAATCGAATTGATTTAATATAATACAATAAAATTGAATCAAATTAAAATTATAAAAAATTGTATTTGATTCGAATATAGTTGAATTATTTTTTAACAAAACTATATGATTTGATTCGGCTTGCTATTTATATTTTACAAACCAAACCAAATCAAATCAAACCACATTATGCTACAATTTAAACTTTACTTAACTTACATTCAACTTAAACTCAAATTTATTATGGCTTAACTTTACGATTACAAATAAATTTCTCTTCGTCTCATTTAAAATTGAAGTTTAAGTCTTTTCAAATCTCTCATAACAATATTGTGTTTTCTTCTCATCTTTTTTTTCAAGTACATCATACTTCTTATTATTTAGTTTCTAATCTTTTATGTTCTTTCTTTTTTATCTTATTATTTTTATTCTATTGTTCTCTCTTTCAATTACATTTTAAATGCACATCTTCTTTTTTAATCTCTTTTCTTTTTTGTTATTTCTTTTTCATCTTCTGTAATCTTTTATCTCTTATGTTTTTCTATTTCATTATAATATTTTTGATATTGCTTTATGCTAATATCTTATGTTTTTTATTCTTTTTTTTTTAATCATATGTATATTAAATAGAAAGTTATTGTTCAAATATGATTTTTTTTTATTTGATAACACATAAATGATTAAATACAATGTTATATTGTCATCTATATATTTATGTATGATTCAATAATTTTTTTGTAAAAAATTGAACCAACTGAAACCGCATCAGTTTGCTTTAGTTTGATTTTATTTTTAAAAGTCAATCAAATCAATTCGATTTGTACACTTTTTCTCTTCCGATTCAAATGACTTTTTATGTCAAAACGGATTAAAATGCACAACAAACATCTCTAAATAGGATAATTAGTTTACGACAATAAAGTAATTGTAATTTTATATAATTTTATTCTAATAATAGAGTAATATAGTACTAATATTTTTTATTATACTAAATTATTTAAAAAAAAATTTCATTTTCATTTAACTTGAGTATTTGATATTATATCTTTCTATATACTCAATAACTCAATCACTTACAAAAGGATATAGATGAACTCCTCTGTTCAGCTACAGATATCCCAACTAAGAATCGAGATTGCTTGTTCACATAATTTAAGATTATCATATTCCATTAGATAAAATCTTTGTTGGTGAATGGATTAACTTTTCCATTTTCACAAATAAAAGATATATTTTTTTTGGGTATAATTCGGGAGTCAAGCAAGGAATATTTTTTCATTAGAAAATTTTTCTTTTAAATGATAATGTTTAAATTTCTATATTCTTAATTAATGTAAAAAAATTCTGTACTTATTCATATTTATAATTTTAACACTTTCTTTCAAGTGTTAGTTATCTACGATGCTCTCTCTTAAATAAAAGCTTTTTTTGTACATACACATGTATTGTTGTTGAGATTTTTAAACGACACTCTTATCCACAACTATATCGAAAGTATTTTCGATTCAATTAAATCGGTTTCTTTATTCAAAATTAAAAATTCATGATATTATTTGTAGGCATAATTCATAAATTAAAAAAGGAATATTTTTTGATTTTGGGATTTTTCTTTTTAACAACATATATTTGTGAAAGATATACTATATATTTATTTAATATCTTAAGAAAATATGTATGCGAACTTTTTCACTTATAAATCCTCGTCTCTTCACATTTTTAATCAATATGAAATTTTTTCTACATTATTCATATTTATAATTTTTTTAAACATTTTTTTTAATTCAACTGCGACTCTGATAGATTTTTAGAAAGAATACTTTATCGTTCTCTTTTACTCAAAAATTTATCTATACAATTAGTATAAATGGAAAAATATATCTATTTTATTATTATAGTTATAATAATAATAATAATAATAATAATAATAATAATAATAATTATTATTATTATTATTATTATTATTATTATTATTATTATTATTATTATTATTATTATTGTTGTTGTTATTATTATTATTATTATTATTATCATTATTATTATTATTATTATTTATTTGATTCATAAATTGATCTTTTTATTTAAAATTTAACAGTTTTTATTTTCTTTTTAAAATTAACAATTTTATTATTATTTTTAAATAATAAATTTCTTATGAAATATAACAAATTATCATATATAATTTTATTATAAAATTTTACAAATAAAAATATATGTTAAAAAACGAATCTGTAATCAATTTTCTTTTTAAAAAAAAAGTGAGAGGACAAAAACTATTTGAATTTAAAACAAATAATTAATTTTATGAATCAAATAATATTAGGAAATTAAAGCTGTGATTTAGCATTATTATTATTATTATTATTATTATTATATTATTATTATTATTATTATTATTATTATTATTATTATTATTATTATTATTATTATTATTATTATTATTATTAATATTAAAAATATAAGAATTAAATCGTAACCATTCATTACAATCACTATTCCATGATTCATATTAAAAAGAAAATTAAATTTAAGATAAATTTATATTTATCGTCTAAAATAATAACAAGTATATATTCTTGCCTTGCTTATTCAAATAATTTTTATTATATAGTATTATTCATTATTATTATTATTATTATTATTATTATTATTATTATTATTATTATTATTATTATTATTATTATTATTATTATTATTATTATTATTATTAATAATAATAATTTTATTATTATTATAATAACAACCATGAAAAGTGGTTGGCTTTTGATACTCTGCAAATGGGAAATGCCATGCCAATAGATTGTTTGATAAGTGGCTCACTTCCTTGGAATATACTTTATATCATTTGGCAGATTGCTACATCCTCATTGGGGAGCAAAAGATCAACCACACTATATCATCTTGTCCATATAAAAAAATCAACACATTATTTTATTAGAGCATTACAACTTTTTCTTGCAGTAGAGTATAAAAAATAGGAGTTTCTAATAAACAAAACAATATGTATAATGTAAATAGCTGACTACATAGGCATTTTTATAAATAAAAAAATAAAAAAATACAAAAGTATCCTAATTCAAATAATTATATACAGATATTTTATTTATAAGATCTTGAAAGAATCTCGTTAAACTAAATGAGGAGTTAATTTAAAAAACTATGATAAACTATCAAATTTATATGAGTCTAGATTTGTAGCTAATTTAAAAACCTATGATTAACTATCAAATATTAATATTTAATATTTTGATTAGTAATATTATATTTTTGTTAATATTTAACAGTTTGATAATATCTTTATGTTTTCATTAATATTTAATATTTTGATAAGTAATTTTATGTTTTCGTTAATATTAAATTTTTTATCAATAATTTCATATCAGTGTCATATGCATGTATCATATCAGTATCCGTGTTTTAAAAAATAATAAAGTAAGATTTGAATGAACAATATATTTTTTCCGTCTATAAAAATAATAAATATTATTTTTCTTTAGACATTATTTATAAAAATATATGAATCAATAGTAAAGTTAGTTTTGTTGGAAACTCACCAAAGTTTATGATGAGTTTCTACCACAATGACAATTCAATTATGAGACAAACAAAGGAAAGAAGACTAGACAATTAATTTCTGTAGAGTTTCTCTCTGCTCACAAACTGTGAAAACTTTATTATTCACTTTACAACTGCAAAATAATGTGAATGACTGACTTGACTTGCTTACAAAAAATAGAGATTACTCCCTCTATTTATAACTGAGCGTCTAAATCCCAAAATATCTATTCTGTTACTAAATCAAATCTAATCTATTAGACTTAAATCAAATCTATTTAAATCTAAAACAAATCAAATCTTTTCGACACATAATTTCGACACACTGAATTACAATTTAACAAGTTTCATTTATAAAAATAATATTGTTTAAAAATATTTGATGATGATAAAAATATTTTATAATAATAAAAATCTTAAATTGATAAAGTATAGTGAAGAAATATTCAATCAAATTATATAATTTAATTAGTAATAACTATGTAATATAATTGATTAAAATCAATTTACAAATTAAATATATTATTCCATATATTCAAATATTTGAATCAACGCTATAATTATTTCTATATATAAATAATTTTGTTTTGAAATTATTTATAAAAAATTTAATTCAATAGTAAACATATTCTGATTATTATTCAAGATTTAATTAAATATATTAATATCAATACCATATATGGGTATCATATAAGTACCTGTGTGCATTCCTACTATATTATTTCGTATTTGAATAGAATTGACCCCGTTAAACTTTTAATTTTAATATTTGAATTATTTTATATTATATATAGATAAATATATATTGATCATTGATTAACTTGTATATTTAAAATTTTTAATTTTATAAATGACAAATAAATTGGATGACTAATAAAAAATATCATACAATTTTGATACTATTTATTTATACATTACTTATGTTTCGTTCTATTAGTATTTTTAATGAAGTTCGTTTAATTCATTTGAATTGTATCTTTATTTTGTACCAAAATATATTGCAGGATGATTTATTTAATTATATAAATTGATTATCTTCTACTTACATATATTTTAAAATTTTGACGCTAATAAAATGTGTGATTCTCCTTTTAACTCATAGATTAAAAATTCTATACACTATTTATGTATAGTAATTAACTATTTTATTCCCGTTTATAAATATATAATTATTTTTATGTGATTATCATATTTAATATGTAATTATCCGTTATTTAATACATTACTAAATTTTTTATAAAGTTTTTATATATATAATTTCTCAAATATTTTATTATGCAAGCATTGTTTTAATTGTATAAATTTAAATTAGTAATATAAATTATAAACATAAATATTTAATCCATTAATACATTTTTTTCATATATAAAAATTTACTCATTTTTAATCAGTATTACATTATAAATTAGAACATTAATATTTGAATCAGTTGTACATATTGTTGAATGAAGTTTAACTAATAACAAATTATTATTACTTTTAAAAAGGTATTTTAACTTAAATTAAAAACAAAATGACATTTTTTTTAACAAAGTTAATTGATTGTACATATTTTTTATGTTAATTTTAAAAAAGTTAAATAGTATCTTAAACGCAAATAAATTATTATTTATAGTGATTATAACATAAAAGCATTTACCGGAACCAAAATGTTAGCTATGTTTGTAATTTTGCAACAACTATTATCCTTTATAATAATTTATTACCCCAATAAATAAGATGGATATTATGATATTTGACAATAAAATAGATTAATCTAATTGATATATCGATCTTCATAAAGATTTAAACTATTCAAATTTCTATTCATTTACGTATTAAAAATAAATATAAAAAAAATTGTGTATCTTTTAAATAATACGAATAAAAAATTAAAATTCATAATTAGTTATTCATCAAAATATAACATATAATAGCATGTTATTTACAATCACATGTGTTTAGATCAATACCACATTTTAATTAAATCATTATTTCAATGATATAGATTTCAATAAGTAACATTTTTTTCATATTTAGATCAACAAAACATCACATTCCATTTTTCTCTTATTTTGATCATTATTATATTTTTGCCATATCCGTAAGATATTGTAATTTTTTCCGTATAAGTATTTATTTATTTTAAATGCTTTTGAAAAATCAATTTTATAAATATTTATCAATTTTAGAATTTAATGTAGTAATAATAATAATTTTATAAATAGCATTCTTAACAATTAAAACAGAAAATTATATCTTATGTCTCTCTTCTTTATAATTTAAATTACTTAGAATAATAACATATAAAAAAACAAGTAACATTTTTATAAAAAAATATTTTGAAAGTAACTAAATATATAATTTATTAATCATCAAATTATAATTATGCTCTCTTTGTGATTTATAACATATATAGAAATAATAAAACAAATGTATTCAGGTTCTACTCTTATTCATTTTTCTTCTTCTTTAAATTCTATTAAAAAATAGATAAACAAAAACATGCATCTTTTCCTATTTGGAGAAAACATTTAAATTTGAAATTAACATAAATATAGAAAACTAATGTCAATTGGTTTGTTCTGATTATACACATTTTGCTTCTACTACATCCTCCATCATATCTAAACAACATAAGACCAAAACAACATACAACATAAGACAAGAAGAAGAAAAAAAAACTCATCAAAACCAAAACAATAACGATCAATGAATCACATATCATCGTCACAAAATTTGTATTTACATCTATATTAACTTCTATTTCCTAAGTACTGTACTTACAAAAATTGAAGAAATAAAAAAACAAACGCGATTTAATATGAAGCATACATTGATAATTTGATTCAACTTCAACCACTAATTAAACTGAAACGTTAGAAGTCATTGCAAAACCAATGCATTTGTCGATAAATGTTTAGTCTTTCACCTGTTGAAAAAGGAATCACTAAGAAAAGTGATTTGGAAACCCTTTTTTGCACTTTTTCCTTTTTTCTCGTGGGAAGAAGAAAAAGGCTGATGTAGGTGCAAATGAAGTTATTGGATTTAGGGTTATTTATGAAACATGTGATGCATATATAATGGTTGTGGAATAATGGTTTTAAAAATTGTTTTTGTATATGGAAGATAAATTGTTTTGTAACTGCTATACAAGGAGAAGGGTGCCCCGATTGTGAAATAAATAATAGTGGAATAATAATGAATAAAGAAAATAAAAATAAAAACAAATGGAAAGGAGGAAGGTTATGTTAGCCACATGGCAGACTGTGTGATCAGCATGGAGTGACTTTTCTTATATGATAGATATTTGTTTTGGACTGGGCCGGAACTTGCCCCACCGTTGGGGAGGCCTCATGCAACACTTTTACATATGCCCAAAAGCGTGTGTCCCAAACTGAGGACTGCTGGGCATTTTCTCACGTGTCCACTAGAAGTACATATCTCATGTGTCCATATCGTGATCATCCTGCCCTCCGAGAATAATGAGTTCAACTTTCATGCTTTCTCGGGGAAGTTAACCAGGAAGGAGGCCACATGCTGGACTCCATAAACCGATAAACCCTTACAGTCTTCGTTGTTAGGCCTCATTGTGGCGCATCACTAAAGACCTTGGTCCAGCGCTGGGGGCTATAAATACTTTCTCACTTGAGAGGGTCAGGTATTCATTCATTCACTCATACTCTCACTTACTTGAACTTACTTTGAATCTTACTTTTCCATCAGAGTGTCTTGTAGGTACCCATACTTCACATTCAACCGCTTCTCGACTCAAAGCTCGTGGACCTTGAGAATCCCTTTTGATTAAGTATGATTAGTGGCGTCGTCTGTGGGAATCCAGCTTCCCCGTCTTCCATTCAAGACCAAACCAACTCTTTATCAAACTTTCGATTGTTATAGCCAACCAAGCTGTCAACGATAACCAAAACGTCCATTTCACTGATGTCGACAATAACGCGGACATTAACAACGATTTGGCCAGTCCCGAGCAAGACCAAGGGGATGGGCTGACCGCCTCTTCATCCACCCGCTCGCAACCATGCAACGATGACTACCATCCTCCGCAGAATTATGAGTCCAATATATATATCTGGAGGTCCTTGTTCCTAAAGATGATGACGCCACGACCAGAGCCTTGTCCGCGGCAATTAACCAGACCAATTACATGATCTTCTCACAGGGTGAGCGACTGATGATGCGGGAGCAGATCTGTCGGGCGCACTTGACTCTCGAACTCATCCTCCCTGACGAAATGAGGACCTCTCTCGATCTAGCCCAGAGAGACACAGACATGACGATTCTCGAAGCCCTACTCCCTGCCACACTGAGCAAGGTCCTACTTTGGAGAGGATCCAGCCCGAAGCTGTCAAGAAACACGATCACACTCCCCCGCGTAAATAATGGAGATCCCCTGAATGTAAAAGAAACAGAGGAAATAAAGAAAAGAAGTCTCGGCCAAGGGATCCTTCCTATGGCCAACACTGACATAAAGAGCGCCGCTACAATCGGTCCCCCTCTCGCTCTCTAAAAATAAGCGACAAAGACGACCCCCGCAGTCCACTATCCCAAGTCATCACGGAGAATCCCATTCCTAAAGGAATGGAGAAGCCTCACATACTGAAGGAGTACGATGGTATTGCTAACCCTATCAACCATATCGACGGGTTTAAAGTGATGCTCCACTACCACAATATTGGGGGGCCAATTAAATGCAGATTGTTCCCCATGATGTTGAGGAAAACAACCATAGATTGGTATAAGAACCTCTCTCCTGGGTCGATCACCTCATGGAGGAGTCTCAAAAACCAATTCATCAGCAACTTCATTGCATCTCGTCGACATCCAAAGATTGAGACCACCCTCGAGGCAATCCTGATGAGAAACGATGAGACCCTGAGAGAGTATATTGATCGGTTCAACCGCGAGGCCATTTAGGTCCCATGCTCCGACCATATGAAGAGATACTTGCTCGAAAGGGGACTTCTCCTGGGCACTGAATTTAGAAATTTCGTCTGCATTGAACCCTCAGGTCTTTTGACGCCCTCCTCGAAAAAGCTCGTGCATACATGGACTATGAGGAAAGAGGAAGCCAATAGATCCCGCGATTTGAGGAACCGCAAACCAACTAGTATCCCGTGACACCACGATGCGGACCCTTCTCGACAGACTAGGGAGAACAGAAGGGAGGAGAAACCTTGCGAGCCCCGCAAGCATAGAGGATCAGTCAGAAGGTTCACAGAGTACACCCCACTGACCGCTTCCTACGAGTGTATCCTTGTGGAGTTCTCCAATGTCGAGTTCAAGGACAGAGGTATCAGGCGTCCTCGACCTACCCCTGTAAAGCCTGAGGCCGAAAGAACAAAATAGTGTCAATACCATTGGAACCATGGTCACCTGACCAAATACTGTGTCCACCTGAAAGATGCCATTGAGACTCTCATCAAGGAAGTGAGACTCATGCATTACAAGCAAAACGACGCTCGTCACCGAGATAACTGCAAGGTTAAAGAAATCGAGGAGGATACTCGACCATCCAATGAATTTGATCCCCTCCAGGTAGCCTTATGTATCTCAAGGTCCGGGGACTTCCACATCCTCGACAACTATGAAGATGAGGAATCCCTGTTCACCCACAGTAGATGGGAGAAGTTCCCTTCTGCCATGGTCATATCTGGCGGTGGATTCAATGATATATCGGTAAATTCAGCAAAGAGGAAACTCAACGAGCTGGTAGATGCAGCCACGACCTAGGCTGTAACCCTTGAAATATTCAAGGAAAAATTGGAGTCGATCACCTTCTACCTCAAGGAGCTTCCCGGCGGAGCCCCAAACTCAAGTACTCCTCTGCTGGTGAGGGCAAAGATGGCCATTTTGATGCATATCATGTAACACCCCAATTCTACCCGACAATTATATAAAATCATAGTTACAAAAATTCGACAACCGAATCAGGATGCTGCAAATTCAACTTAGTAAAACGGAATTCATCAATGATACATAACACATTAAAGCTGGATAAGCCAACAACAATATAAATTCATCTTTTAAAACCAGCAACTTTCACAACTATGCAACATAATCAATTATTCAACTTAAAAGAATATATCATCTTTGTCCAACTAAACAACTTCAAATAACAAGCATTCAACTAAAAACAACTTAAAGTTCAACAACTGAAATAATAAAACAATAAACTAGTAAGCATTCATCCCCCTGAGTGCTACGTATTAGAGCAATGACACCGGCTCGAACTACTGAAGGTAAACTACCTTCACTCTGGACTACCTGCACATTGCAAACATATGGGTAACATTGAAACAGAAGGGGTGGGACATCAAACAATATAATCAGATGTATGATAATATTACATTAGAATTAGTTTATGCAAAGTCAACACTTCACAACTTTAAACAACATCAATCATAACAAAACATCAACGAAACATAATAATTAATTCATCAACACGACAACTCAATATGCAACGTGAAATGTAACTTGTTACTATGCATATGCATGTGGTACCAGCGGAGCAGAACTCCCAACTTAGAAATTGCCAATTAATAAAGGCATCAATCAAGGCATAAACCTTCAACTTAATATTTTGCCAATCCAGCCCAACTTAACGAGTATCAGCTCCAACTTGATATACGATGTATGTGACATAACATGATTGTAGCAATAACAACAATAAACATCAACTTAACATAAATTAACATTGGCCATAAGCCTACAACATCAACATTAATTCAACATCAACATAATTAAACTTTGGCCATAAGCCTACAACATCAACAAGAATTCAACATCAATATAATTCAAAGTTGGCCATAAGCCTATAACATCAACAACAATTCAACATCAACATAATTCAACTTTGGCCATAATCCTACAACATCATATCTGCCCATAATTAAAGGCATCTCAACATAATTTATCAACCTACATTTTCTCAACTCAGAACAACTTATACAACACTGTTATCGACCAAAACAACATATACGGGCAATAGGACTAGGGAAACTACGTACCCCTCGACATGCATAGCAACCAAGACAGAAAAATAACTAACTCATACTCCTCGACGCGCACAAAAACAAAGAAGAATAACAACTAACTTATGTTTCTCGGTACAGCCTGCAACTTCGTTCCGCTCGATAACAGTACCATGCTCCTCGGCACAACCTGAAACTTTGTTCCGCTCGACAATAATATCGTGCTCCTCGGAACGCCTCGCAGCCTAATTCCACTTGACATCCATCACATATATTCTCTAACACACTTTGCAGCCAAAATGTCGCTCGACACCTAGCACTTCAGTATCCTCCTCGACCACTAATTCGACCAACAGCACAGAACAACACGACGTCATAACGACGACATCAATACAATTCATAACTTTCGACCAACTGCTCAGAATACCACAGTAACAGCCAACTATATTTCCTATCAACAGATATGTTTATTGTATAAGACTGTCACGCAGAAACCCTCCTAATACGACCACATCAATAATTCTTATTTTTCTGCCAACTGCTCGGAACACCACAACATCATAACGACCACAACACCCAACAATAAACTACCCTAATATAATCATTGATTCTACCGGGCAATGATACAGACAACTCAAACCACCCACAACACTACTAACGGGAAACTTCAACAACATGTCCACTAATCATGCAAGACAGTCGTACGGTAACTCCCTAAATGACCCTAACATGAGGAACCGGGCAACTTCAAAAACCGACCCAGAAACACCAACGCACAAAAATCATACAAACGACCAATTACCATATAATACACATCATAAATCCCATTAGAAGTTTAGAACCCCACCCTTACCTGGATTGAAGTTCTCTCAACCAAAGCTCCAACCGACAACATGTTTTGCTTTACTCGACACCGAGCAACTTGCTCTTTCCTCTGTGCAGCTCTTATAGTCAACGTACAAACCCTTAATCACCAACTAAATCAAACCCTTGTGTCAGCTTAACCTTATATCATTAGTCCAATTGAGCTTAACTTTCACACCCCCGCTTTACTACTTCCAACCAATAAAAATAACCCAACACCATTATTCCATTAAATCCAACATTATTATTATTATTAATCAACTAATTAATTAATAATAATCTAACAACTTATACCAACAATTTTCAACATCTCACAACTTTTCAACAAATAATCCAAAAAAAATTTAATTAAATAATTAATTAAATTAACGGGCGTTATAACTCTCCCCCACTTAGAATATTTTCGTCCTCGAAAGTCTACTCGATACTACCACTCTTAATGCGAATTTCGCATCTCATTCTCTGATTCCCAAGTCACGTCTGGCAACACTTCGACAACTACTTCATCGACATAACAATAACTCAACATGATTTAAATAAAATACATACATGCTAATCATTCAACACCCTCACGACATAATTGTTAACAACTTATCAACCACTTCAATAATATCTTGACATATCAACATTTTAAAGTAGTAACACACTTATACTTGGATATACAACATCATATTATCATCTTAACAATATTTTCAACACCAAAACACATGCACAACTTCATTCTCATGTATATATATACATATATCAATTATCAACAAAATATCAACAACTCCATTCATATCATCGTATCACCCTTATAGTGACATCAACATAGCCAACATAATCAACTTCGTCATATCATGGAGTACCATAAATCATTTATGGTAACCAACAACAACATCACGATAACGAGAACAAAATCATTATAACGTCAACTTAACAGTATAACTCAACAAGTATACACATAACTCACCATCAACTAACAACCATATTAATATAAAATCAGCAAATATTTACGATAAAACACAGTACCCTAGCACATCGTCCCTATATCAACAATCCATAAATCAAACATGTAGATCAAGACAAATCATTCCCATAGGCTTCTGATATTTAGTCTTTCACTTCTAATGAGTCATACATGAATACAACTGTGCCATATCACACTTCAGCTGCGCAACTCTGATCATCCATCTCAAGTCATCATCCTCATTCAAATTTCTGTCAACTATATGATTTACAAGTCTCAACCTAGTTTAAGACTTTCTTTAACACCCACCATAAAATCTTTGTTCACTTGATATTCTTAATCTTTCACTTTGTGACGTTAGCTCGCATATAAACTCACTACTCTGAATTGTTCAATACGTCTCAACTCTTTCCTAGCCACTCCTCTATCACTTCACACAACTGATGAGCGACTATCCTCACGATATAACATCAATCAGTTAATCACCATTAAGATAGCAAGATAAGTCTATACCATCCAACACGATCTCTTCCACTATCAACAAGAGATTAAGGGTGATCAGTTCCTTAATTTGTCGATAGATAACCGACAACCATAATGGAGTATAAACCATCGTTACCAAACCATAATAGGGTTCCTTTAGAACTTGTACTCAAGTCACCTAAAGCACCATAATCCAATAATTTCCAATGAGGTTTACAAATACTCCCAAAATTTCCCTCTCATTCGATCTTGTCGATGAGACACCAACGTTCAATGTATTACACGGTCCACATTACACTTACTTAGCCTCACACGAAGGTTAAGTATCCTCCAACTTAAAAATTACTTTCTTCATCTCCGCATCATCAGGAATACAACTTCGATTACGAAATCTCAACACACCCTGCGCATCTAACTTCTGATCTTTAAAATTCTAGCAGACTCATATGTCCTACAAGGATGTTGAGACATCTGATCTGAAATAAACACACAGGAAAAACAATACTGAAAAGATAAAGAACATTCCAGAATTGTTTACCCAGTTCGGTGTACAACAACACCTACTTTGGGGGCTACCAAGCCAGGAATGAAGTCCACTATCAGTAGTATCAATTTGTATACCCTACAGCCAACACACCCGTTGACGATCTACGCACTTAATCACTACCCAATGACCCTTCTACCTAGGTCCTCCCTAGATATGGAATATTCCTATCCCACTTCCAATCATCGCAATGTTATCTAGCAGTCAACACCTCAGTCACTGTATAGAAGACCCTTCACCAAGATTCTGATCACACAGATAGACAGTTTAGAAGACACACTTTCATGACAATACCTAGCTAATTTCCCAAGCCAAATTCCACTATTTGTTAGCTTTGCTTCTAACACATCTTGGAGTTGCTTCAAAGCTTCCTCCAAGAACAATACATCTCTTACCTACAGGCTTCAAGGTGAACATGGTAACCTTCCCACAACCCGAGAGGTTTACCTTGACAAAACCATAGACTTCTACATCTTGAGTTGTGTCATTTCTAGGTTACAAACCCTTATATTTATAACCTGTTACCCAACTGGTTTTGGGCCTTCAATCACAGCAAATCTGCTGTAACAAACTGCAGAAACTTCTGCCATAAGAAAGGTCTTCAATCTTTACTTTCCTAAATAATCTCACTATTTATAAAGTCTTCATTCTCCTTGATTTCTGATTGAATTTTCTGGACCTTTAAATATGCGCCACATAGGATGCATAATATTCTCCTGAATATTCTGTCAATGTTGAGAACAAACTGAATCTCATTAATCCAACTCAGCAGGCGCGATGTCAAGACATCTTCTTCGACATGTTGTTCCAGTTTTTGACAAAGTTCAACACAACATGTTCTGACATTGTAATATGACTTCTTGTTTTACCTGTTCTTCTTATCCTATTCTTCATATCTGCTATTATTTGTTTTACAAAAAAATTAAGCCAATCCTAAAACAAGAGAACTAATAATCTCCCCCTTTGGCAAATTTAGGATAAAACAAATAATCTAAAAACAATTGCAATCTAGGAGATTACAACAACAATAGATCTTCAGTTGAAAATAATGTCTCAACATCTTGTTAGACATCTTCTTTGCAGCACTTTGAAGAACTCAATTGCATCAGCACCAACGAACAGCAGTTTCAGGATAAACGGAAGGAAAGTCCTGAAGTTTGGTTGATGCACACGAGGAAGAAGATAGCAGAAGACAACTTGTACCCCCCTCAATGCAGGAACATCTTCTAAACATAGAAGACCAATGGTGGAATAAGAGAACTCTCAATAACTCCTTAAGACCAAATCAACCACTGCCCCTGATAACTCAGAACACAGGTCACAATTGTGTTCATAACTCAGATCACAGGTCACAAACATATGTTACAGAAATAAGATCGAATATCTTATTTTGACCTCTGTGAACATTAATAATAACCACCACTTGTGGAATCAGCATCATCCCAGCAACTACTTATTTTGACCTTTGTGAACATTAATAATAACCACCACTTGTGGAATCAGCAGCATCCTAGCAGCCACACCAATCCGCCCCTTTTTAGCCAAAAGTAGGAAAAGGAGACCTTCACAATACCTGACCCAAGAAGAACTTACCCGAACTCTAATAAAAGCCATAAGAATTATAGACTCAAGAAGCTCACGGGGTTAGAGAGATATGGAGAACTCTCTATAAATAACTGAGATTTTTACTTGGAAAATAACGATCCTAGATTGTAGCACCAGTCTTGGTCAAAACGAAACGATATTTGAGGAGAAAACTTCAAGTATCAATGTGCACCGTCCATAATGGCTTTGAATGTTATAGATACTTCCTGTACATACACATGCATAGTCAGACAAATTTTTCTCCCCCTATTTACAGCCACATGTTTGAACACATAGGTCACTCCACCCTATGTTAACCATGCAGGAACATGTCCTGTATAATGTCCTGATACTTAGTCAGGCATTATCTTCTTATTTCAGTGATCAACACATCTTCTCCCACCAATCAGGGATGCTTCACCAGATTATCCATCTGTTCATACTGGATTCTAAGTGTTCTTCTTTCACTTAGACTTAGTTACATACACTAAGATATCAAAATATCACATTTGTGACACCTCTTCATAATATAGACCCTCAAGGAGTCTTTTTGAAATCTATAGAGAAAAATAAATTCTCCCATACTTCCCATTAAACTTCTAAGAGATATGTGAACTTCTGATCTTCACCAAGCTTCTCATAGTTAGAAACAACCATGTCTTGTTACGTTTATCCATAACTTCATAATGTCATAACATGTTGTTTCAACATTATTTCCACATAGAACCTTTACAAAAGTGAACAGTATTCTAGATTGATAATACCTGTATCATTGTAGCAATAATTTACATATATCCACATGAATCCCTTTGTCACGAGTAACTAATGCTCCAGCTAAAGATGAAGACTTGTGCACTAGATAAGAAACCTCAGCACTTCCTGCATATGCTGAACCTTGACTCCCTCAGTAGAGTCAAACCAGAGTCAGATATTCTCACTCCTTGAGAATACTTCCAGGAACCCTGACTTCTTCACAATATAAGGACACATTCGATCATTATCTTTTCATAACCACACTTTGTATCATGACCTTTTGAATAGGCAAGATGCCATGCATACTAGGTGTGAAGTCACTCACAAACTCCAAAAACTCTTAGTTTTCTTAAAAGCTTTACTAATATCCAGATCACCAAACCTTTTCTGGAGTGACTTGCAGCAAAAAAAATTACCACTTCAAAATACTCTGCTCAGACCTCAGTATCTGTCGGCAGCCTTCTGCCTTTATATCCACTAGTAGTTGCTTATACTAGTGGAGTCTTCAATGAAGTAGTCATGCATTCATCAAGCATGCTACTGTAGACATGATTAGTCTCTCCATATTCTAATCCACATAGTCAGAAATGCCACTTCTCACAATAATGCTTAATTAAGCATCCAACTTCACATGAACAATCCCAAGCATTAAACAAAACAACCATCAACAATCATGATGTTAAGACATCATGTGGTACATCAACTCCATAATACAAAACCTAATCAAACGGGTTCTTGATTAATCATTTAAAGGACTCATTATGCATAGAAATCCTTTAAGAAGCTCCCATTAGAACACACAGTCGGTGCACAGGTTCCTGCATGTTTTACAGTCTGGTTTGCAGTAATGGCTTTCCACACCTGATTATCATTCACATCCAACTCATAATAATCATCTTCTGACCTTCCCAGATAACTATTGATTACAGCAAGGGAAAATTCAACACAAACACATTCCTATATTCCATACTTTTGTGATCAACACAAGCCAGCAAAATAAATCAGCTCCATAATCTCTTTGTACTCCAGTGCACCTGCTCCCAATTCTCTTTCAAGGGCAACTCTTCTTTGAGGCACATATTTCAACTTTTCAGCATTGCCAATAGAGTGGAAGGAAATGTTGTCAAGAGGAGCATCAGGCACCCTGACAGAAAGCTTCTTGCTTGTAGATTTCTTCAAAGGAGAGATGTCCTGGACATTATCCTCGACATCATAACCAGAGACAACATCTTCTAACAACCAGTAGGATAGTCTTCTTTATCCCATTCACTACTGTAGAGAAAAATAAATTCTTGCAGAACCAGCACATCCTCTTGGAGAAGGATGGTATACTCTAGAAACATCTAGCTAGAGTCTTCAGAGACTCATAAGGGAATAAACAACTACATTTTGTAGTAACATATCTCAGCATGTTATCCAACATCATCCTCTTAGGAGGGCAATAACTATATACGCTTAAACATCACAAGCTTCAAACAAACCAATTAGTCCACTGACTTCTGTTGTCATGGACAATAAAAAATTTCATTATGGAGAAAACACAACACTAAGCACCCACTAGTTCACTGGGAATAACTCCAAGTATAAGGACACCTGATTCATGCCCTTGCACCTCCACACATATTGTCATGACTCTTTGGATGGCTAAGATGTCATGCAACCATAGTCTCAAACCAACTTCCAACCATTTCTTAGTGTGCTTAAAAGCTTTACTAAGATTCAGACTCTCTAACAAAAGGAGTACCCCTTAACCAATATGCTGATTAAATCCTCCTTCTGCATATTACTATTATTTGTTAATGCTAGTAAAGTCTTCAAACCAAGATAGTAGTTATACATTACTTGAGCACACTTCTCCTTCAATCAGAATCTCCTTATTCAACACCATAGATAGAACTGCCACTAATGAGTGTGGAGTTTGAATATTGAGATTCATAGTTCCAAGTATCTTTAATAGACTATCATAAAAAATGATGTTCCAACATCATTTGAGACATCACCAACATTACCACAAAGCTTATCTGCCTTGGTTCTAGAATAATCATCCAAGGAACTTATTTCCATCCATGCCCTTTAACAAACACCCCATTCTCACAAAGGGGTCTCACATGGTCTCATCTTACGATTAACCACACAACAAAAATATTCTCTCACTATATTTTGTAGTAAGCTTCACTGGGCAGAACTGACAGCTTTCTTCTTCACACATGTGATACTTTTTGAATCTTCGACAAGACATCCAATCATGGCAGCCAAAACATTCCAGGTTAGGTCAGTGACTTGACCTTAAGCTCAACTCTTGGAGAAAATAGAGTATACTAGCTTCTCCTGACTAGAACCACTTAGACCCAACAAGGGCATAGACAGCTACACCTAGTAGCCACAAGTCACAATATGTTACATGTAATCTTCACAAGCTTGAATTACACGCAAGCTCCATAACTACTAGACCAATAACCATAGACACTCTTGTGAAAATAACTCATCCTAAATCTGATATACCAACTCCAGGTCTTCATACTTTTACAAGGTCATGGCCCTTCATAACCACACAAATTTCCATACCTCTTTGGATAGCCAATATATCGTGAACACATACTTGGACATCATACAAACACTCACCCTCAAATAGTTTGTTTTAAGCACACCCGGCTGACATACTTGCAACTGAGGAAAACCACCTTCTTCATACTCCTCTGCTCTAACAATCACTATCAATTACTGGTACTAGTGAAGTCTTCAACATAGTAGTTATGCAGTCACCAAGCATACTACTAAAGACAGGATCAGGATCTGCATCTTCTAATCGACAAAGTCGGAACTCCTTCTTTTGATAACAATGTTGATCCTCAATATTCCATAATCATAATCCAAAACCTTCCTTTACAAAAAAAATCATGTTATAACATCATTTAGGACATCAACCTTTCTTAACAGATTCCACAAATTCAGTTCTTGATTTATCAACCAAAGAGATTATTAATCTTGATAGTCTTTTTAGGAGAAGATCACAAAAGATTACATCTTCTGCGACTCATTCAGGTTGATACAACCACTTGATCACCATAGAGAGAAATAAACTCTCAATAATTTCTGAATCATCAGTTCAGATAGTAGATTTGCATCCATACCTCAGATAAGTACTCAGCTCCCGACAGGGTATTTATCATCAGAGAAAAAAACTTCCCCACACACACAACTGCATATGATACTCCTTTTCAACAGATTTTAGAGCACTTGAACTGACATCCTTCTTCTTTATCGTTTAACACAAGAGGATCCTTTCAACATTCCAGACTTGCTCAGAGACTGGTCTTCATCTCCATCATGATCAAATATTCCAACTTTGAACTCCACTAGTGAACAACAATACTCACCTCATGATCTACACAACAACTTCCTTTTTAGAGGAAGCACACACCTAGAGATGATGTCCCGACATTAGATACGACATCATCCATTCTTACTATGGCTTTGAGGGTAACCTCCATAGTAACTTATAATCAACTTTTGTGGGGGTTAACCCAAGGAAACAAACCAACAACAACTGATCAATCTTCAGGACCAGACTATCAACATATGCATGGGATTGCATGATTCACATCTCAATAAGCTTTTATTTGGATCTTGTGTCTGACTTTGAGATGATGGATGCCATTGTCATTACCTACAAAGTAAATTCCCTCTATTAGGTCTCTGGAACAGATTCTGTTAGGCTTGACACTAAAAAATACAGACTTTTCAAAAGCATTTGTTTCCCTTGATTCTTCAAAAACAATGCCCTGTAAATTTTTTACGTCTTCAAAGATATCATGACATTTTGTCTAACATCACACCAACCCTTGACAAGGGGATCTTTTTCAACAAATTCTGAGGGTACACAAAGAGAATCACCAATTCCGTTCCTTAAGGGAAATTAAAACAATATCCAGGAGCATCAAATATCGTGGTTGGATCACAATACTCCTCTTCAAACATAATCTGTTCTATGGCCACAAATAGGATTCTGTGAATCTGGTACCTTTGATTAGAAGGATCTTCCAGATACGAGCTCATCTCATATACATAAAGGATCTGGTGGAGATTCCTTTATGGGTTCTTCTAAAGAATGTGGAGCTCAACCTCTATACTTCCATAAGCCTTGGTAAAAAATAAACTAACACATGGAGTAGATAAACTGTTGATCGTGTCCTAATCAACCTGCACAAACCAGACGCCTCCTCTTCCAGGCCAGGAGTAGGTTCCAAACAAAAAGTATTCATAACATTTTTGTTTAGCACCCAAATCATCTATTCTTCAACTAGTAGTTGCATACCTGCTGAAATAATGTTCTAACATCCCATATAACATCAGTTCCTTCTTCTTGGAACATACCATCCTTGACAGTCTTCAAGGTAAATATGCAAATGTATATGATCATCATTGATCAATTGATTCTCATCAACCTTATCGATAAGTGTCCTTATGATTGGACTTGAGGAGAATCTCAAGTATCTTTGACACTTTTAATACGGTAGAAAATGTCAGCATATATTCTGTTAAGGGTAACAACCCTAGTATCTTTCCCATACTTTCAGGGTTATATCAGCAATCATGCAGCAAAATATTATGAACTCCTCAACAATATTCAGACACAATGATTACACCACTATCCAAGTACAAGCATGGTAACTTAGGATTGAAAAAATAAACCCTACATACAACAGCTTCACACAAGCTACAGGCCTGACAGCAACAACCAGGAATAATACCTGCCACATATAACCAATGTTCCTTGCCAAGAGATCATCCATACAATAGTATGAATTGTCCAAGTTCATACCTCTTTTCAGTAAATAATTTCTTCCATGCCCATGACCAGAAATTACCTTCCCAGGATCTCACCCAGAGCAGAACAGGATGCATGCTCTGATACCATTTGAAATTCTGGTACAACAGACTCAGATGTCCTACAAGGATGTCGAGACATCTGATCTGACATAAACGCACAGGAAAAACAGTACTGAAAAGATAAAGAACACACCATAATTATTTACCCAATTCGATGTACAACAACACTACTCTGGGGGCTACCAAGCCAAGAATGAAGTCCACTATCAGCAATATCAATTTGCATACCCTACAACCAACACACCCGTTAACGATATATGCACTTAATCACTACCCAATGACCCTTCTACCTAGGTACTTCATAGATATGGAATATCCATATCCCACTTCCAATCATCGCAATGATGTCTAGAAGTCAACACCGCAGTAACTGCATAGACGATCCTTCACCAAGATTCTGATCACACAGATAGAAAATTTGGAAGACACACTTCCATGATAATACCTAGCTAAGTTCCCAAGCCAAATTCCACTGTTAGTTAGCTTTGCTTCTAACACATCTTGGAGTTGCTTCAAAGCTTCCACCAAGAACAATAAACCTCTTATCTACAGGCTTCAAGGTGAACATGGTAACCTTCCCATAACCCAGGAGGTTTGCCTTGATAAAACCCTAGGTTACAAACCCTTCTATTTATAACCTGTTACCTAACTAGTTTTGGGCCTTCAATCACAGCAAATCAGCTATAAGAAACTGCAGAAACTTCTTCCCCAAGAAAGGTCTTCAATCTTTACTTTCCTAAATAATCTCCTTATTTAGAAAGTCTCCATTCTCCTTGATTTTTGATTGAATTTTCTGGACCTTTAAATATGCGCCACATAGGATGCATAATATTCTCCTGAATATTCTATCAATGTTGAGAACAAACTGAATCTCATTAATCCAACTCAGCAAGCGCGGTGTCAAGACATCTTCTTCGACATGTTATTCCAGTTGTTGAAAAAGTTCAACACAACATGTTCTATCATTGTAATAGGACTTCTTGTTGTACCTATTCTTCTTATCTATTCTTCATTTCTGTTATTATTTGTTTTACAAAAAATTAAGCCAATCCTAAAATAAGACAACTAACAATCTTCTTTGATACCTTCCAGAAAATTATTGTTAATCTTCAACATCCCAATATAACACTCTCCGGTGTCACTACGCAAACTAAGTTCATATATCTGAACTGTTCAATCAAATCCAACTCTTTAACCATCATTGCTGACATATGTAAAGTCTTTCAACTTAATGCATTAACCACCACATGCGCTTTTCCAGGATGATAATTCAAACCGAAATCATAATCTTTTAACAACTCTAACCATCTTTGTTGTCTCATGTTCAATTCCTTCTGATCAAATAAATACTTTAAACTCTTATGGTCGCTAAATACTTAGAATCTAGAAGCATAAAGACCATGTCTCCAAATCTTCAACATAAACACCACTAAGTCCCATCTTAGACGCATTCATATTATACTACAAATGACTCACTCAGATTAGGCAAAACCAATACCGGAGCAGTCGTCAATCTTTTCTTTAGTTCTACAAAAATTTCTTCACATGCAACATCCCATAATTGAAATTATAAATGACTATCCTTTTTAATGCCAAACATCTCATTTCTTAACTTATTCGCCAACAACATATTATGCTTGACCTCGTCTCGAACAACTGCAATAATAAACATTTATGCCCAAAAAGCCTCTAGTTCCATAAACGAATTCAGATTTCCTCCATATGGGAATGCATCAACCATATTTGAAAACACTTTCATATGATAGAATATATTTCTATCTCCTCATAGATTCAAACAGAACACCAATCTGATACTCGGAACACAAGATATGAATTTCCAAAGTTATCTGAAAATGCAAACACCGCCATCATGCAACAACATACTATTACACATCTTACGATAACATCAGAACAAAATTTCTTTATACTAGTACCGATACTTACCATTCTTGAAATCATACTCATATCCTCGCATTTCTGACTCTGACTCGCGATTCAAAATATTCCAACATCTTCAACAACTTTTACAATCACTCACGAGGATCCCACGACAAGGTCTACAATAATTTGTCACTCTATCACCGTTCAAACATCGACATCTTACGCAAGGGCTACTCAAACCGACAACTTCACAGTCCACCAATAGCGCTGAAACATCGCAACTTTCTAAAATCCATATTCTAAAACTTATCCTTGTTACTTAACAATCACCTTCAGAAACATCAGGGATTTACACCCTACTCATATATCAACAACTGTTACATTGATCCTCATCCTTCGAGAAGTAAACATTAATAGTGTCTGATCATCCTCCCTCAAGATGCTCCAAATTGATTAACAAACAAAATCTTGAATCCATGTCACCTTCAGATTCGGGAAACAACAAAACTTCAATAATACTTGCACTGTCGCCATCAACAACATACTGAACTAACATCTTAAAATCGAAAAATATCAGAGTAGCAAAGCTTCTCCCCCACTTATCTTCAAACCAATGCCTCCATACAAGCGATTAGAAAAGAAATAAAACACAGACAATGTTCCATACACTTGTTGTGTACTAAGGGACAAACAACATTAGGCAACTTGGCCGGACATACCGACCTGCTCTGATACCAACTTTGTAACACCCCAATTCTACCCGACAATTATATATAAGACCAGAGTTACAAAAATTCCACAATCGAATCAGGATGCTACAAATTCAACTTAGTACAACGGCATTCATCAATGATACCTAACACATTAAAGCTGGATGAACTAACAACAACATAAATTCATCTATTAAAACCAGCAACTTTCACAACTACGCAGCAGAATCAATTATTCAACTTAAAAGAATATATCATCTTTGTCTAACTAAACAACTTCAAATGACAAGCATTCTACTAAAATCAACTTAAATTTCAACAAATGAAATAATAACAATAATAAACTAGCAAGCGTTCACCCCCCCGGGTGTTACGTATCAGAGAAATCACACCGACTCAAACTACTGAAGGTAAACCACCTTCACTCTGGACTACTTGCACGTTACCAACGTATGGGTAACATTCAAACATAAGGGGTGAGACATCGAACAATATAATCAGATGTATGATGATATTACATTAGAATTAGTTTATGCAAAATCACCACTTCACAACTTTAAAAAACATCAATCACAACAAAACATCAATGAAACTATAATAAATAATTCATCAACACGACAACTCAATATGCAACGTGAAATGCAACTTGTTACTATGCATATGCATGTGGTACAAGCGGAGCAGAACTCTCGACTTAAAAAAGGAGCATAACTCCCAACTTAGAAACTGCCAATTAATAGAGGCATCAATCAAGGCATAAGCCTTCAACTTAATATTTTGCCAATCCAGGCCAACTTAACGAGCATCGGCTCCAACTTGATATGCGATGTATGTGGCACAACATGATTGTAGCAACAACAACAACAACAAACATCAACTTAACATAAATCAACGTTGGCCATAAGCCTACAACATCAACAACAATTCAACATCAATATAATTCAACTTTGGACATAATCCTAAAACATCAACAACAATTTAATATCTACATAATTCAACTTTGGCCATAAGTCTACAACATCAACAACAATTCAACATTAACATAATTCAAATTTATCTATAAGCCTACAACATCATATCTACCCATAATTGGAGGCATCTTAATATAATTCACCAACCTTCATTTTCTCAACTCAGAATAACTTATGCAGCACTGGTATCGGCCAAAACAACATATACGGGAAATAGGACTAGGGAAACTACGTACCCATTGACATGCACAACAACCAAGACAGAGTAGTAACTAACTCATACTCCTCGACACGCACAGAAACAAAGAAGAATAACAACTAACTTATGTTCCTCGGCAAAACCTGCAACTCCCTTCCCGCTCGACAATAATACCGTGCTCCTCGGCATAACCTGTAACTTTGTTCCGCTCGACAAAAATACCGTGCTCCTCGGTGCGCCTCGCAACCTAATCCCGCTTGACATCCCATACATATACTCTCTGACACACTTCACAGCCTAAATGCCGCTTAGCACCTAGCACTTCAGTATCCTCCTCGACCACTAATTCGGCCAATAGCACAGAACAACACGACATCATAACGACCACATCAACACAATTCATAACTTCCGACCAATTGCTTGAAATACCACAATAACGGGCAACTAAATTTCCTAACAACATATTTGTTCATTGTATAAAATCGTCACGCAGAAACCCTCATAATACGACCATAACAATAATTCCTAATTTCCTACCAACTGCTCGGAACACCACAACATCATAATGACCATAACACCCAGTGATAAACTACCTTAATCTAATCATTGATTCTACCGAGAAATGATACAGACAACTCAAACCGCCACAACACTACTATCGGGAAACTTCAACAACAGGTTCACTAATCATGCAAGACAGTCATACGGTAACTCCCTAAATGACCCTAACATGAGGAACTGAGCAACTTCAAAAACCGACCCAGAAACATCAACGTACAACAGTCATATAAATAACCAATTCCCACACAATACATGTGATACGGTGGTAGAACTGATTGTTTTTAGTTACTACTGGTTTTGCGTTTTTTGTTTGCAAATGTACAGTAAGCAAGAGTCGCCACCGTCTTTTATTTTATCCAACAAAGGAAAAGGGAAAAAGAATAGAAAAAACCTTTTTCGAGATGTTTCTGAGTAGGGGGGGTAGATTATAGAAAGGAAAGGTGTTAACACCCTTTCTATTCGTGGTTTTCCATGGGCTCTTAGGTACTTGCTCATTTTTAAATTGCTTTTGTGTGTTTGTGTGCTCTTAAAAAGTTTTGAAATTGCAATTGTGCGGCAATTCACTTTATGGTAACCCTTGTATCATTCCTCAAGAGTGTGATAAAGTGTTTTTGAAAACTTTTGTTTGAAAAGTTTGTTTGAAAGTGTATGGTGTAAAAGATTATTTTGAGCAAGTACTTAAGAGTTTCTACCTACTCAAAAAATATTGTTCGTTTTTCTTATTTCCTTTAGGCAGCACTATCCTATTACTAAGGAGTAGGTAGATCCATCGTTGGAGTTTGAGGGACAATCGAAAGGGACGATTACGGTCACTTAAGGAAATATGGAAAGATCTCTTAGTAACTGTCCTAAAGTTCTAAGATCGCATTTTGTTTTACCGAGGCAACCTTCGAAAGGGACTTGCGATCTCTGAATTAGAGGACAGTCACTAAGAATTCTCACGTTCAAGAATAGTGACTGTATTTCCGAGGAAACCCAAGTGGGAGATACCCTAGGGGTGAGCATGTGCAAGTGTTTGATTTCAGTTTATTTATCTTTGCACAGTTAGGGTTTTCTACTGCTTTAAACATTGATTTATCTTTCGCATACAATCATATTATCAATCATCTAACAGTTTAATTAATAGTAGAAAATAAAGTGCGAGAAATTTAGAGTCTAACTATTACAAGGCTTCGGGGGATGGAATTACATAACCAAACTTGGGGAAAACAGTAAATGAAAACAATAAAATAAACCTAATTAAAACTATTACAACTTTGGAGCAGATACAATAATTAAAAAAATAATGGAAAAAGAATACGCGCGACAAAATTAGATACGGGGAATTAACAATTAAATTCAAAGACATTTAATTAGTGAATAAAGAAAAAATATTTTTTGGGATTTTTGAGAAAGTAATTAATTTTGCAAATTAACCTAATTTCTAATTAATTTTGATTATGAAAAGGGAATTTAAATTATCCTAATTAACCTAATTAATTAATTAAATTAAAAATTTTATGAAAAAAACCTAATTCTAATGTTTTTTCTTCTGTTTTTATGATTTTAAGATTTAATTAAAAAAGATTTTTTTTAAACAATTAAAAATAAATAAAACAATAAAAATGTTGAAGAAATTAAAAGCCAAAGAAAATAGGATGGGCCTGATATGAGAAGAAATTTTGGGGGGTGCATGGCTGAAATTTTCCAGGCCCAGGCTTGCTGGCCCTTCTATCTGCACATGATCTAATGGGGATCACCTTTGGAGGGTCTACCATGTTCTTAGCTTGCTGTATGTTGGATCTGATCAGTGGATGATCCAAGGTATAAGATTTTGAGGAGTGTGGTGAGAGCGTTTGGAATGGTACTACTGTATCTGCGAAGAAAATGTGAGAAAAATAATATGTAGGAGGCTGGGGTCGAACCCCTGATCTCTTACACACGCATGTTTTGAAACCCTTCCCTTTTTCCACTGAGCCAAGCTGATCATTCATTATCTAAAACACACATAATATATTATATAGAATAATGGTCAGTAGTAATAGACAAAACGCGCGAGATTCAAATTGTCCAACCAGGCTTGGACACGCTATCATCTTTCTCGCTGAGATTGTTGTTTTAGAAAGGAATTTTACCTACAGTCTAATTCGTCACTATAGTCTATAGTGACAGTTTTTGATTGTAGCTACAAACCTGCAAAACTCTAAAACACAATTCAAGCAGAATAAATTCCATCCAAAGACATGGATCGACTGCAAATTATCCCCTGAACATGATAATACCTCTAATTTTGTCCAATTTTACCTCTAGCTAGGGTTCTCCAATTTGAAGCTTAGGAACCCTAACAATGGCAAATGATTATACCTGCACTCAAGCTTAAATTGAAATATCTAGAAACATTCACATGATTATCATGAACATAAATATGCAGTCAAATCATATTTATAATGGATGAATGATTGAAATCGAGATTAGAAAATATAACAACAAACCGTGAGTGCAAGGGCGCGGTTCTGGACACTGCAAGCTTTGGGAATGATCGTGATAGCTTCCTATATGTCCAAGGATTATTATTTGATCCTAAGAACAACTTGAATCGGCCTCTAAAAGTGAAACTGATCTGCACTTTTTGTTGGAAAATTTGGAATTTTTCTCTCTGTTTTGATGTTAGCTGCGCATCTGTTCTCTTGTCCTCTAGGTCTTGAGTGTCCTGGTATAAGTAGTGAATCAATATAGGGTAATAGAATTGGAAAGAATCAAAAGATGTTATGGTCTTTAAGTTTGCTTCCAATCTTTCCAAACATGGATATTTCTTCCCATTCTCAAACTTGCACGATTTTTTTGGCTATTTTACAGCTCATGATATATTTAATCAATGGCAAAACAAATCTTATCCCATTTATTTTATTTATTTTTGATTTTATTTGATTTTATTTGAATTTTAAATAAATAAAATCAAAATAAATTAGATAAATAAATAAATGAGGAAGGGAGGGTCCCATAGGTCGTGGACCATGCTAGGACTGAGATTCAATCTTGAAAAGATGGGCCCATGTGGAAAAAATGCAATTTTGGGCATTGTTGACTTTGTGCAAATTTCCAAAAATGGCCAACTTTGACAATGCATATCTCTCTGAATTTTGACCCTAAGAGGGTGTTCTTGGATTTTTTTTAGAAAGCTTAGGATGTCCTCTAAACAACCCTTTTGGTTTCATCTCCATTGGATCTTCCATGTTCATGTAAGGAGCTTTGACCCAAATGGTGTTTTTGTTGACTTTTTGAAATGACCTATAATGTATGAACTTGTATCTTTTGATTGAGGCATTTCTTGACCTTGAGGGTTGAAGATGAGTTTTAGGGAATTGGATTCTCTTGAAAATGAGCCTTGGATGTGAAATTTATGATAAAGTATGAGAAAGTTATGCTTGGTCAAAGTTTGATTGACTTTTCCTATAGAAACCCTAAATTGCCATTTTTGACTTTTGATGAGTTAGGAGCATTTCTTGAGAAATCATGACCAACCCTTGATCAAATGATGGATGTTACATCAAAATGGTGATGTTGACCAAAAATCTTGAAGTTTGACTGTACTTGGGTAACATTTGACTTTTGACCTAGTACAGTTGATTTTCAGGCATTTGAGCAGTTGAGTGAACAAACTTCTTGTGCAAGGCATGAGACTTGGCATGGATGATCTTGAGGACATATTAGGGCAATGGAAACTATTTAGGACCCTTGGAACTTAAACATCTTGATGAGGAGTGAAACCTTAGTTTTAGGTTCATTGTCTTAGGAGGAGGATTTGTCTGGTCAATCCTTAGTCAACTTGAGCAATTGAGGACCTCTAGGAGTATGTTTTGTGTGAAAATGGGAGGGAAAATTTTGGGGTACAACAGCTTCCCCTGTTCAATCTTCTTAAACCTGTGGATTTAGATTGGCTTATCTGCCTTTCGTGATCTGAGGGTGGAAGATGATTGAACACTAGAGTGCCAAGAAATTTGCACTCGCATAAAGTGAATGTCGATCAATAATATCGAGAATGGGCTTATAGATGCCATTTGGAAGGCGATAGAGAATCGTCAGATATGAGCTTAAAGATGCCATCCAGAAAAGATATCGGTTGCATAAGAGATTCCTTTGCGAGAATTCATGTACCTGCCGCTTGGGAGGACTTCCCCGGGAAATATTAATTTATGTACTGGGGAATAGAGTCTAGGAGCTTCAGCTGTCCATTACTCTAATGGGGAATTAACTCTTTATTAATGAGACAAAAGTAAGTTGTTATTTGGTCGAGTCCAGGCTTCACAGTGACTGGTTGAGGATGATAAGGTTAACTGTTATCTGGTCGTATTCCAGGCTTCATAGTGACTTACTGGGGAATATGAAATCGACAATACATGGTCGGGTCCAGGTTTTACAGTGTTGTAAACTGTTGTCCGGAGATAAAAGGGAAGGAGCCTGTATAGGGCTTTCTCGGGATAAGTCCATGCAAAATTGCATCAGGTAATTCATGAAAAGGAGCCTAGATAATAGGGCTATGAGAAGGAACCTCGGGTAGTAGGGTTACATCGAAATGAAAGCCTGGATAGTAGGGCTATGAGAAGGAATCTGGGTAGTAGGTTTACTTCGAAATGAAATCCTGGATAGTAGGGCTATGAGAAGGAACCTTAGTAGGGTTACTTCGAAATAAAAGCCTGGATATTAGGGCTATAAGAAGGAACCTGGGTAGTAGGGTTACTTCAAAATAAAAGCCAGGATGGTAGGGCTATGCAAAGGAACCTGGGTAGTAGGGTTACTTCGAAATGAAAGCCTGGATAGTAGGGCTATGAGAAGGAACTTGGGTAGTAGGGTTACTTCGAAATGAAAGCCTGGGAGGTAGGGCTGCGAGAAGGAACCTGGGTAGTAGGGTTTCTTCGAAATGAAATCCTGGATAATAGGTCTATGAGAAGGAACCTGGGTAGTAGGGTTACTTCTAAATGAAAGCCTGGATAGTAGAGCTATGAGAAGGAACCTGGGTAGTAGGTTTAATTAGAATTAAAAGACTGGATAGTAGGGCTATGAAAAGGAACCTGGGTAGTAGGGTTACTTCAAAATGAAATCCTGGGTGGTAGGGCTGCAAGAAGGAACCTGGATAGTAGGGTTACTTTGAAATGAAAGCCTAGATAATATGGATATGAGAAGGAACTTGGGTAGTAGGGTTACTTCGAAATGAAAGCTTGGATAGCAGGTCTATGAGAAGGAACCTGGGTAGTAGAGTTACTTCGAAATAAAATCATGGATAATAGGGCTATGAGAAGGAACTTGGGTAGTAGGGTTACTTAGAAATGAAAGCCTGGGTGGTAGGGCTGCGAGAAGGAACCTGGGTAGTAGGGTTACTTCGAAATGAAAGCCTGGATAGTGGGGCTATGAGAAGGAACCTGGGTAGTAGGGCTATGAGAAGGAACCTGGGTAGTAGGGTTACTTCAAAATAAAAGTATGGATAGTAGGGGTATGAGAAGGAACTTGGGTAGTAGGGTTACTTCTAAATGAAAGCCTGAATAGTATGGCTATGAGAAGGAACCTGGGAAGTGTTGTACCCCAATTTTTGCCCCTAAGATTCCCCTATCATATCATGTTAACTTGATCATAACAAAATCACATTAGGGTTGGTTCTTCCTCTTTTTTCTATCTCCTATCTTTAAGTTTGCTCTTGAGGAATCTCCAAGCACCTTAGTTGTGTATTTTGTATATGCGTTGATAATTAACCTCTAACCAAAATACAAAAAATATTTGTCTTTGTCTTTGCAAAATTGTGTTTTGTAGGTACCGAGTCAAAGCATCCGACAAATAAGGTTTTCCGGTATTATTTCCCTAAAATCTCTATTTGCAAAGAAAAAAAATAATAATTAAAATTTTTCCTGTACAATCGATTGCTCCCATAGTGCAATCGATTGCATAGTGTATTGTGCATAATCTTTGAGAAAAGTGTATTTTTAGCCTTCAAATATAATTTTTTTTAGTATGTATCGACACATAAATGTTATGTGTCGACTCATGCAAAGTGATTAATTCTATATTGAGTTGAAAAGGCAGCTTGTATCGATCCATAGAGGCTTGTGTTGACTCATCCTGTTTTGTATAACTAGCATGTGTCGACACATACATGTTTTGTGTCGACATGCAAAGTGATTAATTTTGTTTTAAGTTGAAAAGGCAGCTTGTATCGATCCATAGAGGCTTGTATCGACTCATCCTATTTTGTATAACTAGCATGTGTCGACACATACATGTTATGTGTCGACTCATGCAAATTGATTGATTCTGTATTGTGTTGAGATAGCAGCTTGTATCGATCCATAGAAGCTTGCGTCGACTCATGCTGTGTTATACAACTAGAATATGTTGATGCATACGACTCTTGTGTCGACTCATAGCAGCAAAACATACGTGATTTTTGAAAAAAGCCAGCAATTTCAAAACTGTCATCTTTTTGGCTCCAATTTTTCTGCATAATTTGAAAATTATATCATTAATTCAATTTTTGGCTCCAAGAATTAATTACCAAATTACCACTAATCCCAATCTTAAACTCTATAAATAGAGCCCTCATCTCATTCAAATTTCAAGCTTTTGATAGCCAAAATCACTTTGCTAAAAATCTCTCAATTCTCTCCATCTACCAAATTCACTCAAAGCTCCATTTTCAAAAAGTTAGTAAGCTTTGCATTGAAGCTTACTAATCTTTGAGCTAAACCTTCATCCAAACACTTTTTATTCATCAATTCTCTATATCCAAGCTTGGCAATTGATTCTTGTGGTTGAATTGAAGCAAATTCTTGATGTTTTTTTGATAATTCTCTAGATCTACCTTTGGTAAGTTGGATAATTCATCTTTCGCAATGTGATCTCTTGGTGATCTTTGGGATTGATTCATTGAGCATTATTTTGTGATTCCAATGGTGTTATTTTCTCATGATTTGATGGAATTTTCGTGCTCAATTGAATCCATGATCATAAGGTGTTTGATGGAAAGTTTGAACAAGAATTTGGCCTTTTAAAATGATGTTTTGCTGCCTGTAACAGTAGTGAAATCGATTTACACAGGGACATAATGCATTTTTTGCCTTGTTTTGGGGAAGCTTAGATCCAAAATGCTTTTTCTACTCACTCCTTCGATTGTTGATTTGGATTGCAATTTTAAATGTCCAATTTGTCTTTAAACTCAATGGACTTTGTGATGTAGATGAAGTTGGATAAATGTTCATCAATTCAAATCTACCTAAGAGTGAATTATTTAATTCATTTTTGGTGCTTTGGATTAATGATATATTTAGTTCTTTAATCCATCTAGAGGAGTGGTTAAATTTAAAGATGAAAGAATTTTGAGATGGTGATCCAA
The DNA here is from genome assembly GCA_948472305.1 of Vicia faba. Lineage (NCBI taxonomy): Eukaryota > Viridiplantae > Streptophyta > Magnoliopsida > Fabales > Fabaceae > Vicia > Vicia faba. The sequence goes on from OX451735.1 coordinate 591,189,922, forward strand.
ATAAGCTTATCATTCCCCTCCCTCTTCATCTTATCCCTTTCTTTTTTAATTGTGCTACATGTTAAGGGATGGTGATCCCTATATCATTTATCCAAACATGAAGTACATAGATTGCTATTGACCGGCCTCAAAATAGGTGTGACTTCTACATAAGTCCACTTATGATTGCTTAACATAGCGCTAAATTTTGTCCCGATTCGAATAAATGATCATTCATGGCCCAAACTTATGATTGCAAGCCCAAGTATATTAATTTGATCTCTTTGATCCAATAACCTTGAGATTCATTGTGTGGAGGATTTGGTTCTACCAATGCTCTAATGGATCTACAACACCTTTGGTTAACGCGGATCACTTAAACATCATTGATCATTAAATGTTACTTTTGAGGATTCTAAAATGGATGATATACTTGACAAAAAGTAAATGCAACTTATTATGTGGAGGCTTTGGTTCTACCAATCCTCTAATGAGTTCCAAATGCAAGTTTCAAGATGGTCATCCAACTAACCACTAATTTCTAACAATTGACTTTACTTTATGCTTTTATTCTTTATGCTTTATGTACCATTTAATTTAAGCATTTACATTTCATGCCATTTTTTATTTTGCTCACTTGAGCATTTACTTTTATGTCATTTTTATTTTGCTCACTTGAGCTTTTCTTTTCGTTTTAAAGACACCTAATAATCAACATGAACCATAAAAATATTTAATGATACTTGGACTATTTGGTTACTATCCTTGGCATTATGGAGTATTGGACTTCTTGGACTTAGGATTAGAGACCTTGGCCTATCTTGGAGACTTTGTGACTTTATTTGATATTTTGTCTGGAGTTCTTGAGGTTTACCTTAAGACATTGGGTTGTTTGTTTGTTTTGTGTGCAGGTTATTGTGATTACATAGTTTGTTTGTAATCTGGAATTCACCCGTATACAGCCGTTACTCTGCCCAATTTTTGTGAAGACTTAATACACTTGAAGTTTGGTTCTCTCAAGAGGTCTAGTATCTTTGCTTGCTTGGTTTCAATCCGAAGAATGGGAATTCTATATTGGCTCATAATGTCAAGTATTGGCTTCTTGTTGGTTAGATGGTTCTTATCCCTAGCTTTTACCTTATGCTTTAGGATAGTTTCTTCATCTCCTCCCATCTTCTTTAATTTCAAAAATCTTCTCCCTCCTTTTAAAAACTCTTCTTATTTCTAAACTTGAAACACTTTCATAATAAACTTGGACTTAGGTCCATGCATTTTCAAAACATTTTCATAAATAAATTTCAATCAATTTAATAATACCTTGACATTTTTGTGAGAAGACTAAAAGTCAATCAATCTCATTTCAAACGATTTTTGCCACTTTGGCTTTTTATTTTAAAACTTTTCTTAAAAGATTAGTCTCTTGTCAATCCTTGTAGTGATGCAACCAACTATACTTCTACAATATGTAGTAAAGAGAGATATTTTCCACTTGGGTGTTGAGTGAGGCATTGTTGATTTTAAAATCCAAGACATATCCTCCACTTTGCGATGATGCAAATTCTCCTTTGTTATGATTGTGTGTAGTAAGTATGTTTTCCACACGGACAATGACGATGATGTCTTATCTCATAAAATTAACCAACACACTTGTGTTTCAAATTTTTAAAAGAGGAACTACGTGTACCCTGATCCCCTATTGCACGAAAGGTGGTACGTAGGCATTAAAGGTTCGCAACCGCAACGGGTGCAAAAATCATAAAAATATTTCTTTTCCCACCTCCACCATCCATTTTATATACAACACATTTTTATAGCCAAAATATACTGATTTTTCAAAGAGGTTCCTGCGGAGTACCGTAGATGTTTATGGTGCTAATACCTTCCCTTTGCATAACCAACCCCCTTACCTTGAATCTTTTCCCCTTTTTTTGGGTTATTCGCTCTTTTCCCATTCATTTGGAAACAATAAAGCGCGATGGCGATTTTGATTTTGATTTGTATAAAGCCTAGTCAATCCAATGGCTTAGTCTTGAACATTTCTACCGCTACAGAAAAATGGCGACTTCACTGGGGAAAGATTGACCTCTCGCTGGTCCATCCCTAAGTGGGTTGAGCCTATCTTTGCTTATATCTGTATATGTGTTATTGTGTTTATGTGTTATATTTTGTATATATGTTTGTCTGGATTTTCCTGGTTTACAGGGTGCTTGGTGATTACTCATAAGTCTTATACCCGGACTTGGGCAAACTTAAAGATAGGACGGGCGGTATAGTCATGTTAACTTTGAAGGAGTAATCCCAAAAAAAGGAGGCATGAGATCCCTCACTCAGTGGAGGCCCCTTTGACTGTAGTGTCGTTTACCGAGTAATCGGGAAGACATACTGCTTTCGACCTGGGAGCCTGCTGAAGCTGAGGACCGTAGATTACCTAACCCATCTTGGCCTTTTAGGTGTAGTTTGGAAGCTATGACGGAGTAATTCGGAAATAGTTGTCACACGATACTACGCTCGGACGAGTCTTTCTTGAGAATATTACTAATTACCGAGTTAATCGGGAAGTTGGTAATATCCGAAGGAAGGATGTAGACTCTGGGAACCTCTTAGAACCTTGTTCGGCAGGTGATAACTTTTTAGACCAAAACCTTATGGGTAGTACCTTCGACCTCATGCTCGTGACGTTGAACCTATGAACCCTATATGTGTGATCTTGTGTGTGATTGTTGCATCATGCATCCATGCACTCATAAGCATCTTTTGAAGAAAACAATATTTCAAGGGATTTAAAGGTTGACTATTTGTGAATATCTCAGGTACTTTTAAACCATGGATTCTGGAAAGAGAAAGACCGGGAAATACATTTTCAAGGATCCTAAGATAGATGAGTTGATCAGTCTAATTCCCGAGATCGAGTGTTCTGCAGACTTTCGGAATAAGTATTGATCCACTATTCCTCTCATGAAGCTGAAGATGAAGGAGGGTATTCTCTCAACTTTGGTCCAGTTCTATGATCCGGTGTATCATTTCTTTACTTTTCCCGATTATCAGTTGATGCCAACACTAGAAGAGTATTCCTATCTATTGGATTTACCTGTTACCGATCGTGTTCCTTTTACTGGTTTGGAGGGTGAGCCAAAACCACGTGAGATTGCTGCTTTGATTCATCTGGGGAAGTCTGAGGTGGAAGCCCATATGAATACCAAAGGAGGGATTAGAGGATTACCAGCTCAGTTCTTATTGGAGAAAGCTCGTTACTTTTCCAGGATGAAGAGTACAGTTGCTTTTGAGGCCATCTTTGCTTTACTCGCCTATGGATTATTCTTATTTCCTAATGTGGACAAGTTTGTCGACATTAGCGCTATCAGGATTTTCATGATTGGAAAACCAGTTCCTACATTGTTGGGTGATGCTTATTACTCTATTCATCTTCGGAGTTCCTATCATGGGGGAATGATTATCTGTTGCACGCCTTTGTTGTACTGGTGGTTTATCTCTCATTTTCCTCAGTCGTATGCTTTTTGGTATGTCAAGAAGGAACCCCGTTGGGCTCCTAAGATCATGGCACTTACTCACTCTAATATTGATTGGTATCATCGAGCTTACCAGGATGTGGAGGTTATTGACAGTTGTGGTAGTTTCCCCAATGTGCCTCTTCTTGGTACAAAGGGAGGACTTAACTATAACCCTGTTCTTGCACAGCGACATCTTGGTTACCCGATGAGGGATAAACCGAATAGTATTCATTTGAGTAGTTTCTTTCTGAAGGAAGGAGAAGACCACAGGGAAGCTAGGGAGAATATTGCGAAGGCTTGACGTCACATTCATAAGAAGAGTAGGAAGGATTTGGGACCTAGAGGTGCTGTTTCTTTGGAGCCATATCTTCAGTGGGTCCGATCGAGATCCATTCAGTTGAAGATGCCGTATACTCGGGAGACACCCATGCCTGATTTGTTTGCGAAGACCATTTCTCCCTTTTTAGATGATCTAGAAGAGCTGCAGCTTGCTTTGGTTAGAATGCAACTGGAAAGGGATGCTTGGAAGAACAAGTTCCAGACTTTAGAGAGTTCCTACAGAGTAGGCCTGAAGGAGAAAGATGATTTGATAGAGATCCTTGAGAGTCGAGCGGTGGAGTCTATGGAGAGGCAAGGGGATTTATTTCCTCCTAAGCCTCAAACAGGTGTTGATTACTCACTTCCTGCTTCAGATGATTGGAAGGAGGTTGCCATCAGACATGTGGAAGAAAACTAGAGGTTGAGGGCTCAGATTGTCAGGCTCACAGGGAAGCGCCATCGTACAGATTGATCTCCATTAGTTCCTCTTCTCATGATTTTAGATTGTATTTTCATCTTGTACTTGGGATCATTGAAACTTGTAATCCATTTTGAAGTTATTATAATAAAAAAAATTAGTATTTCAAAAGCTTTATTACTTGGATGTTTGCAATATGTCTATAAACCATAAATCCCTTGAAATATTAAATGATAAAGTAAAAATAATCATATGCATTGCATATCATGCATCATATTGCACATATTTCTTGCATTCGTTATGCATATCCAGGTGTCTTACCCAGCTTCTTTACTTCACTCAACAAGCTGACTCATCACTACAACACTCGGGCTAATTTCAGAAAGAAGATGGACAACTTAGAACAGGAGAATCGCGAGCTGCGTGAAGAATTTTCCACTTTGAAGGTTGGCTTGGCCAACTTGACTACTCTGATGGAAGCTCTGGTGGTTGCTCAGAATTAGCCACCGAGTGTTCAACCTCAACCAACAAGGGAAAATGCTGAAGTTCCTACTGTTCTTGTATCCGCTACTCCGGCTGTTATTCAAAACCGTATGCCTCAGGGTTATTCATGGGGAATTCCAGAGAATTTCGCACCTGAAGGTTTCAATCTTGGCCCTCAAGATGCTCCAGTGGTTCAAAATGTTGTTACTCCTGCACCTCCTGTGGTGCATATTGTTCCTTCTGCACCTCCTTCGGTGAATTTGGTTCCATTTGTTAATGAAGATATGTGTCTTCCTTTCCCTCCACCGAGTGAAGACTTGGGTATTTATGACATAATGGATAATTTCCAAGAACAGTTTGATAGAATGCAAAGAGAGATGAAGGCTCTTAGGGGAAAAGAGCTATTTGGGAAGAATGTGAATGAGCTGTGTTTGGTCCTGAATGTTATAGTGCCTGCTAAGTTCAAAGTCCCGGAATTTGAGAAGTACAAGGGCAACACTTGCCCTCGTGCTCATTTGGTGATGTATGTAAGAAGAATGTCTACCCACACCGATGATCAGCGTCTGCTGATTCACTTTTTCCAGGATAGTCTGACCGGCACAGCGTTGAAATGGTACATGAGTTTAGACAGCGCCAACATCCATACTTTTAATGATTTGGGAGAAGCATTCATTAAACAATGCAAGTACAATGTGAACATGGCGCCTGACCGTGACAAGCTTAGGGCCATGGTTCAGAAAGACAGAGAATCGTTCAAAGAGTATGCACAGAGATGGCGTGAAGTGGCTGCACAAGTGATTCCTCCCATGGAGGAGAAAGAAATGACTAAGATTTTTCTGAAGACGTTAGGCGCTTTCTACTACGAAAGAATGGTAGCAAGTACCCCAAGTGATTTTACAGAGATGGTAGGAATGGGTGTCTGCCTAGAAGAGGCAGTAAGAGAAGGCCGTTTGACAAAGGGTGAAGGATCCGGAGGGGTGAAAAAGCCATATTATGGGTTTATAAAGAAGAAAGAGGGGGATACAAATGCTGTTATGCAAGAGAGAAGGGTAAACGCTCCTAGAAAGAATTATCAGCGTCATTAGCAAGTCGCCTCAGTTACTCCTGTTATGAATTCCGCTCTGACTACTGTTGCTTATCAGAGACTGTCCCAGCAGGGGAATCAAGGGTATAATTAGAGAAGGGAGAACTATGGTCATATTCCCATGAGCTATGCAGAGCTACTACCAGCATTGATTCATAAGAAGTTGGTCCAGACACGACCACCTCCCACCATACCATCACCATTGCCTTGGTATTACAAAGCAGACCAGATATGTGCCTTTCATCAGGGAGCACCAGGGCATAGTGTTGAGAATTTTTATCTGTGATCGGTGGAAATAGAACTGACTGTTTTGAAATGCTGGTTCGCAAAATGTCGCGGTAAGCAAGAGTTGCCACCGTCTTTTATGTTCTCCAACATGGATAGGACAAAAGCACAACAAAATTCCTTTTTCGAGATGTCTCTCGGTTCGGGAGGTAGATTTATAGAAAGGGAAGGTGTTAGCACCCTTTATATCCGTGGTTATCCACGGGCTCTTAGGTACTTGCTCACTATGTTTTCAAAATTTGTTTGCTTTTCAAGTGTGTGTGGGTTTTGAAAAAGTTTATTTTGAAAAACTTCTAGGTAACTCTTGTATCAGTCCTCAAGAGTGTATGAAGTATTTGTTTGAAAACTTTTTGAAAGTGTAGGTGCGAAAAGTTGTTTTTGTTTTTTGAAAGAGCAAGTACCCAGGAGAAATCTACCTACTCTAAAGAATTAAGCTGTGTAAGAGTCCTTTAGACAGTACTATCCCACTATTGAGAAGTAGGTAGCACCGTCGTTGGAGTTATTCGGGTCAATTCGATTATAGGGACAATGTGGTCACCAAAGCAATGGTAGGACGCCTTAGCGGTAACCCTAATGTCCTAGATCCTTTTTATCCGAGGCAACCGTTTCGAGGCAACTGGATCTTTAGACAGGAGGGCGACCTCTAAAACACCCTATACTTGACGACCACCTCGAGGCAACCGAGTGAGGCGTACCCTAGGAGTGGCATGTGCATGTGTGTTAAGTTCAGTTAAGATTATCTTGTACATGTTATTGGTGATCTACGAGTTGTTTTTAATTTTCATACAAGTCTTGCATGCATAATTAACAGTTAATGTTTGTGCAGGAAATAAAGTGCGGAAAGGTAAATCTACGCTATTACAAGGCGCGGGTCTATACATCGCCAAAAACAAAACCCGTTTGGAAAATAAATGCGAGAAAAGTAAAGAAAGCGGTAAAAGACCTAATTAACTATTACATCCTCGGAAATAGTTACATCAATATAATCAAATAAATAATAGAATGCGAAAGAAATTGAATCGGGACGTCTTTAGGGTTTTGACCCTTTTTGAGAAAAGAATTGAAGTTTGGTCCTTTTTTGCAATTTAAATTAAATATTAACCCTAAAACTAATTAATTAATTATTTAAAGGAAAAAAAGTATTTTTGTGTTTTTTATGTTTTAATGAAAATAAAAATAAAAGGTCAAAAGTTAGTAAAAAAACTCCTAAGTCTAATTTATTTTATTTATTAAGAAAAAATTAAAGTTGACCTAATTTTAAAAAGCTAGATTAATTAATTTACATTTTATTTACAAAAATAATTATTAAGGTGAAAGTTAATAATAATAATAATAATAATATAAATATTTACTGGATTTATTATGAAAATAAATTAATTGTGTTAGTTAAATAAATAATAATAATAATAGTTAGAAATTAGTAAAAGAAAAATAAAAGAGAAAATATTTAACCAGGGGGGTGATGGCCCAAATATGGAGGTTTATGCTGGAAATTTCAGGCCCATTAACTCAAGCTTGCGTTGACTTCTGGGATTAACTGCGTGTTCATTGACTAGGTAGTACCATAGTCTTCCATCTTTGGCCCTTGGATTGTTGATTGGGGCCACATGGCAAGCTGGTGCGTGGGATGCATGATAGAATCCTTCTGAAAGCCTGCATTGGATTACACAAGAAAAAATAAGAACAATTATATGGGGGACCTGGGAATCGAACCCAGGTCCCAATGCTTGCATGCCATATCATCATCCACTGAGCCAAGCGCTTGTATTTGTTATAATAATGGGCAATGAAAATAATATAAAAAACAACGCATATGCTGGAAACAAATGAAGCGCGCGTTATTTTTTTGAATGAACCAACCATGATGCACCACGTCCTTCGTCTTCCCTAGATTCCCTGTAAAATAAAAACAATTAGCGGGGGTTTTAAACCCCCACAACCTGCAATAAGAGAAAATAGCGAATAGAGTTGTATGCAATATAAATTGTTCGCGAGATGTCCAGCATGTTCGTCTTGTTTAGACGGTTTCAATCATAGGTCTCTTAAGGCTTAATTTTTCCTAAATAAGAAAGCCCCAATTTTAGAGCTTGGAAAACGTAGAAATCGTTCATGGCGTTTTCTGTTTCAGGGCATATTAATCCAATTATCTTGTACCAAAAGCTTCGTGCAGTCCTTATGAACACAAAACAATCAACAAAAGATGTCAAATATGCATGAATCAAAGTATATGATTTTGGAAAAATTGTTCAAACCGTGACACTGTAATGGGCGATTCTTGGAGCTATGAAGCTGGAAACTGATTGCAAATCGTCCAGGAAACTCCCAGCAATGTCTTTGAATCCACAAAAACCTTTGAATTGGCCTGGAAGTGAGAAAACAGTTTTGACTTTGTTCTTGATTTTTTGAATATGGTTATGGCTCTGTATGCAGCAATCTCACGTGTTAGAAATTAGGTTTAGCTTATGCACTTATAGTAGAATGGTTTTAGGTCAAATCTTGCACAAGAAATCCCTTGCATTGATGTTCCAATATTTGATTGAAAATCAAATATTTTTCAATCTTTTTGATTGAGAAAACTTGCCAAACATGGAGATTTTGATGTCCTTGATTGATACACGAATTTTCCAGCTTGCCCTGAGTTTATTTGCTTCACAAAAGATTGAAAAAATCACATCTTTGAATTTCCTACATTTTAAATTAATTAAATGAATTAAAAATCAATTAAAAATCCAATTAATTAATAAAAATAAGAAAATAAATCAATTTAGGCTTGATGGGTCGTGCATAGGATTTGGACAAAGTTTCAAGAAGGAATTTGAGGCCCATTAGCAAAAATGATGTGTTTTGAGCAAAGTTGACTTTTGCAAATTCACAAAAATTTCCCAACTTCTCCAATGCATATCTTGCTTAATTTTGATCATATGAACATGTTCTTTGACATTTTGGAAAGGTATTGAAGTCCTCTAACCAATGCCTTTGGTCCCATGTCATTTGGATTTACCAATCTCAAGTTATGATCTTTGACTTAAAATGTCTTTTTGTTGACTTTTGAAATTGACCTATAATGTAGAAATTGATAACTTTTTATGAGAGCATTTCTTGGACTTGGAATGTGAAGATGAGTTGTAGGAAATTTCATCCCCTTCAAAATGAGCATTGGATGGGATTTTTCTGATGAACCATGAAAAAGTTATGCCTTAGTCAAGTTACAGTTGAATTTTCAACTGTCCAAAAATAGCAACTTTTGCATCTTGATGATTTTTTTAGCCATGTTTGTGGAATCATTATCAAGACTTGATCAAATGATGATTGTGTACTCAAAATAAGATGTTGACCAAAAATTTCGACTTTTCTCTGTAAAATGACCATTTTGCCCCTGCAGTTGATTATGAACCAAATAGGGCTTTTGACTGTGCAACTTGCCTCGTGAGTCTTGAGACTTGACATGTAGATGCTTGACAATGTGTATAGGCCTATGAGACTTGTTTGGACCACTGAAAACCTCAAATTCATTGAAGGAACCAAAACCCTAATTTGGACTGACTTAGGAGGCATCTAGACTGTGCAACCCTTGAGTAATCTTGAACCATTTGAAGATGATTCTTGACAATTATTTGAAGAATATGGGAGGGAAAATTTTGGGGTACAACAGTTGCCCCTGTTCAATCTTCTTAAACCTAAGGGTGTAGATTGGCTTGCGTGCCTTTCGTGATCCGAAGGTGGAAGATGATTGAACACTAGAGTGCCCAGAAATTTGCACTCGCATAGTGTGATATCAGCAATGTGATGGCGGGAATGGGCTTACATTTGCCATTTGGAGAGATGATGGATAAGAGTATGGGATTATATATGCCATCTGGATATGTAATGGATAGTTGTGGAGATGGGCTTAAAGATTTCATCCAGGGGTGTCAATCGCGTAAGAGATTCCTTAGCGAGAACTTGCATACCTGAGAAAGAAAGATAATTTCCTGGCCTGTTACAAGTGTTGATCTTCAAACTCTTCGTGAAGATATACCCCGGCTAGATACAGGTATCGAATCCACAATCAATCGCTCACAGATATGCCCTGGCTAGATACAGGTGTCGAATCTGGAATTAGTCGTCTACAGATATGCCCTGGCTGGGTACATGTATCGAATCTCTAAACTCTCCATGCAGATATGCCCTGGCTAGATACAGGTATCGAATCTACAATCAATCACTCAAAGATATGCCCTAGCTAGATACAGGTATCGAATCTGGAATTAGTCGTCCCCAGATATGCCCTGGCTGGATACAGGTATCGAATCTCTAAACTCTTCATGCAGATATGCCCTGGCTAGATACAGGTATCGAATCTACAATCAATCACTCACAGATATGCCCTGGCTAGATACAGGTATCGAATCTGGAATTAGTCATCCACAGATATGCCCTGGCTGGATACAGGTATCGAATCTTTAAACTCTTTATGTAGATATGCCCTGGCTGGATACAGGTATCGAATCTACAATCAATCACTCACAGATATGCCCTAGCTAGATACAGGTATCAAATCTGGAATTTGGTCATCTATAGATATGCCCTGGCTGGATACAGGTATCGAATCTCTAAACTCTTCATGCAGATATGCCCTGGCTGGATACAGGTATCGAATCTACAATAAATCACTCACAGATATGCCCTGGCTAGATACAGGTATCGAATCTGGAATTTCAAACTCTTCATGCAGATATGCCCTGGCTGGATACAGGTGTTGAATCTACAATCAATTGCTCACAGATATGCCCTGGCTAGATACAGGTATCGAATCTGGAACTGCGAGAGTTGATGGTAATCGTCTTTTGATTGACCTTTTCTTGAAAAGGCAAAACATTAGTTGTATGCAATGTCATGATGTATGAAATGCATGATGTCATGATGTTCAAAAAACGAGATCGTGTCGTATACACTTTATCATGTATGTAAGCAGGATGTATGAGATGTGATATGTTTATGAATGTATATTCGTCAGGGAAAATAAATCCTTGACGAATGCCGGGAGTTAAATCCTGGGCTGATGTTGAAGAGTAGAGTTCTTCATTTCCGCTGGGGATGATGATTGCGAGAATAAACCGGTAGGAGAAGATGACTCCATTGGGGAATAAACTTGTTGGAGAGATTACTCTGCGGGGAATTACTCTGTGGGAAGAGATGCTTCGCTGATATTTTAATGAGAACTCCACTGGGGATTCCATTGATAAGTTATGTTGGGGAATTTGATGAACTCCGCTGGGGGATAGGAAGAACTTCGCCGAGGACGATCTTTCCGTGGTAATTAGCTGAGGATAACCCAGTTATAAGCTCTGGTGGGGAATAACCTTTGAATATGGTCGGGGAGAGACGTATGTACTCTGCAGGTGATAAGCTTCCAGAATCTACTGGGGATAAGCTTCCAGAATCTACTGGGGATATGGATTCAACTCTCTTAGGGAAACATCTGAGGACTACACTGGAGAATGGCTCCACTGGGATGTCTGGTATTCCGCCGGGGAACAATCTTATATTAAGACTGTCGGGGATGCTTGCTTAGGAACATCTGTATACTCCGCTGGGGAATACTGAGATCTTCTTGGGATACCCAACTTCCTTAAGGCTGACAGTAGACTAACTCTGCTTGGGGAGAGTATCGCTGACTTGCTGGAGATACTGTGTCTTTTCGGGGCTGATGGGAGACCAACTCTGCTTGGGGAGAGAGCATGGATGACTCTTGTCTTACTCTGCGGGGAGTGAAGGTATCTTGATCATACTCTTCAACTGAACCTACCTTGTACCTGTGGACAGAGCAACTAAACCATTCAAACAATTATTATTGCCCCAGCTTCTGCGGGAGAAGGTACCTGTGGAGGCCTTGATAACTGCCGGTTGACAATTCTTCTTCTGGTAGGCAAGTGACGAGATACCGGGACATAGTCGTACGCTTTGATCCCTAATTTTTGCCTGGACCGCCTTTTCAGGTTTTCAGTCCACCGGGATACCCATTTTTGCCTAAGCCGTCTTTTCAGGTTTTCGACTTGTCGGGTGTATAGATTTTTCTTTTTTTCATCCCTTATTTTGCCCGAACCCTTTTGGTTCGCCGGGAAGCCCTTATTTTTGCCTAGGTGTGTCAACCTAGCGGGTCTTTGATTATGCGTAGTATTTTTTCGACTATGTCCATACTCTCAGGATGTAGGGAGTTGTCACTGTCAGTAGTGTTGCCATGTTACCAGAAGATGCTTGATCGTGCAAGATTCGTTGCCAGAATTCATGTCCAATGTCCCAAGTGATTCAGATGGAGATTTGCCCCAGGCTACTTGACCTTTTGAGAGATTCTCTGAATCTTGACTGGACTGCCCCAGATGATAGACCATGATCATGACGTGCCCCTTGGTTGGAAGTGCTTTTGTTCACTAGATATTCTTCGTGCGAATTTCTCTGTTGTTCGAACAAATAGTCACATGCAAACAATGTTATTTAAAAATGCAAAGCTTATGTTTGTCTTGAAGTTTTTTGAAAATGCAGTTTTTTAAGCAAATTTTGTAAAATGTGATGTCAACTCAAGATTTTACGGCGAGCCTTAAGGAGTCAGGATACCTTTGTAACAGTATGCTTTCGAACTAACCCATGCTTCATCTAGGACTTTTAAGGGTTATAACGTGGCCTGGTTCACGGTTTAAGAAACAAAGGATAAAGGCTCAAAGTATTTGTACTCACCCGCTCTTCGTGATGTTCTTCAAACCTAAACTCAGCTAATCAGGCATTAGATTTTGTTTGAGTCTTTGTCCTGATATTCCAATGATGGTTCGGATATTGACAATTTATTTTGAATGGGCAGTCATTTCTTTTTTTGTTGAGGGTTTGTAGGACCTCTTTCTTTTTGGTTTCATTATCCCTGTTTTTTGCCTGAACTGTTTCTTTTGTATTTACAGTCAGCGGGATGCCCCAGTTTTTGTAAGTCTCCTTCATAGGTTTTGACTTATTGGGTTTTTATTCTTTGAGAGATAATGACTGCCTGTCTTTATGATTATTCAGAACCATCACTGTCTTTTGTTTTGGAAGGACTTCTTCGGTGCCATTCGTTGTGCACACGGGTCAGCCGAGAGAACTACCCTGCCCCGGGTTATAATTAAGGGTTTTAATTTTTGTGAAAAGAAAAACTCCAACTTCTTTGGCTGGAAGGGGTTGACTAGGGATTATCTTCCTTATTACTCCACTGTTTAGGATTCGAAACAATGCCTGTACCTCATCAGCGGGGTCTGTTCAAAAGCATACTATAAAGATCGTGGTATCGTTTTCGTCATCCTCCCTCAAAAGGTTTAGAATTTTTTCAAGAGTTGAACATCAAAAAATGAAAGCAGTTTGAATATAGCGAATGCGAATATATTGATTCAAAACAGACATATGCGATGCATTGATAAAGTAATAAAGTTTGCTATGACAATAATTGTTTGAACAATCAAAGAAAAATACAACTTGAACATTCGAATGAACAAAAGTTTTTTTCAATCCTAGGACTTGTCACTTCAAATGGTGAATCTTGCAGGGATAGTAGAAGAACTCAGCCTGGCCATCTTGGGTGAATTCCACTGCTCCTTCATCAATCAGATCCTGGATCTTGTTCTTTAGAGACCAGTAGTCGTTTGTGTCATGTCCCGGACCATCAGAGTGGTATGCACATCTTCTATTGGGATGATAAGTAGGAGCAGAGATGTTGGGATTCCGGGGATGAGCCCTTAGAGTTACCAAATTCAACCTCAACAAGTGTTGTAAATCTTGAGACAGCAACGTGTTGAGCTTGGTAAATTGCCTTCGGGGCTTACTCTGATCAACCCGTTGCTCTGGGCGAGGTTGTGGTTGGACCTGTGAAGTGGTAGCAATTTGGAGAGGTCTATTCATACCAGACTCTTGTCCTCTTGGAAGCTGATCAATGACCTGGTCCCTGACTTGGACTGTTTGCTTCATGTTGTATCTCTCTTGGTGAAGCTGGTTGACCATGGTTCTCAACTCTTCTTGCTCCCGAGCCAAGCCTTGGATAAGAGCCATTTGCCCCAGCATCTGGGTTCTCATTGCATCCACCTCAGCTTGCAGATGTTTCAGCCGTTCGTCCTTGTCGTCTTCAGGACTCTTCCTGACCAAATTCCCCATGAGGAGTGTCCTCAACTCTTCCTGCCCCTTGGATAGGTTTAGGAAGATTTCCCTGAACTGAGTCTCTTGAGCATGAAGATCCTGGTTGTTTTGTTGGGAAGCCATTGCTGAAATAAACAGCGAAGAAGGTAAGTGACCTGTACCAAGGGTACCTGTAATGCAATGATATGCATGTATGCATGCAATGTTTTCAAGGATCTCGCGGGGTAAACAAGAAAATTGTTAGAATTTGAATCCGGTAGCTTGATTGAAGGAACTTCACATGGTGGAGAGTCCTTCTTCAAGAGTTAGCCTCACCATATCGAGTGGGTCATAGACCCTGACTCAAGTCATCATGTTTGGATTTCTGGACAACCTTGGATAGAGGAAAATAAATCCCCTTTGCCCCTTGCTAGGCATTTTGATTCATCATGACCTGCATCACGGACCCTTGAGATCCTTGAAATGGGTTAGTCTTTATGCAGGATGTATGCAATGGTATGATGGTATGATGTTATGCTATGCGTGGAGTGATGTAAGTAAGCCCTGTAATAAGTCCCGATTAGGGACAAAACCTGTAAGGAACTCATGTTGTCAGATAACAAGAATATGCAAGTAGTCAAGTTTGAAGGCACACAAGTCACACCAGATAGCCCTTAGAGTTTAGGCCAGCATGAAGTTTAGGTACTACCCTCTTTCAGTTTCGTTGGTTAAGACCTGTCCTAGAAAATAGTAACCGGGTTCTAGAGGATCTCAATATCACTGGCTACCCTCAATCGGTCATAACTCCAGCGTCGCAATCTTTTCTTGCGGCCAGAACCATCGCGAGAGTTTAGCCTCAATGAGTGTAGCATACTGCTACTGTTCTATGGCCAAGTTGGGTCAATTTAGGGTTCTAAGGTCGGTTGGTGCTTAATGACTCCTCAGAAGACCCATATTCTCCTCGTTTCAACACAAGGGATATCGGTACAGACCAAGGTGTCACACCAATGTAGCCACTGCTTCACCCGTGTCGGTCTACGCCAGACAGGTCCCTCACAGCTTATGCTATCTAAAGGGTATTCCCCAGATTCGGGTTAGGATCTATGAAACTCCAAGACATGCCCACAATATTAAAGCAAACAAATCAAGCAATTGAAAACAAGAGTGGTCTAATCCTAAGGTACACCTCACTTATAGAAAGTCCCCAACAGAGTCGCCAGTTCTGTGATCGGTGGAAATAGAACTGACTATTTTGAAATGCTGGTTCGCGAAATGTCGCGGTAAGCAAGAGTCGCCATCGTCTTTTATGTTCTCCAACATGGATAGGACAAAAGCACAACAAAATTCCTTTTTCGAGATGTCTCTCGGTTCGGGAGGTAGATTTATAGAAAGGGAAGGTGTTAGCACCCTTTCTATCCGTGGTTATCCACGGGCTCTTAGGTACTTGCTCACTATGTTTTCAAAATTTGTTTGCTTTTCAAGTGTGTGTGGGTTTTGAAAAAGTTTAGTTTGAAAAACTTCTAGGTAACTCTTGTATCAGTCCTCAAGAGTGTATGAAGTATTTGTTTGAAAACTTTTTGAAAGTGTAGGTGCGAAAAGTTGTTTTTGTTTTTTGAAAGAGCAAGTACCCAGGAGAAATCTACCTACTCTAAAGAATTAAGCTGTGTAAGAGTCCTTTAGACAGTACTATCCCACTATTGAGAAGTAGGTAGCACCGTCGTTGGAGTTATTCGGGTCAATTCGATTATAGGGACAATGTGGTCACCAAAGAAATGGTAGGACGCCTTAGCGGTAACCCTAATGTCCTAGATCCTTTTTATCCGAGGCAACCATTTCGAGGCAACTGGATCTTTAGACAGGAGGGCGACCTCTAAAACACCCTATACTTGACGACCACCTCGAGGCAACCGAGTGAGGCGTACCCTAGGAGTGGCATGTGCATGTGTGTTAAGTTCAGTTAAGATTATCTTGTACATGTTATTGGTGATCTACGAGTTGTTTTTAATTTTCATACAAGTCTTGCATGCATAATTAACAGTTAATGTTTGTGCGGGAAATAAAGTGCGGAAAGGTAAATCTACGTTATTACAAGGCGCGAGTCTATACATCGCCAAAAACAAAACCCGTTTGGAAAATAAATGCGAGAAAAGTAAAGAAAGCGGTAAAAGACCTAATTAACTATTACATCCTCAGAAACAGTTACATCAATATAATCAAATAAATAATAGAATGCGAAAGAAATTGAATCGGGACGTCTTTAGGGTTTTGACCCTTTTTGAGAAAAGAATTGAAGTTTGGTCCTTTTTTGCAATTTAAATTAAATATTAACCCTAAAACTAATTAATTAATTATTTAAAGGAAAAAAAGTATTTTTGTGTTTTTTATGTTTTAATGAAAATAAAAATAAAAGGTCAAAAGTTAGTAAAAAAATTCCTAAGTCTAATTTATTTTATTTATTAAGAAAAAATTAAAGTTGACCTAATTTTAAAAAACTAGATTAATTAATTTACATTTTATTTACAAAAATAATTATTAAGGTGAAAGTTAATAATAATAATAATAATAATAATAATAATATAAATATTTACTGTATTTATTATGAAAATAATATTAATTATGTTAGTTAAATAAATAATAATAATAATAGTTAGAAATTAGTAAAAGAAAAATAAAAGAGAAAATATTTAACCAGGGGGGGTGATGGCCCAAATATGGAGGTTTATGCTGGAAATTTCAGGCCCATTAACTCAAGCCTGCGTTGACTTCTGGGATTAACTGCGTGTTCATTGACTAGGTAGTACCATAGTCTTCCATCTTTGGCCCTTGGATTGTTGATTGGGGCCACATGGCAAGCTGGTGCGTGGGATGCATGATAGAATCCTTCTGAAAGCCTGCATTGGATTACACAAGAAAAAATAGGAACAATTATATGGGGGACCTGGGAATCGAACCCAGGTCCCAATGGTTGCATGCCATATCATCATCCACTGAGCCAAGCGCTTGTATTTGTTATAATAATGGGCAATGAAAATAATATAAAAAAACAACACATATGTTGGAAACAAATGAAGCGCGCGTTATTTTTTTGAATGAACCAACCATGATGCACCACGTCCTTCGTCTTCCCCAGATTCCCTGTAAAATAAAAACAATTAGCGGGGGTTTTAAACCCCCACAACCTGCAATAAGAGAAAATAGCGAATAGAGCTGTATGCAATATAAATTGTTCGCGAGATGTCCAGCATGTTCGTCTTGTTCAGACGGTTTCAATCATAGGTCTCTTGAGGCTTAATTTTTCCTAAATAAGAAAGCCCCAATTTTAGAGCTTGGAAAACCTAGAAATCGTTCATGGCGTTTTCTGTTTCAGGGCATATTAATCCAATTATCTTGTACCAAAAGCTTTGTGCAGTCCTTATGAACACAAAACAATCAACAAAAGATGTCAAATATGCATGAATCAAAGTATATGATTTTGGAAAAATTGTTCAAACCGTGACACTGTAATGGGCGATTCTTGGAGCTATGAAGCTGGAAACTGATTGCAAATCGTCCAGGAAACTCCCAGCAATGTCTTTGAATCCACAAAAACCTTTGAATTGGCCTGGAAGTGAGAAAACAGTTTTGACTTTGTTCTTGATTTTTTGAATATGGTTATGGCTCTGTATGCAACAATCTCACGTGTTAGGAATTAGGTTTAGCTTATGCATATATAGTAGAATGGTTTTAGGTCAAATCTTGCACAAGAAATCCCTTGCATTGATGTTCCAATATTTGATTGAAAATCAAATATTTTTCAATCTTTTTGATTGAGAAAACTTGCCAAACATGGAGATTTTGATGTCCTTGATTGATACACGAATTTTCCAGCTTGCCCTGAGTTTATTTGCTTCACAAAAGATTGAAAAAATCACATCTTTGAATTTCCTACATTTTAAATTAATTAAATGAATTAAAAATCAATTAAAAATCCAATTAATAAATAAAAATAAGAAAATAAATCAATTTAGGCTTGATGGGTCGTGCATAGGCTTTGGACAAAGTTTCAAGAAGGAATTGGAAGCCCATTAGCAAAAATGATGTGTTTTGAGCAAAGTTGACTTTTGCAAATTCACAAAAATTTCCCAACTTCTCCAATGCATATCTTGCTCAATTTTGATCATATGAAGATGTTCTTGGACATTTTGGAAATGATTTGAAGTCCTCTAACCAATTCCTTTGGTCCCATGTCATTTGGATTTACCAATCTCAAGTTATGATCTTTGACTTAAAATGTCTTTTTGTTGACTTTTGAAATTGACCTATAATGTAGAAATTGATAAATTCTTGTGAGAGCATTTCTTGGACTTGGAATGTGAAGATGAGTTGTAGGAAATGTCATCCCCTTCAAAATGAGCAATAGATGGGATTTTTATGATGAACCATGAAAAAGTTATGCCTTGGTCAAGTTACAGTTGACTTTTCAGCTGTCCAAAAATAGCAACTTTTGCATCTTGATGATTTTTTGAGCCATGTTTGTGGAATCATGATCAAGACTTGATCAAATGATGATTGTGTATTCAAAATAAGATGTTGACCAAAAATTCTGACTTTTGTCTATAAAATGACCATTTTCCCCCTGCAATTGATTGTGAACCAAATATGGCTTTTGACTGTGCAACTTGCCTCTGTGAGTCTTGAGACTTGACATGTAGATGCTTGACAATGTGTATAGGCCTATGAGACTTGTTTGGACCATTGAAAACCTCAAATTCATTGAAGGAACCAAAACCCTAATTTGGACTGGCTTAGGAGGCATCTAGACTGTGCAACCCTTGAGTAATCTTGAACCATTTGAAGATGATTCTTGACAATTCTTTGAAGAATATGGGAGGGCATATTTTGGGGTACAACATTATCCTTTGAGGACTGAAGTGCAAAGGTTGGTGAAGTCTGGAATTTTATCTTTCAAAGACGTGGGACTTAATGTGAAATACAATCCTCTACCCAAGCACGGGGGAGTGAATGCTGTAAATATGGTGGCCGGTTGTCCAGGCGACTTTCGAATTTTTGACATTAATCTGGTTAGAGGAGATTTGGTGAAGATGCACACAGACCTCTGTGAATTCAGTTATTATACGCATGACCACACCAGTTGTGCTATTTGCAGTACAGATATACAGGGTTGCGAGAAGATAAAGGCTGATTTACAGGAGATGATGGATGAAGGTTTAATCCATATAATTAGGCCTAGGGCGGAATATGAAGAGGAAGTGAATATGGTTTCTGGATGTCCGGGTGAAATCATAATTTTTGATGTGGATCATTTGAATGAGGATCTAGTGCAGTTGCATGCTACTTTCTGTCGTACTGCTGGTCAGGTGGAACACCAATATGGATCTTGCATAGTTTGTTGTCGAGATCCCCGAGGATGTTCAATTGTGAGGGAAAGTGTTCAGTTGCTATTAGATAATGGAACTATCAAGATCACAAGTCAGAGAGATGATTATTATGAGATTGATATGGTTGAAGTTTGTTTGATGGAAGAAGAGTCAGAGGAAGAGTATGCCTCCGCATATGAGTATTTCTCTTCAGACGAAGATTTATTTGCCGGAAATGACTTTTTGATGGCTGATTATGTTGAGAAGGGGTAAACGTCATTGTACCTTGTTTTGGTGCACCCACTCATCTTGAGGTGGAGTACCATAGCAAACCAGCTGTTACCCCATTGGTAATTAGTCTGCCAGGTCTTGTTCCCTATGAATCAGACAAGGTTGTGCCTTACAAATACAACGCTACAATCTTAGCAGACGGGGTAGAGATTCCCATCCATCCAATGACAGATGTTAGAAATATAGCTGATAATAGCAGGGTGACCCGTAGCGGTCGTGTGTTTGCGCCGGTTAATCGAAGAGATGTTGTTGCTGGAAAGAAAATTGCTAAGAGCGATGAGCCTAAGAAGGCTACAAAAGAGACTAGTGGAGCTACATTAGAGAAAGAAGTGGATGATATTTTGAAGATAATTAAGATGAGCGACTACAAAATTGTAGATCAGCTATTGCAAACTCCTTCCAAGATATCTATCCTAGCTTTATTAATGAATTCCTCTACTCATAGAGAATCACTGATGAGAGTACTAGACCAAGATTTTATGGAGAATGACATGCCATTAGATCAATTCAGCAGCGTAATTGGAAACATTACATCATGTAACAATTTGAGTTTCTGCGATGATGAGTTACCAGATGAAGGGAGGAATCACAACCTGGCCCTCCACATATCTATGAACTGCAAGAATGATTCGCTGTCCAATGTGCTAATTGATAACGGATCCGCGCTGAATGTTATACCAAGGAGTACCCTCATGAAGTTAAAGTATCAAGGAGCACCTATGCGCCCGAGTGGCATCATTGTGAAGGCTTTTGATGGGTCGAGGAAACATGTCATCAGTGAAGTGGACTTGCCCATCCATATAGGACCACATTTGTTCTTGATAACCTTCCAGGTCATGGACATTATTCCCGCATATAGTTGTTTGCTAGGACGACCATGGATACACGAAGCAGGGGCTGTCACTTTAACTTTGCATCAGAAGTTAAAGTTTGTGCGCGAAGGGAAGGTGGTGATCATAAATGGGGAGCAGGCATTGTTGATATCCCATCTATCCTTTTTCAGTATTTTAGAAGCGGATGAGGCTGCTGTTGGAACCCAGTTCCAAGCCCCATCTATTGACAACATAAGGAGGAATGAGAATTATATGGTTTCGCTGAAGGACGCGCAGCAGGTTGTGCGCAATGGTCATAATGCAGTTTGGGGACAACTTGTGGATCCACCCGTGAACAAAAACAGAACTGGTTTGGGTTTCTCTTCGAAGAATGGCAAAGGCGAAATTTTGAAGTCAAAGTCTTCTGTGAACAGTTATCATGATGTTTTCCACAGTGGAGGCTACCTCCGTCTAATTGGTTTTGGAATTAATGCTGTTGAAGAGGATGAAGCAGAGCAGGAAGTACCGAATCATGTGACGCATGGAGTCCGAGTTCAGAACCGGGTCACCATTGATGTTCCTTCTTTCATACATATTTCAAAGTAATTTGTTTTGTTAATCTGTTTCTTTCTTTTGAAAAGCTTTCACTCTGCCCAAGGTGAAAGTATTGTATGGGCTTATTTGTTTGCTTTGACTGTTAAGATCATTAATAAAAGTTGTCTTTGCTTCCAAAAATATGTATTTATTTTCTTCTTTTTCTTGGGAAATGGTAATCAAATAAAAAACCCTTTCAAAATAAATAATAACTGAAAATTAATCAGCATGATCACTTGTTATATGTGTCAGTCTCTAAAAGCAATCATAAATCACATGTGCAGATTAATTAAAAAACCCGTTGAATACAATGACCCTGCACCCTCTCCCAACTTTGATTGTCCTGTGTTTGGGGCTGAAGAAGAAGATTATGATGAGATTCCAGAAGAGGTCTCACGGTTACTTGAGCACGAGGAAAATACCATTCAGCCATATAAGGAGCCTTTGGAAGTGATTAATGTGGGTTCAGAAGAAGATCCGAAGGAAGTTAAGATTGAAGCATCGTTGTATCCTAATGTAAAAAGCTGGTTGATTGAGCTTTTGAAAGAGTATGTGGATATTTTTGCTTGGTCTTATCAAGATATGCCTGGTCTAGATACAAACATTGTCGAGCATCGTTTGCTGTTGAAGCCAGAGTGTCCACCAGTTAAACAAAAGTTGAGAAGAAACCACCCAGATATGGCAGTAAAGATCAAAGAGGAGGTCCTAAAACAGATTAATGCTGGTTTTCTTGTGACGTCAGTGTATCCTCAATGGATTGCCAATATTGTCCCAGTACCAAAAAAGACGAGAAGGTCCGCATGTGCGTAGATTACAGAGATCTAAATAAAGCTAGTCTGAAAGATGATTTTCCATTGCCTCACATTGACATGTTAGTGGACAGCACAACAAAATTCAAGGTATTCTCGTTCATGGACAGATTTTCCGGGTATAATCAAATAAGAATGGCTCTAGAGGACATGGAAAAAACAACGTTTATCACACCCTGGGGAACATTCTGTTATAGAGTGATGCCCTTCGGGTTGAAGAACGATGGTGCAGCGTACCAGAGGGCTATGACAACCCTATTCCATGATCTGATGCACAAGGAAATTGAAGTATATGTTGATGATATGATTTCAAAATCCCAAACTGAAGAAGGGCATATAAAAGATTTGTTGAAGTTGTTTCAGCGTTTGAGGAAGTATCGTCTCCGCTTGAATCCAAATAAATGCACCTTCAGAGTTAGATCGGGAAAATTGTTGGGTTTTATCGTTAGCCAGAAAGGAATTGAAGTTGACCCTGATAAAGTCAAAGCAATTCAAGAAATGCCAGCACCAAGAACTGAAAAGCAAGTCAGGGGTTTCCTTGGGCGTTTGAATTATATTTCCAGATTCATTTCCCACATGCCTGCAAAGTGTGAACCGATCTTTAAGTTAAAGAAAGATCAAGGTTGTGTGTCGATGGATGACTGCCAAAGGACATTTGAGAGTATTAAAGAGTATCTGCTTGAACCTTCTATCTTGCTCCCTCCCGTAGAAAGAAGACCATTGATTATGTATCTAACATTGTTATATAAATCCATGGGTTATATTCTGGGACAACAGGATGAAACAGGGAAGAAAGAGTCCGCCATTTATTATCTCAGCAAAAAGTTCACTGATTGTGAGTCGCGGTATTCCACGCTAGAAAAAACGTGTTGTGCTTTAGCCTGGGCGGCAAAGCGTTTGCAGAAGTATATGTTGAATCATACCACTTGGTTGATCTCCAAAATGGATCCAATCAAGTATATTTTTGAGAAGCCTGCTCTTACTGGGAGAATTGCCCGCTGGCATATGTTGTTATCTGAATATGATATTGAGTACCGCACTCAAAAAGCTATCAAAAGTAGTGTGTTGGCAGATTACCTTGCTCACCAGCCGGTGGAAGATCATCAGTTTTCAGAATATGAATTCCCCGATGAGGATGTGATGTTCCTAAAAGTGAAAGATTGTGATGAACCATTTCCTGAGGAAGGCCCCGACCCTGAATCTCGTTGGAGTATGATATTTGATGGAGCAGTGAATGCTTATGGTAAAGGAATTGGTGTTATGATCATCACTCCTCATGGATCACACATTCCTTTACTGCAAGGTTAACATTTGATTGCACTAATAATATGGCGAAATATGAGGCTTGCATCATGGGTCTTGAGGAAGCTATTGATCTCAGCATCAAAATTCTAGATGTGTATGGTGATTCAGCTTTGGTAATAAATCATATTAAAGGAGAATGGGATACTCATCACCCTGACTTGATCCCTTACAAATATTATGCTCGAAGATTACTACCCTTCTTCAATAAAGTTGAATTCCATCATATTCCTAGAGATGAATATCAAATGGCGGATGCTCTGGAAACTCTGGCTTCCATACACCAAGTGAATACTTGGAATGATATACCACGTATTACAGTTTGACGGCTGGATAGGCCCGCTCATGTGTTTACAACAGAGGAGGTAGCAGATGAAAAACCTTGGTATTATGACATCCAGCATTTTCTTCAGACTCAGGAATACCCGATTGGTGCGTCAAGGAAAGATAGAAAGACACAAAGAAGATTGGTAGGTAGTTTCTTCCTCAGTGAAAATGTGTTATACAAGAGAAATTATGACATGGTCTTGCTCAGATGCGTGGATAGACACGAAGCAGACGTGTTGATGCATGAGATTCATGAAGGTTCATTTGGCACTCATGCTAATGGGCATTCGATGGCTAAAAAGATGCTAAGGGCAGGTTACTATTGGTTGACAATGGAATCTGATTGTTACAAATTTGCAAAGAAGTGCCATAAATGCCAGGTTTATGCAGACAAGGTCCATGTGCCTCTAACACTTCTCAAGGTGATTTCCTCCCCATGGCCTTTCTTTATGTGGGGTATAGACATGATCGGGATGATAGAACCCAAAGCTTCGAATGGACACCGTTTCATCTTGGTAGCAATTGACTACTTTACCAAATGGGTAGAGGTTGCTTCTTATGCCAATGTTACCAAACAGGTGGTTGTGCGTTTCATCAAAACAATCTTATATGCCGGTATGGTGTGCCGAGTAGAATCATCACTGACAATGGCTCGAATTTGAACAACAAGATGATGACAAAACTGTGTGAAGAATTCAAGATTGTCCATCACAATTCGTCTCCATACAGGCCAAAGATGAATGGAGTTGTTGAAGCTTCTAATAAGAATATCAAGACAATTATCCATAAAATGGTTGTTACTTATAAGGATTGGCATGAAATGCTCCCTTTTGCTCTGCATGGATATCGAACATATGTCCGCACTTCAACAGGAGCAACCCCGTTCTCCCTGGTATATGGAATGGAAGCTGTACTCCATGTTGAGGTAGAGATTCCCTCGTTGCGTGTGATAATAGAAGCCAAGTTGACAGAGGCTGAATGGGTCCAGAACAGGTTTGACCAATTAAATTTGATTGAAGAGAAGAGAATGAAATTTTTGTGTCATGGGCAGTTATATCAGAAAAGAATGAAGAAAGCATTTGATAAAAAGGTCAAACCTCGTGAATTCAGAGAAGACAACCTCGTGCTCATGAAGATCATGTCTTTTAACACTGATTCTAGGGGAAAGTGGACTCCCAATTTTGAAGGCCCGTATGTTGTCAAGAAAGCCTTCTCTGGTGGTGAATTAATTCTTGAAACTATGGATGGCGAGGAGTTCCCACGTCCCATGAATGCTGACACAGTCAAGAAATACATTGCCTAAAGAAATAAAAGAACAACTCGCTAAGTTGAAAACTCGAAAGGGAGGCTTAGGCAAAAAGGAGCGTCTCGGTAGGCTGGAAACCCGAAAGGGCGGTCTAGGCAAAAATTAGAGACATAAACAGAATAAATTTCTCGCTAAGTTGAAAACCCGCAAGGGCAACTTAGGCAAAAGTTAGGGATTTTTCTTGGCAAGTAACTACGTTAGACAAGACTTGATCGTTGAAACAACAATCTTCTCGGATCCTCACCATACTTCAACAAAAGTTACTGCTCAGGATTTTAAAAGTTGTTAGGGGGAATGGTGGTCATTGTATCTCAATGTATCTTTTCCATTATATATTACCATTTCCCAAACTTTGCAATCATCCATGGAGTCTCTCCATTCGCAGACTACCATTCTATTAATGAAATTCGAGCTTTTGCCCAATTCTTTGTGTTCTTATTTTTATTTAGCTTGCAAAAACTCCATTTATTACTGATAATAATTTTTAAAGCAAAAATATTAAAAAGCAAAATTGACTTTTAAAAAAAAAGGAGATCTTCACAATTCAATTTACTTTGGGATTTATGATGAAACAATGGAAACAAAAATGGCGATCCCAGGAATGAACAAACTCTGGTTGTTTTAAGAAGATTTACTTCCTTCATGAAGGTTTTTCTCAGGTCATCTTGTTGGTATATGCACAATCTTTGTGTGTTTCTCAGATAGTTAAAGACGATACCAGTGGGTGCAAGGTACAGTATTAGGTTTGTGATCCCATTATCCTCAGTCAAGTCTTGGTTCACTTTTGATTTTGGGTTTGCATGGTCAGAAGCTTCCGTCCCAGGTTCCCCAGCAAAGTGTTCCCTCATATGATGAAAGGTTTTATTCCCTTGGTGTGCTAAGATATCGCTCTTTTTGCAGTATTGACATTAGTGTTGACTTCTTGATTTCTCGGGAAAGCTATCCCAGGGCATCTTTTGTCGGAATAGGTTTTCATGATGTAAAGTTTCAATCTGCATCTTTCCCCAGGGGGGTAGGCTTGAATTCCCCAGTGAGGTTTGATTGTCTCGGTGTCAGTCTGCTTTATTTGAGGTTGGTCTTGCAATCTCCAGTAGGTATGTTGCTTTTGAAAAACTGGTTTCTCCGATGAAACCGGAAGAAAGATGTTCTATCCCGGTATCCGTTTGATTTAGCTACATCCGGATTATGTTTCTCCTCAGTGAAGTTAGGACAGGCAATATGTTTGGTTTCTGCAGTTTCCTTTACCTTTCTTGGATTGATCTTTCTGGTTGAAGTTTAGCCCAATGTTGTTGGTACCTGAGGCGGTTTTGTTTGTTTGTACTGATTATGTATCCTTTTACCAGCATATGCACGATATCACTCATACATTCATACATGCATCATGCATTGCTATAAATCATTTTTTATTGACATTGTGTTCTAACCTTCCTGCAGCGTTCCTTGCTTAGGTGGATTTGGTTTTCCCTCTTGAGTTTATTTCTCAAAGGATGTATCTTTGTTGGCCGTCTTGCTCCAGTTTGTTTCTAATTGGATTCGTGGTTGCATGACGATATTATTTACTTTGGATTTCTGAGAACTTTGAGTTTTGGTTTGTGCATTTATTTTGCACGAGAAGACTTTATCTCCTCAGTAGGAATACCGTGGCATTTCCCCAGGAAGTCATATCTCTTTCCCCAGGAAGTCATATCGATTTCCCCAGGAAGTCATATCTCTTTCCCCAGGAAACCATATTTCTATCCCCAGAAAGTCATTTCTCTATGCAATTCCCCTTGACAATGAGTGGATGTCTCTTTATTTGAGATAAGCTTACATATTACCTTTTCCAGGCAGAGTGCCTTGGTTAAAGAAGAAGTTGAGATCCGTTCTAGGTGAAACACCAGAATTTTGGGGAAAACTTGATATATTTTCTTTCTACCTTCAGTGAACGTTGCTAGTACATCGACAGTGAACGTCGGTGTTTGTTATCTTTTTGCTGTCTTCAGTGAACGTTGATAGTTCATCGTCAGTGAACGACGATGGTATGATATATTTTCTCTCTACCTTCAGTGAACGTTGGTAGGACATCGACAGTGAACGTCGGTGTTTGTTATCTTTTTGCTATCTTCAGTGAACATTGATAGTTCATTGTCAGTGAACGGCGATGGTATGATATATTTTCCGTCTACCTTCAGTGAACGTTGGTAGTATATCTGTAGTGAATGTCGGTGTTTGTTATCTTTTGCTATCATCAGTGAACGTTGATAGTTCATCGTCAATGAACGGCGGTGGTATGATATTTTCTCTTTCTACCTTCAGTGAAAGTTGGTAGTACATCGGCAGTGAACGTCAGTGTTTCTTATCTTTTTGATATCATCAGTGAATGTTGATAGTTCATCGTCAGTGAA
Organism: Vicia faba; assembly: GCA_948472305.1. Lineage (NCBI taxonomy): Eukaryota > Viridiplantae > Streptophyta > Magnoliopsida > Fabales > Fabaceae > Vicia > Vicia faba. The sequence continues at coordinate 591,217,286 of OX451735.1, forward strand.
CGACGGTGATATGATATATTTTCTCTCTACCTTCAGTGAACGTTGGTAGTAAATCGACAGTGAACGTCGGTGTTTCTTATCTTTTTGCTATCTTCAGTGAATGTTGATAGTTCATCGTCAGTGAACGGCGGTGATATGATATATTTTCTCTCTATCTTCAGAGAACGTTGGTAGTACATCAGCAGTGAACGTCGGTGTTTCTTATCTTGTTGCTATCATAAGTGAATGTTGATAGTTCATCGTTAGTGAACGACGATGATATGATATATTTTCTCTCTACCTTCAGTGAACGTTGTTAGTACATCGGCAGTGAACGTCAGTGTTTCTTATCTTTTTGTTATCATCAGTGAATGTTGATAGTTCATCGTTAGTGAACGACAATGGTATGATATATTTTCTCTCTACCTTCAGTGAACGTTGGTAGTACATCGGCAGTGAACAACGGTGTTTGTTATCTTTTTGCTATCATCGGTGAATGTTGATAGTTCATCATCAGTGAACAGCGGTGGTATGATATTTTCTTTCTACCTTCAGTGAACGTTGGTAGTACATCGACAGTGAACGTATGTGTTTCTTATCTTTTTGCTATCATCAGTGAACGTTGATAGTTCATCGTCAGTGAACGGCGGTGGCATGATATTTTCTCTTTCTACCTTCAATGAATCTTGGTAGTACATCGACAGTGAACGTCGGTTTTTCTTATCTTTTTGCTATCATCAGTAAACGTTGATAGTTCATCGTCAGTGAACGGTGGTGATATGATATATTTTCTCTCTACCTTCAGTGAATGTTGGTAGTACATCGACAGTGAACGTCGGTGTTTCTTATCTTTTTGCTATCATCAGTGAATGTTGATAGTTCATCGTCAGTGAACGGCGGTGATATGATATGTTTTCTCTCTACATTCAGTGGACGTTGGTAGTACATCGGCAGTGGACGTCGGTGTTTGTTATATTTTTGCTATCATCATTGAACGTTGATAGTTCATCTTTAGTGAACGACGGTGGTATGATATTTTCTCTTTCTTACTTCAGTGAACGTCGGTAGTACATCGGCAGTGAACGTCGGTGTTTCTTATCTTTTAGTTATCATCAGTGAACATTGATAGTTTATCGTCAGTGAACGACGGTGGTATGATATATTTTCTCTCTACCTTCAGTGAATGTTGGTAGGACACCGACAGTGAACGTCGGTGTTTGTTATCTTTTTGCTATCATCAGTGAATGTTTATAGTTCATCGTCAGTGAACAGTGGTGGTATGATATATTTTCTCTTTCTACCTTCAGTGAACGTTGGTAGGACATCGGCAGTGAACGTCGGTGTTTGTTATATTTTTGCTATCATCAGTGAATGTTGATAGTTCATCGTCAGTGAACGTCGGTGGTATGATATTTTCTCTTTCTACCTTCAGTGAACGTTGGTAGTACATCGGCAATGAACATCGGTGTTTCTTATCTTTTTTTTATCATCAGTGAATGTTGATAGTTTATCGTCAGTGAACGGCAGTGGTATGATATATTTTCTCTCTACCTTCAGTGAATGTTGGTAGGACATCGGCAGTGAACGTCGGTGTTTGTTATCTTTTTTCTATCTTCAGTGAACGTTTATAGTTCATCGTTAGTGAACGGAGATGGTATGATATATTTTCTCTTTCTACCTTCAGTGAACGTTGGTAGTACATCGGCAAAGAACGTCGGTGTTTGTTATCTTTTTGCTATCTTCAGTGAACGTTCATAGTTCATCGTCTGTGAACGGCGATGGTATGATATATTTTCTCTCTACCTTCAGTGAACGTTGGTAGGACATCGGCAGTGAACGTCGATGTTTGTTATCTTTTTGCTATCTTCAGTGAACGTTGATAGTTCATCGTCAGTGAACGGCGATGGTATGATATATTTTCTCTCTACCTTCAGTGAACGCTGGTAGTACATCGGTAGTGAACGTCGGTGTTTGTTATATTTTGCTATCATCAGTGAACGTTGATAGTTCATTGTTAGTGAACGGCGGTGGTATGATATTTTCTCTTTCTACCTTCAGTGAACGTTGGTAGTACATCGGCAGTGAACGTCAGTGTTTCTTATCTTTTTGCTATCATCAGTGAATGTTGATAGTTCATCGTCAGTGAACGGAGGTGATATGATATATTTTCTCTCTACCTTCAGTGAATGTTGGTAGTAAATCGGTAGTGAACGTCGGTGTTTCTTATCTTTTTGCTATCTTCAGTGAACATTGATAGTTCATCGTTAGTGAACGGAGGTGATATGATATATTTTCTCTCTATTTTCAGTGAATGTTGGTAGTACATCAGCAGTGAACGTCGGTGTTTCTTATCTTTTTGCTATCATCAGTGAACGTTGATAGTTCATCATCAGTGAACGATGGTGATATGATATATTTTCTCTCTACCTTCAGTGAATGGTGTTATTACATCGGCAGTGAACGTCGATGTTTCTTATCTTTTTGTTATCATCAGTGAACGTTGATAGTTCATCGTCAGTGAACAACGATGGTATGATATATTTTCTCTCTACCTTCAGTGAACGTTGGTAGTACATCGGCAGTGAACGTCAGTGTTTGTTATCTTTTTGCTTTCATCAGTGAATGTTGATAGTTCATCATCAGTGAATGGCGGTGGTATGATATTTTCTTTCTACCTTCAATGAACGTTGGTAGTACATCGGCAGTGAATGTCGGTGTTTCTTATATTTTTGCTATCATCAGTGAACGTTGATAGTTCATCGTCAGTGAACGGAGGTGGTATGATATTTTCTCTTTCTACCTTCAGTGAATGTTGGTAGTACATCGACAGTGAACGTCGGTGTTTCTTATCTTTTTGCTATCATCAGTGAACGTTGATAGTTCATCGTCAGTGAACGGAGGTGATATGATATATTTTCTCTCTACCTTCAGTGAATGTTGGTAGTACATCGGCAGTGAACATCAGTGTTTATTATCTTTTTGCTATCATCAGTGAATGTTGATAGTTCATCATCAGTGAACGGCGGTGGTATGATATTTTCTCTTTCTACCTTCAGTGAATGCTTGTAGTACATCGGTAGTGAACGTCGGTGTTTCTTATATTTTTGTTATCATCAGTGAACGTTGATAGTTTATCGTCAGTGAATGGCAGTGGTATGATATATTTTATCTCTACCTTCATTGAATGTTGGTAGGACATCAGAAATGAACGTCAGTGTTTGTTATCTTTTTGCTATCTTCAGTGAACGTTTATAGTTCATCGTTAGTGAATAGTGATGGTATGATATATTTTCTCTTTCTACCTTCAGTGAACGTTGGTAGGACATCGGCAGTGAACATCGGTGTTTGTTATCTTTTTGCTATCATCAGTGAACATTGATGGTTCATCGTCAATGAACGACGATGGTATGATATTTTCTCTTTACCTTCAGTGAACGTTGGTAGTACATCGGCAGTGAACGTCAGTGTTTCTTATCTTTTTGCTATCATCAGTGAACGTTGATAGTTCATTGTCAGTGAACAGCGGTGATATGATATTTTCTTTCTACCTTCAGTGAACGTTGGTAGTACATCGACAGTGAACGTCGGTGTTTGTTATATTTTTTCTATCATCAGTGAATGTTGATAGTTCATCGTCAGTGAACATCGATGGTATGATATATTTTCTCTTTCTACCTTCATTGAACGTTGGTAGGACATCGACAGTGAACGCCGGTGTTTGTTATCTTTTTGCTATCTTCAGTGAACATTGATAGTTCATCGTCAGTGAACGACGATGGTATGTTATTTTTTCTCTCTACCTTCAATGAATGTTGGTAGTACATCGGCAGTGAACGTCAGTATTTGTTATCTTTTGCTATCATCAGTGAATGTTGATAGTTCATCGTCATTGAACGGTGGTGGTATGATATTTTCTCTTTCTACCTTTAGTGAATGTTGGTAGTATATCGACAGTGAACTTTGGTGTTTCTTATCTTTTTGCTATCATCAGTGAACGTTAATAGTTCATCGTCAGTGAACGGTGATGGTATGATATTTTCTCTTTCTACCTTCAGTGAATGTTGGTAGTACATCAGCAGTGAACGTCGGTGTGATACGGTGGGAGAACTGACTTGGGAATTCTGCGTTTGTGTTTGTAAATATTTCGGTTTAGCAAGAGTCGCCACCGAATTTTTGTTTTATCTTAAGGAAAGGTCAAAAAGCACAGGAAAGACCTTTGAGATGTTTTCTTGGGTTCGCGGAGTAGATTATAGAAATGGAAGGTATTAGCACCCTTTCTATCCATGGTTATCCATTGGATCTTAGTTACTTGCTTAGATCACTTGCTTTGCTTTTCAATTGTTTGAAATGGTGCTCTTCAATTGTTTGAAATGGTGCTTTGTGTGTGGTTTTGAAAGATGTTTTAAAAAGAGGCCATCATTGTGGCAACCTTTGTAATGATTCTTGTTTGAATGTATACAAAGGTGTTTTTATCTTTTGAAAAGTTTTCAATATTTGAATGTAGGGTTTTGAATCGTGTTGTGAAGTGTGTTTTGAAAGTAGCAAGGATGTTTTTTGCAAGTTTGATCAAGTAACTAAGAGTTTGTCTACCCTATTTTACTCAAAGATCTTCCTTATATTTTTAACCCTTTTAACAGTGTTGTTCCACCATTGTATTTGGTGGACAACCTTGTGTTAGGATGTTAACAAGACAGGCGCAGATCATCGTATAGACCATGATAGCAATAGTGTCAAGTATCTTTGGCAATTTTCTTGAGGGACTTGATCATTTTGTTTAGGCAACTCAGAAAGCGTCATCGAGGGACTATGATCTTTTTAATTGTTTTTATTTTGCCAAAGTACTCAACATGCAACCATGGCCCATTTTTTGAAGGCAACAAGTGGATTGTAACCCTAGGGGTGCAAATGTGCATTGTGTTTGTTTTTCATGCATATTTATCTTGGATTAGGTCAAGCTAGTTGTTGATTTTATTTGCATACAAACCCTAGATCTAACATGGCATAATTGAAAGCATTTAAATGTGCGAGAATTTAAATGCTACACTATTACAACGTGATATAGGGAGGGGGGTACAAATTTGAATTGGGGGTATTTGACAAGAAATTAAACCCTAGATTACTATTACAACCAAATTGAATGTACAAGATACAATATTTAAATGTACAATAATTGAAATAAATACAATAAATAAATGTAAATAAAATGTATTATGCCAAAATGTTTTTAGTATGTAACAAGTATTTTTTCAATGTGAAAAGTAAAATAAAAAGATCAATTTTAATTATTTTTCCTATTCAGGGCAAGAAACCCTAATTCTTAATAAATAACATTATTTATTAATTATGTGCAATAATATACTAATTTATACAAAAAATAAAAGTATATTATAAAAATGATATTTTTAGTCCAAAATAATAATAAAAATGAAAATGTAATATTTCTGTATTTTTGAGCTAATTATTTAATAAGATAAAATATAATAAGATAAAATATATATATATATATATATTAAACATAAAAAAAAATTAACTATTTACAAAAAAAATGAATATTTTCAAGAAAATGTTTTTAAATATAAATAAATGAAATAAATGAAAATAAATATATATTTTGTATTATTTTTGAGTTTTGTTTTTAAAAAGAAAATAGTTTATTTACATATGTATACAAAAATATAGAAAAATATTTTTGGCATTTTTTATATTTATACAAAAAATAATAAAGTCATAATAAAAAATAAATATGTCAAAAATGATAAATATTAAATAAATGGGCCAGGGGGTGTAAACAGAAAATAGGGGTGTTAAAAGTGAAAGCACAATAGGCCCAGCCCACCAGACTTCTTCTTCTTCCTCTTGTTCACAAAACACGCGCTTCTCTGTATCAATGGCTAACTCCCGATTCTTTGATTTTTTGACAAAACTCATAACATGAACATTGTAGAGAATTAAACAATGAATTCAACCATATAAAAAACTTGGATTAACTCTCAAAGATCAGAGAGAATTTCTCTGGCCCTAATTTTTAACCTAGTTTTTTCAGAAAGTTCATGAGTGAAATTCTCTCAACACGATTAATGTAAATGAAAACTAAGCATATGTATGACTTCAGGGCTATGAGTACAACATATTTCATTCACAAACCTAAGTCTAACCATTCCTAGATAGGGTGATAGAAGTCCATGAAATACCTGTTTCAGTTGACTTCGAGCTGGACAATGTAGCAACCTTCAATGGTGTTTGAGCTTTTGTTAAGCTTGCCTGGGGTCCAAGGAAGCTTCTCCAATGCTTGGCTTGCTTTGAAACAACTTGAATCGTGCTGTAGAACTCAACATGCAGAGCTTTGAAATGAAAATGGCAAAGTGAGTTAGAGGTGTTACAGCTTGCAATGGGGGTCTGGGATAGTTCAGGTGAGTTGATTGGAAGGTGTTGGAACTATCTTGGGACAAAACACACGATGGAATTTTATTGTGGCTTGCAAAATGCAAAACCTGCCCAGTTTTGCAGAAAAACAGTGGTTCTGAGTATGAGGAGGTTTTAGGGGTGAACGGGTCGTGCTTTAGGCTTGTTGGGAGGTATGGAACTTGTATGCAATGTTTGTCTAAGCTTGTGTTAACAGATATGAGATGTTCCTTATGTTTTGCAAGTTTTCTCTACTTGAAGTTCAAACGTGGAAGTGAAGTTACAAGCTTGTATAGGCTGTCAAACATGCTTGCATACATTGCTCTTGGCCCCTCTGATTTGTGGATTTGTTTTTCTGCAAGAGATCTTGGACCAATGCTCAAGGATTGTTGGTTTGACATAAAGCATACTTAAGCAAAAATGGAAATTTGCCTTTTTCTATTTAAGGCTTAATCTTGTGTATAATGTCCAAATGAACAAAACAAAGGCTTAGAATGATGGATTGGTATTAAATTATAAAGTGAAAATTGGTTTTGAGGCCTGTAATGTCAAACCAAGCTAGCTATATCAGAATTGCAAGTTGTCATGAACATGTATTGGCCATGGACAAAAGTGAGTTTTTGGCAACTTCAAGCATTCGATTCTCTCTAACCACAAGGGTGTTTGAGGAGTTCTTAGATAATTTGGAAAGATTGGGACATGTAATACAATCCATCTTTGTAATGCAACTTGAAACTCCAAGTGGAAATATGTGAAAAATGGCCAAGAAGATGGGTCAAAATCCTGCTTAGATTAGGGCAAATTTTCTCTAAGTTAAAAGTTTTAGGCACCCTTGTTCCAAAAATCATAACTTGAGATACAAGCTTCTTTTGAGAAAACTTTGTGAATCAAAGTTGTAGACTTTGTGATGGACTACAACTTTCATTTTGCAAGTTTTGTTTGAATCCATTTGCATCTTGGGGAAAAAATGGGACAAAGTTAGGAAAAAATAAGAAAATTTCATAACTTAGAAAAATTCTAAGTTATGAAATTTTTCCATTTTAAATCCTAATTTGCATTTTTGGGTTTCTTGATGAACAAGTTTCATAATTTGACATGTATTGATAAAAAATGACCCTTGGCACTTGATTTTGACCAAAAAGTCAAAGTTTGACTTTTCAGTATACAGTCAAATTTTGATCAGTTGACTGAAAAAGTCATCTGTCAATCCCATGCATTTTTGATCTTTTGAACTTGTTGAATGGGTCAAGACAATTTCATTGAGTCCTTGAGTCCATATGTGAGCTTGGTTTGCCATTGGTTAGGTCAAACAGTCAAAAGTTGCCTTTGTGCAATCAAAACCCTAAAAATGACCATTTTGCCCTTTTGGTGATCTGATCAAATTTTTTGTGGAATTGTGATCCAAACTTGATCAAATGGTTAATATGAGTTCATAATGTTGATGTGGGTCAAATTTCATGAGGTTTGACTGTCAATTGGCCACAATTGACTTTTTTCCCCAATACAGTTGATTTCTAGGTCAACTGTCCAATTGACTGGGCCAAGATTTGAATCAAGGCTTGAAACTTGGTATGGGCAAACTTGTGAACCCAATATGAAGCATGAAAGTCAATTTGGGTATTGTAGTTCAAAATATCCTTGTGCAAACTCAAACCCTAATTTGGGTTAACAGTGCAAGGAGGGGTCTTGAGCAGAGCAAACCCTAGCTTGATCCTGAATTCCAAGAGTCTTGTGATGAGAAAGTGTTGATGAAATGAGAGGGAAAATTTTGGGGTACAACAGTTTCCCCTGTTCAATCTTCTTGAACCTGAAGAGTTAGATTGACAAGTTTACCTTTCGCGACTCGAAGGTAAAAAAGGATTGGACACTAGAGTGCCCGTAAATTTGCACTCGTCAAAACATAGGTGCGGGAATGGGCTTAAAGATGCCATTTGGAGATGGAAGAATCTTGCTGGAGATGGGCTTAAAGATGCCATCCAAGAACCTTTGTTGAATTTCAATGTTGTAGGCCAAAAGAATGAGTATCAAAATGGTATCCGTGTCTGGAATGCACTTGAACTGTATCTGGAGACCGAGTTTGTATGAGCAAAAGAATGGCGTCCGCGTCTGGGGCGTATCTGAGTTGTAACTGTGTTTGAACATTGAATGAATATCAGAATGACTTCCGTGTCTGGAGTGTATATGTATTTTATCCGGGTAACAGAGAAATATCTGTGTATGGAGCAACTGTGTGCTGGGGATAAACTCTGAATGAGTGACATAATGGAAACCGCGTATGGAGCGTATCTGGACTGTATCTGAAGTTGAGATTTGTATGAGTAGTAGAATGACTTCCGTGTCTGGAGTGTATCTGTACTGTAACTGGGATCTGAATGAATGACAAAATGACTTCAGTGGCGACTGCACTGAGGGAATCAAACTGCTGGTGTAAGGGTCCAGGATGGCATCCGTGTCTGGAGCACATCTGAACTTGAAGTTGTTAATTGAATCTGAATGAGAGATAGAATGGCCGCCGTGTCTGGAGCGTATCTAGTCTGTATCGGATTGCTGAAGTCTGAATGAGTAGTAGAATGACCGTCGTGTCTAGGGTGTATCTGTACTGTATTTGATTGCTGAAGTCTGAATGAGTAGTAGAATGACCGCCGTGTCTGGGGTGTATTTGTACTGTACTTGACTGCTGAAGTCTGAATGAGTAGTAGAATGACCTCCGTGTCTGGGGTGTATATGTACTGTATTTGACTTGAAATTCTGAATGAGTAATAGAATGACCGCCGTATCTGGGGTGTATCCATACTGTATCTGAATAATTGTTAACGGTAGCCTTTTAATCTTATCCTGAAAAGGATAAAATGTTAGCTAAAACACAAAGTTATGCTGCATGATATGTATGATGCAATGAACTGTATTTCATCAATGTTTATGATATATGAATGTAATGGTTATGCATGTAAGCTGAGTAGTCATCTTGTTGAGGAAGATAAAATCCAGATAGCTGGAGATAACGAAATCTTTGACTGCTGCCGGGGAAAATAAATCCTTGACCAATGCTGAGGATTTGAAGATGAGAAACCCTTGCTGACTGCTTGGGGAATAAGGGAAACTCTGAAAAATCTCTACTGGGGAGTTAAAACCTGGGAGACCTCTGCTGGAGAAATGAGACTGAGAATCTTTAATCTGCTGGGAAATAAATCTGTGGGGAAATGTTCACTATTCTGGCTCCGCTGGGGATAGGATTTTCAGGGTTTTTGGGCTCTACTGGGGATCTTGAAGTTTAACTCCGCTGGGGAAATACTCCAAGTTTTAGCTTTGTTGAGGATCTGAATGATGTATCGCAAGGGATTTCTTTTGAAATGGCATAAAGATATCTTCCTATCAGTAATTATCTTTTTTCAATTTCGTTTTATTTGTAACCAGTGATTATGTTCAAATGCATATGCCTATTTAACAAAACATTGGACGTTTTCAAATAAAACATAAGTGTAAAAAGAAAAAGAAAGGCAAGCAAATTTCTGCACTTCGAAGTATATTTGTATTTAACTTTTGTGAGTACCTTTATACAAAGGAGACAAACATCCTAGTAAGAGAATATTGTCGCAAAAATTGGAAAATTTTTATACAAAAGAAAGATGGCTATGTGTAACAATTCCATGGGATTCCCATTCTGCTATATCCTTCACAACTCTAAATATCTTGTCCATTTGTTGCTTCGTCCGCCGATGACTAGGTTGATCAGAAGCTCGGAGCTTGTTGATGAAGAGATTGTTCTTTAAAGTGATCCGACGAGACACAGTCATATGCTTTAATTCCCTAAATTTTTCCTGAATCGCCCTTTCGGGTTTTCGATCCACCGGGAAACCCTTTTTTGCCCAAGTCGCCCTTTCGGGTTTTCAACTTGCCGGGTGTACAAATTTTTTTGTTTTATCCCTAATTTTTTCCTGAATCGCCCTTTCGGGTTTTCGGTTCACTGGGATGCCCATTTTTGCCCAAGTCTCCCTTTTGGGTTTTCAACTTGTTGGGTTGTTTTATGCGTAGTATCTTTTGACTATGTCTGCGTTCGCAGGGTGTGGCAAATCATCGCCGTCCATGGTGATCAAAATCATTGCCCCACCAGAAAAGATGCTCTTGATCACAAATGGTCCTTCGTAAGTAGGAGTCCATATGCCCGTGGGATCACTTTGCGGTAAGATGATCCGCTTGATTACAAGATCTCCGAATTGAAATACTTGACGCCTGACTTTCTTGTTGAAAGCCTTGATCATGCGTTTTTAATACGTCTGACAATGACAAACAGCAGTAAGTCGCTTCTCGTCGATCAAATTGAGTTGATCAAGCCGGGTCTGAATCCAATCGTCTTCACTCAAACCGGCTTCCTTCATAATCCTTAAAGAAGGAATCTGAACTTCCATAGGAAAAACAACCTCCATGCCATATACTAAAGAAAATGGGGTTGCCCCTGTTGAAGTACGTGTCGTGGTACGATATCCATGCAGAGCAAACAGTAACATCTCATGCCAGTCCTTGTAGGTGACTGTCATCTTTTGAATGATCTTCTTGATATTTTTGTTTGCGGCTTCAACATCACCGTTCATCTTCGGCCGATAGGGAGATGAATTATGATGATAAATCTTGAACTGTTCGCATAGAGCGGTGATCATAGTATTGTTCAGATTTGTACCGTTGTCTGTGATGATCCTGTCGGGGACACCATACCGGCATATGAGGTTCTGCTTGATGAAACGGGCAACCACATTCTTTGTAACAGAGGCAAAGGAAGCTGCTTCTACCCACTTGGTAAAATAATCAATAGCGACCAAGATAAAGCGATGTCCATTGGACGCCGTGGGCTTGATCTCTCCAATCATGTCAATGTCCCAAATTGCGAATGGCCAAGGAGCTGTCAGAATGTTGAGAGGAACAGGAGGAATATGTACCTTGTCGGTGTAGACTTGGCATTTGTGGAAAGTACGGGAATGTTGATGACAATCATCTTCCATGGTGGACCAGTAGTAGCCTGCCCTTAGAATTTTCTTAGCCATCGTATGTCCTCTCAAGTGAGTACCAAATGTGCCACTGTGTATATCAGTCATGATCAAATCTGCTTCAACCTTGTCTAGACAATGAAGTAGAACACAATCATGGTTGTGCTTATAAAGGATGCCATTGCTTAGGAAAAACTTGGCAGCAAATCTCCTTAAGAACTTTTTGTCATTGACGGAAGCTCCTTCGGGGTATTCTCTAGTCTGGAGATACCTTTTAATTTCATGAAACCAGGGTTGTTCCACAACTTCTCCGGTATTAATCTCATGACAATGCGCAGGTTTATCCATTCGCTCGATGGTAATTTGGGGAGCCTCGTTATCCCAGTTGAGTTTAAACATGGAAGACATTGTAGCCAGAGCATCTGCTAGCTGATTCTCTTCTCGCGAGAAATGTTCAAAAGTAATCTGCTCGAAATGAGGGAACAATGTTAGGACATGTTCTTTGTATGGGATAAGATTAGGATGTTTGGTGTCCCACTCTCCTTTGACTTGACTGATAACTAAAGCCGAGTCCCTAAATACGACCAATGATTTGATTCCCAAGTCTATAGCATCCTTGAGACCAAAGATGCAAGCTTCATATTCAGCCATGTTGTTGGTACAGCTGAAGCAAAGTCGGGCAGTGAAGGGTGTACGGCAACCTTCCAGAGAAATGAGTACCGCACCGATACCGTTTCCAAGTGCATTTGAAGCACCATCAAATTACAGGGTCCATCGGGATCCTTGTTCAGGTCCGTCATACGGTCAGTTACCTTCGATGTTGTCCAAAGTCATGATGTCCTCGTCAGGGAAGTCGAATCTCATAGACTGATAATCTTCGACGGCTTGATGAGATAGATGGTCAGCTAGTACACTCCCTTTTATAGCTTTTTAGGTAGTATACTGGATGTCATACTCAGTCAGGATCATCTGCCATCTAGCGATTCTTCCAGATAAAGCAGGCTTCTCGAAGATATACTTGATCGGATCCATCTTGGAAATCAACAAAGTGGTATGAGTCAACATATACTGCCTTAGCCGGCGAGCAGCCCATACCAAAGTGCAGCAAGTTTTCTCGAGCAATGAGTAACGAGTCTCACAGTCGGTAAACTTTTTGCTAAGGTAATAAATAGCATGCTCTTTTCGACCAGACTCGTCACGTTGTCCCAGCACGCACCCCATTGAGTTATCCAAAATGGTCAGATACATGATCAGCGGCCTTCCTTCGACGGGTGGCATCAGAATAGGAGGTTCTAGTAAGTACTCCTTGATCTTATCAAAAGCAATTTGACAATCATTGTTCCATTCAACTACCTGATCCTTCTTCAACAGTTTGAAAATTGGCTCACAGGTAGATGTCAGGTGAGAGATGAACCTCACAATATAGTTCAAGCGTCCCAAGAATCCTCTAACCTCCTTTTCAGTCCGGGGGCAGGCATTTCTTGTATAGCTTTTACTTTAGCTGGATCAACCTTAATGCCCTTGTTGCTGACAATAAATCCCAGAAGTTTACCAAATCTAACTCCAAAAGTGCACTTGCTTGGATTCAGTCTGAGTTTATACTCCTTCAACCTGGAAAACATCTTTTACAAATGATTAAGGTGTTCTTCTTCTGTCTGTGATCGAGCTATCATGTCGTCTACGTAAACTTCGATCTCATGATGTATCATATCATGAAACAAAGCTACCATGGCGCGTTGATAAGTTGCCCCTGCGTTCTTCAGTCCGAACGGCATCACCTTGTAGCAGAAAGTACCCCATTGCGTGACAAAGGTAGTTTTCTCCATGTCCTCGGGGGCCATTTTAATCTGGTTGTAGCCCGAGAATCCGTCCATGAAGGAAAAAACCTTGTGTTGAGCTGTGTTGTCAACCAAGATGTCGATATGCGGTAGGGGAAATCGTCTTTAGGACTGGCCCTGTTCAAATCCCGATAGTCTACACACATTCTGACCTTACCGTCCTTTTTGGGTACGGGAACAATGTTAGCAACCCATTGTGGATAAGTTGTAACATCCAGAAAACCAGCGTTGAATTGCTTCATTACTTCAGCTTTAATCTTCTCAGACATGTCAGGCCTCATTCGGCGGACCTTTTGCTTGATCGATGGACAGTCTTCTCTTGTAGGGAGATGGTGAACCACAATATCGGTGTCTAGCCCTGGCATGTCTTCATAAGACCAAGCGAAGATTTCAACATATTCATTCAACAACTGCACTAAGCGTTCCTTGACACCCGGCTCCAGGTTGGCACCCACTTTTACTTCCTTCTTGTCTTCATTTGTCCCTAAGTTAATGGTTTCTAGCAACTCTTCATGAGGCAGAATGGCCCTCTCTTGTTGTTGTAGAAGTCTGGCTAACTCTCCCGACACCTCACAATCTTCGTCAACTTCGTACTCATCATGATTGACCAAATCTTCAGAGTTATCGAAGGTTGAAACAGAATAGTTGCCCATGGAATCCGGAATGGATGGGTACCTGCATTTGTGAGTGTGGGTGTGTGTAAGGGATAGCCATCCTTAAACAAACAAAAATGCAAAAGGAAAGAAAATGAACACAAAGTTTATAGATGAAAAACGTCCAATGATTCATTAAAACATGGCATATGATTATGAAGAAAATCAAGCCCTTACAAATGGACCTACATGCCCCGGGCAAGGCATGAGGTGAAAATAGTGTGCGAATTGTTTTAGTTATTACAGACCATAAAAATGGGAAATTGTTCAAAGATAAAATTACTGGTTGATAAAGGTGATAGGAACAAAATCCTTTGCTTCCCAATTGCTCAAACCCCCTTCGACAGTCGGAAAGATCCAATCTTCAAAGTGGCTCTCCTCATCTTCATCTTCTACAACATTGATTCCATGGTGAGAAATCTTGACGGGTGGTCTTCCAATCTTAGAGCGACGTATAGCCTTTTGTCCTACAGCAGTAAACCCCAACCAAACTTGTCTGTCTTATAGGGAAAGTCGGGCAACTGTCCCCATACTGTGCTCTTCCTTTCTTTAATCACAGCCTCTGCGTCTTTGAGAGATGCCATCCTAGATACATGCTTGGGAACGATATGCACCTCAACCGTTGTCTTCGCAACTACTACTTCCGGAGGAACTTCCTCAAAATGCTGGAAAGGCGTTTCGATGAACTCGCCATCCACCTCCACATATCGAAAGGAATTGAGATGGCTGATCATGTACTCTTCCTCGCCATGCACAGTTATGATTTTACCCTTAACAGGGTATTTCAGCATCTGATGCAAAGAGGAGGTAACTGCCCCGACATAATGGATCCACGGTCTTCCTAGCAAACATGAGTATGATGGACAGATGTCCATTACGTAGAAGGTGGAGTTGAACACTTCGGTGCCTACCTTGATAGGAATATCAACCTCTCCATGCACCATCCTTTTAGACCCGTCAAAGGCCCTGACAATAATATTACTTGGTTTCAGCTCCAAACCTTCACAATCCAACCGGTCTAGAGCTTTCTTTGGCAACACATTTAGGGAAGAACCAGTATCAACCAAGACATGGGCGAGAGTAGTTCCCCGGCATTCAACTGAAACATGTAATGCATCATTGTGCTTCCTTCCCTTAGGAGTTAAGTCAGCGTCGGAAAAACCCAGGCCATTGTCAGCAATAAGACTGGCCACACATTCCTGAAATTGGTCAGCCGAAGTCTCCTGGGGTACATGTGCCACTTTCAACAAATTGATTAGGGCCTTGGCATGGGCCTCTGAACAGAGCAGGAGGGCTAACATTGAAATTTTAGAAGGGGTCTGCCCCAGTTGTTCTACAACGTCGTAGTCACTTTTTCTGATTATTTTCAGGATTTCATCCATTTCTTTCTGAGTGATTTCGGGGATAACCATAACATGAGCCTTCGTCCTGACAGGCATTTCCAGTATCCCCTTACCCTTGTCGGTATTATCAGCGGAGGGTCTTACTTCAGGAGAAAACCACTTCTTCAATCACTGGGCCTTGCATAGAGGGTCCAACAGGTGCAAAAGCTTTTAAGGGTCCGAAAACTGCTCGAGGGGGAGCAATCTCCGGAGAAAAGATCTGGCCACTGCGGGTTATCTTGCTTGTACCCACGATGTTCCCTATATCAGGGTCTTCTTCAGAAATTTCTTGGACTGTTTCGATTGTTTGATTCCTTGGTAGAAGATTTCTCCCCTATAGTTCCACGGTATCATTTTGCTTGATTGGTACGGGACAGGTCCCGGCATGGTGATCTTTAGAGGTACACATTCGGAGTTGGGTGTAATCCTGACAGGCCTTTTGCAAGCCTTGGGAGGATTAACGGAAATGGTTATGATAGCAATATCGTTGGTTGAAGTATCACAAGTATCAGGAGTAATCAGATTGAAAGTGTTAACAGGGGTTTTCTGGAAAAGTATCTCTTGAGTATCCATCAGGTGTTGGACACCCGACTTCAACATTGGGCAATCACCTTGAATGTTCAAACAAAAATAACAGTCTTTACCACAACCAGGAAAGATCCCGACTCTCAACAAATTTTCTTTAATCACAAGCAATGGAGTCAACAGATTGGCAACATCAGTAACATGGAGGTTTTCCAAAATGGCATGCACATTGTGGCCGTGCTTGGGCATCGGAGCAGATATAACATTGGGCTTCTCAGGAGCATCAAACTCAACCTCTTTGGCGTCAATTAAGTCCTGAATTTTGTTCTTAAGTGCCCAACAATTATTGGTATCCTGTCCAGCACTGTCGGAATGGTAAGCACTTAGCATTAGAGTGGTAGTACGGAGAGGAGGTGTTAGGGTTTTTTGGCGCCTCCTTCAAACTGGTCAGATTCAGCTTCAACACATGGGGAAGGACCTGAGTGGGCGTCATGTTGATGCGGGTGAACTGCCGTTGTGGCCGTTCTACCCGTTGTTGATTAGGTCTCGACTGATTGTTACGAGGTTGATCATTTGACGAATTTTGAATCATCACGGCCCCTACAGTCGGTCGGCGCTCAGTTCTTCCCAATCCCTTCTGAGAGTACACAGCAGATGCTTCTTTCTTGGCTGGAAAAGGTTTTTTAACAGTCATGGATGTGGAGGCATCCTTTTGAATCTTTCCACTTTTAATATCGGCCTCCACCCTTTCGCCGGTCAGAATCAGTTCAGTAAATCCCGCAGAAGACCTCCCGATTAGATGGTTGAAGAAAGGGCCAAATAGGGTCCCAAAAAACATGTCAACTAATTCCCTATCTGATAGCGGTGGCTGTACCCTTCCAGCTAGATCACGCCACTTCTGGGCGTACTCCTTAAACCCTTCATTTGAAGCCATCCCCATACTTTGTAACTGAGTACGAGTGGGCGCCAAATCAGCATTGTATTGATACTGACGTTAAAAAGCAGCTGCCAAGTCTTCCCAATTGTGAAACTCTGATCTCCCGAGCTGATAAAACCAATCTAACTGAGTGCCAGACAAACTGTCTTGGAAAAAGTGTACCCAGAGGTCTTTATCGGACGAATGAGGTTGGATGTTTCTAACATACGACCTCAGGTGCATCTTAGGGCAAGACAAATCGTCGTACTTGGCAAATGTTGGCACCTTGAACTTGGGAAGGATAACAATACCAGCTACCAACCCCAGTTCCTCAAAATCCAATCCGGGCACCCTCTGCAACTCCATAGCTGCCAATCTGTCTTCAAGGTTCTTATATTTGTCATCCGTTGGTGGATACTGTTGTTCGGAATAGTCTTTGTCTTCTTCCTCTTCCTCTTCTTCTACCTCAGACTCAGAAGGTACAGTAACTCTTTTCCCCTTGCCAGCCCCGTCGTCAGACCTCGAAGGGAACTCAAGAGTCCTTCTAGCATCACCCTCAAACTTTCTTCCGAAAGTGGCTAACCCCAGTCTCTTTTTCTTTTTCTTCTCTTTATTCTTCTCTAGCTGAACTTTGAGATCCTCTTGACCCTTTGCCAAGGTCATGAGGAGTTACTGAAATTGTGAATTTTGTGCCTGTAGATCCTTTACTGTTTGCTCCAAATCCATCTTGCTGAAATAAACAGTAGAAATATAAGGAAACCTGGCTTGAAGACATGTTTATGCATATGATGAATGATATGTTATTCATGTAATGCATTCAAGGGTTAGAAAATTCAAATTTGTTGCAAACAAAAAAGAACGCACGTCATATTAAGAAGAAATTTGTTAGTACATAAATGCCCCATGGGTGAAATATTACAAAATTCTTAATGTAAAAAGACATTGCGCATCCTCTTTGGTGCGATGTAGGTGTTAAGAGTTTCCTCCTCGTGAAGTCGGCGGGTGAGCTCTAAAACCTTCTTCTCACTGGCATAGAAACTGGCTTCAAAAGTATCCCGTTCTTCTTTGAGTTGGATCCAACTCGTTTGCATTTCCTCCCATGATGTTGGCATGTCAGGATGTAGGATGGTGTATGGAACCTCTCCTTCCATAACAGGCTCTTTGATCAAGGGGAGAATGTGAGGATATGGCATCATAAGATTCTGGGAGCGGGTACGTACCCACTTGAGGTAAGGCTCAAGGGGGATGGAATTCTTGTGCCCCAGTGTCTTACTATCCACTTTGTTAGGCATCCTCCAAGCTCTGATGAACCTTTGTCGAAGTCCTTGTGCATCGCTGTTGAAGTCAAAAACTAGGTCCGGAATCAGCATGTCATGAGGGCCATCCCTCTGAGCATATCCAAATTGTCTTAAAGCTAGACAAGGGTTGTAGGTAATGCCTCCCCTAGTGCCGAGTAGTGGGACATTAGGGAATTCCCCATAACGATCAATGATGATGACATTTTCTCTGGACCGAGAACACCAATGTACATCAGAATGTGTGAGGGTCATCAACCGTTGTGACCACCTTAAACCCTGCTCATTCTTTAAGACTGACTGGGGAAGATGAGAAATAAACCATCTTGCCAGGAAAGGAGTACAGCACATGAGAACACCTCTTTTCCTCATTGTTCGTGTGTAAAATGAGTGTAGGATGTCCCCAAGCAATGTAGGTATAGGATTCCTGGATATGAAAATCTTGACAGCATTCACATCTATAAGTTGGCCAGGGTTTGGGAACAAGACCAACCCATAAATAAGGAGTGCCACAATCTCTTCAAAGGCTTGTAGATCAAGAGAATTCCAGCAGTCCTGGGCCTTCTCAAACAAAAACTTTGCCAAGAAACCCTTGACACCACTTCTGGTTTCCCAATGTCCTTTGATGTCAGATGGTTGCAAGTGTAAGGCTTGAGCAACATCTTCAGGCTTTGGTTCTTTTTCCATACCGTCGTAGGGTAGTTGATGAAGAATGGGAATTCTTAGGAGTTGAGAAAATTCCTCCAAAGTAGGCACCAACTGATAATCAGGGAATGTGAAACAGTGGTGTAGGGGATCAAAGAACTGGAACAGTACTTTCACCATGTCTTCTTCAATGTTGGTGTTGACTAAGTTGAGGAGTCTACCATGTCTTTCACTAAAGAGAGAATTCTCTGGAATCTTGTAAGTAAGCTCCTTGAGTTGAGGAGGGATCCTCACAAGGTTGACTTGAATTGTTTTCCTGCGAAGAGATTCCATGACCTACAAAACAAGAACAAAGATGAAGATCCAAACCCTTGAAATGGTTAGTGGATGCATATGATGATTTATGATGTTCATGATGTATACACAAGTACATGTACAGGCAAGTCACACAAAAACTCTAGTTTCAGGCTTGCATGAGGTTTCATAGGTAAGTACCCTCTTGAGTTTAGTTGGCTCAAAACCTGCCCTATAAATAGTAATCGGGTTCTAAGGAGCTCAGTATCATTGGATTGTTTTCTATGTTCATTGTTTTGGTTTAGCCACTTAACTAGCGACGAAAATATTCCAAGAAAACAATCCTCAATGAGTGTAGTATCGAGTATCTACCAACTTCGGACTTCACCAAAGCCGGTCATCTCACTACTCCTAATAAAAGGCCAAGATGGTCAAGTAAGGTTCTAGTTCATTAGTGCTTAATGACATCACTCAGCGGCCCCGTATTCTCTTTGATTGACTCAAAGGCTACCGGTACTCACAAATATGTCGCACTAATATAGTTATTGTTTCAACCGTGTCGATATACCCCGCACAGTTTCCATAATGTATTGTTATCTATGAATGTTTCCCAAATCCGGGTGGAGGATTTCAAGCCCAAACAAGAGAACCAAAATGTAAAGCAATCAAAGAAAACAATAATCATGCAAAGGGTGATCTAAGCCCTAAGGTTACTCCAATTTTAATTATCTCCCCAGCAGAGTCGCCAGTTCTGTGATACGGTGGGAGAACTGACTTGGGAATTCTGTATTTGTGTTTGCAAATATTTCGGTTTAGCAAGAGTCGCCACCGACTTTTTATTTTATGCTAAGGAAAGGTCAAAAAGCACAGGAAAGACCTTTGAGATGTTTTCTTGGGTTCGGGGAGTAGATTATAGAAAGGGAAGGTATTAGCACCCTTTCTATCCATGGTTATCCATGGGCTCTTAGTTACTTGCTTAGATCACTTGCTTTGCTTTTCAATTGTTTGAAATGGTGCTCTTCAATTGTTTGAAATGGTGCTTTGTGTGTGGTTTTGAAAGATGTTTTGAAAAGAGGCCATCGTTGTGGCAACCTTTGTAATGATTCTTGTTTGAATGTATACAAAGGTGTTTTTGTCTTTTGAAAAGTTTTCAATGTTTGAAAGTAGGGTTTTGAAATCGTGTTGTGAAGTATGTTTTGAAAGTAGCAAGGATGTTTTTTGCAAGTTTGATCAAGTAACTAAGAGTTTGTCTACCCTATTTTACTCAAAGATCTTCCTTATGTTTTTAACCCTTTTAACAATGTTGTTCCACCATTGTATTTGGTGGATAACCTTGTGTTAGGATGTTAACGGGACAGGCGCGGGTCATCGTATAGACCATGATAACAATAGTGTCAAGTATCTTTGGCAATTTTCTTGAGGGACTTGATCATTTTGTTTAGGCAACTCAGATAACGTCATTGAGGGACTATGATATTTTTGATTGTTTTTATTTTGCCAAAGTACTCAACATGTAACCATGGCCCATTTTTTGAAGGCAACAAGTGGATTGTAACCCTAGGGGTGCAAGTGTGCAATGTGTTTGTTTTTCATGCATATTTATCTTGGATTAGGTCAAGCTAGTTGTTGATTTTATTTGCATACAAACCCTAGATCTAACATGGCAAAATTGAAAGCTTTTAAATGTGCGGGAATTTAAATGCTACACTATTACAACATGATATAGGGAGGGGGTACAAATTTGAATTGGGGGTATTTGACAAGAAATTAAACCCTAGATTACTATTACAACCAAATTGAATGTACAAGATACAATATTTAAATGTATAATAATTGAAATAAATACAATAAATAAATGTAAATAAAATGTATTATGCCAAAATGTTTTTAGTATGTAAAAAGTTTTTTTTCAATGTGAAAAGTAAAATAAAAAGATCAATTTTAATTATTTTTCCTATCCAGGGCAAGAAACCCTAATTCTTAATAAATAACATTATTTATTAATTATGTGCAATAATATACTAATTTATACAAAAAATAAAAGTATATTATAAAAATGATATTTTTAGTCCAAAATAATAATAGAAATGAAAATGTAATATTTCTGTATTTTTGACATAATTATTTAATAAGATAATATATATATATATATATATATATATATATATATATATATATATATATATATATATATATATATATATATATATATATATATATATATATATATATATATATATATATATATATATATATATATATATATATATATATATATATATATATATATATATATATATATATATATATATATATATATAAAAATTAAAATTAACTATTTACAAAAAAAATGAATATTTTCAAGAAAATGTTTTTAAATATAAATAAATGAAATAAATGAAAATAAATATATCTTTTGTATTATTTTTGAGTTTTGTTTTTAAAAAGAAAATAGTTTATTTACATATGTATACTTAATAAAATAAAATAAATATCAAATAAATATGAAAAAATAAAGAAAATTATTTTTGGCATTTTTTATATTTATACAAAAAATAATAAAGTCAGAATAAAAAATAAAAATGTCAAAAATGATAAATATTAAATAAATGGGCCAGGGGGTGTAAACAGAAAATAGGGGTGTTAAAAGTGAAAGCACAACAGGCCCAGCCCACCAGACTTCTTCTTCTTCCTCTTGTTCACAAAACACGCGCTTCTGTGTATCAATGGCTAACTCCTGATTCTTTGATTTTTTGACAAAACTCATAACATGAACATTGTAGAGAATTAAACAACGAATTCAACCATATAAAAAACTTGGATTAACTCTCAAAGACCAGAGAGAATTTCTTTGGCCCTAATTTTTAACCTAGTTTTTTCATAAAGTTCATGAGTGAAATTCTCTAAACACGATTAATGTAATTGAAAACTAAGCATATGTATGGCTTCAGGGCTATGAGTACAATATATTTCATTCACAAACCTAAGTTTAACCATTCCTAGATAGGGAGATAGAAGTCCATGAAATACCTGTTTCAGTTGACTTCGAGCTGGACAATGTAGCAACCTTCAATGGTGTTTGAGCTTCTGTTGAGCTTGCCTGAGGTCCAAGGAAGCTTCTCCAATGCTTGGCTTGCTTTGAAACAACTTGAATCGTGTTGTAGAACTCAACCTGCAGAGCTTTGAAATGAAAAAGGCAAAGTGAGTTAGAGGTGTTATAACTTGCAATGGGGGCCTGAGATAGTTCAGGTGAGTTGATTGGAAGGTGTTGGAACTATCTTGGAACAAAACGCACGATGGAATTTTGTTGTGGCTTGCAAAATGCAGAACTTGCCCTGTTTTGTAGAAAAACAGTGGTTCTGAATATGAGGAGTTTTTAGGGGTGAAAGGGTCGTGCTTTAGGCTTGTTGAGAGGTATGGAACTTGTATGCAATGTTTGTCTAAGCTTGTGTTAACAGATATGAGAGGTTCCTTATGTTTTGCAAGTTTTCTCTACTTGAAGTTCAAATGTGGAAGTGAAGTTACAGGCTTGTATAGGCTGTCAAACATGCTTGCATACATTGCTATTGGACCCTCTAATTTTTGGATTTGTTTTGCTGCAAGAGATCTTGGACCAATGCTCAAGGATTGTTGGTTTGACATAAAGCATACTTAAGCAAAAATGGAAATTTGCCTTTTTCTATTTAAGGCTTAATCTTGTGTATAATGTCCAAATGAACAAAACAAAGGCTTAGACTGATGGATTGGCATTAAATTATGGAGTGCAAATTGGTTTTGAGGCCTGTAATGTCAAGCAGAGCTAGCTAGATCAGAGTTGCAAGTTGTCATGAACATCTATTGGCCATGGACAAAAGTGAGTTTTTGCCAACTTCAAACATTCGATTCTCTCTAACCACAAGGGTGTTTGAGGAGTTCTTTGACAATTTGGAAAGCTTGGAACATGTAATACAATCCATATTTGTAATGCAACTTGAAACTCCAAGTGGAACTATGTGAAAAATGGCCAAGAAGATGGGTCAAAATCCTGCTTAGATTAGGGCAAATTTTCTCTAAGTTAAAAGTTTTAGGCACCCTTGTTCCAAAAATCATAACTTGAGATACAAGATTCTTTTGAGAAAACTTTGTGAATAAAAGTTGTATACTTTGTGATGGACTACAATTTTCATTTTTCAAGTTTTGTTTGAATCCATTTGCATCTTGGTGAAAAAATGGGACAAAGTTAGGAAAAAATAAGAAAATTTCATAACTTAGAAAAATTCTAAGTTATGAAATTTTTCCATTTTAAACCCTAATTTGCATTTTTGGGTTTCTTGATGAACAAGTTTCATAATTTGACATGTCTTGATAAAAAATGACCCTTGGCACTTGATTTTGACCAAAAAGTCAAAGTTTGACTTTTCACTATACAGTCAAATTTTGATCAGTTGACTAAAAAATTCATCTATCAATCCTATGCATTTTTTATCTTTTGAACTTGTTGAATGGGTCAAGACAATGTCATTGAGTCCTTGAGTCCATATGTGAGCTTGGTTTGCCATTGGTTAGGTCAAACAGTCAAAAGTTGCCTTTGTGCAGTCAAAACCCTAAAAATGACCATTTTGCCCTTTTGGTGATCTGATCAAATTTCTTGTGGAATTGTGATCCAAACTTGATCAAATGGTTCATATGAGTTCATAATGTTGATGTCGGTCAAATTTCATGAGGTTTGACTGTCAATTGGCCACAGTTGACTTTTTCCCCCAATACAGCTGATTTCTAGGTCAACAGTCCAATTGACTGGGCCAAGATTTGAATCAAGGCTTGAAACTTGGTATGGGCAAACTTGTGAACCCAATATGAAGCATGAAAGTTAATTTGGGTATTGTAGGTCAAAATATCCTTGTGCAAACTCAAACCCTAATTTGGGTTAAAAGTGCAAGGATGGGTCTTGAGTAGAGCAAACCCTAGGTTGATCCTGAATTCCAGGAGTCTTGTGATGAGAAAGTGTTGATGAAATGAGAGGGCAAATTTAGGGGTACAACAGTCGGTGTTTCTTATCTTTTTGCTATCATCAGTGAACGTTGATAGTTCATCATCAGTGAACGGTGGTGATATGATATATTTGCTCTCTACCTTCAGTGAACGTTGGTAGTACATCGGTAGTGAACGTCGGTGTTTCTTATCTTTTTGCTATCATCAGTGAACGTTGATAGTTCATCGTCAGTGAACGGA
The DNA here is from genome assembly GCA_948472305.1 of Vicia faba. Classification (NCBI taxonomy): domain Eukaryota; kingdom Viridiplantae; phylum Streptophyta; class Magnoliopsida; order Fabales; family Fabaceae; genus Vicia; species Vicia faba. The sequence goes on from OX451735.1 coordinate 591,241,405, forward strand.
GGTGATATGATATATTTTCTCTCTACCTTCAGTGAATGTTGGTAGTACATCGGCAGTGGACGTCGGTGTTTGTTATATTTTTGCTATCATCAGTGAACGTTGATAGTTCATCGTCAGTGAACGGCGGTGGTATGTTATTTTATCTTTCCACCTTCAGTGAACGTTGGTAGTACATCGGAAGTGAACTTCGGTGTTTATTATCTTTTTTCTATCATCAGTGAACGTTGATAGTTTATCGTCAGTGAACGGAGGTGGTATGATATATTTTCTCTCTACCTTCAGTGAACATCGGTAGGACATCGGCAGTGAACGTTGGTGTTTGTTATCTTTTTTCTATCTTCAGTGAATGTTGATAGTTCATTGTCAGTGAACGGCGATGGTATGATATATTTTCTCTTTCTACCTTCAGTGAATGTTGTTAGGACATCGGCAATGAACGTCAGTGTTTGTTATCTTTTTGCTATCATCAGTGAATGTTGATAGTTCATCGTCAGTGAACGGCGGTGGTATGATATTTTCTCTCCACCTTCAGTGAATTTTGGTAGTACATCGGCAATGAACCTCGGTGTTTCTTATCTTTTTTCTATCATCAGTGAACGTAGATAGTTTATTGTCAGTGAACGGCGGTGATATGATATTTTCTTTCTACCTTCAGTGAACGTTGGTAGTACATCGACAGTGAACGTCGGTGTTTGTTATCTTTTTGCTATCATCAGTGAACGTTGATAGTTCATCGTCAGTGAACGGCGATGGTATGATATATTTTCTCTTTCTAGCTTCAGTAAACGTTGGTAGGACATCGGCAGTGAACGCCGGTGTTGGTTATCTTTTTGCTATCTTCAGTGAACATTGATAGTTCATCGTCAGTGAACGACGATGGTATGATATATTTTCTCTCTACCTTCAGTGAACGTTGGTGTTTGTTATCTTTTTCTATCATCAGTGAATGATGATAGTTCATCGTCAGTGAACGGCGGTGGTATGATATTTTCTTTCTACCTTCAGTGAACGTTGGTAGGACATCGACAGTGAACGTCGGTGTTTGTTATCTTTTTGCTATCTTCAGTGAACGTTGATAGTTCATCGTTAGTGAACGGCGGTGGTATGATATTTTTTTCTCTACCTTCAGTGAATGTTGGTAGATATCGGCAGTGAATGTTGATGCTTGTTATCCTCCTGTCTTATTCAATTCTTTTTGTCCACCAGTGATTTATTTTCCTGGTGGGGTTGCTCCTTTGTTTCTTCATTTTTGCGGCATCCGCAGTGATACTTTGCGTCTCTTTTGTTCTGTTCATATGCATTCATAATCATAAGCATTGCATGGAATCTTAGAGACAAAAATAGGGCTTTTTTTATATTTAAGTATCTTCAATCGCGTCAACACGAAGATTTTTAACCTTCATATCTCTGGATAGAAGACACTTAAATAAGGGCAGTTGTTGTACCCCAATTTTTGCCCCTAAGATTCCCCTATCATATCATGTTAACTTGATCATAACAAAATCACATTAGGGTTGGTTCTTCCTCTTTTTTCTATCTCATATCTTTAAGTTTGCTCTTGAGGAATCTCCAAGCACCTTAGTTGTGTGTTTTGTATATGCGTTAATAATAAACCTCTAACCAAAATACAAAAAATATTTGTCTTTGTCTTTGCAAAATTGTGTTTTGTAGGTACTGAGTCAAAGCATCCGACAAATAAGGTTTTCCGGTATTATTTCCCTAAAATCTCTATTTGCAAAGAAAAAAATAATAATTAAAATTTTTCCTGTACAATCGATTTCTCCCATAGTGCAATCGATTGCACAGTGTATTGTGCACAATCTTTTAGAAAAGTGTATTTTTTTAGTATGTATCGACACATACATGTTATGTGTCGACTCATGCAAAGTGATTAATTTTGTATTGAGTTGAAAAGGCAACTTGTATCGATACATAGAGGCTTGTGTCGACTCATCCTGTTTTGTATAAATAGCATGTGTCGACACATACATGTTATGTGTCGACTCATGCAAAGTGATTAATTCTGTATTGAGTTGAAAAGGCAGCTTGTGTCGATCCATAGAGGCTTGTGTCGACTCATCCTGTTTTGTATAACTAGCATGTGTCGACACATACATGTTATGTGTCGACTCATGCAAATTGATTGATTCTGTATTGTGTTGAGATAGCAGCTTGTATCGATCCATAAAAGCTTGCGTCGACTCATGTTGTGTTATACAACTAGAATGTGTCGATGCATACGACTCTTATGTCGACTCATAGCAACAAAACACACGTGATTTTTGAAAAAAGCCAGCAATTTCAAAACTGTCATCTTTTTGGCTCCAATTTTTCTGCATAATTTGAAAATTATATCATTAATTTAATTTTTAGCTCCAAGAATCAATTACCAAATTACCATTAATCCCAATCCTAAACTCTATAAACAGAGCCCTCATCTCATTTAAATTTCAAGCTTTTGATAGCCAAAATCACTTTGCTAAAAAATCTCTCAATTCTCTCCATCTACCAAATTCACTAAAAGTTCCATTTTTAAAAAGTTAGTAAGCTTTGCATTGAAGCTTACTAATCTTTGAGCTAAACCTTCATCCAAACACTTTTTCTTCATCAATTCTCTACATCCAAGCTTGGCAATTGATTCTTGTGGTTGAATTGAAGCAAATTCTTGAAGTTGTTTTTGATAATTCTCTAGATCTACCTTTGGTAAGTTGGATAATTCATCTTTCACAATGTGATCTCTTGGTGATTTTGGGATTGATTCATTGAGCATTATTTTGTGATTCCAATGGTGTTATTTTCTCATGATTTGATGGAACTTTCGTGCTCAACTGAATCCATGATCATAAGGTGTTTGATGGAAAGTTTGAACAAGAATTTGGCCTTTTAAAATGTTGTTTTGCTGCCTGTAACAGTAGTGCAATCGATTTACACAGGGACAAAATGCATTTTTTTGCCTTGTTTTGGGGCAGCTTTGATCCAAAATGCTTTTTCTACTCACTCCTTTGATTGTTGGTTTGGATTGCAATTTTAAATGTCCAATTTGTCTTTAAACTCAATGGACTTTGTGATGTAGATGAAGTTGGATAAATGTTCATCAATTCAAATCTACCTAAGAGTGAATTATTTAATTCATTTTTGGTGCTTTGGATTAATTATATGTTTAGTGCTTTAATCTATCTAGAGGAGTGGTTGAATTTAAAGATGAAAGAATTTTGAGATGGTGATCCAAATTAGCTTATCATTCCCCTCCCTCTTCATCTTATCCCTTTCTTTTTTAATTGTGCTACATGTTAAGGGATTGTGATCCCTATATCATTTATCCAAACATGAAGTACATAGATTGCTATTGACCGGCCTCAAAATAGGTGCGACTTCTACATAAGTCCACTTATAATTGCTTAACATAGCCCTAAATTTTGTCCCGATTCAAATAAATGATCATTCGTGGCCCAAACTTATGATTGCAAGCCCAAGTATGTTAATTTGATCTCTTTGATCCAATAACCTTGAGATTCATTTTGTGTATGCTTTGGTTCTACCAATCCTCTAATGGATATACAACACCTTTGGTCAACGTGGATCACTTAAACATCGTTGATCATTAAATGTTACTTTTGAGGATCCCAAAATGGATGATATACTTGACAAAAAGCAAATGCAACTTGTTGTGTGGAGGCTTTGGTTCTACCAATCCTCTAATGAGTTCCAAATTCAAGTTTCAAGATTGTCATGCAACTAACCACTAATTTCTAACAATTGACTTTACTTTATGCTTTTATTTTTTATGCTTTATGTACCATTTAATTTAAGCATTTACATTTCATGCCATTTTTTTATTTTGCTCACTTGAGCATTTACTTTTATGTCATTTTTATTTTGCTCACTTGAGCTTTTCTTTTCCTTTTAAAGACACCTAATAATCAACATGAACCATAAAAATATTTAATGATACTTGGACTATTTGGTTACTATCCTTGGCATTATCGAGTACTGGACTTCTTGGACTTAGGATTAGAGACCTTGGCCTATCTTGGAGACTTTATGGCTTTATTTGATATTTTGTCTAGAGTTCTTGAGGTTTACCTCAAGACATTGGGTTGTTTGTTTGTTTTGTGTGCAGGTAATTGTGATTACATACTTTGTTTGTAATCTGGAATTCACCCGTATACAGCCGTTACTCTGCCAAATTTTTGCGAAGACTTAATACACTTGAAGTTTGGTTCTCTCAAGAGGTCTAGTATCTTTGCTTGCTTGGTTTCAATCCGAAGAATGGGAATTCTATATTGACTCATAATATCAAGTATTGGCTTCTTGTTGGTTAGATGGTTCTTATCCCTAGCTTTTACCTTATGCTTTAGGATAGTCTCTTCATCTCCTCCCATCTTCTTTAATTTCAAAAATCTTCTCCCTCCTTTTAAAAACTCTTCTTATTTCTAAACTTGAAACACTTTCATAATAAACTTGGACTTAGGTCCATGCATTTTCAAAATATTTTCATAAATAAATTTCAATCAATTTAATAATACCTTGACATTTTTGTGAGAAGACTAAAAGTCAATCAATCTCATTTCAAACCATTTTTGCCACTTTGGCTTTTTATTTTAAAACTTTTCTTAAAAGATTATACTCTTGTCAATCCTTGTAGTGATGTAAACAACTATACTTCTACAATATGTAGTAAAGAGAGATATTTTCCACTTGGGTGTTGAGTGAGGCATTGTTGATTTTAAAATCCAAGCCATATCCTCCACTTTGAGATGATGCAAATTCTCCTTTCTCATGATTGTGGGTAGTAAGTATGTTTTCCATACGGACAATGACGATGATGTCTTATCTCATAAAATTAACTAACACACTTGTGTTTCAAATTTTTAAAAGAGGAACTACGTGTACCCTGATCCCCTATTGCACGAAAGGTGGTACGTAGGCACTAAAGGTTCGCAACCGCGGCGGGTGAAAAAATCATAAAAATATTTCTTTTCTCACCTCCACCATCTATTTTATATACAACACATTTTTATAGCCAAAATATACAGATTTTTCAAAGAGGTTCCTGTGGAGTACCGTAGATGTTTAGGGTGCTAATACCTTCCCTTTGCATAACCAACCCCCTTACCTTGAATCTTTCCCCCTTTTTTTGGGTTATTCGCTCTTTTCCCATTCCTTTGGAAACAATAAAGCGCAGTGGCGATTTTTATTTTGATTTGTATAAAGTCTAGTTAATCCAATGGCTTAGTCTTGAACATTTCTACCGCTACAGGTAGTAGGGTTACTTCGAAATGAAATCCTGGATAGCAGGGCTATGAGAAGGAACCTGGGTAGTAGGGTTACTTCGAAATGAAAGCCTGAATAGTAGGTGTGATACGGTGGCAGAACAGACTGTTAATACTGGTTTGCGTTTTTTATTCGCAAAATGTCGCGGTAAGAAAGAGTCGCCACCAACTTTTATTTCATTCAACCGGAAAGGAAAAAAGTACAGAAAAATCCTTTTTCGAGATATTCTGAGTACGAGGGGTAGATTATAGAAAGGGAAGGTGTTAGCACCCTTTCTATCCATGGTTTTCTATGGGCTCTTAGGTACTTGCTCATTTTTAAATTGCTTGTGTGTGCTTTGTTTTGAAATTTTTGACTTCATGATAACCCTTGTATCAGTCCTCAAAGGTGTGACGAAGTTATTTTGAAAGTTTGTTTGAAAAGTGTAAGTGTGAAAAGTTTTGATTTGAGCAAGTATCTACTAGCATCTACCTACTCGAAAAAGATTGTTTATATTCTCGTTTCCTTTAGACAGCACTATCCTACTATTGAGAAATAGGTAGCACCGTTGTTGGAGTTGTAAGGGTCAATTCGAAAGGGATGTACGGTCACTAAAGTAATATTAGGACGCCTTAGTAATAACCCTAGAGTCTTAAGATCATATTCGAGGCAACATTTCTGAGGCAACATTTGAATGGGACGTTTGATCTTTTTTAGACAGGAGGGCAACCACTAAGACACTATATGCTTAATGATCATTTACCGAAGGCAACCGAAGTGAGAGTATACCCTAAGAGTGATATGTGCGAGTGATTTGTTTCAGTTTATTTATATTTTCACATTACGGTTTTCTAATCGTATTAATTTGTCATGCATTCTTGTCATACAATCCTATTAGCATACATCTAAACAGTTAAATATTTCTAGGAATTAAAATGCGAGAAAATAAACCTACACTATTCCAAGGCTTCGGGGAGGGGGATTAATTACATAGCCAAAAAAACCGAGAAAAAAGCGATAAGTAAAAGCCCTAAATTAACTATTACAAGCCAGTGAGCAGTTACAAAAAATATTGGCAAAATAAATAATAAGCGTGCGGCGAATTAAATACGAGGCGATTAGGGTTTTGACCCTTGACTAAACCAAATTGCGATTGATTAAAAAATGTTTTTGTCATGTTTTGTTATTTAAGAAAATAATGAAACAATTAAATTAAAAAGAAAGCCCTGAGTCCTAATTAATTTTAAATGAAGAAAAATAAATTAATTTATTCTAAAAAACTATTTTTGTGTTTTAGTTTATTTAAGAAAAAAAGAAAATTTAAATCAAGAGTTTAAACCTAATTTTCTATTTGATTTTATTTATAAAAATAAATTAAAATTTCCCTAAGTTAAACTAAATTAAATTACATTAACAAAATTAAATTTGATAATAAAAAAAACTAATTCTAATTTTTTTTAAAATTCTTTGATTTTATGATTGTTTATGAAAAATAATTAATTTGTTAATTAAAATGATTAAAAGAAAAATTAAAAGAATTAAAGAAAAAAAATAAATAAAAAAAAGTTAGAGATGGGCCTGATTGCTAGCAATTATGGGGGTGTGTTGTTGAAATTTTGGGCCCAACAATCCAAGCCTGTATTGACTATGCCTGATTCAGTGTGGTTGTTGACTTGAGTAATATGATGGACCTTCAATGGAAAGGCATTAGATCTGGCTAGCTGACGAATATGAGGGTTGGATTTTGATGGCATATGGTGGATGTCCTGATAAGCAACGCACCTGATCATATGAAGCAAAATTATATGAAACAAATATTGGGACCTGGGGATCGAACCCAGGTCCTTATGCTCGCTCCCCATACTACGCTGCCACCTGAGCTGTGATGCTTAGTTTTAATTATAATAAGAACAAAGCATAATATAAGAAAACATGAATTAGTGGTCAAAACAAAAAGAAAAACGTGTGTCTGTTTGAATGAGCCAATGATGTTGTGCCATGCAAGCTTCTTCTTCCTCTCTCTGTCGTTTTAGCCTATGACACTTTTACCTACAGACACCTTGTTGTAGCTACAAACCCGTGACATTCAAAAATCCTACACAAGCAACATAAATGAAAAGTAAGGGTACCAATCAACTCATCTCATCCTCACGAGTATCATGGTACTAGAATCCATGCCTAATTTTGCCTATACTGCAAACCCCTATAACGAGCCAAGGAACCCTAACAATGGCATGTCTTGATTCCTGTACTAAAAACGCAATTAAATGATACCAAAATCTTGCAAACTCAATGATGAACAATAATATATAATTAAAACATGCCAATGATGCGTAAATTATAAAAATCAAATTTGGAAAATGTACACAAATTGTGTGAGTTATAACACGGGTTTCTGAGTACTTCAGGCCCTGAGAATGATTGGAACAGCTTCCTGGGATGTCTAGGAAGAGATTGGTGATCTTGAAATGCTCTGAAACTCATTGTAGATTGAAAACCGATTCCCACTTTTTCTTGAATTTTTCAGTTTTGTTCTTGGCTATGCACGACCTCCAACCCCTTTTTTCTTGCCTTGGCTGCATTCTCTATATGTACTAGAATGAATTAGGGTTGTAAAAACCACTAGTATCTTTACAAATTTTGAAGATTTGATTTAGTTTTCATGGTGTATGATATCTTTCCAAATTTGGCCTAATCATGCTCTTTGTACCAATTGCCATTAATTCGAATTGATCTTGCTAGCTCATCATATCTTGGTTGCTAACCTGTCAAAAAAACAAATCAAATTATATCTTTGATAATTTTCATCATTTATTTGATTTAATTCACTTTTTAATTAATTAAAAATCAAAATTTATCGAAAAATGAATCAAATAATTTTTGGATAAGTATTTGAGTCGTGGACAACATTATAATTGAGGTGCAAGCATAAAAAGTTGGGCCCATTTAGCAAAAAATACAAATTTGAGCACATTTGACTTTTGGCAATTTTGTAAAAATGGTCAACTTGGCCAATGCACAACTCTCTCAATTTTGACCCTAGAGAGGTGTTCTTTGAATTTTTAGAAATCTTAGGATGTCCCCTAAGCAGCCCTTTTGTTCTCATATCAATTGAGCCTTCCATGTTCATGTATGAAGCTTTGACCCAAAAGGTGTTTTTGTTGACTTTCCAAAATGACCTATAATGTCAAAATTCATATCTTTTCGTGAGTGCATATTCTGAACTTGGGAGATGAATATGAATTGTAGGTAAATTGATCGTATTCAAAATGAACTTTGGATGGGTCATTTATGATAAAGTATGAGAAAGTTATGCTTGGTCAAAGTTGAGTTGACTTTTCCTACAAAACCCTAATTTAGCAACTTTTGGGTTTTGATGAATTGTGAGCAATCCTTGAGGAATCATGATCAACCCTTGATGAAATGATGCATGATACTTCAAAATGAGGAGGTTGACCAAAAATCTTGAAGTTTGACTGTATGTGGGCCACAGTTGACTTTTGACCTAGCACAGTCGATTTTCAAACATTTGAGCAATTGACTGAGCAAACTTCTTCTGCAATGCTTGAAACTTGACATGGATGATCTTGAGAACATATTAGGACAATGGTGGGCATTTGAGTCCTTTATGGTTCACACATCTTGATGAAAATGGAAACCCTAATTTGAGGTAGACTACCTTAGGAGAGAGTTTGTCTGGTCAACTCTTGAACTTTCTTGAGCAATTTTGAGGACCTCACTTGCCATGTGTTGAGAAATATGGGAGGGAAAATTTTGGGGTACAACAGCTGCCCCTGTTCAATCTTCTTAAACCTGAGGATGTAGATTGGCTCGTCTGCCTTTCGTGATCTGAAGGTGGAATATGATTGAACACTAGAGTGTCCAGAAATTTGCACTCGCATGAAGTGATACTTGATTTGTGATACCGGGAATGGGCTTATAGATGCCATTTGATAGATGCTAGAGAATTGTCGGAGATGGGCTTAAAGACTCCATTTGAAGGAGTGTCGATCGCATAAGAGATTCCTTTGCGAGAACCCGTATACCTGTTATTGAGGGGGACTTCACTGGGGAATGTTGGTCTCTTGTCTTGAGAGGAATAGAGTTTTAGGAGCTTCAGTCGTCCGTTAATCTACTGGGGGAATGACTCCGGTTTGGGGAGCGGAATTTAACTGCGTGTTCGGTCGGGGTATATGCTGCACCGCAATTTTCTGGGCGAATGTGAAATCAATTGTGTTTGATCGGATCCCGGTCTTACAGTGTTGTGGACTGCTTCCTGGGGATAAGAGAGGAAGAACCCGGATAGTAAGGTTATGATAAGGAACCTGGATAGTAAGGTTACTTCGAGATGAAAGCCTGGATAGTAGGGCTTGAGAAGGAACCTGGATGGTAGGCTTACTTCGATATGAAAGTCGGGATAGTAGGGATGTGAGAAGGAACCTGGATAGTAGGGTTACTTCAATATGAGAGCCTGGATAGTAGGGTTGTGAGAAGGAACCTGGATAGTAGGGTTACTTCGAGATGAAAGCCTGGATAGTAGGGCTTGGGAAGGAACTTGGATGGTAGGGTTACTTCGATATGAAATCCGGGATAGTAGGGCTGTGAGAAGGAACCTGGATAGTAAGGTTGCTTCGATATGAGAGCCTGGATAGTAGGGTTGTGAGAAGGAACCTGGATAGTAGGGTTACTTCGATATGAAAGCCAGGATAGTAGGACTGTGAGAAGGAACCTGGATAGTAGGGTTACTTTGATATGAAAGCCTGGATAGTAGGGCTGCTTCAGAATGAGTTTGGGTAAAACTTCAGAGGGAACGTGGGTAGGTTTGTTCTTGTCGCACCGATGATTACTCTGTTTAGCTTCGAGTGTAGATCATGGATCTGCTGGAAATTGTTGATAATAAATGTCTTCTCTAAAACAAATACAGGGTTAGTTATGTGCGATGCATGAGATGTATTGTGACGAGGTTCTAAAAATAACTGAGATTATGTTATATGTAATGTATACACATGTCATGATGTATGAACATGAAATGCTGACGTGATAATCTGAGTCCGGGAAAATAAATCCCTGACTGCTGCTTGGAGAGTATGAGAAGTAGTATTCTTGATTGCTTGTAAAGAACCATAATTCCTCTACTTCTGTTGGGGATGGTGAACAAAGATGACTATGCTGGGGATTTTCCCCTCGTTCACGAATATTCTGTCGAGGAGAGACTCTATTTGAGAACAACTTTGCGGGAGAATAACTCTATAGGAGAAGAGATACTATGTTGATAGATCTGCTGACTTGGAGAAATAAACTCCACCGGGGATGAATTTTTGTTGCTGGTAATAATGAATTCTGTTGGAGATTGAATATCTGCTTGTGAGAGAAATAAACTCTGCTTGGGGAAAAATTTACCCACTCACTCGCGATTGTGAACCTTAGCTGGGGCGATTATGTCCTGTTCGGGAAAGCTACCATTACTGTCTTTGGATACTTTTTACTTTGTGGGGAGTGTATGTACCATTACTCATGTTCTCAAGCTGGCTCTATCCCAGTACCTGATGGGCAGAGTAACTGTAAGATTTGGGCACTTCTTGTTTGCCCCTGTTCTTGGAATTACGAGTAATTGTATTTGTTCTTCATGTAAATATTTATGAGCAACAACTATTTTAAAATGCATATATCAAAAATGAATCATTGGACGTTATTGCAAAACAAAACAGACAAAGAAAAACAAATTGAAATTTCTTGTAAAGATGGATTATATTGATTTTTGAAGTTGGCCTGTAATAGGCATTTTGTACAAGGAGGCTGACGCTCTAGTAAGAGAACGCGGCCGAAAGACAGAAATTATACAATTTTGTATAAAAGAAAAAACAACTATGTGAAACGACCCCATTGGGTTCCAACTCTGCCATTGCCTTTATATCTTCAAGTGTCTCATCACTTCGCTACTTGACCGAAGGTTGATCAGATTGATTGGCGCTGTCCGAGCTTGATAGTTGATACCGAAGTCTGGTTGCGAGATAATCCAATGAGACATAGTGATACGCTTCGATCCCTAATTTTTCCTGGACCGCCCTTTCGGGTTTTTAGTCCACCGGGATACCCCTTTTTGCCCAAGCCGCCTTTTCAGGTTTTCGACTTGCCGAGTGTACATTTTTTTTGCATTTTCATCCCTTAATTTTTCCCGAACCCTTTTGGTTCGCCGTGAAGCCCTTATTTTTGCCTAGGCCAGCCAACCTAGCGGGTCTTTGATTATGTGTATTATCTTTTCATTATGTCTTCATTGACGGGGTGAGGAAGTTTGTCACCATCCATGGTGGTTAGAATCATAGCTCCTCCCAAGAAAATGTTCTTAACCACAAATGTCCCTTCGTATGTGGGGGTCCATTTTCCCCTGGGATCACCTTGCGGTAGTATGATGCGTTTGATCACTAGATCCCCGACTTGATATTCTTGACATCAGACTTTCTTGTTAAAAGCCTTGATCATTCGCTTTTGATATGTCTGACCATGACAGATAGCAGTAAGTCTTTTTTCATCGATTAGATTCAGCTGATCAAGTCGGGTTTGGATCCAGTCGTCTTCGTTCAAACCTGCATCCTTCATAATCCTGAAAGAGGGTATCTGGACTTCGATGGGTAGGTCTACCTCGATGCCATATACCAGAGAGTAGGGTGTTGCCTCTGTCGACGTCTGTGCTGAGGTACGGTACCCATGAAGAGCGAACGGTAACATCTCGTGCCAGTCTTTGTAAGTCACCATCATCTTCTGTACAATCTTCTTGATGTTCTTGTTAGCTGCTTCAACATCGCCATTCATCTTCGGCCGGTAGAGAGAAGAGTTATGATGCTGAATCTTGAACTATTTGTAGAGCTCGGTGATCATTATATTATTGAGATTTGTACCATTGTTAGTAATAATCCTCTCTGGGACACCATATCGATAGATCAGATTGTGTCTGATAAACCGCGCCACGACGTTCTTGGTTACTGTAGCAAAGGAAGCTGTCGCAACCCACTTCGTGAAATAATCAATAGCTACCAGAATGAAACGATGCCCGTTAGATGCAGTCTGTCTGATCTCGCCGATCATGTTGATGCCCCACATTTTGAAGGGCCAAGGAGCTGTCAAAATATTCAGGGGAACCGGAGGTACATGCACCTTATCAGCATAGACTTGGAACTTATGACAGGTTCAAAAGTGCTGATAACAATCGGGTTCCATAGTGGACAAGTAATATCCTGCCCGTAGGATTTTCTTCGCCATGGTATGTCCACTGGAATGAGTTCTTAAGGTACCTTCATGTAACTCTGCCATGATCCTTTTTGCCTCGCTCTTGTCTACACACCGCAGTAAGGTTGAATCATGGTTACGCTTATAGAGGATTCCATTACTGATGAAGAACTTCGCAGCGAACCTTCTCAGAAACTTCTTATTATTAACAGATTCCCCCTCGTGGTATTCTTGAGCCTCAAGATACCTCTTTACCTCGTGAAACCAGGGTTTATCCACTACCTCTTCAATCTCAATGTCGCAGCAATGTGCGGGTTCATCCAACCTCTCAATGGTAATTTGGGGAGCTTCATTGTCCCACCTAACTTTGAACATAGAAGACATGGTAGCTAACACGTCACCCAACTAATTCTCTTCTTGTGGGAAATGGTCAAAGGTTACCTCCTCAAAGTGTGGGAGCAATGTCAGTACATACTCTTTGTAAGGAATAAGATTCAGATGCTTCGTATCCCACTCGCCTTTGATCTGACTTATCACCAGAGCGGAATCTCTGAATACACTCAAGAACTTAATCCTCCGGTCAATAGCAGCTCGAAGGCCCATGATACATGCTTCATACTCCGCCATGTTGTTGGTGCAGTTAAAACATAATCGGGCGATGAACGGAGTATGACAACCCTCAAGAGATATAATTACAGCGCCAATGCAATTACCCAACACGTTCGAGGCTCCATCAAAATACATAGACCATCAAGATCCCTCCTCGGGTCCTTCATCTGGTCCAGGTTCTTCACAGTCGGTTACCAACATGATATTCTCATCCGGGAACTCGAAATTCATGGATTGGTAGTCATCCACGGCCTGATGCGCCAAATGATCCGCCAATACACTCCCCTTGATTGCTTTTTGGATTTTGTATTGGATGTCGTACTCAGTTAAGATCATCTTCCATCTTGTTATCCTTCTGGAGAGAGCGGGCTTCTCAAAAATATACTTGATCGGATCCATCTTTGATATCAACAAAGTAGTGTGAGTCAGCATATACTGTCTCAGTCGGCGAGCAGCCCATGCCAAAGTGCAGCAAGTTTTCTCGAGCAATGAGTATCGGGTCTCACAGTCGATAAACAATTTGCTAAGGTAATAAAATGGCATGCTCTTTTCGACCAGACTCGTCATGCTGCCCCAGCACACACCCCATTGAATTGTCTAGCACTGTCAAGTATAATATCAAAGGACTTCCTTCAACGGGGGGCATCAGAATTGGTGGTTCTTGAAGGTATTCCTTGATTCTTTCGAAAGCGGTCTAGAATTCATCATTCCACTTTACCACTTGATCTTTCTTCAGCAGCTTGAAGATTGGCTCACAAGTAGCAGTCAGATGTGAAATGAACCTGGCGATGTAATTCAAGCATCCCAGAAAACCTCTAACTTCTTTTTTTGTGCGGGGAGCCGGCATCTCTTGTATAGCTTTTACCTTTGCAAGGTCTACCTGAATACCTTTGTCACTGACAACAAAACCCAGAAGCTTACCAGACCTTACCCCAAAGGTACACTTGTTTGGATTCAACCTCAGCTTGTACGTCTTCAACCTGTCAAACAGCTTCTGGAGATGATCAAGGTGCTCTTTCTCAGTCTGGGACCGGGCTATCATGTAATCAACATAAACCTCGATCTCATGGTGAATCATATCGTGGAACAAAGCAACCATGGGTGGCTGATAAGTTGCCCCAACATTATTCAACCCAAAAGGAATTAACTTGTAATAGAAGGTCCCCCACTGTGTAACGAAGGTAGTCTTCTCCATGTCCTCAGGAGCCATCTTTATCTGGTTGTATCCAGAAAAACCATCCATGAAGGAGAAGATCTTGTGTTGCACGGGGTTGTCGACTAGAATATCAATGTGAGGAAGTGGGAAGTCATCCTTGGGGCTTGCCCTATTCAGATCTTTGTAGTCCATGCACATCCGTACCTTACCGTCTTTCTTAGGTACCGAAACAACGTTAGCAACCCATTGCGGATAAGAAGTGACATCTAGGAATCCTGCGTCGAACTGTTTCATGACCCCTGCCTTGATTATCTCTGACATTTCAGGGCGCATACGGCGGACCTTCTGCTTTACCGGAGGACAGTATTCTTTAGTCGGCAGGCGATGTACCACAATATTAGTGTCCAAACCAGGCATGTCTTCATAAGACTAGGCGAAGATCTCAACATAGTCGTGTAGCATCTGTATTAACCGTTGTTTGACAATGGGCTCCATATTCGCACCTATTTTAACCTCCTTCCTGTCTTCTTCTGTATCCAGATTCACTGACTCAACTGGCTCTTCATGAGGCTGTATGGCCCTTTCTTCTTGTTGTAATAGTCTAGCAAGTTCTCCAGGCACCTCATAATCATCCTCACCTTCGTCCTCGACTTGATTGATCGGATTTTCGAAGTCATAACTGGCAATAGCAGAGTTGTTATCCATGGTATCCATAGTGGATATGGATCTGCATTATGATACGTGAGTGTGTGTAAGAGAATAGCTGTTTTGATAAAGTGGGAGACAGAAAAGAAAAACAAAGAACGCAAAATTTGTATGCAAGAAACATCCAATGCTTTATTAATGATATATGAAATAACGGATAATAGCCCTCAAAATCAAAGCCAAGGTGCCTCGGGCAAGGCATCGGGCCATAATGTTTCAAACTGTTTATTACAAATCTTAAAACAAAAGTCAATTATTGTGGAATAAAAGAAACATGTATGAAGTCCCTCGCCGTCCAGTTATTCGGTCCACCGTTGGTTGTTGGGTAGATCCAGCTGTCGATGTCTGAATCCTCTTCATTGTCTTCAATTACGTTAATTCCCGGATTGCTGATGTGTAGAGGAGGTCTTCCAATCCGTGCATGCCTAACAGCCCTTTGAGCCCCTGTAGTAAAGCCCAAACCAAATTTGAAAGTTTTGTGAGTGAAATCAGGGAGCTGACCTCAATTGGTACACCCACCTTCTTCAACCATAGCCCTGGCGTCCTTGAGAGAAGCCATCTTCAGCGGAGGTTTGTCGGTAGTAACTTCAGTTGACGCCAAAGTCTGAGGGACCTCTTCAAAGTTCTGACAAGGAGTTTCTATGAATTCCCCGTCCATCTCTACATAGCGGAAGGAATTGAGATGACTCACCATATACTCTTCTTCACCTCGCACTGTGACAATCTTTCCCTTCACCGGATACTTCAGCATTTGATGGAGTGTAAAAGTAACTGCCCCAGCCTTATGGATCCAAGGACGACCCAACAAGCAAGAATACGATGGCTTGATATCCATTACATAGAAGGTGGACCCAAAAGTATAAGAACCCACTTTGACAGGGATGTCCACCTCCCCGTGTACCATTATCTTTGATCCATCAAAAGCCCTTACCACAATGTTACTAGGCTTTAGATTCAACCCCTGGCAATCCAAACGGTCCAACGCCTTTTTCTGCAGAACATTTAGCGAAGACCCGGTATCTACCAGCACATGCGCCATAGTGGTGCCCCTGCACTCAATCGAGACATGCAGAGCATCATTATGATTTCTTCCTTTCGGTGTCAGTTTCGCATCTGAGAAACCCAGCCCATTGTCAGTAGACAGGCTGGCCATACAATCTTTAAACTGATCTGCTGAAGTTTCCTGCGGCACATGCGCAGTTTTAAGAAATGCAATCAAAGCCTTCACACGGGCTTCAGAACACAACAGCAGAGACAACATGGAGATCTTCGATGGGGTCTGCCCCAGCTGCTCAACCACATTGTAGTCTCTCTTCTTAATAATTTTCAGTATCTCCTCTATTTCTTGTTTAGAGGCCTCCACAACAATTTTCCTAGGCGCCTCCGTCCGGGCAGGCTCGCCTATAATTTCTTTGCCCCGAGTCCCAGATGGCTCGGCGACAGGGGTGATAACTAGAGTAAGAAAAGGAATAGTAGCAGGTGTAATGACTGGAGTAGGGACAGGAGAAATGTCAAGAGTGCTGGTTGGGGCAGTAGTTGGAATAACAATAGGCTTGATGATACTCCTCGGGGAAATCTCGGGAGAGAAGACCCTTACACTTCGGGTAACTTTACTAGTCCCGACAATATTACTGACATCAGTATCAGCTTCTTCATTCTTCAGCTCTTGCTTAACGCCGGGATAATACACACCAGCACCATAATGCAATGGGATATCCTTGTCTAAAGTGTACGGGATGGGACCAGGAACATTGATTATCAGCGGAGCAATTCTTTGAACAGATGTAATCCTAACAGGTTTTCTCGAGGAAACCTTGGGAGGATTGGCGGAAATGGTTATAATGGCAACGTCTTCATTTGGAACAACAGGAATCATAGTCTTCTCGAACAAAATCTCTTTATTATCCATCAGGCGCTGAACACCTGACTTCAACAAACGGAAAATAGAAGGTATAAACGAACACATGTGGCAACCTTCACCATAACCCGGAAATAAACCGCCCAACAACAAATTCTTCTTAACAGTCATAAGAGGAGTAGGAATTTCTTCAATAGAGGTCACAAACAAATTGGTGTCAACAACATTAACTCCACGACCGTGTTTGGGCATGGGAGCAGTTATAACATTCGGCTTTTCTGGAGCGTCGAACTCTATCTCGTTGGCTTCAAGCAAATCTTGTACTTTATTTCTCAGAGCCCAGCAATCATTTGTATCATGGCCATGACTCTCAGAATGGTAGGCGCACCGCGTGTTGGGATTATATCTGGGAGAAGTAGTGTTTGGATTATTGGGAGCCTCTCTCAAGGTCGCCAAGTTGGACTTTAACACATGAGGCAGAACTTCAGCCAAGGTCATGTTGATGCGGGTAAACTGCCATTGTGGTCTTTCTACCCTTTGTAGATTGTTGCATTGTGGCGCAACTGCGGGTCTTGGTATCACTACAGCATTTACCATTTGACGGTGTTCAGATCTGCTTTGGCCCCTCGGGCTATAGACTGCACTAGCTTCCTTCTTACCAGCAAAAGGTTTCTTTACTGAACTCGAAGAGGCATCCTTCTGTATCTTACCACTCTGAATTCCCGCTTCTACTCTTTCTCTGAATCTTCTACCCATATTCAGAATACCAGTCTTCTTCTTCTTCTTCTTCTCTTTCAGAATAAGGGTCTTCAAATCTTCCTGCCCCTTATCATGACTTATGAACATCTGTTGGAACTGGGTGTTCTGTGCTTGAAGATCTTTGATGGCTTGATCGGAAGATATTTCTACTAAAATAGACAGCGAAGAAGATGAGAAACCTGTAGTGGTACCTGTAATGATGTGCATGATAATGGGATGCGCATATAATGATTTCAAAGACTTTGGGAGATTTAAATTTGAAACCCAAAATAAACAAAACTTTATTAGCTTAAATTTGAAAGGTTCAACATGCCTTTACGGTGTTACAAAGAAGTAAATAAAACAAATTCCAAAACTAGAAAAGAAAAATCAAAAGTCCCATGGACGCTTCCTCTTTATGCTGATATGGTCATTGATCACTCTTTCTTCCTCGAGCTGCCTGGTGAGCTTTAAAACCTTCCTCTCTTGATCATGGAACTTCTCCCGATAAGTATCCCGCTCATTCTTCAGTTGAATCCAAGATCTCTGTAACTCCCCAAGATTAGTGGGCATGTAAGGATAGAGAACCGTATAAGGAATGCCATCTTCAGTGGTGGGCTCTACAATCACTGGTAATACGGCCGCATAAGGCATCATAAGCTTCGGGGCATGAGCTCGGACCTATTGGAGGTAAGGCTGCATAGGAAGGGAAGTCTTTGGTCCCAACTCTTGGGGGTCAGATCTTCTTACCATATCCCAAGCTCGTATGAACCTCCGGCGATGCCCCTTAATATCATCCTCATAGTCGAATACAATGTCCTCGAGAAGTAACTCATGGGGACCATCTCTTCGAGCACGACCAAATTTCCACGAAGCTAGGCAAGGATTGTGAGTTATACTCCCTCTGATACCAAGTAATGGGACATTAGGGTACCCCCCATAGCAGTCAAAAACAACAGTGTCTTCCATAGCCCGGGAACACCAAAGAATATTCGTATGAGTGAGTGACATTATTCTGTGCGACCAACCCAAATCTTCTTCGTTCTTCAGCACAGACCTAGGGAGGTGAGAAATAAGCCACCTCGACAGCAACGGCATGCAGCCCATAAGAGTCCCTCTTCTCTTCATAGTACGAGTATGGAGAGCATGCAAGATATCTCCTAGCAAGGTAGGCACAGGGTTGCGAGAAAGGAAAATCTTGACATCATTTACATCTATAAAGGAGTCCAGATTAGGGAAGAGAACTAAACCATAAATAAGAAGAGCCAAGACATCTTCAAAGGCATGAAAATCCAAATCATCCCAAAATAGCTGAGCCTGGTCTATCAGAAATTTGGCTAGAAAACCTTCGACCCCGCTTCGAGTTTCCCAATTGGATACCACATCGGCCCGTTTCAAATGCAAAGTTAAGGCAATAACTTCTGGCTTAGGAACTTCTTCCATACCTGTGAAGGGTACCTGTTCAAGAATGGATATGCCCAATAGATGAGAGAATTCTTCCAAGGTGGGTACCAGCTGGTAATCTGGAAAGGTGAAGCAGTGATGCTTGGGATCAAAGAACTGAAATAGTACGCTCATCATCTGTTCATCAAGGTTTAAAGTAACCAGGCTGAGAAGTTGACCGTGTCTCTTAATGAAAGTAGAAGTTTCAGAAACTATTGATGCTAGCTCTTTAAGTTGGGAAGGTATCTGCCCAAAATTGATTCGAATGGTATTTCTATGCCCGGAAGCCATGATCTGTAAAACAGAATAAAGATAAGTTCCCTTGGTCTTTGAAATGGTTAGTGTAATGAAGCATGAATTCAATGTTATGATGCATGATGTCATGATAAATCACAGGTATAGCAAACACAAGTATTGCAAACACAATCAAATCACACAAAACCCTTAGGTTTAAGGCTTGCATGAGGTCAAAGGTAATACCCTCTTGTAGTTAAGTTGGTTCAACCTGTCCTAGAAAAAAGTAACCGGGTTCTAGAGGATCTCAATATCACTGACCATCCTCCATCGGTCATGGTTTCAGCTCACGCAATCTTTTCTTGCAGCCGAAATTATTCCGAGAGTATGGTCTCAATGAGTGTAGCATCGAGTATCAACCAATTCTCAACTCTACATCGAGGCCGGCTATCTCACTACTTTCTAATGGCCAAGTTGGGAAATTAAAGGTTCTAAGGTCAGTTGATGCTTAACGACACCACGCAGCGGCCCCGTATTCTCACCGTTTCTCCATAAGGGATACCGGCGGTACCAACCAAAGTGCCACACCAACGTAGCTACTTCTTCAACCATATCGGTATATGTCGTACAGTTCCCTTACAGTCTATTTCTACTTACCTAAAAGGTATTCCCCAGATCCGGGAGCAGGATCTATAGTAACCCCACTCAAAAACCCTTAAAAGTAAAGCAAACAAAGTAATCAAGAGAAGCAATTATGATGACCTAGATCCTATGGTATACCCCACTTATTAACTCCCAAGCAGAGTCGCCAGTTCTGTGATACAGTGGCAGAACCGACTGTTGATACTGGTTTGCATTTTTTATTTGCGAAATTTCGCGGTAAGTAAGAGTCGCCACAGACTTTTATTTCATCCAACCGGAAAGGAAAAAAGTACATAAAAAATCCTTTTTCGAGATATTTTGAGTACGGGGGGTAGATTGTAGAAAAGGAAGGTGTTATCACCCTTTCTATCCATGGTTTTCCATGGGCTCTTAGGTACTTGCTCATTTTTAAATTACTTGTGAGTGCTTTGTTTTTGAAAAAGTTTGACTTCGTGATAACCCTTGTATCAGTCATCAAAGGTGTGACGAAGTTGTTTTGAAAGTTTGTTTGAAAAGTGTGAGTGTGAAAAGTTTTGATTTGAGCAAGTACCTACTAGCATCCACCTACTCGAAAAAGATTGTTTCTATTCTCGTTTCCTTTAGACAACGCTATCCTACTATTGAGAAATAGGTATCACCTCCGTTGGAGTTGTAAGGGTCAATTCGAAAGGGACGTACGGTCACTAAAGCAACATTAGGATGCCTTAGTAATAACCCTAGAGTCTTAAGATCATATTCGAGGCAACATTTCTGAGGCAACATTTCCGAGGCAACATTCGAATGGGACGTTTGATCTTTTTTAGATAGGAGGGAAACAACTAAGACACTATATGCTTAACGATCGTTTACCGAAGGCAACCGAAGTGAGAGTATACCCTAAGAGTGATATGTGCGAGTGATTTGTTTCAGTTTATTTATCTTTGCACATTAGGGTTTTCTAACCGTATTAATTTGTCATGCATTCTTGTCATATAATCCTATTAGCATACATCTAAACAGTTAAATATTTGCATGAATTAAAATGCGAGAAAATAAACCTACACAATTACAAGGCTTCGGGGAGGGGAATTTAATTACATAGCCAAAAAACTGGGAAAAAAGCGATACGTAAAAGCCCTAAATTAACTATTACAAGCCAGTGAGCAGTTACAAAAAATATTGGCAAAATAAATAATAAGCGCGCGGCGAATTAAATACGAGGCGATTGGGGTTTTGACCCTTGACTAAACCTAATTGCGATTGATTAAAAAATGTTTTTGTCATGTTTTGTTATTTAAGAAAATAATGAAACAATTAAATTAAAAAGAAAGCCCTAAGTACTAATTAATTTTAAATGAAGAAAAATAAATTAATTTATTCTAAAAAACTATTTTTGTGTTTTAGTTTATTTGAGAAAAAAAGAAAATTTAAATCAAGAGTTTAAACCTAATTTGCTATTTGATTTTATTTATAAAAATAAATTAAAATTTCCCCAAGTTAAACTAAATTAAATTACATTAACAAAATTAAATTTGATAATAAAAAAAACCAATTCTATTTTTTTGTGAATTCTTTGATTTTATGATTTTTTATGAAATATAATTAATTTGTTAATTAAAATGATTAAAAGAAAAATTAAAAGAATTAAGGAAAAGAAATAAATAAATAAAAAGTTAGAGATGGGCCTGATTGCTAGCAATTATGGGGGTGTGTTGTTGAAATTTTGGGCCCAACAATCCAAGCTTGTATTGACTATACCTGATTCAGTTTGGCTGTTGACTTGAGGAATATGATGGACCTTCAATGGAAAGGCATTGGAACTGGCTAGCTGACGAATCTGAGGGCTGGATTTTGATGGCATATGGTGGACGTCCTGATAAGCAACGCACCTGATCATATGAAGCAAAATTATATGAAACAAATATTGGGACCTGGGGATCAAACCCAGGTCCTTATGCTCGCTCCCCATACTACGCTGCCAGCTGAGCTGTGATCCTTAGTTGTAATTATAATAAGAACAAAGCATAATATAAGAAAACATGAATTAGTGGTCAAAACAAAAAGAAAAACACGCGTCATTTTTAATGAGCCAATGATGGTGTGCCACGCAAGCTTCTTCTTCCTCTCTCTATCGTTTTAGCCTAGGACACTTTTACCTACAGACACCTTGTTGTAGCTACAATCCTGTGACATTTAAAAATCCTACACAAGCAACATAAATGAAAAAGTAAGGGTACCAATCAACTCGTCTCATCCTCACGAGTATCATGGTACCAGAATCCAGGCCTAATTTTTCCTATACTGCAAACCCCTAAAACGAGCCAAGGAACCCTAACAATGGCAAGTCTTGATTCCTGTATTGAAAACGCAATTAAATGATACCAAAATCTTACAAACTCAATGATGAACAAGAATATATAATTAAAACATGCCAATGATGCGTAAATTACAAAAATACAATTTGGAAAGTGTACCAAACCATGTGAGTTATAGCACGAGTTTCTGAGTGCTTCAGGTTCTGGGAATGATTGGAACAGCTTCCTGGGATGTCTAGGAAGATATTGGTGATCTTGAAATGCTCTGAAACTCATTGTAGATTGAAAACCGATTCCCACTTTTTCTTGAATTTTTCAGTTTTGTTCTTGGCTATGGACGACCTCCAACCCCTTTTTTCTTGCCTTGGCTGCGTTCTCTATATGTACTAGAGTGAATTAGGGTTGTAAAAACCACTAGTATCTTTACAAATTTTGAAGATTTGATTTAGTTTTCATGGTGTATGATATCTTTCCAAATTTGGCCTAATCATGCTCTTTTTGTACAAATTGACATTGATTCGAGTTGATCTTGCTAGATCATCATATCTTGGTTGCTAACCTGTCAAAAAAACAAATCAAATCATATCTTTGATAATTTTCATCATTTATTTGATATAATTCACTTTTTAATTAATTAAAAATCAAAATAAATTGAAAAATGAAGCAAATAATTTATGGATAAGTATTTGAGTCGTGGACCACATTATAATTGAGGTGCAAGCATAAAAAGTTGGGCCCATTTAGCAAAAAATGCAAATTTGAGCATATTTGACTTTTGGCAATTTTGCAAAAATGGTTAACTTGGACAATGCACAACTCTCTCAATTTTGACTCTAGAGAGGTGTTATTCAACTTTTTATAAATATTAGGATGTACCCTAATCAACCCTTTTGGTATCATCTCAATTGAGTCTTCCATGTTCATGTATGAAGCTTTGACCCAAAAGGTGTTTTTGTTGACTTTCCAAAATGACCTATAATGTCAAAATTCATATCTTTTTGTGAGTGCATATTTTGAACTTTGGAGCTGAATATGAATTGTAGGGAATTACATCCTCTTCAAAATGAGCTTTGTATTGGTCATTTTTGATAAAGTATGAGAAAGTTATGCTTGGTCAAAGTTGAGTTGACTTTTCCTACAAAACCTTAATTTAGCAACTTTTGGTTTTTGATGAATTGTGAGCAATCCTTGTGGAATCATGATCAAACCTTGATAAAATGATGCATAATAATTCAAAATGAGGATATTAACCAAATATCTTAAAGTTTGACTGTATGTGGGCCACAGTTGGCTTTTGACCTATCACGGTCTATTTTCAGGCATTTGAGCAATTGACTAAGCAAACTTCTTCTGCAAGGCTTGAAACTTGACATGGATGATCTTGAGAACATATTAGGACAATAGTGGGTATTTGAGTCCTTTTTGGTTCACACATCTTGATGAAAATGGAAACCCTAATTTGAGGTAGACTGCCTTAGGAGAGAGTTTGTCTGATTAACTCTTGAACTTTCTTGAGCAATTTTGAGGACCTCACTTGCCATGTGTTGAGAAATATTGGAGGGAAAATTTTGGGGTACAACAGTAGGGCTATGAGAAGGAACCTGGGTAGTAGGGTTACTTTGAAATAAAAGCCTGGATAGTAGGGCTATGAAAAGGAACCTGGGTAGTAGGGTTACTTCGAAATGAAAGCCTGGATGGTAAGGCTGCGAGAAGGAACCTAGGTAGTAGAGTTACTTCAAAATGAAATCCTGGATAGTAGGGCCATGAGAAGGTACCTTGGTAGTAGGGTTACTTCAAAATGAAAGCCTGGATAGTAGGGTTATGAGAAGGAACCTGGGTAGTAGGGTTACTTCGAAATAAAAGCATGGGTAGTAGGGTATGAGAAGGAACATGGGTAGTAGGGTTACTTAGAAATAAAATCATGGATAGTAGGGCTATAAGAAGGAACTTGGGTAGTAGGGTTACTTCGAAATGAAATCCTGAATAGTAGGGCTATGAGAAGGAACCTGAGTAGTAGGGTTACTTCGAAATGAAAGCCTGGAGAGTAGGGCTATGAGAAAGAACCTGGGTAGTAGGGTTACTTTGAAATAAAAGTCTTGGTAGTAGGGCTATGAGAAGGAAATTGGGTAGTAGGGTTACTTCGAAATAAAAGTCTGGGTAGTAGGGCTATGAGAAGGAACATGGGTAGTAGGGTTACTTCAAAATAAAAGCCTGGGTAGTAGGGCTATAAGAAAGAACTTGGGTAGTAGGGTTACTTTGAAATAAAAGCCTGGATAGTAGGGCTATGAGAAGGAACCTGGGTATTAGGGTTACTTCGAAATGAAAGCCTTGATAGTACGGCTATGAGAAGGAACCTGGGTAGTAGGGTTACTTCAAAATAAAAGCCTGGATAGTAGGGCTATGAGAAGGAACCTGGGTAGTACGGTTACTTCAAAATGAAAGCTTGGATAGTAGGGCTATGAGAAGGAACCTGGGTAGTAGGGTTATTTCGAAATAAAAGCCTGGGTAGTAGGGCTGCCTCATTTGATCACGTAGATTAGTTGACCCGTTCGGTTTCGAGAATTGATTTTCCATTAGTTGTATACAGATATGACATATGTAGCTTCATGGATTTAATGTTATCAAAATAAATGAGATTATGATGTATGCAATATGTATGTGCATGTCATGATGTATGAACATGAAATGCTATTGTGACATATCTGAGTCTGGGAAAATAAATCCATGACTGCTGCTGGAGAGTACTGGAAATTGAATTCCTGACCG
Source organism: Vicia faba (assembly GCA_948472305.1). NCBI lineage: Eukaryota > Viridiplantae > Streptophyta > Magnoliopsida > Fabales > Fabaceae > Vicia > Vicia faba. Next base: position 591,266,327 of record OX451735.1, read on the forward strand.
TTGTAGAAATAATGGTGCTTCTACTTCCGCAGGGGACGGTGAACGGAGATGACTATGTCGTGTATTTACTCCTTTCTGTTTGTGAATATTCTGCCAGGGAGAGACTCTGCTTGAGAATAACTCGGCGGAGGAATAATTCTGTTTGAGAGAGGAGATGCTTTGCTGGAAGATTTTGCCGATTCGGAGAAATAAAATCCGCCAGGGGATGAGCTTCTGTAGCTAGAGAAATAAACTCTATTGGGGATTAAGCTTATGTATTCAGAGAAATAAACTCTTCTCGGGACAAAACTTTATGAACCGCTTGCGATTATAAAATTCGGTTGGGGAATATAGATGTTGGCTTTCTGAAGGATTTTTGCTGGGGAAAGTAGCTCCTGTTTGGGGAAGCCGATGTCAAACCTTTGTTTGCCTCTACTCTGTGGGAAGTGTAGATGTCACGGGGGTGCATGTAATGGTGACTTCGTTTCAAATTTTTCCCTGCCCCTGTATCTGTCAGAAGGAGTAGCTGTCGGGATTGACATGGTTTTTTAGTTTTTTTCCCCTGTACCTGCTGGAGAATGTACCTGCAGAGATTTTATGGATGGATCTATGTCGTGATTGTACTTGAACATGTATTAAATGAGTGTCAGAATGACATTCGTCTTTGGGTCGTATCTGAACTGTATTTGAAACATGTGTTGGATGAGTGTCAGAATGACATTTGTCTCCGGATCGTATCTGAACTGTACTTGAAACATGTGTTGGATGAGTGTCAGAATGACATTCGTCTCTGGATCATATCTGGACTGTTTCTAGATGAAAATCTGCTTGATTTAGAATGTTTCCGCTGGGGTATGAGAACACCTGACACCATTAGGCTGCATGCTGAGAATATGGTTGTGACCTTCTAGTACAATGCCCCTGTCTCGGTACTTGTTGTAGAAAATATCAACCGGGGATTTTTTAGATGGTTTGACTGTTATCCTAACTCTTGGAGTCCTTGGTGAATGCAGATCGGGGTAATGAACCTTCTACTGATTAGACAAGTGACAAGATGACGAGACGTAGTCGTACGCTTTAATACCTAACTTTTGTCTGGACTGTCTTTTCAGATTTTCAGTCCACCGGGATATCCTTTTTTGCCCAAGCCGCCTTTTTAGGTTTTCGACTTGCCGGGTGTATAGATTTTTTCGTTTTTATCCCTAATTTTTTCCAGAACCCTTTTGGTTCGCTGGGATACCCTTATTTTTGCATAGGCCAATCAACCTAGCAGGTCTTTATTCATGCGCAGTATTTTCCGACTATTCCCATGTTCACCGGGTACGGAGAATTGTCATTGTCCATAGTAGTAAGTGTTTCCACACTGCCCAAAGATGCTTGCTTGATCGTACAAGATTCGTTACTGGAATTCATGCCCAATGCCCCAAGTGACTCCGATGGAGATCTGCCCCTAGCTATTTGGCATGATTGAGAGATTCCTTGAATCTTGACTTGACTGCCCATACGATGGACAATAATCATGCCATACCCCTTGATTATGAATGGCCTATCACTGGAATGGCTTTCCATCTGAGGTGATTCTGTCCACTGAGAAGATTTTTTTTCATCGAATATCCATCGTGTGAATTTCTCTGCTGTTGAACAAATAGTCATATGCAAACAATGGTATTTTAAGAATGCAAAGCTTATGTCTGTCTTGAATTTTAAAAAATCATTTTTTAGTAAAACAAACAAATTTTGTAAGAGTGTGATGTTAACTCGGGATTTATAGCAAACCTTATAGGAGTCAGGATACCTTTTGAACAATATGCTTTCGAACTAACCCATGCTTCAGCTAGGACTTTTAAGGGTTATAACGTGGCCTGGTTCACGGTTCAAGAATCAAAGGATAAACGCTCAAATTTTATTTGTACCCACCTGTTCTTCGTGATGTCCTTCAGTCCTATGCTCAGTTAATTGCGCGTTTAGAATCCCAGTTGAGTCTAGCATCTTGTCCTTGATGTTTCAGTGATGGTTCAGATACTGAAAATTTATTTCGAAGAGGCAGTCATTTTTGTAATATATTTTTTTTGGATTTGTAGTAACCTGTTTTTTTGGTTTTCGTTATCCCTTCTTTTGCCTGAACTGTTTCTTTTGTGATTACAGTCAGCGGGATGCCCCAGTTTTTTCTTAAGTCTCCTTCATAGGTTTTGACTTAGTGGGCTTTTATTTTGAAAGATAATGACTGCCTGCTTTAATGATTATGTGGAACCATCACCATCTTCTGATTTGGAAGGACGTCTTCGAGGCCATTTGTGATACGGTCGCAGAACCAACTATTTAATATTGGTTTGCATTTTGTATTCGCAAATGTCGCGGTAAGCAAGAGTCGCCACTGGCTTTTATTTCATCCAACAAAGGAAAGGCAAAAGAACAGAAAAAACCTTTTTTGAGAGTTTTTGAGTACGGGGGGTAGATTATAAAAAGGGAAGGTGTTAGCACTCTTTCTATCCGTGGTTTTCCACGGGCTCTTAGGGACTTGCTCATTTTTTAAAATTGCTTGTGTGTGTTTGTTTTGAAAAGTTTTTTCTACTTCGTGATAACCCTTGTATTTATCCTCAAGAGTGTGACGAAGTTGTTTTTGAAAACTGTTTTGAAAGTGTTTGTGTGAAATTTGTTTGTTTGAGCAAGTACCTAGGAACTATCTACCTACTCGAAAAAAAGTTTGTTCGTTTTCCTTTAGATAGTGCTATCCTAATATTAAGGAGTAGGTAGCTCCATCGTTGGAGTTTAAGGGACATTCGAAAGGGACAAAATGGTCACTGAGGGAAACAAGTAAGGATACCTTAGTATTTCTAAGGGACTATCGTCATAAGATCATTTCTCGTAGGCAACTCGAGGGACAAGGAGGGACTATGATCTTTATGACGACTTTGAATTACCGGTCATTACTAAGATATCCCTACGTTCGAGGGACACGACCATTATTTCTGAGGAAACCAAGTGAGGCAAAACCCTAGGAGTGAGCATGTGCAAGTGTTTGATTTCAGTTACATTTATCTTGCGCATTTAGGGTTTCCTACTATTTTAAATTGATTTATCTTGCCATTCAATCCTATTATCCATACATCTAGACAGTTTATAATTGCGGAAAGTAAAGTGCGAGAAATTAAAACCCTGGCTATTACAAGGCCTTGGGGAGGGGGATTACATAATCAAAAAAACAGGGGGAAATAATAAATGTGAAATAGTAAACCTAATTAACTATTACAAACTCTGAGCAATTACAATAATTAATAAAAATAAGGAAAAATAATGCGCGAAAGTTAAGACGAGAACAAATTAGAAGCCTAAGAAATCTAATTAATTAAAAAATATTTTTGTATTTTTTTATTGCGAAAAATAGTTGCAATGTGCAAGTTAAACCTAATTTACTAATTAATTTTAATTATGGAAAAAAGAATTTAAGTTAACCTAATTAACCTAATTAATTAAGGCAAATAAATATTTTATGAAAAAAAACTAAACCTAATATTTTTTAGTGATTTTCTGATTTTATAATTTAAATAAAAAAAGACCTTTTTTAAAACAATCAAAAATAAATAAACAATAAAGAATATTAAAGAAATAAAAAAAGAATAAGAGTGGGCCTGTTGTAGTTAAGTAATCTGGGGATGTATTGCGAAAATTTGCAAAGGCCCAAGATGATGGCCCAGTTGTCCAGCGTGTGGTTTAGTGTAGCTAGCTTCTGAGCGTTCACCATGCGCTGCTTTCTTGGAGCGTTGGATCTGGCTAGAGATAGATCCCAAGGGTGAGATCTGAGGGCGCATGATGGTCCTCTGAATGTGAGGTGCATGGAACCTGCAAGGAAATTGGAAGAAAAATAGAAAATGTTGGAGGCAGGGGTCGAACCCCTGACCTCTCATATACAATGCCTTATTAACCTTCCTGCACGCCACTGGGCCATTTGTCTTTTTGTTAACATAAATAAACAACATATAATATAATAAAAACGCATTATGTCCAGAACAAAAACGCGCCAACATTCAAATGGTCCAATGGGACGTTTCCAAGCAGTCTTCTTCTTCCTTAGCACCATCGTATTAGGTAAAGGTTTTTACCTACGGTTTACTGACTGTAACTAAAAACATGTTCATCTCAAAAAATATCAAACAAACAAGATAAATGAAATCCAAGTATACCAATCAACCAGGCTTGATCTCGTGAGCATGATGGTGCCCATATTTGGCCCTAATTTTACCTATATAATAAAGCCCTAAAATTGAAGCGTAAACCCTAATAATGGCAATTGTCCCTGTATGCATCAAAAATTATAATTAATCATGCCAATACATTCCAAATGACAACACAAACATGAATGTATGCTTAAAAACGTTAACCATGTGCAAATAGTCATAATTAAAATAAAAAATAATGTCAAACCATGGTGTATATGGAACGTGATTCTTGATGCTTCAGAGCTTGGGAAGGGTTGGAAAAGCTTCTGGAGGTGTCCAGGAACATGTTGCAATCTTTAAATCTCCTTGACGATGGTTGTAGTATGGAATCCGATTTGAGATTTTTTGACAAAAAGTTACAACTTGTCCTTGATGCTTCACACGATCAACCTTTGTTTTTGTGCATTGAAATTGTCATGTATATGTAGTAGACTGAATTAGGTCATCAAAAAGCATTCATATCTTTACAAATTATCAAGATTTGATTTAATTTCTTCTTTGCATTATTTCTTTCTAAATCAAGCCAAATCATGCCATTCTCATCCCAATTACCCTTGGAACGATTTGTTTTTGTTTGACAACATAATTGGATTTTGATTCTATTCAAAATCAGATCAAAAACAAATCTTTACTAATTTATATCACTTATTTGATTTGATTTGATTTTTAAATGATTAAAATAAAAATAAATTAAATAAATAAAGCCAATAATATGTGGGAGAGTGTTTGGGTCGTGGACCATATTATAAGTAAGATGCAAGCATAAAAAGTTAGGCCCATTTGACAAAAAATGCAATTTTGGGTATTGTTGACTTTTGACAATTTTCCAAAAATGGCCAATTTTGACAATGCATATCTCCTTCAATTTTGACCATAAAAGGGTGTTCTTGGACTTTTTAGAAAGCTTAGGATGTCCCCTAAACAACCCTTTTGGTTTCATCTCAATTGGATCCTCCATGTTCATGTAAGAAGCTTTGACCAAAAAGGTGTTTTTGTTGACTTTTAAAAAGGACCCATAATGTATGAATTTATATCTTTTCATGAGTGCATTTATTGAACTTGAGGGATGAATATGAGTTGTAGGGAATTGTATTCTATTCAAAATTAGCCTTGTATGAGAAATTTCTGATAAAGTATGAAAAAGTTATGCTTGGTCAAAGTTTGGTTGACTATTCCTGAGAAACCCTAATTTAGCAACTTTTGAGTTTTGATGAATTAGGAGAATTTCTTGGGTAATCATGAGAAACCCTTGATAAAATGATGGATATCACTTAAAAATGTTGATGTTGACCAAAAATATTGAAGTTTGACTCTATGTGGGTCACAGTTGACTTTTGACCTCGTATAGTTGATTTTCAGGTATTTGAGCAGTTGACTGAGCAAACTTCTTGTGCAAGGCACGAAACTTGACATGGATGATCTTGAGAACATATTAGGACCATGGAAAAGGTTTGAGACCTTTATAGTTCACCCATCTTGATTAAAATGGAAACCCTAGTTTTAGGTTCATTGTCTTAGGAGAGCATTAGCCTGATCAATCCTTGGGCATCCTTGAGCAAGTTGAAGATCTCAATGATCATGTGTTGAGTAAGATGAGAGGGAAAATTTTGGGGTACAACACCTTTCATTGTGTGCGAAGCAGAAGATTGCGACTGAATGGGCCTCTGAATTAACTGAGAAAACTACCCTGCCTTAGGTTATGATTAAGGGTTTTAATTTGTGTGAAAAGAAAAATTCCCTCTTCTTTGGCTCGAAGGGGTTAACTAGGGATCATCTTCCTTATAAATCCATTGTTTAGGATTTGAAATAATGCATGTAAATCGTCAGCTGGGTCTGTTCAAAAGCATACTGTGGAGATTGTGGTATCCTTTTCGTCATCCTCCCTCTAAAGGCTTAGAGCTTTTGATCGAGAGTTGAATATCACAAAAAGGGAAGAAATTTAAATATAGTGAATACAAATGAATTGATTCAAAACAGACATATGCAATGTGTGATACGGTGGGAGAACTGACTTGAGGGTTTGCGTTTGTGCTCACAAATGTTGCGGTTTAGCAAGAGTCGCCACCGACTTTTCTTTTATCCAAAAAGGAAAGGTGAAAAAGCAGAGGAAAGACCTTTAGAGATGTTTTTGAGTTCGGTGGGTAGATTATGAAAAGGGAAGGTATTAGCACCCTTTTCATCCATGGTTTTCCATGGGCTCGTAGTTACTCCCTAGATCACTTGCTTTTGTTTGAATGTGTACTTGTGATGTGTGTTTTGAAAAGTGGTTTTCGGAAAGATATTTTGAAATGGTTCTCGTCTCTATAAGAACGTATACAAAATGTTTTATCTTTTTGAAAAAAAATTTAGAAATGGGAGTGTTGATGTGTAAAAATGTTTTTATCATGAGAAAGCGAGCAACTGAGAGCGAACTTACCTACTCAAAAGGTCTTAGATATGCTTTTCCTCCTCCTTTAGATGTTGTTATCTTACCATTGATTTGGTAAGAAGCCCAATTGTTGGATGTGAAGGGACGGGTGTTGGGACGTTTGTATAGTAATAGAAGGCAACATATGAGACGTTTTAGCAATGTCGTTTTAGGGACTAGATCATTTACCAAAGGCAACATCGAGGGTCATCGAGGGACTACGATCTTTTATCGAGGGTCTTTGCTAAAACGCCCATGTTCTAGGGACATGACTATTTTCCGATAGGCAACAAGTGGAATTACCCTAAGGGTGTAAGTGTGCAAATGTGTTTTGTTTACCTGCATTTATTCTTTGATTAAGGTTATCTACTTGTTGATTTTATCACTTGCCATACACGCTTAATTACTATACAGTACAAGAAAAAACAATAAATTGCGAAAATGTAAAATCCTACGCTATTACAATATTTAGGGGATGGGGTACATATTTATGAATGAGGGTTGCAAGTAAGATTAAATCCTAAGTTATTATTACAACCATATCGAATGGATCAGAATGTGCAAGAGACGAAATTACTTATTTATTTAAGAAAAGAAATAAGTTTGCTTAAGAAAATATTTTTGATCTTGTTTTAAGAGATAAAGCAAAGCATGAAAAAAAATGTTTTTTTTTTGTGTTTGTTGATTAATGAAATAAAGAGTGATAGCAAAGATAGTGAGAAAGGTAAAAAGGGAAGCAGCGTGTTGCTGATTAAGGAAAGTTAGAAGTTCTGACCCTAGCGCACATCAGTAACAGAATAGGTTTCAGAACTTCTGAGAGCACCAACAACAGAATAGGCTTCAGAACTTCTGAGACCACCAGCAACAGAATAGGCTTCACAAGTTCTGAGACCACCAGCAACAAAATAGATCTTAGAGGTTCTGATATCACTGGCAGAACTTGGTCTCTCTCTCTTCATTGCAGTCAGAACATCTGCATTTTTGGTCATATCTCCACAAAACAGAAGATGTACATATGAAAAATATAGCAGGTTTCATAGCATTTCAGAAACAAGAAATATCAGAACCATAAATCAAAGGCAAGTGTGAATCTGCTAATCCTAATTCTGAGTTCTAATCTCTTTCAGAAGTTCTGAAGCTGATTTATTCCATACTTAGGATAGCAAACATGTGAAGTCTCAGAATATGTATAACATCATAAGTATGATATTTACATTGTATTTTTTGGACATGCAAATCTGATAATGCTGAAATAATGTGATAAGGGTCAACAGAAACTTGCCTTTCAGTTGGAAAAGATTCTGCAAGCTGGAGGTTGGTCCTGGACTTTGGTGATGTTTTGAGCTGCTTCTTCACGTACTCAGCAAGATGGAGGTTTTTAGCTTCTGGAACAGCCAAGGGGTGATACTCTGACTTCTTTGAGGTGGAGGTAAATGGAGAGTGTATAGCAGTATGAATACAGAAGTTAAGATAATTTCTAGTATATGAACCAACAAACGTGGGGATGGTTTTAGTCAAGGAACAATGGAGTTTTGAGGTTGGAATCAACTGCTAAGGTTTTGGTATTTTTGGTGTTTACAGCTTTTGGGTTCTTGGAATTTTGCAAAGATTCAAAGCCTTTTTCTTTCTTTTGGTGATTCTGTCTCTTTCTCCCAAAAAACCAACCCCTTCAACGTGTGATGGAATAAGCTATTTATAGATGGATTTTGCTGTGGTTTTGGGGGGGAAAACAAATGAGTTTTTAAACATTTTTGGCATACTGCCCCTTTGCTTTTAAATCACGGTTTTTTTGTAAGCTAATTTGGTGCAAGAAAGACGCAGGCGTGGACTGGATCAGCAGTACCTTGGAGTGTTGTGGCAGATGGTTACAGGACAGTGCCATAGCAGGGCAGCAGGTTAAGGTTTGGGATTTGGTGATGTTTTGATTGCTGGAAATTAGAAACATACCCTTCAAATGCTGAAAGGGCATCTTCTGACCAGAGCGTTGAACATAGCCTCTGTATGCTGAAGAATCATGTTCTGGCTGAAGCATTATGTTCTGACCAAAGAGCAACGCTTCCGCGAGTTATGATTGAAGCGTTATCTTCTGACCGTGTTTTCATCTTCTGACGGCACTTACATAGGGGCTGGCTCAGAAGTTCTGAAGTGTCACATTTTCCAGGCACTTAGAAAATTTTCTCTAAATATTTAGAAGATTTGATTTTTCCAAAGTAACTTCTGACTTCTGATTTTTTGATGAACCCATTTTATGAATTGTGATTTTTTTTTAACTTGATTTTGATTTAAAAGTCAAAGTTTGACTTTTTCAATATGCTTTTGACCATTTTGCCCTCATGGATGATTTCCTTGAAAAATGATGATCCAAGACTTGGAACTTGGTAGAGGCAAAACTGAGAGTCCAGAATGAATCCCTTGAGACTTCAGGTACTCTAGCAATTTTGCTGGAGGGGAGTTTCCTTCTGATAGGAATTTATTCAGCATCAATCTCAAACTCTGGTTCCTCATCAGAATCAGAAGATTCAGGTTCTTTTCTCTTCTTTGTAATTGGTTGTCTACCAGTATACACCTGGGCTTTCACCTTCCCTTTGGACTGACCAGTTTTCACAGATTCTACCCCAGCCTTGCCTTCAGCCTTGGATTTCTTAACAGCAGGTTTATCTTTGGTCATACATTTTGCATCATTCTGATTACCCTTTCTTTTCATCATTCTCCTAGCTATGCTAGGGTTTACATTGGCAATCAGATCATTGTCTGAGTATTCCTCATCCACATCAATGATAGGTGGATCAACAGTCTTTTCTGAAGGGTTCTGAATGTTGTCATTTTGTGTCACAACATTCTCAGAGACATCCACATTTGGGCTTGCTGATTCTTGATTTAATGGGACAGAAATCCCCGGTACAGATTGGTTTCCGCTTAGTATTCTTGTCACAAGCTTAGCAATTGCTTGATGAACTTGAGCTGATCCTTCCCTATTTGGAACAGAGGAAGAAGGATGAGAAGGATTACCAGAAGCAGTAGCTTGAGCTCTTCCTGCATGCCTAGTTCTCAGCTTTTTGACTTTGGAGGGGTCAGTTGCCATTTCTCTGAGAGGAGTGATCTCCAGGACATCAGAATCTATGCATGTGGTGATTGCTCGAGAATATTGGTCAGATGATGAAGATGAAGTGGTCGCCTTGGTTGAAGATGATGTTTGAGACATTTTGATTGACTTAGAGCACCAGTAGTAATTTGAGAGAAAACTTTGATTGAGAGAAAGGAATAGGTTGCAAAGACGAGAGAGGTAGGAGGCAAATGAGAGTCTATTCAACTTCTTAATAATTTTGAAAGAATTGGAAAGACATATGATTAACCTACTAAAAATAGACTCAGCACAAATAACTCCTTCAACCCTTTTTTTAAGCAAAATTAATTGCTATAATTTTTCACGTTGGCAAATGCCCATATTGCCCCTCAAGTTTTCAAGTTGATTTCCAACAGGAGCCTTGGTAGAAGAATCAGCTAGCTGAAGCTTGATGACACCATGTTCCAGTTTAATTGTCTTCTTCTCTACAAGGTCAATGTGCTTGGTCCTGCTATGCTGAATAGGGTTCTTGGAAATATTGATTGTATTCAGATTGTCACAATACAATGTCACAACATCTTGTGAGACATTATACTCAGTGAGCATCTGTTTTGTCCAGATATTTTGAGAACAGCTACTACCAGCTGCAACTATTTCATCACAGAGTTGGGAAGGCATTCTTTTGACATGAATCATAGCTCTGGAAGATTCCTGTATGTTCCTATTTTTCTTTTTGTCAACTCCATTTTGATGATGAGTTATAGGAGAAGAGACTTCATGACTCATTTTTTCTGGGAAACAGAATTTATTAAACTTGTTGTTTCCAAATTCTTTGTCATGATTACTTCTGGTTCTGACAACACATCCTTCTTCAAGTTTATTCACCACATCATAGACATGTCTCTTTTTACCAAGCCTTTCAATTTGAAGTTCACCACAAACCCTCCTTTTATCAATTTGCAGTCTTGGAATCCTTCTGACTGCTTCCATAGAGATAGTTCTTTTCATTCTTCTTAGATGAAGATGGCCAAGCTTATGGTGCCACAGTTTCATCTCTTTTTCTTCTTTGGTAATGGAACACATAGTGGAGTTATTAGTGTTCTCAGGCTGCCACAAGTAACAGTTATCTTTAGATTTGATTCCTTTCATTACCACTTCTAGTTTTTCATTAATTACTAGACATTCAAATTTTGAGAAGATGACCTTGAATCCTAAATCACACAATTGACTGATACTAATGAGATTAGCAGCAGGCCTTTTACCAATAGAACTTCATTTAGATTTGGAACTTCAGGGAAGTCCAAATTACCAACTCCTTTGATTTCACCTTTAGCACCATCTCCAAAGGTCACATAACTAGTGGTGTGAGGTTTAACATGATTGAGAATGTTCTTTATTCCAGTCATGTGCTTAGAGCACCCACTGTCAAAGTACCAGCCTTCCCTTGCAGAGACTCTCAGGGAAGTGTGGGCTATCAGGGAAGTAGCCTTTTTCTTCCATTGAGGAGTATGTGGTACCCTTTTTGACTTAGGTTTAACACCTGAGTTTTGATTAGGGTATCCATGCAATTTGAAGCAGAAAGGCTTTATGTGGCCATACCTCCCACAATGATGACATCTCCATCTTTGGTACTTTTTCTTCATATATCTCTGTTTCTGATGTTGATAGTTGTGTTGAGACATCTGCTTTGACATTTGTTTAACAGGCCTGATCTTCTTGTCTGCACCAGATTTCTTAGCTTCCATAAATCCTAGTCCAGATTTGTTTCCCACATTTTGTCCAACTTGAAGAATCTCTTCCAATTTGTCTGTTCCATTAATCAGCATCTTGACAGATTTGGTCATTTGGTTCAGTTGTGAGTTCAGCAATTGAACTTCCCCTTCTAGATGACTTATAGTTTCAAGGTCTGCCCTTTTTTCAGCCTCCAGCTTTATGATGAGTTTTGATTGTTTCTCATTCTGCACACAGACTTCAGCACTTCTGATACACAATTTCTTGTAGGTATCAGCCAGTTCTTCAAATGTCACTTCTTCATCACTAGTGTCACTTTCAGAGGTACAAACACCAGTTAGAGCAGTAACTAGTTTGGCAGATTCTTCTTCAGAATTACTTTCTGAATCACAGTCAGACCAAGTAACAGTCATTCCTTTCTTTTGTTTCTTAAGAAAGGTAGGACATTCAGCTCGAATATGCCCATATCCTTCACAGCCATGGCATTGAATTCCTCTGCCTTGATTTCCCTTCTCTTCTGACCTTGGTCTTCTGCTGGAACTGTCAATGTCAGAGGGAATGTTATGAACATTAGACCTTGACTTTGGATCTATTCTTTTGATTAGTTTGTTGAACTGTCTTCCAAGCATGGCTATAGCTTCTGAAATATTTTCTTCTTCATCCTCCTTGTTTTCAACATCAGTGTTGGATACAAGTGTTATGCTCTTGTTCTTCTTGTCACCATTTTCAGTGATCCCCATCTCAAAAGTCTGAAGAGACCCAATAAGTTCATCCACTTTCAACTTGCTGATGTCCTGGGCTTCCTCTATGGCAGTTACCTTCATAGCAAATCTTTTAGGCAAGGATCTGAGAATCTTTCTCACCAATTTTTCTTCTGACATCTTTTCTCCTAGTGCTCCTGAGGTGTTGGCAATCTCCAAGATGTTCATGTGAAACTCATGAATGGTTTCATCTTCCATCATTTTTAGATTCTCAAACTTGGTAGTCAACATCTGAAGCCTTGACATTTTCACTTTGGAAGTGCCCTCATGAGTAGTTTTGAGAGTGTCCCAAACTTCCTTGGCCAGTTCATATTGATGTACTAGTCTGAAAATGTTTCTATCAATTCCATTGAACAAGGCATTTAAAGCTTTGGAATTTCCCAGGGCTAACTCATCTTCTTCTTTACTCCAATCTTCCTCAGGCTTCAGACTGATTGTCCCATCTTTCTCAGTTATGATAGGATGGTTCCATCCTTTGTCAGCAGCTCTCCAAGACTTTTTGTCCAGAGATTTTAAGAAGGCTATCATACGAGGTTTCCAGTAGTCATAATTTGTTCCATCCAGAATGGGTGGTCTATTTCCAAAAACTCCTTCTTTGTCCATAGTGCCAGAAAGTGATATCCCTAGATCTCACCCAGTAATACAGGCAGGGTGCCTGCTCTGATGCCAATTGAAATTCTGGCTGCAGATACTTAATGTCACGTTCAATGTTATGACACCGTATCTGACTTTCTATAAGACAGTAAATACAAAAACAGTAAAGAACACAGTCAATTGTTTACCCAGTTCAGTGTGCAACAACACCTACTATGGGGGCTACCAAGCCAGGGAGGAAATCCACTATAAGAGATATTAATTCAGGAATAAACCAACCAGTTTATCTCCTTCACTTAAGACCTACCCAATGCAACTTCAATCTAAGTACAACTTAAATCTGAGTTCCTACTCACTCCCCCTCAATCACAGCAGTGATACTTAAAACAATTGACTAATGAATTGATGAAGACACTCTTAAAAACATACACTTGATTATGCTTCACAGCTTTTTAATCAAGCAACACAAACACTCTTGCTTCACAGCTTTGAGTGATACATAAACCTAACTTGACTTTGCTTCAAAGCTTTAGTCAAGAGACACACAAACACTCTTGCTTCAAAGCTTTGAGTGATACACAACCCTTACAATTAAAACCTATTCCAAGTCACTTATCACAATGATAATTGCTTGGATTACAATAGTTAAAACTATACAGCTTCTAAATGATCTTCTGTCCAAAAGGGATTAATTCCAAAACAGCAGCTCTGTTGAATATATAGCAGCTGCATCTTCAGTTAGGGTTTCCACAAAAAGCTAGGGTTAATTCTGTTTTACCTTAAGAGTAGGTCACAGGACTTTATCAACCAGGTTAGGGTTGAGCTAGGTTAACCCCAAGTCCAGGAGATTTTCTGTTCTGGAAAGACTGAGTCATAATCCTGAAAAAACTCAGAATTACCCAAACTGCATAACTGTTAGTTCAGAACAGGATGTCTTAACATTTGTTATGACATCTGAAAACCTGTCTACTGATTTAGGTAAATGTGATCTATTTGCAAAATGCTCAGATACACACTTATAAACAGCAGCACCTGTATGACAATATTTTTCTGCAAAGGTACCTAATGAATCAGTACATACTAAACTAGAATGTTATGACATCAGTCATGACATTCACACACACACCTGGTTTTACCAAAAATGCATGCCAATAACTAAACAACTACACCTGCTGTCGGGAATGTTGATTTATGCACTAGGAAGTAAAGTTTAGGAGATTTTGGTTATCCATTACTCTATTGGGAAATTAACTCTTGATTTGAAGAGGTGAAAGTAGACTGTATACCTGGTCAAGGTCCCGGCTGTACAGCAAATCGCTGGGGAAATGTGAAATCAAACATATTTGATCGGGTCCAGGCTTTACAGGGTTGTGACCTGTTAATTGGAGATAAGGGAGAAGGAACCTGGATAGTAGGTTTACTTCGAAATGAAATCCTGGATAGTAGGGCTATGAGAAGGAACTTGGGTATTAGGGTTACTTCAAAATGAAAGCCCGGATAGTAGGGTTGCAAGAAAGACCTGGGTAGTAGGGTTACTTCAAAATGAAATCTTGGGTAGTAGGGTTGTGAGAAGGAACCTGGATAGTAGGGTTACTTCGAAATGAAAGCCTGGGTAGTAGGGCAATGAGAAGGAACCTGGATAGTAGGGTTACTTCGAAATGAAAGCCTGGGTAGTAGGGATGTGAGAAGGAACCTGGATAGTAGGGTTACTCCATTTGAAAGCCGGGGTAGTAGGGCTGTGAGAAGGAACCTGGATAGTACGGTTACTTTGTTTGAAAGCCTGGGTAGTTGGGCTGTGAGAAGGAACCTGGATAGTAGGGTTACTCCGTTTGAAAGCCTGGGTAGTAGGGCTCTGAGAAGGAACCTAGATAGTAGGGTTACTCTGTTTGAAAGCCTGGGAAGTAGGTCTGTGAGAAGGAACCTGGATAGTAGTTTTACTTCGTTTGATCGTGTAGATTAGTTGACCCGTTTGGTTTTGGGAACTGATTTTTCCTTCGTTGCCTGTAGATATGACATGTATAACTGCTGGTATTGTTGGTGATAACTGTCTTTCCTAAAAAGATAATAGGGTTAGTTATATGCGATGCATGAAATGCATTGTGATATGATGTTCTCAAAATAAACGAGGTTATGTTGAATGTGATATGTATGCGAATGTCATGATGTATGAGCATGGTAGTTGTGACACATCCGAGTCTGGGAAAATAAATCCTCGACTGCCGCTGGAGAGAAATAGAATTCCTGACTGTTGTAGAGAACAAGGGCTCCTGTACTTCCGCTGTGGATCTATGAATGGAAGTGATTATACTGGGGATCTGCTCCTTGTTTACGGATTTTCTGTCGGGGAGAGACTCTTCTTGAGAATAAATCTACGGAGAACCACTTGAAAGGTCAATTTTCGACAGTTGAAGTAATGGGGCTCTGTCGGGGATTGAGCTTCTGTATCCAGAGAAATAAACTCTGCTTGGGGAATCATAAATTTGTGATGATCCACTCGTGATTATAAAATCCGACTGGGGAACACAGGTGTCAGGTTCTTGGAGGATCCTAGCTAGGGAGATCACTTCCCATTTTGAAAGAAATGTTACTAATACTTTTATTACTTCTGCTCTATGGGGGAGTATGTTACAAGATCACATGTATTGATGACTGTGCTCCAGAGTTGTCTCTACCCTGGCACCTGCTGGACATGGTAACTGTCTATTTTGATATTTCTAATCTTTTGTTCCTGTTTCTTAAGTTATGAGCAATTGTCTTTGGTTTCTTTATGCAAATATTTGTGACAGCAATCATATTCAAATGCATATGTCAAGAATAAATCATTAGATGTTCTTGCAAAAATAAAAACAGAAAAAAGGAAAACAAAAAGTTTTGTAAAAATGTCTTGTATTAATTTTGAGGTTGGCCTATAACAGGCGCTTTTGTACAAGAGAGTGTCGCCATAAAAGTAAAGGGTATACAATGTTGTGTACAATAGAAAGAAAACAGCTATGTGCAATAATCCCATTGGGTTTCAAATCTGCTATTGCCACTATGTCTTCGAGCGTCTCCTCACTTCGCTGCTTGTCTGAAGCTGATTAGATTGAGGGATGCCATTTGAGCTTGACAGTTGATGTTGAGGTCAGATTGCAGGGTGATCCAAAGGGACATAGTGATACGCTTTTCATCCCTAATTTTTGCCTGGACCGCCCTTTAGGGTTTTCGGCCCACCGGGATACCCTCTTTTGCCCCAGTCGCCTTTTCAGGTTTTCGACTTGCCGAGTGTACAGTTTTTTTTATTTTCATCCCTTATTTTTGCCCGAACCCTTTTGGTTCGCCGGGAAGCCCTTATTTTTGCCTAGGCCAGTCAACCTAGAGGGTCTTTGATTATGCGTAGTATCTTTTCACTATGTCTGCATTGACAGGATGAGGAAGGTCGTTGCCATCCATAGTGGTCAGGATCATTGCTCCACCAAAGAATATGCTTTTGATTACAAACGGCCCTTCATATGTAGGAGTCCATTTGCCCCTGGGATCACCTTGTGGCAAAATGATACGCTTGATTACCACGTCACCGACCCAATATACCTGACGCTTGACCTTTTTATTAAAAGCTTTGATCATGCATTTTTGGTATATCTGACCATGATAGATAGCTGCCAGCCTCTTCTCATCAATCAAGTTCAACTGGTCAATTCGAGTCTAGATTCAATCTTCCTCGTTCAAACCAGCATCCTTCACGATCCTCAGAGAGGGGATCTGGACCTCAATGGGTAAGACAACCTCCATTCTGTATACGAGAGAATAGGGTGTTGCCTCAGTTGATGTACGAGTTGTGGTACGATACCCGTGGAGAGTGAACGGTAGCATCTCATGCCAGTCTTTGTATGTGATTGTCATTTTCTGTACGATCTTCTTGATGTTTTTATTTGCAGCTTCGACAGCACCATTCATCTTTGGCCGGTAAGGGGAAGAATTATGATGCTGGATCTTGAATTGCTCGCACAAGGTGGTGATCATAGTGTTGTTTAGATTCGTTTCATTATCAGTGAGGATTCTCTCTGGGACACCGTACCGACAGATGAGGTTCTGCTTTATGAAACGGGCGACCACATTCTTAGTAACGGAAGCAAAGGAGGCTACCTCGACCCACTTTGTAAAATAGTCGATGGCCACTAAGATGAAACGGTGTCCATTGGAGGCCGTTGGCTTGATTTCCCCAATCATATTGATTCGCCACATAGCAAAGGGCCAAGGAGCCATCAAGACGTTCAGAGGAACCGGAGGTACGTGCACTTTATCAGCATAAACCTGACACTTGTGGCAAGTCCGAGAGTGTCGGTAGCAATCTGCCTCCATGGTAGACCAATAATAGCCTGCCCGTAAGATTTTCTTTTCCATTGTATGCCCACTGGAATGGGTACCAAAAGTGCCTTCGTGTAATTCAACCATGATCCTTTCAGCCTCAACTTTGTCTACGCACCGAAGCAATACAGCGTCATGAATGTGTTTGTACAAAATGTCGTTACTGAGGAAGAACTTGGCTGAGAATCTTCTTAGGAACTTCTTGTCATTTACTGAAGCTCCTTATGGATATTCCTGAGACCCGAGATACCTTTTGACTTCATGGAACCAAGGTCGATCCACTACTTCTTCAGTACCGATCTCGTGACAGTAGGATGGTTCATCCATCCGCTCAATGGTGATTTGAGGAGCCTCGTTATCCCAATTGAGTTTAAACATAGATGACATTGTAGCTAGTGCGTCTGCTAGCTGATTTTCTTCTCGCGGGAAATGCTTGAAGGTAATGTCCTCAAAATGCGGTAACAATGTCAACACGTGTTCTTTGTAAGGGATAAGGTTGGGGTGTTTGGTGTCCCATTCCCCTATGACTTAACTGATGATCAAAGTTGAATCTCCAAATACATCCAAGGATTTGATCCCCAAGTCTATAGCAGCTTTGAGACCGAAGATGCATGCTTCGTATTCTGCCATGTTGTTTGTACAGTTGAAGCAAAGTCTGGAAGTAAAGGGTGTATGGCATCCTTCCGGAGATATGAGTACAACACCGATACCGTTGCCAAGTGCATTGGATGCCCCATCAAAGAACAGGGTCCATCGGGATCCTTGTTCAGGTCCGTCATATGGCCTGATTTCTTCACAATTGTCTAATGTCATGATGTCTTCATCCGAGAATTCAAACTTCATGGACTGATAATCTTCTACAGCTTGATGAGCAAGATGATCAGCTAGCACACTGCCCTTTATAGCTTTCTGGGTAGTGTACTGTATGTCATATTCTGTTAGGATCATCTTCCATCTAGCTATCCTCCCAGACAGAGCAGGTTTCTCGAAGATGTATTTTATCGGATCCATTTTAGATATCAACATAGTAGTATGGGTCAGCATATACTGTCTCAGCCGGCGAGCAGCCCATGCCAGAGCGTAACAAGTTTTCTTGAGCAGTGAATATCTTGTTTCACAGTCGGTAAACTTTTTGCTCAGGTAATAAATAACATGCTCTTTTCGGCCATACTCATCATGCTGCCCCAGTACACACTCCATTGAGTTTTCTAAAACAGTTAAATACAAGATCAATGGCCTTCCCTCGAAAGGTGGCAACAACACATGAGGCTCTTGTAGGTATTCTTTGATTTTTTCAAAAGCAACTTGGCATTCGTCATTCCATTTGACTACTTGATCTTTCTTCAAGAGTTTGAAGATTGGCTCACAAGTAGCTGTCAAGTGAGAAATAAACCTGGCTATATAATTTAGACGTCCCAAGAATCCTCTGACTTCTTTCTCAGTACAAGGAGATGGCATCTCTTATATCTCATTAACCTTGGCAGGGTCAAGCTCGATACCCTTGTTGCTGACGACAAAGCCTAAGAGTTTACCAGATCGTACTCTGAACGTGCACTTCTTTGGATTCAATCTCAACTTGTACTTCTTCAGCCTCTCAAACAACTTATGTAAGTTATCGAGGTGCTCTTCTTCCATCTGTGATCTAGCTATCATATCTTTTACGTAGACCTCTATCTCATGATGTATCATGTCATGAAATAAGGCTACCATGGCACGTTGATAAGTTGCCCCAGCATTCTTCAGTCCGAATGGCATGACCTTATAGCAGAATGTGCCCCATTGTGTAACAAAGGTCGTTTTCTCCATATCTTCAAGCGCCATTTTGATTTGGTTGTAGCCTGAGAAACCGTTCATGAAGGAAAACACTTTGTGTTGCGCCGTATTGTCGACTAGAATATCGATGTGGGGAAGTAGGAAATCATCTTTGGGGCTTGCCCTATTCAAATCTCTGTAATCCACACACATTCGTACTTTACCGTCTTTCTTGGGCACGGGAACAACATTGGCCACTGTTGTACCCCAAAATTTGCCCTCCCATTTCCTCAACATTTTCTCATCACAAGACCCTTGAAGATCAAGATCCAGTTAGGGTTTCCTCTGCTCAAGACTTCTCCTTGCACTGTGGACTCAAATTAGGGTTTGTGTTTGCCCAAGGATGTTTTAACCTAAAATGCCTAAGATGACTTTCATGCTTCATGTTGGACTCCCAAGTTTATCCTCACCAAGTTTCAAGTCTTGATTCCAAGTTTTGCCCAGTCAATTGGACAGTTGACCTAGAAATCAGCTGTATTGGGGAAAAAGTCAACTGTGGCCAATTGACAGTCAAAACTCATGAAATTTGACCCACATCAACATATTGAACTCATATGGACCATTTGATCAAGTTTGGATCACAATTCCACAAGAAATTTGATCAGACCACCAAAAGGGCAAAATGGTCATTTTTAGGGTTTTGACTGCACAAAGGCAATTTTTGACTGTTTGACCTAGCCAATGGCAAACCAAGCTCACATATGGACTCAAGGACTCAATTAAATGGTCTTGACACATTCATCAAGCTCAAAAGATCCCAAGTACACAAGATTGACAGTTGAATTTCCCAGTCAATTGATCAATTTTGACTGTACACTGAAAAGTCAAACTTTGACTTTTTGGTCAAAATCAAGAGTCAAGATTCATTTTTCATCAAAATATGTCAAATCATGAAACTTGTTCACCAAGAAATCACAAAATGCAAATTAGGGTTAGAAAATGGAATTTTTCATAACTTAGAATTTTTCTAAGTTATGAAAAACCCTAATTTTTTCCCAACTTTGCCCCATCTTTTCACCAAGATCCATTTGGATTCAAACAAAAGTCAAAACATGAAAGTTGTAGCTTGTTGCATAATCTACAACTTTGATTCACAAAGTTTTCTCATTTGAAGCTTGTATCTCAAGTTACAATTTTTTGAATAAGGGCACTAAACCATTTTTAACTTAGTGAAATTTTAACCTATTTTGACAAGGTTTTCTACCCCACTTCAAGGCCATTTTCCATACCCTTCCAGTTGGAATTTCAACTTGCATTTCAAGGATGGATTGTAGTACACATTCCAAGCTTTCCAAAATGTCCAAGAACTCCTCAAACAACCTCATAACTTGAGAGATTCGAATTTCACAAGTTGGCAAAAATTCACTTTTGTTCTTGACCAAGACATGTTCATAATCTTGCAAATTTGAATTCAGCTTGCTTTATGCTTGATTACAGGTCCTTGAACCATTCCATACTCAATAATTTAATGCATATTCAATGTGTTAAAATGTTGTTCTTTGAGTGCAAGCATTGTATGCAAGTTTAATCCCAAAATGGATAAAGCAAATTGGCCATTTTTGTATAAAGTAGCTTTATGTCAAATTAGAAATCCAACAAGTACATAGAAGATCTGCTTGGCACAAGATTATGTGCATAACACACTAATCAAGAGAGGTTTATGCAGCACATTAGGAAGCCCCCTACTGACCTAAACCATCAACTTGCTTTTGTTTGCTTCAAGTTCAAGAAAAGTGCATAACTTGTACCAACTCTCTCTTCAGCTTACACACACAAGAAAGAAGTTATCAAACACATTCCACAGAACATATCCAAGCTAACACATGAGCCCTTGGCCTCTCAAACACTCCCATTGCCATAATCACCTTGAAACTGCTCAAACAGAGCAAGCCCTGCAGATTGAGTGTCATCTCTCAATCCCTTCAAGCTTTCTGGCCCAAACTTGTTCCTCTACCTTCCTTATAACCTATGCAAGCTATCCAGAAGCTAAGGCACGATCTGTAATTGCTCTAACCACCTCCACCATTTTCACATCTTTGACTTGCAGGTGAAGTTCTACAGCTTGGTTCAGAAGCTTTCAAGACAAAGTAAACATTGAAAAAGCATCCCTGGACCTCAAGGAAGCTTTTCCAATCATTACCTTGCACTAGAAGTTCCTCATTCTCCAGATAGAAGTTCAACTGCACAGGTAAAACTTTGAACTCGTATCTCTCTTATCATGCATCTTTAGTCTTAAGTTTGTGAAGAAACAAGGTTCTACTCATAGCCCTGAACATGTACATATCTTTACATTTCATTTCTTTTGCCTGAGTAGAGAGAATTTGGAGTTTGAAAATGGCAGAAAAATTAGGTTAGGATTTGGGGGAGGAGAAATTCTCCCTCATCTTAGAGAGTTATGTCAAGTTCCATACATGGTTAGAATCGTCTCTTCATGCTGAACATTTGTTGTGTTATGAGTTTTTGCTAAAAAGCCAGGAATCAAGAGTTAGAAGAAGCTGAACATGGCGCGCGTTTTTTTTCAAACATTTGTGCTGGAGGTTGAAGACAGTGGCATTGGGCTGGGCTTGTGTGTTTTTTCTTATTCACACCACATATTTGCTATTACACCCCCTGAGCCCATTTGCTTTATTTTTATTCTTTTTTGACTTTTTCTTTTTTGATTGACTTTGTTTATTTTTTCTCATGACATTAAAAAAATAAAAATATTTTTTCATATATATATATATATATATATATATATATATATATATATATATATATTATATATATATATATATATATATATATATATATATATATATATATATATATATATATATATATATATATATTATATATATATATATATATATATATATATATATATATATATATATATATATATATATATATATATAATATATATATATATATATATATATATATATATATATATATATATATATATATATATATATATATATATATATATATATATATATATATATATATATATATATATATATATATATATATATATATATATATATATATATATATATATATATATATATATATATATATATATATATATATATATATATATATATATATATATATATATATATATATATATATATATATATATATATATATATATATATATATATATATATATATATATATATATATATATATATATATATATATATATATATATATATATGTTTATTAATATATTTAAGTTAAAATATAAAAATACTTGAATTTTTCATCTTATTAATATTAGATACAAAAAAATACTTTTTTCATAATATACTTCATTTTATCTTTATTTTTGTAAATAATAAATAAATGTTTGTATTAAATCAAATAATAATACATTTTCTTTAAAATTAGGGTTTTTGCCCTAAAAGTTAAAAATACTCAAAATAATACCTTTTTATTTTCTTATTTTATTTTACATAAACCCTACTTTTCTCATACATAAAAAACTTTCTTTTTGCATTTTTGCATATTTATTTAATTTCCATTTAATCATGCAATTTAGTTACCTTGCAAATATTCAAAATGATGTAATAATTTAGGTTTACATTACTTGTCAATATCCCCATTTGAACATTTGTACCCCCCTTCCCATATTTGGTTTTGTAATAGCTTAGTAAATTTATTTTCGCACTTTATTGCTTTCTAATGATAACATGTTAGAATTAGGGTTTGTATGCGAAAAACGACAAAAATAGTTATGACCTAATCTCAAGATAAACAAGCATGAAAATGGACACACAAATCACACTTGCACCCCCTAGGGTATTCCACTTGTTGCCTTTCAAAATTGGGCCATATTGCATGTTGAACTTCTTTGGGCAAAGCAAACAATTTGAATGATCATAGTCCCTCGATAAAACTTTTCAAAACAAACAAAAACAAATGATCAAGTCCCTTAAAGAAAATTGCCCAAAGACATTTAACGCCGTTGCAATTATGGTCTAAACGATGACCCGCGCCTGTCCCTTTCACATCCTAGCATAAGGTTGTCCACCAAATTCAATGGTGGAACAAACTTGTTAAAAGGGTTAAAACATAGCAATAATCTTTTGAGAAATTTAGAAGTAGATAACCTCTTAGTTACTTGAATCAAACTTGCAAACTAAAACACTTGCCTAAATTCAAAACCACACCTCACAACACTTTCAAAACAACTTTCAAAAACATGGAAAACTTTTCAAAAGACATACACCTTTGTATACATCCCAACATGGATCATTACAAAGGTTGCCACCACATTGGCCTCTTTTCAAAACATTTTCAAACCCACACACTCAAGCACCATTTCAAACAATTGAAAACAAAAAAAAGGGCAAGTGATCTAAGCAAGTAACTAAGAGCCCATGGATAACCATGGATAGAAAGGGTGCTAATACCTTCCCTTTCTATAATCTACTCCCCGAACCCAAGAAAACATCTCAAAAGGTTTTTGCTGTGCTTTTTAACTTTTCCTTAGGATAAAATAAAAAGTCGGTGGCGACTCTTGCTCAACCGAAACATTTGCAAAAACAAACGCAAAACCTCAAGTCAGTTCTCCCACCGTATCACAGAACTGGCGACTCTGCTGGGGAGATTTGTTAAAGTGGAGTAACCTTAGGGTTTAGATCACCTTTGTTTTCAATTGATTGCTTTGTTTGCTTTACATTTGTGGGCTTTTGCATTGGAGTTTCATAGATCCTAACCCGGATCTGGGAAATACCCTTTTTAGGTAGCATAATCTGTGAGGGACCTGTCCGGCGTATACCGACATGGGTGAAGCAGTGGCTACGTTGGTGTGGCATCTTAGTCTGTACCTATATCCCTTGTGTTGCAACGGGGAGAATATAGGTCTTCTAAGGAGTCATTAAACACCAACCAACCTTAGAACCTTAAATTGACCAACTTGGCTATTAGGACAGTAGCAGTATGCTACACTCATTGAGGCTAAACTCTCGAGATGGTTCTGGCCGCGAGAAAAGATTGCAATGCTGGAGTTATGACCGATTGAGGGTAGCCAATGATTTGAGATCCTCTAGAACCCGGTTACTTTTGATAGGACAGGTTTTAACCAACAAAACCAAAAGAGGGTAATACCTGAAACTCATGCTGGCCTGAAACCTAAGGGTGTCTTGTGTGACTTGTGTGCCTTATTTACTTATGTGAATACTTGTGGTGTGCTTCATCATAGCATCATGCCATCATACCATTGCATGCATCCTGTATAAAGGACTAACCCATTTCAAAGACAAAAAAGTTTCATCTTTGCTCTGTTTTGTAGGACATCATGATGCCCGTACGTAGGAATACTGTCCGGCTCAACTTTGTTCAACCACCAGTGTTACTCAAGGATTTGGTTGGAAGGATTCCAAACACTTCTTCCTTCATCAACAGACATGGGTCTCTCCTTGGCTTGGTCACTGCAAAATGGGACCAACAACTGATAAGTGTTCTGACCCAGTTTTATGACCCTCTGTACCATTGTTTCACATTTCAAGACTTCCAGCTGGTTCCTACCCTGGAAGAATTTTCTTATTTGCTTGGGGTCCCTGTCTTGGAACAAACTCCATTCACTGGTTTGGAAAAGACTCCTAGGCCTGAAGAGATTGCTGCAATTCTCCCCTTGACCAAAGAAGAGGTATTGTCCAACTGGGAAACTAGAAATGGGATCAAGGGCTTTTT
Source organism: Vicia faba (assembly GCA_948472305.1). Classification (NCBI taxonomy): domain Eukaryota; kingdom Viridiplantae; phylum Streptophyta; class Magnoliopsida; order Fabales; family Fabaceae; genus Vicia; species Vicia faba. The sequence continues at coordinate 591,290,921 of OX451735.1, forward strand.
GGTCAAACTTCTGGTTGGCAAAGCTAATGATTTCTGGAATGACTTGGACTTCAAGGCATACGAGGATATTCTGGCTCTTTTGATCTATGGTCTGGTATTGTTTCCCAACCCTGACACCTTTATCAGTGTCCATGTCATAAGGATCTTCATGTCTCGGAATCCGGTACCCACTCTTTTGGGTGATATTCTACAACAACTCTATGCTCGTACTGCTCGAAAACGGGGAACTCCGTGGTTTTGTGCTCCTTTGCTAGTAAGGTGGTTTATTTCGCACCTTCCTAAGTTCGTGCTGAAGAATGAAGAAGGAAAAGGTTGGGCTCGTAGGTTAATGTCTCTCACTGATAATGACATCACCTGGACTCTCAGAGATTTGGATGAGGTAGCTGTTATTGACCGTTGCGGAGAATACCCTAATGTTCCGTTGATTGGTATCCAAGGAGGAATTTCTTACAATCCGTGTTTGGCCCTCCGTCAGTTTGGAAGAGCCAGAGGAGATGGGCCTCATGAAATGCTGGTTCCTCACTTCCATTTTGAGTTTCAGGCAGACAGTGACAAACTACGCCAGGGATTCATTAAAGCTTGGGACAGAATCCACAAAGCCAGCCCACATGAGTTGGGACCAAAAACTTCTCTGCCATTGAGGCCCTATTGCAAATGGGTCCGCATCCGTGCTCAAAGGTTAGGTATGCCCTACGAAGCTGTTAGACCTCTCATTCTTGAGTCTCCTGATGAAGATGGGGTTCCTCCAACTGTCCTCCCTCCTCAGATACCTACTGATTTTGACACCATGAAGAGGTCTTGGGCGCAGCTAAAGGAAGAACGGGATTTCTATCGGGAAAAATTCAACGAGCAGGAACGGAAGATCCAGAGGCTGACTAAGCAATTGGAGGAAGAACGGGTCCTGAACAACTACATCAGCACTGAAAAGAGGAGGCCATGGGAGCATTGATGAGCTTTGGTTGTTTCCTTTTATAGTTTATTACCTTTCAGTATTTTTTCATTCCTGTAAAGCCTAAGGGCAGATTGTTGAACAATTGAAAATTTTTTCATTCATGTATTTATGCAAAAATGTCTTGTATTTTATTTTTGTATGAGAAAAATGATTATTTAACCCTAGAAATAAGAGAAAAATATAATTATTATTTTTGAAAGGGGAAACCCTAATTTTGATTTAAAAGAAGATATATATTCTATATTTATTTTATTTTGTCCATTTGTGTACAAGGAATAATAAATAATATTATATACAAATATTAAAAATTAAAAATATGTAAGAAAAATAAATATTTAATGTGTATAAATAATATAATAAAAATATTAAGTATTTTTTATTAGTTACAAGTTAGTTAAGAAAATAAAGTATATTGCCCTAATAAACTATTTTTTTATATCAAAAAATAATAAAATAATAAAATAAAAGTATGAAAATAATAAATTATTTTTTGGGGATTTTTTATCATTAGAAAAAAATATGCAAGCAATAAATATAGAAATATGCAAGAAAATATAAAAATAAAAGAAAATGGTCAGGGGGTGTAAAAGCAATACAGGGGGTGTGGAAAACAAAAACAAAAGGCCAGAAACAACAAAAAGCCCAAGACATCTCAGCTTCGTCCCTGTCCTTGGTTTCTTCTTCCTTGCGCGCGTTCTGAGTTCAAACTTGTAACTCTCTATTCTTTGCACAAAAACAAAAACTTATAACACAAAAATGTAGCATTTCATCTCATGATTCCAATGATATAAAATTTGTAAACTAACTCTCAAAGATCAGAGAGAATTTAATCACCCCTAATTTCTGACCTAATTTTTTCACCATGTTCAACAATCAAATTCTCTTAGCTCAGTTAATATAAATGACAACTATGCATATGTACAGCTTCACCATGCTAGAGACTACATTTTTTATTCACAAATCGTGGCTTGAGGATGCCTAAATAGAGAGATAAAGTTTTGAAAAATACCTCCTTCGGCTGGATTTGGATATGGTAATGTGGGGACTTTGAGTGAGGCCTGAGGATCGTGTGAGCTTCCTTGAAGTTTCCTCAAGCTATTCCAATGCTTAGCTTGCCTTGAGGATGCTTGAAACTCCCTATAGAAGTCAAGCTGCAACCTTCAAAAATGAAAATGGTGATGTCTGAAACAGGGCTCACAGTTGCAGTGCAAAGGCTTGGATAGTTTGGATGTGATGTATGGAAGGTGTTTCAAGTGTTAAAGGGAGAAACGCACGAGCCAATATTGAGCTTGCAAGAGTTTTACAGAAACTGCAAGTTTGGGTAAAAAAATCATGTTTTTGTCTTTGGGAGAGTTTTATAAGTTATTCCCTCGTTATCTAGCTTGAGATAAGTTTGTGAAGATGTTTTGAATGATTCCAAGTCCACCCTTTATCAGATGTGCAAGTTCTCTTGACTTTTGCAACTTTTCTTGCTTTTGAAGAAAAGTGACAAGACTTATGCCAACATGCTTGTCCTTGTTTGCTTGTTAGCTGCAGAGGGTTGGTATGCTTTTCCTGATATGTGTGGACATTTCTTGTGACAAAAGAAGAGGTCCAAGGCTCAAGGATAGCATAGTTGCAAAAAGCTTGCTTTATGAAAATGGCAATGCGCCCTTTATGAATTTATTCTTTGTACAATGCTCCAACAGCCAAAATAAAGCCATTATCCCATGAGTTTGCATTTAATTATGGAGTGTATAAGGGATTTAGGACCTGTAATGCAAGGTACAAGCATGCTTGATCATATTTGCAACTTGGTGCATTGTGAAAATGGCTTGCACAAAAGTGACAAAATGCCATTTTCTCTTCTTCGATTCTCCCTAACCATAAATGATCTTGGAGAGTTCTTGGACACTTTAGAAAGCTTGCAAAATGATCTAAAATCCATATTTGAAATGAATTTTGAGATACCTCTTGGAACTAGGTTAAAAATGTCCATGAAGTTGGGTCAAAAGCCTGCCTAAATTATGGCAAAATTTCACTAAGTTATTTAGTTTATGGACCCCTATTCACAAAATTATAACTTGAGATCCAAGCATCTTTTGGGAAAACTTTGTGAATAAAAGTTGTAGATTTCATGGAGGAATACAACTTTCATGTTGGAAGTTTTCTTTGAATCCAATTGCATCATGGTGAAAAAGTGGTGAAAGGTTGGGAAAAAATAAGAAAATTTCCATACTTAGAAAAATTCTAAGTTATGAAAAATTTTCAAATTCAAAACCCTAATTTTCAAAATTGGTTTTCTTAGTCAACAAGTTTCTTATTTTGACATATCTTGATGAATTATGACCCTTGGCAATTGATTTTGACCAAAAAGTCAAAGTTTGACTTTTCAGTGTACAGTTGACTTTTGATCAGTTGATTGTAAAAATCATTTGTCAATCCTATGCATTTGAGATCTTTTGAACTATGTGATTAGGTCAAGATTATGTTATTCAGTACTTGAAATCATGCTTGAACCCAATTGGCCATTGGTTAGGTTAAAAATCAGAAATTGCCTTTTCTCAGTCAAAACCCTAATTTTGACCATTTTGCCCTTTTGATGATTTAATCAAATTTCTTGAGGAGTTGTGATCCAAACTTGATAAAATGGTTCATATGAGTCTAAAATGTTGTTATGGATCAAAAATTATGAAGTTTGACTGTAAATTGGCCATGGTTGACTTTTTCCCCAATACAGCTGATTTTTTAGGTCAATTATCCAATTGACTGAGCAAAATTGTGATTTACGGCTTGAAACTTGGTATGAGCAATCTTAGGGGTCCAAGATGGTGTATGAAAGTCTCATGAAGCATTGATGGTCCAAAAATCCTTGTGCAAACTCAAACCCTAATTTTAGGTCATCAGTGCAAGATGAGATGTCTTGAGCTGAGCAAACCCTAATCCTGTCTTGAGTCCAAGAAGTCTTGTAAGGAAAATATTGATAAATGAGAGGGCAAATTTTGGGGTACAACAGCTGCCCCTGTTCAATCTTCTTGAACCTGAAGAGTTAGATTGGCGAGCTTTTCCGTTCGTGACTCGAAGGTAAAAGATGATTGGACACTAGAGTGCCCATAAATTTTCACTCGACGAAGTGTAGTTGAGGGAATGGGCTTAAAGATGCCATTTGGAGATGTGATAGAATCTTATTGGATATGGGCTTAAAGATGCCATCCAAGACCATTTGTTGAGTTGTAAGTTGTAAGTCGGAAGAATAAGTATCAGAATGGTGTCCGTATCTGGAACGCATCTGAATTGTATCTAGAGACTGAAATATGAATGAGCAATGGAATAACATCTGTGTCTGGAGCGTCTCCGAGTTGTATCTGAATATGCGATAGAATGGCATCCGTGTCTAGAGCGTATCTAAGCTGGGGAAGAATAAGTGACTGAAAGGAAACCGTGGCTGGAGTGCATCTGAACGAGAAATTGAATAAGTAACAGAATGACTTCCGTGTCTGGAGTGTATCTGGACTTTATCTTGATAGTTGAAATCCGAATAAGTATCAGGATGGCATCCGTATCTGAAGCGTATCTGAACTGTATCTAGAATCTGAATCTGAATGAGTAATAGAATAGCATCTGCATCTAGAGCGTATCTAAACTGTATCTGAGATCTGAGTCTAAATGAGCAACAGAATAACTTCCGTGTCTGGAGTGTATCTGAATTGCATCATGATTGTTGAATCATGAATGAGGGCCAGAATGGCATCCGTGTCTGGAGCGTATCTGAACTAGAATCTGAATGAGTGACAGAATGACTTTCGTGTCTGGAGTGTATTTGTACTGTATCTGAAGTTGAGATCTGAATGAGTATCAGAATGACTTCCGTGTATGGAGTATATCTGTACTGTATCTGAAATCTTTGAACATTGTCAATGGTAACTGTTAATCTTATCCTGAAAAGGGTAAAATGTTAGCTGAAGTACAAAGTTATGTTGCATGAAATGTATGATGCTATATATGTTTTTATCATAGTTTATGATATATGGATGTAATGTATGTGCATGTAAGCTGATTTGTTGTATTGCTGAGGAAAATAAATCCTTGACAACTGGGGATAATAAAACCTTTGACTGCTGTCGGGGAAAATAAATCCTTGACTGCTGAGGATAAGAAATCCTGGGCGACTTTTGGGGATTAAAATCCTTGACAACTTCTGTGGGGATATAAAGATCCTTCATGTCTTGAAGTTGGAGTATTGACAAAAATTCTATTGTGAGAGCAATGCCAAACTGCTTGAGAAATTTTCTTGGGAAATCCAGAGAACTTTGATGACTTCTACTGGGGGTTACTCAATGGGAATCCTTATTCCGCTGGGGAATAGAGAAAAACTCTGATGACTTCTGCGGGGAATTAAGAATGAGAATCTTCATTCTGTTGAGGAGTAATGAAAACTTTGGCGACTTCACTGGGGAATTGAGAATGAGAATCTTCATTCTGTTGAGGAGCAGTGAAAACTCTGCGGGGAAGAAGGCTTACTGCTGAGGAGTAAGTTCAGGAGCTTGGGTTGTCCACCACTCTACTGGGGAGTTATCCTAGGTTGGGGAGAGACAAAAGTTAACTGTTATCTGATTAATTTCCAGGCTTCAAGATAACTTGCTGAGGAAATTGGATTGACTGAAAGGTTTCCGTTGGGGATTGATAGTTAGAAGTTTTGGCTCCGCTGTGGATTGGGAGTTTGAAGCTTTAACTCTGATGGGAATTAAGGTTTGAAATTTTAGTTTCGCTGGGGATCTAGATGATGTACTATAGTTCCTTTCAATCTGTCAGTAATTGTTCTTTTCCATCCTTTTTATTCATAAACGGTAATTATATTCAAATGCATATGTTCATCAATGAATCATTGGACGTTTTTTGCAAATAAAAACACAAGTGTAAAATAAAAAAAGGCAAATAGTTTTCTGTACTTTGAAAGAGACATCTTTGTATTTACTTTGAATAAGTGTTTTGTACAAAAGAGACAGACATCCTAGTAAGAGGACGGTGTCATAAAAGTGAGAAAAATTTATACAAAGACAAATAATTATGTGTAAAAATCCCATGGGGTTCCCATTCCGCTATAGCCTTCGTAACTCCGAATATCCTATCCATTTGTTGCTTCGTACGAAGATGATTGGATTGATCAGAAGCTCCAAGTTTGTCAGTGAAGAGATTATCCTTAAAGTGATCGGATGAGACATAGTCATACGCTTTAATTCCCTAACTTTTACCTAGACCGCCCTTTCGGGTTTTCGATTCATCGAAATGCCCTTGTTTTTCCTAGGTGTGTCAACCTAGCAGGTCCTTTATGCGTACTATGTTTTGACTATGTCTGCGTTCGCAGGGTGCGGAAGATCGTCGCCGTCCATGGTGGTTAAAATCATTGCCCCACCAGAAAAGATGTTTTTGATCACAAATGGTCCTTCATAGGTAGGATTCCATTTGCCCCTGGGATCACTTTGTGGAAAAATGATGCGCTTGATCACTAGGTCTCCAACTTGATATGTCTGGCGTCTGACTTTCTTGTTGAAAGCCTTGATCATCCGTTTTTGGTATGTCTGACCATGGCAAACAGCAGTAAGTCTCTTTTTGTTAATTAAGTTCAATTGATCAAGTCGGGTCTGGATCCAATCGTCTTCACTCAGACCAGCATCTTTCATGATTCTCAAGGAGGGAATCTGAACCTCGATAGGTAAAACAGCTTCCATGCCATATACCAAAGAATAGGGTGTTGCCCCAGTTGATGTGTGTGTCGTGGTACGATACCCGTGGAGAGAAAACGGTAACATTTCATGCCAGTCTTTGTAGGTGACTATCATCTTTTGTATGATCTTCTTGATATTTTTGTTTGCAGCTTCTACTGCACCATTCATCTTTGGCCGGTAGGGAGATGAATTGTGATGTTGAATCTTAAACTGCTCGCACAAGGCGGTGATCATAGTATTGTTAAGATTTGTACCGTTATCAGTGATGATCCTTTCGGGGATACCGTACTGTTTTACCCCTAAATTTTCCCTCCCATATTTCTCAAGACATGTCAAGAATCATCTCCAAGTTGTTCAAGATGGCTCAAGAGTTGGACAGTCAAATCACCTCCTAAGGCAGTCAAGTCAAAATTAGGATTTTGTGTTGCATCAAGGTCCTTACATACAAATGATCTAAAGTGCTCCCCAATGTACTAATATGTTCTTAAGTTCATCCATGTCAAATTTCAAGCCTTGCAGAGGAAGTTTGGTCAGTCAATTGCTCAAGAAGTCCAAAAATCGACTGTGCTAGGGCAAAAGTCAACTGTGACCCAAATACAGTCAAACCTCAAGATTTTTTGTCAACATTCTCATTTTGAAGGATAATTCATCATTTTATCAAGGGTTGATCATGATTCATCAAGGATTGCTCAAGATTCATCAAGATTCAAAAGTTGCTAAATTAGGGTTTTGTAGGAAAAGTCAACTCAACTTTGACCAAGCATAACTTTCTCATACTTTATGAGAAATGACCCATCAAAAGCTCATTTTGAAGAAGATGCAATTTCCTACAATCCATCTTCACACCCCAAGATCAAGAAATGCATTCACAAAAAGTTACAAATTTGGACATTATAGGTCATTTTTGAAAGTCAACAAAAACACCTTTTTTTCCAAAGCTTATAACTTGAGCATGGAAGATCAAAATGAGATGATACCAACAGGGTTGGTTAGAGTACATCTCAAGGTTTCTAAAAAGTCAAAGAACACCTCCAAAAGTTCAAAATTGAAGAAGTTATGTATTGTTGAAGTTGGGCATTTTTCCAAAATGGCCAAAAGTCAACTATCCTCAAAACTCCAATTTTTGACAAAAGGGCCCACTTTTTTCCACTTGATATGGTCTTGTCATGCCACACACGTGTCCCATCTTTAATTTCATGGCCATTCATTTATTTTTATATTTTATTTAATTTTTATTGATTTAATTCATTTTAAATCAATATTAAATCAAATAAAATCTAAAAATTTATGTAATGAGATTCTTGTGGTCATTGCAGCTTTCAATTACCATGATTCATCAAATCAAATCCGTATCAAGCTTTTTCATGCATAAAAAATCAGATTTGGCATATTTTTGGAAACTTGATAATGGTGATCAAATCAAATCTCCATTCATCAACGCTCATGGATAAAGGCCCAAGTTTTGACCTAAATACATTCCAATATACATGTACAAGTGAGGCATAGCAAGAACACGCTGGAAGAACTGCTGAAACGGAAAAACAAGGATTGGAAAAAGTGTGAAAAAGTGGAAGATCAAAATCAACATTAGAGCACGATTTCGTCCAAAAGCTTGACATAGCTCTCTTCCCTGACATCCAGTGAAGCCAAAGGGATCAAAATCCAGCCCTGAGATAGCCTAAAACTCACTGTAAGTCGTATTGAACTCGACCCTGAACATGAAATCCAACTCTCTGATTCTTGCATCTTTTTGTCCAAATAATTGCATATTCATGCTTTGCGTTGCATTCTGAAACTGTTGGCATAATTGAATTGCGTTTTTATAGTCTGTACAACCATGCCCGAAGCTAGGGTTTTGGCTCTTCGTTTTTAGGCATTTTGTTTTCAGGGAAAATTAGAGCAAATCAAGGGCATAAATGGACTCAGTGAGAGAAGACGAGCATGTTGATGCTCTTAGAGTTCGTTTCCATGGCCTAGGGCGAATTTTGGAGGCAAGCTACGAATCTTCCTGCGGATAAAAATCCGCAGGTAAATAACCAGGAACTTGTGGAAGAAGACGACCACGCGTCTTCTCCTTACTGGCCAGTTCAAATTTCGCGCAATTTTTTTTATTTTTCCAGGCATAATTAATTGTTTCCAATATAATGTTCATTATGTGTCCCATTAACAATAAAACAGCATTGGTGGAGTGGTTGGAGCGCTGACATTTGAGCATTGGGACCTGGGTTCGAATCCCAGGTCCCTCAAAACTTTGTTACAATTTTGTTTCAGGTTATTCCATGTGGCTCAGCAAGCGTGGATTATCATATGCCTCCAGATCTCAAATGCCAAGTGGCCCACAAGGCAGATCCAATGGCCTAGGTTGAAGTACCACCATGGTCCCTGGTCAACACACGCGCATGGAATCACTAAGGTCAACGAAGGCCAACGTTAATGGGCCTGGAGATTTGCTACTTCACACTCAATTTGGGCCCAGCACCCCCCAGGGTTTATTTTCTTTTTTCTCTTTTTATATTTTTATTTATTTGTTTTATTAATTAATTACTAACCAAATAATTAATATTTTTCATAACAAAAATTAGAAAACATAAAAAACCTTATTTTTTATTTATTAAATTTAATCTCATTATTTTATTTTTGTAAATAAACAATAATTAATTTATTTAGTTTTTAATTAGGTATAAATTTAACAATTTTTTGCAATAAATTAAAATTAACTAGAATATTAGGTTTTAACATTTTTAATCATTTTTATTTTATTTCCTTAATTATAAAAAAAAACCAAAAATATTTTCATTTAATTAATTAATTGATTAACTTAGATTTAATTTCCATTTTAATTCAAAATAACAACAAAAAAATATGCTTTCTTTAATAAAAAGGGTCAAAACCCTAAAAACACTCCGATTTAATTTTCTCGCACGCGTATTATTTTGTCCAATAATGTAATTGTTTCGAGAATGTAATAGTTTTTAAATTAGGACTTTATTTATTTATCGCTTTTATTTACTTTCCGCAATTTAAATTAAAGGGTTTGTCTTTGGCGATGTAAATACCCGACGCCTTGTAATAACTTAGAATTATTTTCTGCAATTTAATTTCCGCACAATATACAATGTTAGATGTTTGATAATAGGGAATGCATGACAAGATCAAATGTATGAACTTAAAATCAACATAGATCACCATTAACATGTACAGATAAAAATTAACCGAAATAACACACTCGCACATGCCACTCTTAAGGTACACCTCACTTGGTTGCCTCGAACGTGGTCATTAAGTATAGGAAGTTTTAGAGGTCGTCCTCTTGTCCAAAGATCATAGTTGCCTCGAAACGGTTGCCTCGGAAAAATGATCTAGGATATTAGCATTACCGCTAAGGCGTCCTAACATTGCTTTAGTGACCACACGTCCCTTAATCGAATTGACCCGAAAACTCCAACGACGGTGCTACCTACTCCTCAATAGTGGGATAGCACTGTCTAAAGGACATTTGTATAGTTTAATTCCTTTTTGAGTAGGTAGATGGTTCTTAAGTACTTGCTCCTTTTAACACAAAACAAAACTTTTCGCACTTACACTCTCCTCAAAACAAAAACTTTTTTCAAACCCACAAACACAAAGAAAAGCAAACTTTTGAAAACACAATGAGCAAGTACCTAAGAGCCCGTGGATAACCACGGATAGAAAGGGTGTTAACACCTTCCCTTTCTATAATCTACCTCCTGAACCCGAGAAACATCTCAAAAAGGAATTTTTATGTGCTTTTGTCCTTTCCTTGTTGGATAAAATAAAAGACGGTGGCGACTCTTGCTTACCGCGACATTTTGTGAAAACAAACGCAAACGCGAACCAACATTCCAAAACAGTCAGTTCTCATTCCCACTGATCACACGTACCTACAAATAAGATTATGCTTGATGAAGCGGGCAACAACATTCTTAATAACGGATGCGAAGGAAGCTGCTTTGACCCACTTGGTTAAGTAGTCAATGGCCACCAGAATGAAGCGGTGTCCATTGGATGTTGTAGGCTTGATCTCTCCAATCATGTTGATTCCCCACATAGCGAATGGCCAAGGAGCTGTTAAGACATTTAGAGGAACTGGAGGCACGTGCACCTTGTCTGCATAGATTTGACATTTGTGACAGGTGCGGGAGTGTTGATAGCAGTCAGCTTCTATGGTAGACCAGTAATAGCCTGCCCGTAGAATCTTCTTTGTCATCGTATGCCCGCTAGAGTGAGTGTCAAAGGTACCTTCATGCAATTCAGCCATGATCCTTTCAGCTTCGATCTTGTCCACACAACGGAGTAGAATGGAATCATGATTGCGTTTGTACATGATGCCATTGCTTAGGAAGAACTTAGCTGAGAATCTCCTTAAGAACTTTTGGTCATTGACTGAAGCTCCTTCAAGGTATTCCTGAGCCTCGAGATACCTTTTAACTTCATGAAACCATGGCTGGTCCACTACTTCTTCGGTATTAATCTCGTGACAGTGTGCAGGTTCGTCCATCCGTTCAATGGTGATTTGGGGAGCCTCATTATCCCATTTAAGTTTAAACATGGATGACATTGTAGCTAGAGCATCTGCTAGCTGACATTCGTCTCGCGGGAAGTGCTCGAAGGTAATCTGCTCGAAATATGGTAACAATGTCAAGACATGTTCTTTGTAAGGGATGAGGTTTGGATGCTTAGTGTCCCACTCTCCTTTGATCCGACTGATGACCAAAGCCGAGTCCCCAAACACATCTAAAGATTTGATTCCCAAGTCTATGGCAGCCTTGAGTCCAAAGATGCCTGCCTCGTACTCTGCCATGTTGTTCGTACAGTTGAAGCAAAGTCTGGCGTTGAAAGGAGTATGGCAACCTTCTGGGGATATGAGTACTGTGCCGATACCGTTTCCAAGTGCATTGGAGGCCCTATCAAAGTACAGGGTCCATCGGGATCCTTTATCAGGTCCGTCATATGGTCTGAAATCTTCAATATTGTCCAATGTCATGATGTCTTCGTCAAGGAAGTCGAACTTCATGGATTGATAATCTTCGACAGCTTGGTGAGCCAGATGATCAGCTAGCACACTCCCCTTTATAGCTTTTTGGGTTGTGTACTGTATATCGTATTCCGTTAGGATCATCTGCCATCTAGCTATTCTTCCAGACAAAGCAGGCTTCTCAAAGATGTACTTGATCGGATCCATCTTAGATATCAGCAAAGTGGTATGAGTCAACATATACTGCCTTAGTCGGCGAACAGCCCATACCAAAGCGCAGCAAGTTTTCTCGAGCAGTGAATATCTGGTTTCACAGTCGGTAAACATTTTGCTAAGGTAATAAATTGCATGCTCTTTTTGGCCAGACTCGTCATGCTGCCCCAGTACGCACCCCATTGAATTCTCTAAGACGGTCAGATACATGATTAGCGGTCTTCCTTCAACGGGTGGCATCAAGATAGGAGGTTCTAGCAAATACTTCTTGATTTTATCGAAAGCAACCTGACAGTTATCATTCCATCTAACTACCTGATCTTTCTTCAACAGCTTGAAGATTGGATCACAAGTAGACGTTAGGTGAGAAATGAACCTAGCAATGTAGTTTAGACGTCCCAAGAAACCTCTTACCTCCTTCTCAGTGCGAGGAGCAAGCATTTCTTGTATAGCTTTGACTTTGGCAGGATCAACGTCGATGCCTTTGTTGCTGACAATTAAACCTAAGAGTTTACCGGACCGGACTTCGAATGTACACTTGTTTGGATTCAGTCTGAGCTTGTACTCCTTCAATCTGACAAACAGCTTTTGCAAGTGATCAAGGTGTTCTTCTTCAGTTTGTGATCGGGCTATCATGTCATCTACGTAGACCTCTATCTCATGATGTATCACATCATGAAACAAAGCTACCATGGCACGTTGATAGGTTGCCCCGGAATTCTTCAGTCTGAATGGCATCACTTTGTAGCAGAACGTACCCCATTGTGTAACAAATGTAGTTTTCTCCATGTCCTCAGGTGCCATTTTGATCTGGTTATAGCCTGAGAATACGTCAATGAAAGAAAATACTTTGTGCTGAGCTGTGTTGTCAACCAAGATGTCAATGTGCGGAAGTGGAAAATCATATTTAGGGCTGGCCCTGTTTAAATCTCTATAATCCACGCACATTCTCACTTTTCCTTCTTTTTTAGGCACGGGAACAATGTTAGCAACCCATTATGGATAGGAAGTAACATCCAGAAATCCAGCATTGAACTGCTTCATAACTTCTGCTTTGATCTTCTCTGACATGTCAGGTCTCATGCAGCGGACCTTTTGTTTCACTGGTGGACAGTCTTCTCTCGTGGGTAGACGGTGTACCACAATGTTTGTATCAAGTCCTGGCGTGTCTTCGTATAACCAAGCAAAGATCTCAACATAATCATGCAACAGCTGAACTAGGCGCTCCTTGACACTCGGCTCTAGATTGGCACCTATCTTGATTTCCTTTTTATCATCCTCAGTACCCAAGTTGATTGTATCCAACTGCTCCTCATGAGGCTGAATTGCTCTTTCCTCTTACTATAGTAATCTGGCCAATTCCCCAGGCACCTCACAATCTTCCTCACCTTCGTATTCGGCTTGGTAGATTAGATCTTCAGAGTCACTGAAGTCTATAGCAGTATCGTTACCCATGGGTTCCGGAGTGGAAGGGTACCTGCATTTGTGAGTGTGGGTGTGTGTAAGGGTATAGCCATCTTAAAACAATAAAATGTAAAAGAAAGACAATGAGCACAAAAGGTTTTAAATATGAAAAGCGTCCATGATTCATTAAATGACATATGAAAATGAAATAAGAACCCTTACAAATGGACCTATGTGCCTCGGGTAAGACACAAGGTTGAAAAAGTACGAATTGTTTGTGAAATATTACAGATCCAACAGAAATGGAAAAAATAAATTATTGTGGTATGAAAGTAATCGGAACAAAGTCTTTTGCTTCCCAGTTACACAATCCTCCGCCGACAGTAGGAAATATCCAGTCTTCCAGGCTGCCCTCTTCTTCACTATCCTCTAGTGCATTAACCCCTCATTGGCCGATCTTCACAGATGGCCCTCCGGCACGGGAGCGGCGCACATCCTTCTGAGCAGTTGAGGTGAACCCCAGGCCAAATTTTTCTGATTTGAAAGGAAAGTCTGGAAGCTGCCCTCAGATAGTGGATCCGCCTTCTTCCACTATTTCCCTTGCATCCTTGAGAGATAACATCCGAGGTGGAGGTCTTATGATCACAGGAGTTGAGGATACCACCTTGGTTGCTGCTATTTCCTGGGATACCTCTTCAAAATGTTGGAAAGGGGTCTCTATGAGTTCACCATCTAACTCCATATAACGGAAGGAATTCAGATGACTAATCATATATTCCTCTTCCCATGGACAAGTATAATCTTCCCTTAGACGGGATACTTGAGCATTTGATGCAAGGTGGAAGTGCCAGCTCCGGCATTGTGGATCCAGGGGCGTCCCAACAGACAGGAATAAGAAGGACGGATGTCCATCACATAGAATGTCGAGTTGAAAACCTGAGTTCCCACCTTGATTGGGATGTCTACCTCTCCATGGACCATCCTCTTAGATCCATCAAAAGCTCGCACCACTATATTGCTGGGTTTTAAAGTCAGTCCCTCACAATCCAATCTATCAAGGGCTTTCTTCGGCAAGATATTTAAAGATGACCCAGTATCAACCAAGACATGAGCTAGGGTTGTTCCTCTGCACTCCACTGAGACATGTAGTGCATCATTGTGTTTTCTCCCTCGGGGTGTCAGGTCATCATCGGAGAAACCCAGGCCATTGTCAGTTGTCATATTGGCCACACACTCTTGGAATTGATCCGCAGACGTCTCTTGCGGCACATGAGCCGTCTTCAGAAATTTGACCAAAGCTTTAGCATGTGCCTCAAAGCACAGCAGTAAGGCTAACATAGAGATTTTGTAGGGGGTCTGCCCCAGTTGTTCTACCACATCATAATCACTTTTCTTAATAATCCTCAGGATTTATTCCATCTCCTTTTTGGACGTTTCAGGAATAACAAGTGATTGAGCCTTCGTCAGGACAGGCTCCTCTTGAACATTCTTTCCTTTTTTCTCAGCAGCGGAAACAGGGATGGGAATTGTATTGTTTTTGTCAGCGGGTACACTTGTAGGTACAATTACTGGTGTAGAGGAAATATTTGGAATGGCCACGGGTCCAAAGACTGCTGTTGGAGGGGAAATCTCTGGAGAAAATATTCTTCCACTACGGGTAACCTTGCTTGTTCCGGAAATGTTACCGATGTCGGGATTATCCTCTTCGGAGCTTTCTTCTTCAGCAGTCTGTTCAATCTGTTTGACACCATGGTAGTAGATTTCTCCACCATAGTTCCATGGTACCATTTTATCGGATTTGTATGGGGCTGGCCCAGGCATTGTTATCATCAACGGAGTAGTCATTGGAGCAGATGTAATCCTAACAGGTTTTTTAGGAACCCTGGAAGGATTGGAGTATATGGTTATTATAGAAACTTCTGGAACTGGAATGGGTGAAATAGGAGCTTTCTCAAACAAAATTTCCTTGTTATCAATCAATTGTTGGATTCCTTTCTTCAATAGAGGACAGTCAAATGATGAGGACAGGCAAGTATGAAAATCTTGGTCACAACCTGGGAACACCCTAGCTTTCAACAAATTCAACTTGATGGTCAGGAGAGGAGTTAACAGTTCATCCACAGTAGAAACAAACAGATCTTCTTCCACGACGTTGGCATTGTGTCCATGCCTAGGCATCGGAGCGGAGATAACATTCGGTTTCTCAGGAGCTTCAAATTTAACTTCCTTTGCATTGATCAGATCTTGAATCTTGTTCTTCAGGGCCCAACAGTTGTTGGTGTCGTGCCCTGAACTTTCTGAATGGTACGCGCATCTGGCATTGGGATGGTAGTGTCGAGAAGCAGTGTTAGGGTTTTTATGGGCTTCTTTCAACATTGCTAGATTCAACTTCAGGAGATGTGGTAGGACTTGAGCAGGAGTCATGTTTATCCTGGTGAATTTCCTTACAGGCCTTTCCACCCTTTGTTGGTTATTTCTCTGATGATCATTTCTCGGCTGGTTTTTTCTTGGCTGGTCTGATGCAGACTTTTGAATCATAACGGCCCTCACTGTTGGTCGTATTTCAATTCTTCCCTGATTCCTATGGGCATAGACAGCATACACTTCCTTCTTTCCAGTGAAGGGCTTTTTTACAGCAGCAGAGGTAGACGCGTCTTTCTGAATTTTCCCGCTTCTAATATCGGCTTCCACCCTCTCGCCAGTTAGAATCAACTCAGTGAAACCTGCAGAGGAGCTTCCAATCAGGTGATTAAAGAAAGGACCTGACAGAGTCCCCAGGAACATGTCCACTAGCTCTCTTTCAGATAATGGTGGTTGCACCCTTCCGGCTAAATCCCTCCACTTTTGGGCGTAGTCTTTGAAGCCCTCATTGGATACCATCGCCATACTTTGTAGCTGAGTATGGGTTGGTGCCAAGTCGGTGTTGTATTGATAGTGTTTATAGAAGGCGGCCATCAAGTCTTCCCAATTATGGACATCAGACCTCTCCAACTGGTAGAACCAATCCAACTGCATTCCTGATAGACTGTCCTGGAAAAAGTGGACCCACAGGTCTTTGTCAAAAGAATATGGTTGAATTTTCCTGACATAGGATCTGAGGTGCATTTTAGGGAAAGACACCTCATCATACTTAGCAAACAGTGGCACCTTAAACTTTGGAGGTATTACTATTCCAGAAACCAACCCTAACTCCTCAAAATCCAGCCCCGGTATTCTTTGTATCTCCATAGCAGCTAGACGTTCTTCCAAGTTTTTGTATTTGTCATCGGCCGGAGGGTACTGTTGTTCAGAGTAGTCCTCATCTTCCTCATCTTCTGCTTCATAATCAGATGGCACTACCGTTCCTTTTCCTTTTCCTTCCCCCTCTTCAGATGTTGATGGGAATTCCAAAGTCCGTCTAACTTATCCTTCAAACCTTCTGCCCATGATAACCACACTAGCTCGCTTCTTCTTCTTTTTCTCTTTCTCCTTCTCTAGCAGAGTCTTGAGCTCCTCCTGCCCCTTGGCCAAGGTCAAGAGTAGCTGTTGAAATTGTGAATTCTGAGCTTGCAAATCTTTGACCGTTTGTTCAATATCCATCTTGCTGAAATAAACAGCAGAGAGATGAGGAAACTTGGTGTGAAGACCTGTTTATGCATATGATGAATGATATGTATTCATTTAATGCATTCAAGGATCCAGAAATTCAAATTTGTTTTAAATAAAAAAAGAAACACACGTCATATTAATAAGATAGAATTGTTATTACATCAATGCCCCTTGGGCAAAATAATACAAAATTCTAAGGTAAAAAGACGTTGCGCATCCTCTTTGGTGCAATGTAGGTGTTGAGAGTCTGCTCTTCATGAAGTAGTCTAGTGAGTTCCAAAACCTTCTTCTCGCTTGCGTAGAATTGGGCTTCGAAAGTATCGCGTTCTCCCTTGAGTTGTATCCAACTCCTTTGTAAATCTTCGAGTGATGTTGGCATCTCAAGATGTAGGAGGGTGTATGGAACCTCTCCTTCCTTAACAGGCTCTATAATCACTGGGAGAATGGAGAGGTAAGGCATCATAAGACTTTGGGCGCGGGTTCGTACCCACTTGAGGTAAGGCTCAAGAGGGATAGAATTCTTGTGTCCCAGAGTCTTGCTATCCACCTTGTTGGGCATCCTCCAAGCTTGGATGAATCTTTGTCGGAGTCCTTGATTGTCGTTGTCGAAGTCGAAAACCAAGCCTTGAATCAGCATATCATGTGGGCCATCCCTTCGGGCATAACCAAACTGTCTTAGGGATAAGCAAGGGTTGTAGGTGATGCCTCCCCTAATGCCAAGTAGAGGGACATTAGGGAATTCCCCACAAAGGTCAATGATGATGACATTCTCTTTGGATCGAGAACACCAATGAATATCTGAATGGTTAAGTGTCATTAACCGTTGTGACCACCTCAAGCCTTGCTCATTCTTCAAAACTGATTGGGGAAGATGAGAAATAAACCATCTTGCCAGGAGGGGAGTGCAACACATGAGAACACCTCTTTTACTCATTGTACGAGTGTGAAAAGAGTGGAGGATATCCCCAAGCAATGTAGGCATCGGGTTGCGAGACATGAAGATTTTGACAGCACTCACATCTATGAGTTGGTCAGGGTTAGGGAACAATACCATCCCATAGATGAGAAGGGCTACAATCTCCTCAAAAGCTTGCAAGTCTAGAGAATTCCAGCAGCTTTGAGCCTTCTCAAACAAGAACTTTGCCAAGAAGCCTTTGACACCACTTCTAGTTTCCCAATGTGTTGTGACATCAGAGGAGTGCAAGTGCAAGGCTTGAGCAATCTCTTCTGGATTTGGATCTCTTTCCGTACCGTTAAAGGGTAGTTGATTGAGAATAGGAATCCTCAAGAGTTGAGAAAATTCCTCCAAAGTGGGCACAAGCTGGTAGTCAAGAAATGTGAAGCAGTGGTGCAAAGGGTCAAAGAACTGGAAAAGAACTTTCATCATGTCTTCCTCTGTGTTAGAAGTGACTAAGTTGAGAAGACGACCATGCCTCTCGGTGAATGGATAGTTCTCAGGAATCCTTGAAGCTAGCTCCTTGAGTTGTGGAGGAATTCTTACAAGGTTGACTTGGATAGTTTTCCTGCGAAGTGAATCCATAACCTACAAAACAGGAACAAAGATGAAATTCCAAAATCCTTGAAATAGTTAGTGGATGCATATGATGCTTCATGATGTCCATGATGTTATGCACAAGTAATATGTACAAACTGTAAGTGTTTAGTTATTGGCATGTATTTTTGGTAAAACCAGGTGTGTAAATGTCATGACTGATGTCATAACATTCTGGATTATTAGGTTCTTTATGCAGAAAAAGTATGGCACACAGTAGCTACTGTGTATGAGTGTGTATCTGAGCATTTTTCAAAAGATCACATTTATTGCCTTCTACCAAAATCGGTAAACAGGAATTCTGATGTCATAACAAATGTTAAGACATCCTGTACTGATCTAACAGATATGCAGTTTGGTTAATTCTGAGATTTTTCAGGAAGATGGCTCATTCTTTCCAGAACAGAATCTCACGTGGACTTTAGGTTAACCTAGCTCAACCCTAATTTGGTTGATAAAGTCTTGTGACCAAGTCTTAAGGTTAAACCTAATTAACCCTAATCTGGTTGATAAAGTCTTGTGACCAATTAGGAGTTGTATAGTTTTAACTGCTGTAATCCAAGCAAGTATCATTGTGATAAGTGACTTGGAATAGGTTTTGATTGTAAGGGTTTTTGTATCACTCAAATCTTTCAAGCAAGAGTGTTGTGTGTCTCTTGACTAAAGCTTTGAAGCAAAGTCAAGTTAGGTTTATGTATCACTCAAAGCTGTGAAGCAAGAGTGTTTGTGTTACTTGATTAAAAATCTGTGAAGCATAATCAAGTGTATGTTCTGAAGAGTGTCTTCATTAATTCATTAGTCAATTGTTTTAAGTATCACTGCTGTGATTGAGGGGGAGTGAGTAGGAACTCAGGTTTAAGTTGAACTTAGATTGAAGTTGCATTGGGTAGGTCTTAAGTGAAGGAGATAAACTGGTTGGTTTATTCCTGAATTAATATCTCTTATAGTGGATTTCCTCCCTGGCTTGGTAGCCCCCAGAGTAGGTGTTGTTTCACACTGAACTGGGTAAACAATTGACTGTGTTCTTTACTGTTTTTATTTACTGTCTTGTAGAAAGTCAGATTTAACATTCACTGTGACATTGAGTATCTGCTACCAAAATTTCAATTGGCATCAGAGCATGCACCCTGCCTGTATTACTGGGTGAGATCTATGGATATCACTTTTTGGCACTATGGACAAAGAAGGAGTTTTTGGAAATAGACCACCCATTCTGGATGGAACAAATTATGACTACTGGAAACCTCGTATGATTGCCTTCTTAAAATCTCTGGACAAAAAGGCTTGGAGAGTTGCTGACAAAGGATGGAACCATCCCACCATAACTGAGAAAGATGGGACAATCAGTCTGAAGCCTAAGGAAGAATGGAGCAAAGAAGAAGATGAGTTAGCCCTGGGAAATTCCAAAGCTTTAAATGCCTTGTTCAATGGAATTGATAGAAACATTTTCAGACTAGTACATCAATGTGAATTGGCCAAGGAAGTTTGGGACACTCTCAAAACTACCCATGAAGGCACATCCAAAGTAAAAATGTCAAGGCTTCAGATGCTGACTACAAAGTTTGAGAACCTAAGGATGAAGGAGGATGAAACCATTCATGAGTTTCACATGAACATCTTGGAGATTGCCAACACCTCAGGAGCATTGGGTGAAAAGATTTCTGAAGAAAAACTGGTGAGAAAGATTCTCAGATCCTTGCCTAAAAGATTTGCAATGAAGGTAACTGCTATAGAGGAAGCCCAAGACATCAGCAACTTAAAGGTGGATGAACTCATTGGGTCTCTTCAGACTTTTGAGATGGGGATCAGTGATAATGTTGACAAGAAAAACAAGAGCATAGCACTTGTATCCAACACTGAAGATGAAAACAAGGAGGATGAAGAAGAAAATATTTCAGAAGCTATAGCGATGCTTGGAAGACAATTCAACAAACTCAACAAGAGAATGGATCCAAAGTCAAGGTCAAATGTTGAGAACATCCCCTCTGACATTAACAGATCTTATGGCTCCAGCAGAAGACCAAGGTCTGAAGAGAAGGGAAATCAAGGCAGAGGAATTCAATGCCATGGTTTTGAAGGATATGGGCATATTCGAGCTGAATGTCCTACCTTTCTTAAGAAACAAAAGAAAGGTATGACTGTTACCTGGTCTGACTGTGATTCAGAAAGTAATTCTGAAGAAGAATCTGCCAAACTAGTTACTGCACTAACTGGTGTTTGTACCTCTGAAAGTGACACTAGTGATGTGGAAGTGACATTTGAAGAACTGGCTGATACTTACAAGAAATTGTGTATCAGAAGTGCTGAAGTCTGTGTGCAAAATGAGAGACAAACAAAACTCATCATAAAGTTGGAGGCTGAAAAAAGGGCAGACCTTGAAACTATAAGTCATCTAGAAGGGAAAGTTCAAATGCTGAACTCAAAATTGAACCAGATGACCAAATCTGTCAAGATGCTGACAAATGGAACTGACAAATTGGAAGAAATCCTTCAGGTTGGACAAAATGTGGGAAACAAGTCTGGACTAGGATTTGTGGAAGCAAAGAAATCTGGTGCAGACAAGAAGATCAGGTCTGATAAACAAATGTCAAAGCAGATGTCACAACATAACACTCAACATCGGGAACATAGAAATATGAAGAAAAAGTACCAAAGATGGAGATGTCATCATTGTGGGAGGTTTGGTCACATAAAGCCTTTCTGCTTCAGATTGTATGGATACCCTAATCAGAACCCAGGTGTCAAACCTAAGTCTAACAGGGTTCCACATACTCCTCAATGGAAGAAAAAGGCTACTGCCCTGATAGCCCACACTTCCCTGAGAGTCTCTGCAAAGGAAGACTGGTACTTTGATAGTGGGTGTTCTAAGCACATGACTGGAATCAAGAACCTTCTAAATAATGTTAAACCTCACACCACTAGTTATGTGACCTTTGGAGATGGTGCTAGAGGTGAAATCAAAGGAGTTGGTAATTTAGACTGCCCTGGAGTTCCAAATCTGAATGAAGTACTATTGGTAAAAGGCCTGACTGCTAATCTCATTAGTATCAGCCAATTATGTGATCTAGGATTCAAGGTCAACTTCTCAAAATCTGAATGTCTTGTAATTAATGAAAAACAAGAAGTTGTAATGAAAGGAGTCAGATCTAAAGACAATTGTTACTTGTGGGAGCCTGAGAACACTAATTACTCCACTGTGTGTTCTATTGCCAAAGAAGAAAAAGAGGTGAAACTGTGGCACCAAAAACTTGGCCATCTTCATCTGAGAGGAATGAAAAGGATTATCTCCATGGAGGCAGTCAGAGGGATTCCAAGACTGCAAATTGATGAAGGGAGAGTTTGTGGTGAATGTCAGGTTGGTAAGCAGACTAGGATGTCACATCCAAAGTCAAGACATCTGACCACCTCTAAGGTTCTAGATCTTCTTCATATGGGACCAATGCAGGTGAAAAGTCTTGGTGGAAAGAGATATGCCTATGTTGTGGTGGATGACTTTGAAGTTTTTAAAGAACTGTGCAAAAGAATTCAAAGAGAAGGGTGTATTGTCAGAATCAGAAGTGATCATGACAAGGAATTTGAAAACAGCAAGTTTAATAAGTTCTGTTCCTCAGAAGAAATTAGTCATGAATTCTCTCAACAAAATGGAGTTGAAGAGAGGAAAAATAGGATCATACAGGAACTTGCCAGAGCTATGATACATGCCAAAAGACTCCCCTTTCATTTTTGTGCTGAGGTTGAATACATTGCATCTGGTAGTAGCTGTTCTCAAATTATCTGGATAAAACAGATGGTCACTGAGTATAATGTCTCACAAGATATTGTGACATTGTACTGTGACAATCTGAGTACAATCAATATTTCCAAGAACCCTATTCAGCATAGCAGGACCAAGCACATTGACCTTAAACATTACTTTATCAGAGACCTTGTAGAGGAGAAGACAATTAAACTGGAACATGTTGCCATTAAGCTACAGCTGGCTGACATTTTTACCAAGGCTCTTGATGCAAATCAACTTGAAAACTTGAGGGGCAAGTTGGGTATTTGCCAACATGAGAAATTGTAGCAATTAATTTTGCTCAAAACAAGGGTTGAAGGAGTTATTTTTGTTAAGTCTATTTTAAGTGGGTTAATCATATATTTCCCCAATTCTTTCAAAATTATTAAGAAGTTGAATAGACACACTTTTGCCTCCTTCCTCTCTCGACTTTGCAACATCTCCCAATCTCTCAATCAAAGTTTTCTCTCTAGTTGGTACTGGTTTTCTAAGACTATCAAAATGTCTCAAACATCATCCTCATCCAAGACGACCGTTTCATCTTCATCATCTGATCAAGATTCTCGGGAAATCACCTCATGCATGGATTCTGAAGTCCTGGAGATTACTCCTCTTAGAGAAATGGCAACTAACCCTTCCAAGGTCAAAAAGCTGAGAACAAGGCAAGCAGGAAGGTCTCAGGCTACTTCATCTGGTAATCCCTCTCAACCTTCATCTTTTGTACCAAATAGGGAAGGATCAGCTTATGTACATCAAGCAATAGCTAGGCTTGTTACAAGAATCCTGAGTGAGAACCACTCTGTACCGGGGATTTCTGTTCCATTAAATCAAGAATCAGCAAGCCCAAATGTTGAAGCAAATCCAGATGTCTCTGAGAATGTTGAGACACCAAATGACAACATTCAAAAATCATCTGAAAACCTTGATGATATTCAGAACCCCTCAGAAAAGAATGTTGAACCACCTGTTATTGATGTGGATGAGGAATACTCAGACAATGACCTGATTGCAAATATCAACCCTAGCATAGCTAGGAGAATGATGCACAGGAAGGGTAATCAAGATGCTGCAAAATGTCTGACCAAAGAGAAACCTGCTGATAAGAAAACCAGGTCTGAAGGCAAGACTGGTACTGTGAAGACTGGACTGTCTAAAGGGAAGGTGAAAGCCCAAGTGCATACTGGGAGTCTCTCAAAGCCTGCAAGACAACCAATAACAAAGAAGAGAAAAGAACCTGAGCTTACTGATTCTGATGAGGAATCAGAATTTGAAATTGATGCTGAAGACATTCCTCTCAGAAGGAAACTCCCTTCCAGCAAAATGGCTAGATTTCCTGAAGTCCCCACTGACAACATTTCATATCACGACTCTGAAAATGCCAACAGATGGAAGTATGTTTGCTTGAAGAGAATAGCCTTGGAAAGAGAACTAAACAATGGTGCCATGGATTGCAAGGAAATCATGGACCTGATCAAAGCTGTTGGACTAATGAAGACTGTGGTAAAATTTACCAAATGCTATGAAAATCTGGTCAAGGAATTCATAGTGAATTTGTCTGATGAATGTGCTGATGGAAGGTCAGCTGACTTTGAATGTGTATATGTGAGAGGAAGAAGGGTTAATTTCTCTCCATCTGAAATTAACAAATTTCTTGGAAGATCAAATGAGGCTTGACCTGAACTAGAAGTTACTGACAATGAAGTTTGCCAAACCATCACAGCAAGACAAGTCAAGTGCTGGCCCTCAAAAGGAAAGCTAAATGCTAGCAAGCTAAGCATAAAATTTGCCATCCTGCACAAGATTGGTGCAGCCAACTGGGTCCCTACAAACCATAAATCAACCATCTCTACAGGATTGGGGAGATTCATTTATGCTGTTGGTACCAGGACTGAATTTGACTATGGCAGGTACATTTTTGATCAAACTTTAAAACATGCTGGTAGCTATGCTGTTAAAGGCCCAATTGCCTTTCCCTCCCTCCTATATGGAATCATCCTTGCTCAGTACCCTGATATCCTGGTGGAAAGAGACACTGCTTACAAAAGAGCTCCTGCTCTTGGGTTACACTACAAGCTGTTTCAGGGATCTCATGTTCGTGACATTGTTATAACATCAGCTGAGACATCATCTGCAAAAACTCAGTCCAAGACATCTGATGTTATAGATGTATTGAAAGAGACCTGCAAAGAGCTGGAGACAAGGAAAAAGACTCTAGAAAACATAATTGCCAAATTAGAACAGGAGGAGACTGAAGGAAACAGAAGGGAAGAGGGTGTTGCTGAAGATCAGCTCAATGCTGAAGAAAGTAGCTCCTCTGAAGGTGACAGTGCTTAAAGTTTGGTGGAATTGACAAGCCTGATGCTGATGCTGTTGATGCAAGTGTCTTCAGATTTTATTTGTTGTTTTTATTACTTATTTTGGATGACTGTATAACATTTAAGTACATGTATCTTTGGCCCATTTGTGGCTAAAGAGGGGGAGATATTTTGTGTTAATTACTTGGTAGACCTCATATTTTTTCTGCAGTCATATTCATTCTGCTGCTCTATATTCTCTGATTGCTTAGGGGTTTTAGCCAAAAATCTGCCAAAGGGGGAGTTTGTAAGTGTTTAGTTATTGGCATGTATTTTTGGTAAAACCAGGTGTGTAAATGTCATGACTGATGTCATAAAATTCTGGATTATTAGGTTCTTTATGCAGAAAAAGTATGGCACACAGTAGCTACTGTGTATGAGTGTGTATCTGAGCATTTTGAAAAAGATCACATTTATTGCCTTCTACCAAAATCAGTAAACAGGAATTCTGATGTCATAACAAATGTTAAGACATCCTGTACTAATCTAACAGATATGCAGTTTGGTTAATTCTGAGATTTTTCAGGAAGATGGCTCATTCTTTCCAGAACAGAATCTCACGTGGACTTTAGGTTAACCTAGCTCAACCCTAATCTGGTTGATAAAGTCTTGTGACCAAGTCTTAAGGTTAAACCTAATTAACCCTAGCTTTTTATGGAAACCCTAACTGAAGAAACAGCTGCTATATATTCAACAGGATTGTTGTTTGGAAAGTAACTCTTCGACTGAAGACCAATTAGGAGCTGTATAGTTTTAACTGCTGTAATCAAAGCAAGTATCATTGTGATAAGTGACTTGGAATAGGTTTTGATTGTAAGGGTTTTTGTATCACTCAAAGCTTTAAAGCAAGAGTGTTGTGTGTCTCTTGACTAAAGCTTTGAAGCAAAGTCAAGTTAGGTTTATGTATCACTCAAAGCTGTGAAGCAAGAGTGTTTGTGTTACTTGATTAAAAAGCTGTGAAGCATAATCAAGTGTATGTTCTGAAGAGTGTCTTCATTAATTCATTAGTCAATTGTTTTAAGTATCATTACTGTGATTGAGGGGGAGGAACTCAGGTTTAAGTTGAACTTAGATTGAAGTTGCATTGGGTAGGTCTTAAGTGAAGGAGATAAACTGGTTGGTTTATTCCTGAATTAATATCTCTTATAGTGGATTTCCTCCCTGGCTTGGTATCCCCCAGAGTAGGTGTTGTTTCACACTGAACTGGGTAAACAATTGACTGTGTTCTTTACTGTTTTTATTTACTGTCTTGTAGAAAGTCAGATACGGTGTCATAACATTCACTATGACATTGAGTATCTGCTGCCAGAATTTCACAAACAAATCACACAAGTTCCTAGTTTAGGCTTGCATGGGGTTTCATAGGTAAGTACCCTCTTGAAGTTTAGTTGGCTCAACTTGTCCTAGAAATGGTAACCGGGTTCTAAGGAGCTCAATATCACTGGATTGTTTCCTTGTTCATTGTTTCAATTCAGCCTCTTTACTGGAGACCGAAATATTCCAAGGAACCAACCCTCAATGAGTGTAGTATCGAGTATCTACCAACTTCAGATTGCACCAAAGTCGGTCATCTCACTACATCCTAAAAGGCCAAGTTGGACAAGTAAAGGTTCTAGAAGTCCATTAGTGCTTCATGACATCACTCAGCGGCCCCGTATTCTCTTTGATTGACTCAAAGGCTACCGGTACCCACAAATATATCGCACTAATATAGCTATTGCTTAGACCATGTCGGTATATCCCGCACAGTTTCCATAATGTATTGCTATTTACCTATGAAAGTTTCCCAAATCCGGGTGGAGGATTCAAACCCAAACAATAGAACCATAATTGTAAAGCAAACAAGTCAAACAAGGTAAGCATGTAAATGTGATCTAAACCCTAAGGTAACCCCACTTTTATAATCTTCCCCAGCAGAGTCGCCAGTTCTGTGATACGGTGAGAGAACTGACTTGAGGTTTTGCATTTTATCGCAAATGTCGCAGTTAGCAAGAGTCACCATCGACTTTTCTTTTATCCAAAAGGAAAGGTAAAAAAGCACAGGAAAGACCTTTGAGATGTTTTCTTGAGTTCGGGGGGTAGATTATGAAAAGGGAATGTGCTAGCACCCTTTTCATCCATGGTTTTCCTTGGGCTCTTAGTTACTTGTTTAGATCACTTGCTTTGCTTTTGCAATTGTTTGAAATGGTGCTTTGTGTGGTTTTTGAAAGTATTTTGAAAAGAGGCCATCGTTTAGGCAATCTTTGTAATGATTCTCGTTCGTAAGAATGTATACAAAGATGTTTGTCTTTTGAAAAATGTTTCAATGTTTTGAAAGTTGTTTGGAAAATGTTTTAAAATGTGTGTGTGTTTGAAAATAGCAAGGATTGTTTGCAAATTGATCAAGTAATTAGAAGCATTCTACCTACTCAAAATTCTTTCTTGTTCATTTTTATTCCTTTGACATTGTTGATTTACCATTGTTTTGGTAAACAACCCTATCTTTGGATGTTAAACGGGACGGGCATGGGTCATCGTATGACCATGATAGCAATGGTGCCAAGTATCTTTAGCATTTTAGGGACCAAGATCATTTGTTTAGGCAACCTTTTGATAGCGTCATCGAGGGACTATGATCTTTTGTTTTGTTTTGCTTTGCCAAGATACTTTACATGCATACCATGGCCATTTTTTAGGCAACAAAGTGGATGAAACCCTGGGGGTGCTTGTGTGCAATGTGTTGTCATTTTACATACTTTTGTTTGTCTTGTATTAGGTCATTCTATTTGTTTGATTTTTATCTTATCATGCAAAACCCTAGTTTTACTAAACATGGTATAATGCAATAAATTGCGTAAAATAAAACTAAGCTATTACAACAATTATTATGGGAGAGGGGATAAACTAACTCTCAATTATAATTGTCCAGCTCAGTTAATATAAATGACAATTATGCATATGTACAGTTTCACCATGCTGGAGACTACATTTTTGCTTCACAAATCGTGGCTTGAGGATGCCTAAATAGAGAGATAAAGTTTTGAAAAATACCTCCTTCAGCTGGATTTGGATATGGCAGTGTGGGGACTTTGAGTGAGGCCTGAGGATCGTGTGAGCTTTCTTGAAGTTCTCTCAAGCTATTCCAATGCTTAGCTTGTCTTGAGGATGCTTGAAACTCCCTGTAGAAGTCAAGCTGCAACCTTCAAAAACGAAAATGGTGATGTCTGAAACAGGGCTCACAGTTGCAGTGCAAAGGCTTGGATAGTTTGGATGTGATGTATGGAAGGTGTTTCAAGTGTTAAAGGGAGAAACGCACGAGCCAATATTGAGCTTGCAAGAGTTTTGCAGAAACTGCAAGTTTGGGCATAAAAATCGTGTTTTTGTGTTTGGGAGAGTTTTAGAAGTTATGCCCTCGTGTTCTAGCTTGAGATAAGTTTGTGAAGTTGTTTTGAATGATGCCAAGTCCACTCTTTATCAGATGTACAAGTTCTCTTGACTTTTGCAACTTTTCTTGCTTTTGAAGAAAAGTGACAACACTTATGCCAACATGCTTGTCCTTGTTTGCTTGCTAGCTGCAGAGGGTTGGTATGCTTTGCCTGATATCTGTGTACATTGCTTGTGAAAAAAGAACAGGTCCAAGGCTCAAGGATAGCATAGTTGCAAAAAGCTTGCTTTATGAAAATGGCAATGTGCCCTTTATGCCATTTATGGATTTATTCTTTGTACAATACTCCAACAGCCAAAATAAAGCCATTGTCGCATGAGTTTGCATTTAATTATGGAGTGTAGAAGGAATTTAGTACCTTTAATGCAAGGTACAAGCATGCTTGATCATATTTGCAACTTGGTGCATTGTGAAAATGGCTTGCACAAAAGTGACAAAATGCCATTTTCTCTTCTTCGATTCTCCCTAACCACAAATGATCTTGGAGAGTTCTTGGACATTTTGGAAAGCATGAAACATGCTATACAATCCATCTTTGAAATGAATTTTGAGATACCTATTGGAACTAGGTGAAAAATGTCCATGAAGTTGGGTCAAAAACCTGCCTAAATTAGGGCAAAATTTCACTAAGTTATTTAGTTTATGGACCCCTATTCACAAAATCATAACATGAGATACAAGTATTGTTTGGGAAAACTTTGTGAACAAAAGTTGTAGATTTCATGGAGGACTACAACTTTCATGTTGGAAGTTTTCTTTGAATCCAATTTCATTATGGTGAAAAAGTGGTGAAAAGTTGGGAAAGAATAAGAAAATTTCCGTACTTAGAAAAATTCTAAGTTATGAAATTTTTCAAACTCAAAACCTTAATTTTCAAAATTGGTTTTCTTGGTCAACAAGTTTCATATTTTAACATATCTTGATGAATTATAACCCTTGGCACTTGATTTTGACCAAAAAGTCAAAGTTTGACTTTTCAGTGTACAGTTGACTTTTGATCCGTTGACTGCAAAATTCATTTGTCAATCCTATGCATTTGAGATCTTTTGAACTATGTGATTAGGTAAAGATGATGTTATTGAGTCCTTGAAATCATGTTGAACCCAATTGGCCATTGGTTAGGTTAAAAATCAGAAATTGCCCTTTCTCAGTCAAAACCCTAATTTTGACCATTTTGCCCTTTTGATTATTTGATCAAATTTCTTGAGGAGTTGTGATCCAAACTTGATCAAATGGTTCATATGAGTCTAAAATGTTGTTATGGATCAAAAATTATGAAGTTTGACTATAAATTGGCCATGGTTGACTTTTTCCCTAATACAGTTGATTTTTTAGGTCAATTGTCCAATTGACTGAGCAAAATTGTGATTTAAGGCTTGAAACTTGGTATGAGAAATCTTATGGGTCCAAGATGGTGTATGAAAGTCTCATGAAGCATTGATGGTCCAAAAATCCTTGTGCAAACTCAAACCCTAATTTTAGGTAATCAGTGCAAGATGAGATGTCTTGAGTTGAGCAAACCCTAATCCTGTCTTGAGTCCAAGAAGTCTTGTGAGGAAAATATTGATAAATGAGAGGGAAAATTTTGGGGTACAACACTCACCTTCATCGTCGGCTTGGTAGATCAGATTTCCAAATTCACAATTGGCCATAGCAGAACTATTACCCATGGGATCCTGAGTGGATGTAGATCTGCATTTTAATATGTGACTATGTGTAAGAGCATAGCTACTTTTGAAGGAAATAAAATGTAAGAAAGAAAGGACAAAGAAAACAAAATTTGATTCAAAAACGTCCATGATTCATTAATGACATATGAGAATGAAGTGACAACCCTCACAAATGGACCGTTGTGCCTCGGGTAAGACACAAGGTTTTAAAAAGTCTGAATTATTTAAATATTACAAGCCTGAAAACATTAAAAGACAATTAATCTTGAATAAAAGTAAAAGGAATGAAATCCTTGGCCTCCCAATTGTTGATCCCCCCGCCGATCCTTGACTCCTTGATTGCTGATACACAGAGGTAGTCCCTCAATGCGAGAACGTCGAACAGCTCTTTGGGCCTCTGACGTGAACCCCAACCCAAATTTGTCGGACTTGTAGGGAATATCCAGAAGCTGACCCCAGATAGTACATCCTCCCTTTTCAACTACTGCTTGAGCATCTTTCAACGAGTCCATCTTCAGTGGAGGTCTGGAAATCTTTGGGACCTTTGGAGTAGACTTGGTTGTCGCGACCGTTGTTGGAACCTCCTCAAAGTTCTGACAGGGAGTCTCTATAAATTCACCATCCATTTCAACGTACCTGAAAGAGTTCAGATGGCTAACCATGTACTCCTCCTCTCCGTGAACTGTGACAATCTTCCCTCTGATCGGGTATTTTAGCATTTGGTGTAGGGTGGAAGTGACGGCACCAGCACCATGGATCCAAGGTCGACCCAACAGACAAGAGTACAAAGGGCGGATGTCCATCACATAGAAAATTGAGTCAGAAGTTTGAGTCCCAATTTTTATGGGGATACTAACTTCTCCGTGCACTGTCCTCTTGGAGCCATCAAAAGCCCTTACTATGATGTTGTTAGGTTTCAAGATGAGCCCCTCGTAATCCAGTCGGTCGAGAGTATTTTTGGGCAAGACATTCAATGATGAGCCGGTATCCACAAAAACATGGGCAAGTGTGGTGCCCCTGCATTCAATGGAAATATGTAAGGCATCGTTGTGCTTCCTTCCCTTAGAGGTTAAATCAGCGTCGAAAAAGCCCAATTTGTTATCATTAGTTAGAATGGCCACATAGTTTTCAAATTGGTCGATGGAGGTCTCTTGGGGTACGTGGGCGGTCTTAAGAAACTTTACCAAGGCTTTGGCGTGAGTTTCAGAACATAAAAGTAAGAACAACAATGATATCTTCGAGGGGGTCTGCCCCAATTGCTCTACAATGTTGTAGTCACTTTTCTTGATTATCTTCGGGATTTATTCTATTTATTTTCTAGAAGCTTCAAGGATGACTTTGGGACGTTCTCTTGCTTGGGCAGGCTAAATCAAAGCCTCTTTGCCCGTTGTATCGGTAATAGGGATAACAGTAGGAGTATCATTGGGGGTGTCGGTAGGAGTGGCATAAGTAATGATCACAGGAGTAGCAACCGTCTTTGGAGAAATCTCAGGTGAGAAGACTTTTCCAGATCTTGTTATTTTACTGGTCCCAGTGATGTTACCGATATCAGGATCAATATCTCTTGCAACTTCGTCTTTGACAGCCAACTGATCTTGCTTGACGCCATAGTAATAAACGTCATCCCCATAACTCCAGGGAACAACTTTATCCGAGGAGTATGATATTGGTCTTGGCATAGTGATGATTAAAGGTGCAGATCTTGGAACAGATGTAATCCTGACAGGTCTTTTGGTGGAGACCTTGGGAGGATTGTCGGAAATGGTGATTATCGAAACATCTTGATAAGAACTTTTAATAAGAGGTAGCTTTTCAAATAGGATTTATTTACTAGTCATCAGGCACTGGACGCCTATCTTTAGTAACAAACAGCCGTTCCGTAGAGACTTACATAAGTGACAATCTTCATCGCAGCCTGGGAACAAACCGGCTTGCAGTAGATTTTGTTTAATGGTCAACAGAGGAGTATCTAAGTCATTCACGGAGAAGACAAAACGATCATCATCAATGGAATTGATACCTTGGCCGTGTCTGGGCATTGGCGCCATTATTACATTAGGCGTTTTGGGGGATCAAATTCAATCTCTTTCGCATCGATAAGGTCTTGCGCCTTATTCTTTAAGGCCCAACAGTCATTTGTATCGTGCCCCGGGCTTTCAGAATGATAGGCACATCGGGCGCTCGGGTTGTAGCAAGGAGAAGCGGTATTGGGGTTCTTGGGAGCTTCCTTTAAAGTTGCCAGATTGGTTTTTAGAAGATGTGGTAAAACTTGAGACATGGTCATGTTAATTCGGGTAAATCGTCTCATGGGCGCTTCTGGTTTGCGCTAATAATTTCGTTGCTGATTTGGGGCAGGGTTAGAAATCATGACAGCCCCTACTGCTGGACGACGGTCGGTTTTGTTTTGACTTCTATAATCATATGCAACACTGACCTTCTTCTTTCCAACAAAGGGCTTCTTCACCATACTTGAGGATGCATCTCTTTGAATTTTGTCGCTTTTTATACCGGCCTCAACCCGCTCACCAGTCATAATTAATTCAGTAAACCCAGCTGAGGAACTCCCAATCAGGTGATTGAAAAATGGTCCTGACAAGGTGCCTAGGAACATATCCACTAATTCTTTGTCGGATAGAGGGGGATGGACCCTGCCTGCAAGATCCCTCCATTTTTTAGCATAGTTGAAACCTTCATATGTTCCCATAGAAATGCTTTGTAACTGCGTCCTAGTTGGAGCCAAATCAGCATTATACTGATATTGTTTGTAGAAAGCGGCGGCCAACTCTTCCCAGTTGCGAACATTGGTCCCTTCCAATTGGTAGAACCAATCCAACTGCGTCCTAGATAAATTCTCCTTGAAGAAATGCACCCACAGATTCTTGTCAGCCGTGTGGGGTTAAATCTTTCTGACATATGACCTTAGATGTAGCTTCGGGCAAGAGACACCATCGTACTTGACGAAAGTGGGGACGTTGAATTTTTGTGGGATGACAACCCCTGAGATGAGTCCTAATTCTTCAAAATCTAAACCGGGTACCCTCTGAATCTCCATAGCATTCAAACGATCCTCTAGTTGTTTGTATTTATCATCAGCAGGAGGATATTGTTCCTCAGAGTAATCAGGCTCTTCCTCTCCTTCGGATGTTGGGTCGTTGTTCACTTCTTGGATTTGATTATCTCCTTCGCCTGACGATGTTGCAAAGTCTAAAGTTCTCCTGGTCTGTCCTTTAAACCTTCTTCCCATGATACAACACCGGTTGGTTTCTTCGTTTTCTTCTTCTTCTCTTTATCCAACAGAGTCTTCATCTCCTCTTGTCCTTTTGTCAGGGCCATGAGAATTTGTTGAAACTGGGCATTCTGCGCCTAAAGATCTTTCACGGTCTGTTCAACATCCATCTCACTGAAATAAACAGTAGAAGGATAAGGCAACCTGTTATGAGAAACCTATATGATGTTATGATTAATGAATATGCAATATGCAAATGATTTCAAGGAAATTTAGAGATTTAAACTTGTTCAAACCAAAAAAGGAACACACGTCATATTAAATAAAACCAAGTTTGAATACATCATGCCTCCTTGGGCTTACAAGGAAAGAAACAAAATACAGCAAAACTCCTAAGACAAAAAGACCGAACGCATCCTCTTTGGAACAATGTAGGCATTTAGGTTTTTCTCTTCATGAAGCAGTTTGGTGAGCTCTAGGACTTTCTTCTCATTGGCATAATACTGGGCTTCAAAGGTGTCTCTCTCTTCCTTTAACTGAACCCAAGCTTTCTGCAGGTCTTCGAGAGAGGTAGGCATGTCAGGATGAAGAACGGTATATGGGACGTCTCCTTCAATAACAGGCTCAATGATGACAGGAAGGATGGAAGGGTAAGGCATCAAGAGACTATGGGCACGAGCCCGTACCCACCTGTGACCGGTGGGAATAGAACTGACTGTTTTTAAGCTGGTTTCGCGAAATGTCGCGGTAAGCAAGAGTCGCCACCGTCTTTTATGTTCTCCAACATGGAAAGGACAAAAGCACAGCAAAATTCCTTTCTATCCGTGGTTATCCACGGGCTCTTAGGTACTTGCTCTTATGTTTTCAAAAATTTGTTTGCTTTTCAAATGTGTGTAGGTTTTGAGAAAGTTTCGTTTGAAAAATTTCTAAGTAACTCTTGTATCTGTCCTCAAGAGTGTATGAAAAATTTGTTTGAAAACTTTTGAAAGTGTAGGTGCGAAAAGTATTTTTGTTTGTTTTGAAAAGAGCAAGTACTTAAGAGAAATCTACCTACTCTAAGGAATTGGGTTGTGTAAGAGTCCTTTAGATAGTGCTATCCCACCATTGAGAGGTAGGTAGCACCATCGTTGGAGGTATTCGGGTCAATTCGATTAAGGGACAATGTGGTCACCGAAGCAATGATAGGACACCTTAGAAGTAACCCTAATGTCCTAGATCCTTTTTTTTATCCGAGGCAACCGTTTCGAGGCGACTGGATCTTTTAGACAGAAGGGCGACCTCTAAGACACCCTATACTTGATGACCACGTTCGAGGCAACCAGTGAGGCGTACCCTAAGAAGTGGCATGTGCTTTGTGTGTTGTTTTTCAGTTAAGGTTATCTTGTATGTTATTTGTGAGCTACGGATTGGTTTTATTTTTCATACATTCTTTCATGCATTTTTTAACAGTTAGGAGTGCGGAAAATAAATTGCAGAAATGTAAATCTAGCTATTACAAGGCGCGGGTCTATACATCGCCAAAAAACAAAAACCCGTTTAAAAAAGTGCGAGAAATAGTAAATAAAGAGATAAACCTAATTACTATTACATACCCGGAAATAGTTACATAAATAAACAAAATAAGAATAAGGCGCGAAAGAATTAAATTGGAAACGTCCTAAGGGTTTTGACCCTTTTAAGAAAAGAATTGAAATTTTTGTCCTTTTTTTGTAATTAATGAAATTAAAACTAATAACTAATTAATTAATTAATTAAGAAAATGTTTTTTTGTATTTTTATGTTTTTAATGAAAATAAAATAAAAAGAAATTAAAAGTTGAAAGTTCTAATTCTAAATTAATTTTACTTATTAAAAAAATGTTGAAATTGTTCTAATTACACAACTAATTAATTAATATTAAAATTTATTTACAAAATAAGTTAATAAATAATAAAACGTTTTTTTTTTGTTTTTCTGAATTTTATGGGAAAAAATTAGTTTGTTAGGTTAACTAACAATAATGATAATAATTAAAAAAAGAAAATAAAAAGAAAAGGAAAATAGAAAAAAAAAGAAATAGAAACCAATGGGGGTGTTGATGGCCCAATGGAGGTGTGAAGCCTGGAAATTGCTGGCCCATTAACCAGCCTTGTTGACTTTTGGAGATTGCCTGGAGCATGTTGACTGGAGAATATAGTGTTCATCACTTTTTGGCCCTCAGATTGATGATCATGGCCACTTCGCATGTGGAACGCTGAAGGTTTATGGTGAAACGCACTGGGCATCCTGCACACAAACACATAAGAAAAAATGATATGGAATTTTGGGGGACCTGGGAAGAACTTACAGCGCGGTATGATGGATCTTAGGACGTGGCAAGGGTTGCTTTAGCTTCAGGGGATGGCAAAGAAGAGAGTCACGTTCTCCTTTTGGCCTGAAAATGCTTGCAATACTCCTTTTGATCTCACACTTTTTTTTGACACTTTTTGGATTTTGTTCTGGCCGTTTGTGCACACTCTAGGTCGTGAATGAGGCTTTGTTACCCTTGCATATGTAGTAATGAATGAGAATAGGTCACATTATGAGCTAATGATCCCTTGCAATTAAGTTTTTGGATTCTTCATAACCACCATTAAAGAAACATGCCATGTTTGTTCAAATTTGAATTTTTATGCTTAAAATGGACTTAGCACGAAATTGGTAGGTTGTTCATGACACATAAAAGTCATTCAAATCAAAAGATGTTATTTAATTAATTTTTTTGATTTTATTTGAATTTTATGGATTTAAAATGAATTAAATTAAATAAAATTAAATAAAAATAGAAAAATTAATGTTTAATCTTGAAATTGATCATGGGACACGTGGGTGGCATGGCAATGCTGAATCAAGTGGAAAACAGTGGGCCCTTTTGTCAAAAATTGAAGTTTCAAGGATAGTTGACTTTTGCCATTTCACAAAAATTTCCCAACTTCTCCAATGCATATCTTGCTCAATTTTGATCATATGAACATGTTCTTGGACATTCTGGAAAGGTCGTGAAGTCCTCTAACCAATGCCTTTGGTCCCATATCATTTGAATTTACCAATCTCAAGTTATGGTCTTTGACTTAAAGTTCCTTTTTGTTGACTTTTGAAAATGACCTATAATGTTGAAATTGATAACTTTTTGTGAGAGCATTTCTTGGACTTGGAATGTGAATATGAGTTGTAGGAAATGTCCTCCCCTTCAAAATGAGCATTGGATGGGATTTTTCTGATGAACCATGAAAAAGTTATGCCTTGGTTAAGTTACAGTTGACTTTTCAGCTATCCAAAAATGGAAACTTTTGCATCTTGATGATTTTTGAGCCATTCTTGTGGAATCATGATTAAGAATTGATCAAGTGATGAATGTGGCTTCAAAATAAGATGTTGAACAAAAATTTTGAATTTTGACTGCCAAATGACCATTTTGCCCTTGCAGTTGATTGTGAAGCAATTAGGGTTTTTGACTGTGCAACTTGACCTTGTGAGCCTTGAAACTTGGCATGTAGATGCTTGACAATGTGTATAGGCATATGTGACTTGATTGAGCCCTTGAAAACCTCAACTTCCTTGCAAGAACCAAAACCCTAATTTGACTGGCTTAGGAGGCCTTTGAATTGTGCAACCCTTGAGTAGACTTGAGCAAATTGAGATGATGCTTGTCAAAACTGTGAAGAATATGGGAGGGAAAATTTTGGGGGTACAACAGTTGCCCCTGTTCAATCTTCTTAGACCTGAGGATGTAGATTGGCTAGCGCGCCTTTCGTGATCCGAAGGTGGAAGATGATTGAACACTAGAGTGCCCAGAAATTTGCACTCACATAGTAGAATATCAGCAGTATGATGTCGGGAATGGGCTTACAGATGCCATTTGGAGAGATGGTGGATAGGAGGATGGGCTTATAGATGCCATCGGGAGATGTGACAGAACCTTGTCGGGAATGGGCTTATAGATGCCATTTGGAGACTGTTGATAGGTGGATGGGCTTATAGATGCCATCTGGAGGTGGTCTGTTGAATTGTAATTTTTGTAAGTTGAAAGAGGGAACCTGTGTAGGGTTGCCTGATGATGAGCTCGTGTAAAACTGCATCTTGGAAGA
Source organism: Vicia faba (assembly GCA_948472305.1). Classification (NCBI taxonomy): domain Eukaryota; kingdom Viridiplantae; phylum Streptophyta; class Magnoliopsida; order Fabales; family Fabaceae; genus Vicia; species Vicia faba. The sequence goes on from OX451735.1 coordinate 591,327,889, forward strand.
AGGAAACCTGTGTAGGGTTTACTGATAATGAGTTCGTATAAGACTGCATCTGAAGTGGAGAAGGAACCTGTGTAGGGTTACTTTGATGGCGAGTCCGTGTAAAACCGCATCTAGAGCTGAGAAGGAAACCTGTGTAGGGTTTACTGATGACGAGTCCGTGTAAAACTACGTCTGGAGTTTGAGAAGGGAACCTGTGTGGGGTTACTTTGATGATGAGCCCGTGTAAAACTGCATCTTGGAAGAAGTAAAACCTGGGTAGGGTTTCTGATGACGAGTCCGTGTAAAACTGCATCTTTTGGAAGAGAGAACTTGTGTAGAGTTTCTTTGACAACGAGACCGTGTAAGACTACGTCTGGAGAGAGAGAACCTGTGTAGGGTTTCTTCGGGATAAGTTCGTGTAAAACTTCTGGAGGAACCGGGGTAAGGTTACTGCAGGATAAGTTCGTGTAAAACTTCTGGATGAACCGGGGTAAGGTCATCTTGAGATAAGTCCGTGTAATACTTCTTCTGAAAGAAAAGGAACCGGTGTAGGGTTGCCTGAGGATGATCAAGTAGATAATTGTCCTGTTTGGTTTTGGATATTAACCCACGATCAGTCGTCCATAGAATTTTCCTGGCTTGTTACCGGTGTTGATCTGGAACTGTAAAGGTAGATGGTAATCATCTTTTGATTGACTTTTTCCTGAAAAGACAAAGTATTAGTCGTATGCAATGTCATGATGCATGAATTGCATGATTTTAAGATGTTCTCAAAAATAAATGAGATTTGTGTTGTATGATGCGTATGCATGCTATAATGTATGAAGATGTGATGTTTATGAATGTATTCTCGTCTGGGAAAATAAATCCTTGACGAATGCCGGGAGTTTGTTGAATCCTGGGCTGATGTTGAAGAGTAGAGTTCTTCGTTTCCGCTGGGGATGCTGATTGCAAGAATAAACCGGTAGGAGAAGATGACTCTGTTGGGGAATAAACTTGTTGGAGAGATTACTCTGCGGGGAATTACTCTGTGGGAAGAGATACTTCGCTGAGGTTTGATGATAACTCCACTGGGGATTCCGTTGATAAGCTTTGTTGGAAGATTGATGAACTCCGCTGGGGATAGGAAGAGCTTCACCGAGGACAATCTTTCCGTGGTAATTAGCCGAGGATAACCCAGTTATAAGCCCTAGTGGGGAATAACCTTCTGAATAGATCCGGGGAGATGCGTTCATACTCTGCAGGGGATAAGCTTCCAGAATCTACTGGGGATAAGCTTCAAGAATCTACTGGGGAGATTGATTCAACTCTCCTGGGGAGACTTTTGAACTGTACTGGGGAATAGCTCCACTGGGGTGTCTGGTATTCCGCCGGGGAATAATCTTATATTAAGACGGCCGGGGATGCTTGCTTAGGAATATCTGTATACTCCACTAGGGAATATTGAGATTTTCTGGGGATACCCAACTTCCTTAAGGCTGACAGTAGATTAACTCTGCTTGGGGAGAGTGTTGTTGACTTGCTGGAGATACTGTGCCTTTTCAGGGCTGATGAGAGACCAACTCTGCTCGGGAGAGAGTATTGCTGAATCTTATCTTACTATGCGGGGAGTGAAGGTATCTTGGTCACGTTCTTCAGCTGAACCTACCTTGGTACCTTGGCGAACAGAGCAACTAGATTGCTCGGACAACTCATTATTGCCCCTATTTCTGCGGGAGCAAAAAAGACCTAGGAGGTGCTTGATAACTGCTGATTGATGAACCTTCTTCTGGTAGGCAAGTGAGGAGATACCGGGACATAGTCGTACGCTTTGATCCCTAACTTTTGCCTGGACCGCCTTTTCAGGTTTTCGACTTGCCGGGTGTACAGATTTTTTTTCATTTCATCCCTTATTTTTGCCCGAACCCTTTTGGTTCGCCGGGAAGCCCTTATTTTTGCCTAGGTGTGTCAACCTAGCAGGTCTTTGATTATGCGCAGTATTTTTTCGACTATGTCCGTGCTCTCAGGATGTAGGGAGGTGCCCCTGTCAGTAGTGTTGTGTTGCCCTACTACTAGAAGATCTTCCAATGCCCCAAGTGATCCAGATGGAGATTTGCCCCAAGTTGGTTGGCCTTTTGAGAGATTCTCCGAATCTTGACTTAACTGCCCCAGATAATAGACCATGATCATGTCTACCCCTTGGTTGGAAGTACTTTTGTTCACTTAGATATTCTTCGTGCGAATTTCTCCGTTGTTCGAACAAATAGTCATATGCAAACAGTGTTATATCAAGAATGCAAAGCTTATGTATTTTTTGAAAGTGCATTTTTTCATAAAAACAAGTGAATTTTTTTTGAACTGTGATGTCAACTCGTTACTTTACCGCAAGCCTTAAGGAGTCAGGATACCTTTGGTAACAGTATGCTTTCGAACTAACCCATGCTTCAGCTAGGACTTTTACGGGTTATAACGTGGCCTGGTTCACGGTTCAAGAAACAAAGGATAAAGGCTCAACTTTTATTTGTACCCACCCGTTCTTCGTGATGTTCTTCAAACCTAAACTCAGCTGATCGTGCGTCAGACCTTGTTTGAGTCTTCGTCCTGATATACCGGTGATGGTTCGGACGTCGACAATTTATTTGGAATAGGCAGTCATTCCTTTTTTGGTTGAGGGTTTGTAGGACCTCTTTCTTTTTTGATTTCGTTATCCCTGTTTTTTGCCTGAACTGTTTCTTTTGTGATCACAGTCAGCGGGATGCCCCCGTTTTGTAAGTCTCCTTCATAGGTTTTGACTTAATGGGCTTTTATTTTTGGGAGATAATGACTGCCTGTCTTTATGATTATTCGAAACCATCATTGTCTTTGATTTTGACAGGACTCCTTTGGTGCCATTCGTTGTGCACTTGGATCAGTTGAGAGAACTACCCTGCCCCAGGTTATGATTAAGGGTTTTAATTTTTTGTGAAAAGCAAAACTCCTACTTCTTTGGCTCGAAGGGGTTGACGAGGGATTATCTTCCTTATAACTCCAGTGTTTAGGAATTGAAACAATGCCTGTACCTCATCAGCGGGGTTTGTTCAAAAGCATACTGTAAAGGTCGTGGTATCGTTTTCGTCATCATCCCTCAAGAGGCTTAGAATTTTCAATCGAGAGTTGAACATCAAGAAAAAATAAAAGCAATTTTGAATATAGAGAACACAATTACTTCAAAACAGACACGTGTAATGCATTAATGAAATAATAGAGTTTGACATGATAATTGTTTGAATAAGCATAGAAAAATACAATATCAGAATTAAATGAACAAGAGTCTCTCAATCCTAGCCATGTTTTGGAAAGGGAGCATTGATCACATCGAGAGTCTCAGCAGGCTCGAATTTGATCTCCTTGGCGTCAATCATGTTCTGAATCTTGTATTTCAGCGCCCAACAATCCTCAGTATCGTGCCCCAGGCTTCCGGAATGATAAGCACACCTCGCATCTGGGTTGTAGTTTGGAGAAGAGGTCTTGGGATTTGTAGGAGGGTTGATCACTGCAATCAGGTTCATCTTCAACATGTGCTGCAATGCTTGTGACAACAGCATATTGATGTTGGTGAACTATCTTTTAGGCTCGTCTGGCCTTCGCTGATTTCCCTTTGGCGGTTGTCGGCGTGACGCAGAACCTGAGATCATGACTGCCCCTACATGTTGGTCACGACGATCCTTCTGACTGTATGCAGCATTGGACTCTTTCTTGAATGGTTTCTTCTCAGCGTTCGAGGAGTCACCCTTTTGTATCTTCCCGGACTTGATACCAGCTTCTATCCTCTCACCAGTTAAGATCAGATTTGTGAACCCAGCAGAAGAATTCCCAATTAGATGGTTGAAGAATGGACCGGACAGGGTCCCTAAGAACATGTCAACGAGCTCACGGTCAGTCAACGGTGGCTGCACCCTGCCAGCCAGGTCTCTCCACTTTTGCGCGTACTCCTTAAAACCTTCACCTGTCCCCAGTGACATACCCTGGAGTTGGGTACGCGTAGGAGCGAGGTCGGCATTATACTGATACTGCTTATAAAAAGCAGTAGCCAAGTCCTCCCAGTTACGAATATTGGTTCCATCCAGCTGATAGAACCATTCGAGTTGAGTCCCTGAAAGACTCTCCTGGAAGAAATGGATCCATAAGTTCTTGTCTGCAGTGTAAGGCTGGATCTTCCTTACATAAGAACGGAGGTGCAGCTTAGGACAGGAAGCCCCGTCGTACTTCACAAAGGTAGGCGCCTTGAACTTGTGTGGGATCACCACCCTAGAAGATAACCCTAAGTCTCCAAAATCCAACCCAGGCACACGTTGAATCTCCATAGCATTTAACCAGTCCTCCAGCTGTTTGTACCTGTCCTCAGCAGGAGGGTACTGCTCATCATTGAAATCTACCTCAGTATCAGAGACCACGGGACTAGGAACCCTTCCCTCTTGGTGACTGCCTTCCCCAACAGATGGAGTAGTTAGCTCAGCTTCATTCTGCAATGTATTCCCGAGTCTGCGTCCAGTGTTGAACAGCACAGTCCTCTTCTTCTTCTTCTTCAGGAACAAAGCCTTCAACTCCTGTTGTCCCTGGGCTAAGCTCATGACCAGCTCTTGAAACTGGGCGTTCTGGGCCTGGAGGGCCTTGATAGCTTGCTCGGTAGTAGGTTCAGGATTCATGATGATGGCTGAAATAAACAACGAAGAAGATTAAGCAACCTGTAGAACAGAGTACCTGTAATGCAATGATATGTATGTATGCATGCGATATTTTCAAGGATCTCGCGGGGTAAACAGAGAAACTTGTTTAGAATTTGAATTTGGGTAGCTTGATTGAAGGAACTTCATGTTGTTGAGAGTCCTTCTTCAAGAGTCAAGGCTCACCATATCGAGTGGGTCATAGCCCCTGACTCAGGTCATCATGCTTGGATTCCTGGACAACCTTGGCTAGAGGAAAATAAATCCCTTTTTCCCCTTGCTAGACGTTTTGATTCATCATGACCTGCATCACAAGCCCTTGAGATCCTTGAAATGGATTAGTTTTTATGCAAGATGCATGCAATGGTATGATGTTATGCTATGTATGGAGTGATGTAAGTAGGCCCTGTAATGAGTCCCCATTAAGGATTGTAAACAAAACCTGTAAGGAACCCGTGTTGTTAGATAACAAGTATGCAAGTAGTTCAAGTATGAAGGCACACAAGTCACACAAAAGAGCCCTTAGAGTTTAGGCCAGCATGAATTTTGGGTACTACCCTCTTTCAGTTTCATTGGTTAAGACCTGTCCTATCAAAAGTAACCGGGTTCTAGAGGATCCCAATATCACTGACTACCCTCAATCGGTCATAACTCCAGCGTCGCAATCTTTTCATGCGGCCAGAACCATCGCGAGAGTTTAGCCTCAATGGGTGTAGCATACTGCTACTGTTCTATGGCCAAGTTGGGTCACATTAGGGTTATAAGGTCGGTTGGTGCTTAATGACTCCTCAGAAGACCCATATTCTCCTTGTTGCAACACAAGGGATATCGGTACAGACCAAGGTGCAACACCAACGTAGCCACTGCTTCACCCGTGTCGGTCTACGCCGGACAGGTCCCTCACAGCTTATGCTACCTAAAAGGGTATCCCCAGATCCGGGTTAGGATCTATGAAACTCTGATGCAAAGCCCACAAATATAAAGCAATCAAAGCAAAGCAATTGAAAACATAAGTATGATCTAATCCTAAGGTACACCTCACTTTCAGTTTCCCCAGCAGAGTCGCCAGTTCTATGACCGGTGGGAATAGAACTGACTGTTTTTAAGCTGGTTTCGCGAAATGTCGTGGTAAGCAAGAGTCGCCACTGTCTTTTATGTTCTCTAACATGGAAAGGATAAAAGCACAGCAAAATTCCTTATTCGAGAATGTTTCTCGGTTCGGGAGGTAGATTTATAGAAAGGGAAGGTGTTAGCACCCTTTCTATCCGTGGTTATCCACGGGCTCTTAGGTACTTGCTCTTATGTTTTCAAAAATTTGTTTGCTTTTCAAATGTGTGTGGGTTTTGAGAAAGTTTCGTTTGAAAAATTTCTAAGTAACTCTTGTATCTGTCCTCAAGAGTGTATGAAAATTTTGTTTGAAAACTTTTGAAAGTGTAGGTGCGAAAAGTATTTTTATTTGTTTTGAAAAGAGCAAGTACTTAAGAGAAATCTACCTACTCTAAGGAATTGGGCTGTGTAAGAGTCATTTAGATAGTGCTATCCCACCATTGAGAGGTAGGTAGCACCATCGTTGGAGGTATTCGGGTCAATTCGATTAAGGGACAATGTGGTCACCGAAGCAATGGTAGGACACCTTAGAAGTAACCCTAATGTCCTAGATCCTTTTTTTTATCTGAGGCAACCGTTTCGAGGCGACTGGATCTTTTAGACAGAAGGGAGACCTCTAAGACACTGTATACTTGATGACCACGTTCGAGGCAACCAGTGAGGCGTACCCTAAGAAGTGGCATGTGCTTTGTGTGTTGTTTTTCAGTTAAGGTTATCTTGTATGTTATTTGTGAGCTACGGATTGGTTTTATTTTTCATACATTCTTTCATGCATTTTTTAACAGTTAGGAGTGCGGAAAATAAATTGCAGAAATGTAAATCTAGCTATTACAAGGCGCGGGTCTATACATCGCCAAAAAACAAAAACCCGTTTAAAAAAGTGCGAGAAATAGTAAATAAAGAGATAAACCTAATTACTATTACATACCCGGAAATAGTTACATAAATAAACAAAATAAGAATAAGGCGCGAAAGAATTAAATTGGAAACGTCCTAAGGGTTTTGACCCTTTTAAGAAAAGAATTGAAATTTTTGTCCTTTTTTTGTAATTAATGAAATTAAAACTAATAACTAATTAATTAATTAATTAAGAAAATGTTTTTTTTTGTATTTTTATGTTTTTAATGAAAATAAAATAAAAAGAAATTAAAAGTTGAAAGTTCTAATTCTAAATTAATTTTACTTATTAAAAAAATGTTGAAATTGTTCTAATTACACAACTAATTAATTAATATTAAAATTTATTTACAAAATAAGTTAATAAATAATAAAACATTTTTTTTTGTTTTTCTGAATTTTATGGGAAAAAATTAGTTTGTTAGGTTAATTAACAATAATGATAATAATTAAAAAAGAAAACAAAAAGAAAAGGAAAATAGAAAGAAAAAAAATAGAAACCAATGGGGGTGTTGATGGCCCAATGGAGGTGTGAAGCCTGGAAATTGCTGGCCCATTAACCAGCCTTGTTGACTTTTGGAGATTGCCTGGAGCACGTTGATTGGAGAATATAGTGTTCATCACTTTTTGGCCCTCGGATTGATGATCATGGCCACTTGGCATGTGGAACGCTGAAGGTTCATGGTGAAACGCACTGGGCATCCTGCACACAAACACATAAGAAAAAATGATATGGAATTTTGGGGGACCTGGGAAGAACTTACAGCGCGGTATGATGGATCTTAGGACGTGGCAAGGGTTGCTTTAGCTTCAGGGGATGGCAAAGAAGAGAGTCACGTTCTCCTTTTGGCCTGAAAATGCTTGCAATACTCCTTTTGATCTCACACTTTTTTTGACACTTTTTGGATTTTGTTCTGGCCGTTTGTGCACACTCTAGGTCGTGAATGAGGCTTTGTTACACTTGCATATGTAGTAATGAATGAGAATAGGTCACATTATGAGCTAATGATCCCTTGCAATTAAGTTTTTGGATTCTTCATAACCACCATTAAAGAAACATGCCATGTTTGTTCAAATTTGAATTTTTATGCTTAAAATGGACTTAGCACGAAATTGGTAGGTTGTTCATGACACATACAATTCATTCAAATCAAAAGATGTTATTTAATTAATTTTTTTGATTTTATTTGAATTTTATGGATTTAAAATGAATTAAATCAAATAAAATTAAATAAAAATAGAAAAATTAATGTTTAATCTTGAAGTTGATCATGGGACACGTGGGTGGCATGACAAGGCTGAATCAAGTGGAAAAAAGTGGGCCCTTTTGTCAAAAATTGAATTTTCAAGGATAGTTGACTTTTGCCATTTCACAAAAATTTCCCAACTTCTCCAATGCATATCTTGCTCAATTTTGATCATATGAACATGTTCTTGGACATTTTGGAAAGGTCTTGAAGTGCTCTAACCAATGCCATTGGTCCCATGTCATTTTAATTTACCAATCTCAAGTTATGGTCTTTGACTTAAAGTGCCTTTTTGTTGACTTTTGAAAATGACCTATAATGTTGAAATTGATAACTTTTTGTGAGAGCATTTCTTGGACTTGGAATGTGAATATGAATTGTAGGAAATGTCCTCCCCTTAAAAATGAGCATTGGATGGGATTTTTCTGATGAACCATGAAAAAGTTATGCCTTGGTCAAGTTACAATTGACTTTTCAGCTGTCCAAAAATGGAAACTTTTGCATCTTGATGATTTTTGAGCCATTCTTGTGGAATCATGATCAAGAATTGATCAAATGATGATTGTGGCTTCAAAATAAGATGTTGACCAAAAATTTTGACTTTTGACTGCCAAATGACCATTTTGCCCTTGCAGTTGATTGTGAAGCAATTAGGGTTTTTGACTGTGCAACTTGACCTTGTGAGCCTTGAAACTTGGCATGTAGATGCTTGACAATGTGTATAGGCATATGTGACTTGATTGAGCCCTTTAAAACCTCAACTTCCTTGCAAGAACCAAAACCCTAATTTGACTGTCTTAGGAGGCCTTTGAATTGTGCAACCCTTGAGTAGACTTGAGCAAATTGAGATGATGCTTGTCAAAACTTTGAAGAATATGGGAGGGAAAATTTTGGGGTACAACACCACCTAAGGTAAGGCTCGAGGGGGATAGAGTTTTTATGTCCCAAAGTCCTACTGTCCACCTTGTTCACCATTCCCCAAGCACGTGTAAACCTCTGGCGGTAACCTTGGTCTTCTTTGTCGTAGTCGAACACCAGACCTTGGATGAGCATCTCATGAGGTCCATCTCTTCGGGCATACCCAAACTGTCAAAAAGCTAAGCATGGGTTGTAGGTGATACCTCCCCTAATACCAAGCATAGGTACATTAGGTAATTCCCCATAATGGTCAATGATAAAGATACCTTCCAAGGATCTCGAGCACCAACGGATATCAGAGCGGGTGAGAGACATCATCCTTTAAGACCAAGCCAGTCTTTGCTCGTTCTTCAATGCTGACTGAGGTAGGTGTGAAGTGAACCACTTAGCGAGTAGGGGGATACAACACAAAAGGGTACCTCTTTTCTTTATGGTCCGGGTATGAAGGTAATGCAAGATGTCTCCTAGTAAGGTAGGTATAGGATTGAGAGAGAGAAAGACTTTGATGGCATTAACGTCTATGAATTGGTCTGAATTGGGAAACAGAACCAAACCATAAATGAGGAGAGCTAGTACGTCTTTGAAAGCTTGGAAATCCATGTCATCCCAGAATGAACGAGCTTTTTCCAATAGAAACTTAGCTAAAAAGCCTTTAACCCCACTTCTTGTCTCCCAATTGGCTATGACGTCGGCCCTCTTCACATGTACAGCTTCGGCGATGACTTCAGGTTTTGGAATCCCTTTTAGACCAGTGAACGGTATCTGATTAAGCACGGGCACCCCTAAGAGTAGAGAGAACTCTTCCAGTGTAGGTACCAACTGATAGTCCGGGAAAGTGAAACAATGATGTACGAGATCAAAGAATTGGAAAAGTACACACATCATCTCTTCTTGGAAGTTGGATGTATCCAAACTGAGGATTCGACCATATTTCTTGGTAAAAGGAGAATCCACGGGCACTCTTGAGGCTAGCTCTTGAAGTTGAGGATGTGCTTTTACAAATCTGATTCGGATGGTGTTTCTTCGGAGAGAATTCATGTCCTACAAAACAAAAAGAAATATAAATCTCTAAATCCTTGAAATGGTTAGTGAGTATGCATATGATGTTGATGATGTTTATGATGTTTATGTGCAAGCAAATATATACACACACAACAAACAGATCCCTATGTTTTAGGCTTGCATGAGTTTTGTAGGTAAGTACCCTCTTGAAGTCTAGTTGGTTCAACCTGTCATAGAAATAATGATCGGGTTCTAAAGGATCTCAATATCACCAACCTTTCTCTTAGGCATTGTCTCAGCACAACAATCTTTTCTTGCGGCCGAGATATCCTAAAAGTCTAGCCTCAATGAGTGTAGTATTGAGTATCAACCAATTTTCAGCTCTACACCGAAACCGGCTACCTCACTAGGTCCTAATGGCCAAGTTTGTTTAATTAGGGTTCTAAGTTCAATTAGTTCTTCATGGTGCCACTCAGCGGCCCCGTATTCTCCTCGATTCACCATGAGGGATACCGATACCCACAAATGTGTCACACTAACATAGCCATTGGTTCAACCATATCAGTCTACGCCGTACAGTCTCCACAATCTATTGCTATTTACCTAAAAAGGTGTCCCAGATCCGGGTGGAGGATCAAAGCAAGCCCAATACGAAGAACTAAATATAAAGCACAGAAATCAAATAATGAAAGCGAGTAAAGGTGATCTAACCCTAAGGTAACCCCACTTTTTTTAGAATCAAATCCCCAGCAGAGTCGCCAGTTCTGTGATACGGTGGGAGAACTGACTTGAGGGTTTGTGTTTGTGCTTGCAAATGTTGCGGTTTAGCAAGAGTCGCCATCGACTTTTCTTTTATCCAAAAAGGAAAGGTGAAAAAGCACAGGAAAGACCTTTAGAGATGTTTTTGAGTTCGGGGGTAGATTATGAAAAGGGAAGGTATTAGCACCCTTTTCATCCATGGTTTTCCACGGGCTCTTAGTTACTCGCTAGATCACTTGCTTTTGTTTGAATGTGTGCTTGTGATGTGTGTTTTGAAAAGTGGTTTTCAGAAAGATATTTTGCAATGGTTCTCGTCTCTATAAGAACGTATACAAAATGTTTTATCTTTTTGAAAATGTTTTTAGAAATGGAAGTGTTGATGTGTAAAAATGTTTTTATCGTGAGCAAGCGAGCAACTGAGAGCGAACTTACCTACTCAAAAGGTCTTAGATATGCTTTTCCTCCTCCTTTAGATGTTACTATCTTACCATTGATTTGGTAAGAAGCCCCATCATTGGATGTGAAGGGACGGGTGTTGGGACGTTTGTATAGTCATAGAAGGCAACATATGGGACGTTTTAGCAATGTCATTTTAGGGACTAGAACGTTTACCGAAGGCAACATCGAGGGTCATCGAGGGACTACGATATTTTATCGAGGGTCTTTGCTAAAACGGCCATGTTAGAGGGACATGACTATTTTCCGATAGGCAACAAGTGGAATTACCCTAAGGGTGTAAGTGTGCAAATGTGTTTTGTTTACCTGCATTTATTCTTTGATTAAGGTTATCTACTTGTTGATTTTATCACTTGCCATACACGCTTAATTACTATACAGTACAAGAAAAACAATAAATTGCGAAAATGTAAAATCCTACGCTATTACAATATTTAGGGGATGAGGGTACATATTTATGAATGGGGGTTGCAAGTAAGATTAAATCCTAAGTTATTATTACAACCATATCGAATGGATCAGAATGTGCAAGAAACGAAATTACTTATTTATTTAAGGAAAGAAATAAGTTTTCTTAAGAAAATATTTTTGATCTTGTTTTAAGAGATAAAGCAAAGCATGAAAAAAATGTTTTTTTTGTGTTTGTTGATTAATGAAATAAAGAGTGATAGCAAATATAGTGAGAAAGGTAAAAAGGGAATCAGCACGTTGCTGATTAAGGAAAGTCAGAAGTTCTGACCCTAGCGCACATCAGCAATATAATAGGTTTCAGAACTTTTGAGAGCACCAGCAACATAATAGGCTTCAGAACTTTTGAGACCACCAGCAATAGAATAGGCTTCAGAAGTTCTGAGACCACCAGCAACAAAATAGATCTTAGAGGTTCTAATATCACTGGAAGAACTTGGTCTCTCTCTCTCTCTTCGTTGCAGTCAGAACATCTGCATTTTTGGTCATTTCTCCATAAAACAGAAGATGTACATATGAAAAATATAGCAAGTTTCATAGCATTTCAGAAACAAGAAATATCAGAACCATAAATCAAAGGCAAGTGTGAATCTGCTAATCCTAATTCTGAGTTCTAATCTCTTTCAGAAGTTTTGAAGCTGATTTATTCCATACTTAGGCAAGCAAACATGTGAAGTCTCAGAATATGTATAACATCATAAGTATGATATTTACATTGTATTTTTTGGACATGCAAATCTGATAATGCTGAAACAATGTGATAAGGGTCAACAGAAACTTACCTTTCGGCTGGAAAAGATTCTACAAGCTGGAGGTTGGTCCTGGACTTTGGTGATGTTTTGAGCTGCTTCTTCACGTACTCAGCAAGATGGAGGTTTTCATCTTCTGGAACAGCCAAGGGGTGATACTCTGACTTATTTGAGGTGGAGGTAAATGGAGAGTGTATAGCAGTATGAATACAGAAGTTAAGATAACTTCTATTATATGAACCAACAAACATGGGGATGGTTTTAGTCAAGGAACAATGGAGTTTTGAGGTTGGAATCAACTGCTAAGGTTTTGGTATTTTGGTGTTTACAGCTTTTGGGTTCTTGGAATTTTGCAAAGATTCAAAGCCTTTTTCTTTCTTTTGGTGATTCTTTCTCTTTCTCCCAAAAAAACCAACCCCTTCAACGTGTGATGGAATAAGCTATTTATAGATGGATTTTGTTGTGGTTTTGGGGGGGGGAAACAAATGAGTTTTTAAACATTTTTGGCATACTGCCCCTTTGCTTTTAAATCACAGTTTTTTTGTAAGCTAATTTGGTGCAAGAAAGACGCAGGCGTGGACTGGATCAGCAGTACCTTGGAGTGTTGTGGCAGCTGGTTGCAGGACTGTGCCATAGCAGGGCAGCAGGTTAAGGTTTGGGGTTTGGTGATGTTCTGATTGCAGGAAATTAGAAACATACCCTCCAAATGCTGAAGGGGCATCTTCTGACCAGAGCGTTGAACATAGCCTCTGTATGCTGAAGAATCATGTTCTGGCTGAAGCATTATGTTCTGACCAAAGAGCAACGCTTCCACAATTTCTGATTGAAGCTTATCTTCTAACCATGTTTGCATCTTCTGACGGAACTTACATAGGGGTTGGCTCAGAAGTTCAGAAGTATCACATTTTCCAGGCACTTAGAAAATTTTCTCTAAATATTTAGAAGATTTGATTTTTCCAAAGTAACTTCTGACTTCTGATTTTTTGATGAACCCATTTTATGAATTGTGATTTTTTTTAACTTGATTTTGATTTAAAAGTCAAAGTTTGACTTTTTTAATATGCTTTTGACCATTTTGCCCTCATGGATGATTTCCTTGAAAAATGATGATCCAAGACTTGGAACTTGGTAGAGGAAAAACTGAGAGTCCAGGATGAATCCCTTGAGAAATGGGAGGGAAAATTTTGGGGTACAACATAGTGCGTTGATAAACTAACAGAGTTTGACATGAATAGATGTTCGAACAATCAAAATAAAATTACAAATTGAAAATTCTAATGAACAAAAGCCTCTTTGCCTGAACTTGTCACTTCAGATGGTGTGTCTTTGAGGGATGGCAAAAGAACTCTTCCTGACCATCTTGTGTAAACTCCAGCACCCCTTTATCAATCAAGTTTTGAGCTTTATATTTCAACCTCCAAAAGTCATTAGTATCATGCCCCAGGCTGTTGGAATGGTATGCACACCTTGCATCAGGATTGTTGTTAGGGGAAGAAGTCTTGGGATTCAGATGAGGTCCTATCAACGTAATGAAATTCATCCTTAATGGGTGCTACAAAGCTTGAGACAACGACATGTTGAGTTTGGTAAACTGTCTTTTAACCCGTTGTTTTTGGCGAGGTTATTGTTGGACTCGTGATGTAGTAGCAATTTGGAAAGGTCCAACCTCTTATCTTCTCAGAGGTTGATCAATCACTTGGTCCCCAACCTCGACTATTTGCTTCTTACGGTTGTATCCATCTTGATTAAGTTTTGTGATAATGGCCCTCAGTTCTTCTTGTCCCTGGGCTAGACCTTGGATAAGAGCCATCTGCCCCAGCATTTGGGTTCTCATTGCTTCTACCTCACCTTAGAACAGCTTGAATCGGCCTCCAGAAGTGAAACTGATTTTCACTTTTTGTTAGAAAATTTGGAATTTTTCTCTCTGTTTTGAGGCTAGCTGGGCATCTGTTCCCTTGTCCTCTAGGTCTTGAGTGTCCTGGTATAAGTAGTGAATCAATCTAGGGTAATAGAACTGGAAAGAATCAAAAGATGTTATGGTCTTTAAGTTTGCTTCCAATCTTTCCAAACATGGAGATTTCTTCCCATTCTCAAACTTGCACGATTTGTTTGGCTATTTGACAGCTCATGACATATTCAATCAATGCCAAAACAAATCTTATCCCATTTATTTGATTTATTTTTGATTTAATTTGTTTTTATTTTAATTTTAAATAAATAAAATCAAAATAAATTTGATAAATAAATAAATGAGGCAAGAAGGGTCCCATAGGTCGTGGACCATGCTAGGACTGAGATTCAATCTTGAAAAGATAGGCCCATGTGGAATAAATGTAATTTTGGGTATTGTTGATTTTGTGCAAATTTCCAAAAATGGCCAACTTTGACCATGCATATCTCTCTCAATTTTGACCCTAAGAGTGTGTTCTTGGGTTTTTTAGAAAGCTTAGGATGTCCTCTAAACAACCTATTTGGTTTCATATCGATGGGATCTTCCATGTTCATGTAAGGATTTTTGACCCAAAAGGTGTTTTTGTTGACTTTTTGAAATGACCTATAATGTATGAACTTGTGTATCTTTTGATTGACGCATATCTTGACCTTGAGGGATGAAGAGGAGTTGTAGGGAATTGGATTCTATTCAAAATTAGCCTTGGATGATAAATTTATGATAAAGTATGAGAAAGTTATGCTTGGTCAAAGTTTGGTTGACTTTTCCTATAGAAACCCTAAATTGCCATTTTTTACTTTTGATGAGTTAGGAGCATTTTTTGAGGAATCATGATCAACCCTTGATCAAATGATGGATGTTACTTCAAAATGGTGATGTTGACCAAAAATCTTGAAGTTTGACTGTACTTGGGCCACAGTTGACTTTTGACCTACTATAGTTGATTTTCAGGCATTTGAGCAGTTGACTGAGCAAACTTCTTGTGCAAGGCATGAAACTTGGCATGGATGATCTTGAGGACATATTAGGGCAATGGAAACCATTTAGGACCCTTGGAACTCAAACATATTGATGAGGAGTGAAATCCTAGGTTGAGGTTCATTGTCTTAGGAGGAGGATTTGTCTGGTCAATCCTTAGTCAACTTGAGCAATTGAGGACATCTAGGAGTATATTTTGTATGAAAATGGGAGGGAAAATTTTGGGGTACAACAATACACATCATAAATCTCATTATTAGGTCAGAACCCCATCCTTACTTGGATTGATGTTTGCTCAACCAAAGCTCCAGCCGACAACCTTGTTTTGCTCTGCTTGACATTAGGTTGCTTGTTCCTTCCTCCGTGCAGCTCTTACGGTCAACGTACAAACCCTTAATCACCAACTAAATCAAATCCTTGTGTCAGCTTAACCTTATATCACTAGTCCAATTTGGCTTAACTTTCACACCTTCACTTTACCACTTCCAACCAATAAAATAAGTCCAACATCATTATTCTATTAAATCCAACATTATTATTATTATTATTATTAATAAACTAATTAATTAATAATAATCTAACAACTTATACCAACAATTCTCAAAATCTCACAACTTTTCAAAAAATAATCCAAAAACAATTTAATTAAATAATTAATTAAATTAACGGGCGTTACACATCACATCCTGGTCGACGAGGGGAGTTCTGTCGACGTCATGTACACCCACCTGCTCTACACCCTGCAGCTCGACGATACCCACCTGTCACCATATGTGGGGTCTTACATGCAAAGGTTTAACGATTGGACCTCTAAGCCATGGGGATACGTCGAGATTTTTGTCACATTCGGGGATGAAACTGCATCCCGACAGGTCAAAGTGCAGTTTTTAGTGATCGATTACCCGTCTCTCTACAACTGTATCCTAGGGAGACCAACACTGGCCGAGCTAACCTATGTACCCTCCACGGTGCATTTAAAGATGAAGTTCTACACCAAGAAGGCCCATGTTTCCAGCATCCATAGAAACATTTCAGCTGCAAGAAGATGTTTCAACGCGGCTTCCAAAGGGAAAAACACTGTCGACACTGGAGCACGACCTACTAAAAGGGAAACCACCTTGACAATAACGGTTACTCTGCAAACAAACCTGCTCGAATCGAATAACAACAGGCTCCACCAAAGGTCGACTTAATTGCACTCGACACCCGCTTTGACAGATGAAGTCAAAGCCCCCAATGGCGAACAAGATCCTCTTCGACCCTTCCCAAACGGAGACTTCGAGTTCATCCCCCTCGGTGAAGACCCGAACAAAGGCGTGAAGATCAGTGTCAGACTCCCCGACCTAGCAAGGAAACAACTCAAAGCCTGTTTGAGGGAGAACAGTGACATGTTCGCGTGGAGCGCTACAAAGATGCCTAGGCTCGACCCTGAGGTCGCGTGTCACCAACTTGTTGTGGATCCAGTCGCTAGGGAAGTAGTACAACATAGGCGTAGGCAGTCTTCTAAAAAAGTGGAGGCTGCTAAAAAAGTTGTAAAAGACCTCCTAGAGGCAACTTTTATTTCTGAGGCCTGGTATTCAACCTGGCTCTCAAATGTTGTACTTGTTAAGAAAAATAATGAAAATGACATATGTGTGTTGACTATACTGATCTCAACCGGGCATGTCCTAAAGATGTTTTTACCTTACCTAACATCGACATGTTGGTCGACAACTCGAAGTATACATGGACGACATGATCGTAAAATCTCGAGAGGAAATTGACCATGCTGCCCACCTCAAAAGAGAGCAAGGCTATGCACTTGAGATTCAACCCAGAGAAATGCATATTCGGGGTCAAGGCGGGAAAATTCCTCGGTTTCTATCTGACCAAACGGGGATTTAAGGCCAACCCTGATAAATTTCGAGCATTCTCCAAGGTCACCACGCCAATTTAGAAAAAATCCATACAAGTCTAGAACGTCATGCTCACCTCACTTTCCCGTTTCGTGGCGAAGTTCACGCAACATGCACTCCCATTTTTCAAACTCTTGCGTAAAGAGGCGGCTTTCAAGTGGACCGAGGAGTGTGAGAAAGCCCTCTTCCACCACAAGTGAAGCATTTCACAACCGCTCGTGTTATCACAACCAGAGAGTGGGGAAACTTTGTTCCTTTATTTGGTCATCTCCACCGAGGCAGTAAGTGCGGCCCTCGTCTGTGAGACACCAAACAGGAAGAAACTAGTGTACTTTACTAGCAAAGCATTACAAGGCCTCGAGGTCAGATATCAACAAATTGAAAAGTAACATTATCCCTCATCAACGCGGCGAGGAGACTCGGATATTACTTCCAGGCCCACACATTCGTCGTACAGATAGACCAACCCATGAGATAACTCCTAGGTCGACCAGACATGGTCGGTCTAATGCTGAAATGGTCCCTAGAGATTTCGGAGTTCGACGTTAACTACGAGAGTAGTAAAGCCCTTAAAGCACAAGCATTGTCCGACTTCATTGTGGAAATGACCACCCACGAACCCCCTGCAGGTGGGAAACACAAGTGGACCATCTTTGTAGGCGGAGCTTCCAGCTCGACGGGAAGAGGAGCAGGAATCCTCCTTGAAAATGAAGAGGGCGTCGTGATCGAACATTCACTCGCCCTGTCGTTTCCCACTTCAAACAAGCAGTCTGAATATGAGGCCCTACTCGCAAGATTAAGGATGGTCGAAGACCTAGGTTCCCGAGAAGTACAAGTATTCACGGACTCCCAACTAGTCGCATCTCAAGTTCGAGGAGAATATCAGGCCAAGAATGATAGCCTCATCGAATACCTGAACCTAGTCAAAGAAAGGATGAAGAAGTTCGACCTGGCAGAAATCAAACACGTACCCCGCGAACAGAACACATGGGCCAACATACTTTTAAAACTCGCGAGCACAAAGAAAAAAGGTGGGAACAAATACTTTATCCAAGAATACCTTTCTCGTCCGAGTATTGAAAAACCCCATTGCGTCACCCGAGGTGAATGCCATGAGGGGCGTTTCGTGTTAGATGACCCCGATATTAAATTATCTCACAAATGGAGAATTACCCGCTAACCAAAAAGAGGCCAATACGACCAAAAGACGAGCCTTCTCTTACGTAGTAGTCGAGCATAAACTCTATCGGTGGGGATTCTCCATACCACTCCTGAAATGCGTCGAGGAATCCAAAATCCCTGAGATATTACGAGAAATCCACGAGGGAATTAACGCCCAACACTTGGGCAGAAAATCTCTAGCACGAAAGACGCTGCGCGCAGGCTATTACTGGCCTACCATGCAGCAAGACGCGAAGGAACACGTCAAAAAATGTGACAAATGTCAAAGACACGCGGACATGCACCTCCCACCCCCACACAAACTCAAAACATTGTCATCCCCGTGGTTGTTTTCCTGGTGGGGGATGGACATCCTTAGACCATTCGTACAAGGATCATATCAAAATAAATTCTTCATCGTGGCCGTCGACTATTTAACAAAGTGGATAGAGGCTGAAGCCCTGGCCAGAATCACATCACACAACATCCTACATTTCTACAAACAAAACGTGTTTTCTCGATTTGGCATACCACAAGTGCTCGTCACTGACAACGGGACGCAGTTCACTGACCAAAGCTTCTAAGAGTTTGTCGCTAAGATCAGCACCAAATAGCACTTCACGTTCGTCGAACATCCTCAAACCAACGGGAAAGTCGAGGCCGCGAATAGAGTCATCAAATGAGGACTCAAGCGCAGGTTGAGCGAAGCTAAAAAGGGGTTGGTCGAAGATCTATACAGCATCATGTGGGCTTACCAAAAAACACCACACTCGATGATTAGCGAAACCCCTTTTCGAATAACCTATGCATCGAAGTCGTAATTCTCGTAGAAATCATGGATCCATCCTGGAGAACTGAAGTCCCTTTAGACGAGGAACTAAATGACGAGGCCCTAAGGGAAGAGCTCGACGTGGTTGAAGAAATACGATCAAGAGTAGCTCTTTGTGAAGCCACACTGAAACAACAGATAGCCCTGCATCATGACACCAAAGTTATAAAATGTGAATTCTAGGTCGGCAGGTTAGTCTTGCATAGAAATTAGAAAGATTCTCGTGAAGGAAAGCTGGTCGCCAACTGGGAAGGACCATACCGCGTCCATTGGGAAATGGGCACTGGAGCATACCACCTTGAACGCCTAAGTGGAGAACCACTACCTAGACCATGAAACACTACAAAGCTGAAACAATATTACAATTAGGTCCCTGATGAACGTCGGGGACCGGCAGTTGACGTACCCTCTCTGACGAACAACAGGTATCACTCGACCATAGAAGCATGTTAAGGTATGATCATAGCCTCCAACTAATAACTAAAGGCGAGTTTCTTGCTCATTGGTCGAGCGGAAACTTATCCCGACGGGGACACCTCGACCGAGATCCACCGTCGAAGTACCTAACAGGAAGAAGACCCAGCTCACCATAGGCAGTTCACGTCACAAAGTCAAGACCCCAACCGCGATCGTGATCTCGTCCCTATGGACTCCTACTCCGCTTTCTCGACACATTTCAACATGTGTCGACCACAACTAAGATCGAACATAAATCTCCACTCATCGGAATTCCATATTTCACAAAATAAACAAGTCAAGCACAACGACAGGCAAATATATAACATACAATAGAAGGAAAAATAAAGGAATTTACAAGAGCCCACCATAAAGGGAGACATTGTCCAAATATTACAAAACGTGGGCACGCAGACCCAAATAAAAGAAAATCGGGCGAAGCCCTTGTTAAAAGTTTACAAAAATATGGGCACACAGACCCCCAATCCAGGTGAAAACAAAACTGGGCACGCAAGCCCAGAAACTTAATCTCATCTCACATCCTTGCCATCACTCTCCTCATCGGGATTGTCCTCGGGGGGATAAAATATATTCCCGTCAACCACCTGGTTAAACGGCCCCGCACCTTGGACCACCAGCTCGACCCCTTTGTTAAGGATCTTAAGCTCCTCCACGGTCGTGTTAAAGTCATAATTAAGAGTGTCCATGATGTCTTGTTCGAGCACACGACTCTGAGTGATCAAATCTTTCCTAGTCACAAGGGCTTTCTATGCATCAGTCTCTTCATCGGCAGGCGCCACGATCCCCTCCAACTCCTTTATCCAGATGGTTATTCGCTTGTTATCCTTAGTCGCAACTTCCAGTTTAGGTTGTAGCTTATTCAAATATTTGAGGAGTTGGACCTGCACTTCATACTTCGTCTCATGGTTGAGGATATCACCCTTCAACTTTTCATTAATTCCCTTTAAATTTTGGATCTGGGCGTACACTTTACCAAGAGCGGCCTGAGAGCCCGCAACCTCATCGTTCAACTTCAAAGCAGTTTCAAGAACCCTCGTCACAATGGCCACATCTTTCGACAGGTTCCTCCTCTAGGTTTCTTTGTCCTCAGACAGTATGACTTCCCTCTCCTCCTCATGAAAACCTAAGGAACTCTCACCGTTGAAGATATCTCGGTTGAGATGATAGGGAGGCAACACCAAAACTACCCTGAAACCCTTGTCTCCTTCGACAGGCGCTACATGCTCAGGGTTATCCACGCGTTTCCTTTTCATTGATTGTTCGGGTGGGGGGCCTGTGTCCCTGTAGGGGAAGATGAACCACTTGGACAGGAAGAAGTTTTGGCTTGTTCCTGAAGCTAGGCAACCTGATTTTTAGGCCCTAAGTTAGATGCATTATTGGGCCTCAACTTGAGAAAACATTCAGAGAGGGTCGTCATCCAATCTGCAATAAAAAAGAAACTGTCAGTCACAAGACAAACATACAAACATAAAATTATGGGCACGTCCCCTACCTAGAAGTATCAAAGCCTCCTCGTGAAAGAAGAACTCGGGGAGCGCTTTTATGTTAATCAGTCTATGAACAGGGAGATGCTTCTCTTGATCGTCAAAAAGGAAGTTATTGTCCACGTCCACACACTTCATTAAGGAGAAGCTCTTAACATAAGCTGCCAGCTTGTCGTAAGAGAGTTGATCCTGGGCATCTAAGTCCTCGGGCTTCACTGTGTAATACTCAGGCTTCAGCTCAAAGTGTTTCCACTGCCACTTAAGAGGAAACCTCGCCATCAGTCGAGTCACTATCCGACCACCCTTGATCTCTTCCGAGCAATCATACAAAGAAGTCAAGTCCGCATCAGTAAGAGGTTTTACGATGAAGTACCACTCTTTGAAGTTACGCACATATTCAAGGTATGGCCGGAAGATTTTTCCAAACTGTTTGAACGTTATCCAGGCTTGTCGCCCTCCAATGGTCTTCTGTTGTAGGTGAAAGATATGAAAGAAGAGGGTCAAATTGGCACCAATCTAGAGATATTGGAATACTAGCTCAAATGCTCACATAAACGCAGGTGCATTCAGATGAAGCTGGGAAGGTTCCAGATGCAACCATTGGAAGACCCCCACTTGGAAATCATTGAAGGGAAAACGCATCCCTGCTTCTTTAAAAGCAAACTCATACATAGGGAAGTGTTTTACCGGGAATGCCGATCATATACTCTAACTTTGATGAGGGATTTTAAGAACCCAGTTGGCAGGGGCACCCTCTGCTCGATCCTCAAGGACATTGAACGCGTCAGAAGCGTCCTGTGAAAAACACGACCTTTTACTCTAGGACTCGGGCGCGACCCAAGCCAAAGGATCATTCGCGACCATAGTGTCACCCTCGTTGGTATCTGTCACAATGTATTCCTCGACCTGGTGTGCCATTGTACCTGAAAATCAGGGGAAAACAATGAACTCGACATCATCAAATTCACCATTCCACCGCAAATCAAGTGAAAGAGCGATGAATACGTCGAGAAATGGACCTCGACCCAAGCCCTCGGCAGCCAACACTGAAATGGTTGATGCCATATGCAGGTACATTTTGTCGAATGGGAAAGTTGCCCAAATCCTCCCCGCTATTTGGGGGGGACAACCCCGACGCGAGTCAGAACAAAATTCTGGACCTATGAACCTTCATCCACATCCATGAACTTTGATGGACATCCACGAAGATTCATTTTAGAACCCATGAGTCTTCATCCAGAGATTCATCAGTTCATGACAAAATGCAAGTGTTTAATCTAAAAAATCTAAGAAAAAGCACGATCAAGAAGAAATCACTTACTTGGAGAAGATTATCGTTGAAGACGTCTATGGTGGCGTTAGAGCAGCGGAGCCACGGGAAAACGTAGGAGAGAGGAGAAGAGAGCTTGAAAATGAAAAATGAACCTCTTAATCCCCCTTTTTATAGATAGCTTCCACCTCACGAGGTAGCATGTGAAAAGTCATCATTACTTGGGCTTTTGGACTGCCCTGTGTAACGATGACACCCTAAACAGCTACCACGTGGGGCTGGCGAGAGGACATGTCACCCACATCAGTCTTACATAAAACCATGTACATGTGCCATTCAACTCCTGGTGGAGGGCAAAAGCTCGACATCATTACAACACCTTACATACGGGAACATCGATGACATTCCACTGTCGATGGCGGGCAAAAAGCTCAACATCATTACAATGCCTTACAGATGGGCACGTCAAAGATGCGCACTCGAGGAAACTCCTTTCATCCTCACGAATCTAGGTCCCTAACAGGCACCGAGTCGACCACACCACATGTGAATTTGAGTCCCCCTCGACATAGATCACATAGCCTTCCCTGATGGGAGTTGACAGTTCCCCCTCTCGGGAAACGCTTCCATGGCACTTGAATTGATCAAGTCATCACCCTTTTGCCTAAGGGAAATAACTTGGGGGGCTCATGTTTTAGATTGGGCCGACACTTGCCCCATTGTTGGGGAGGCCCCATCCAGCGCCTTTACAAAGGCCCAAAAGCGTGTGGCCCAAACTGAGGACCGCTGAGCATTTCCCCACGTGTCCACTAGGAAAACATAACTCATGTGTCTATATCGTCATCATCCTGCCCTCCGAGAATAACGAGTCTAACTTCCCTGCTTTCTCGGGGAAGTTGGCCAGGGAGGAGGCCACGTGCTGGAATCCATACACCTGTAAACCCTGACAGTCTTCATTGTTGGGCCTTATCGTGGCCCATCATTGAAGAACTTGGCTCAGTGTTGGAGGTTATAAATACCCTCTCACTTGAGAGGGTCGGGTATTCATTCATTCACCCATAATCTCACTTACTTTCACTTACTATGAACCTTACTTTGGCATCAAAATATCTTACAGGTACCCCTACTTCATATTCAACCGATGTTCGACTCAAAGCTCATGGACCTTGACAATCCCTTCTGATTAGATATGATTAGTATTAAAATGAGTGTAATTTATTAGGGGTGATAAACATATATGGTCGTTCTAATTATGCAATGTCTTATAAAACTTCGTAAAAAATGAGTTGTTTTCTTTCAATCTCGACTTTATTTTGTTATTTATGTAGCCGACTTAAGGCCAAAGTTGAAACTGTCAAAATTAAGAAGAAATAGACGGAAAATAATGGTTTTATTTTGTTAAATGTAACATCTATTGGCAGGCAGCGTCAAACCTCTGCAAATCCTTGATGGACAATCGCATGAATGATTCATATAGTTGGAAATAACAAATATCGGGCACTTGCCAACTCCTCAAGGGAGCAGTCTAAGCGACCCGTTATCAATTGAATATCTAGTAGTCGAATGGTAAGATAAGATTAGCCGAATTGTAAGACATGATTTATAGGTATGTCAAACAAATATAGGTCCTTAGTATATAACTGAGACTGAGTTTAAAATTTTAGTTTGTCAATGAGGTGGTCGGGCGGGTACGCAAATCTTATATTTTTAAGGGTTAAATAAGTTTTTGGTCCCCCTAAATATCTCAAATTTCATTTTTAGTCTCTAAAATTTTCCTTCAAAGAATGGTCCTCCTAAAAAAATAAATTTTAACTTTTGGTCCCTCCTGACAAAACCGTAGCTAAAATGGTCTCTAATTTCATCGCCTAAATGAAAATCGTCGCTATAACCATTGCTAAAACTGTTGCTAAGTTGTAAAAACGATCGCTAAATTGCAGGAGGGACCAAAAATTAAAATTTAATTTTTTAGTAGGACCATTCTTTGAAGAAAAATTTTAGAGAGCCTAAAAATGAAATTTGAGATATTTAGAGTGACCAAAAATTTATTTAACCTTATTTTTAAAGGTTAAGAATTACAAAAATTATTGTTAATATTCGCGATTGCATAAATTTGAAAAAACCTAGGTGAGACAAACATATTAAATGGTGATGGCTTAACTCTTAGCATGCTTCTCAAAATATAATAAAAAAACTAGCATGTTCATCGAATCTGGTCGGTTTTATCTCTCTTACAATTAGGCATGACAACAAAATTCGTATATGTGGATATCCACCCGAATCTGCCCCGAAGTTGATGGGGAAAAAATCTATTTTGATTGAGTTTGGATTCAGATCTGGGTTTTCCTCTATTACAAAATATGAGGACGAATTGGATAATGGGGATATTAATGTCCACCCCGAACTCATTCTGTTTATTTTACTTATTATTTATTTTGATAATTTAAAATATTAAATATATGGTCAATATTTGGATAATTTGATTTGTATATATTATTTAAAATATTTGAAATGTATGTATGGAATTTTTTGAGATTGTTGTATTTATATTGTAATTTGATTTTAGAAAAAATAAATATTTCTATAAAAAAAATTTGATTTTATTAAATGGATGATGGCGGGACGAGAAAATCCGAACTTAATCCGAACCCGTTTGAAATGAATTTGAGTTTTAGTTCTTCATCTCCATTTTAATTTGAGGTGAGAAACATGTATTATTTGAAAATTTAAATTTGAGTTTGAGAAAGTAAAAACCATCTTCGACCCGCCATATTAATATGTCTACTTACAATTCATGTCCCAAAATAAATAATTTAAACATATTTTAAACAAAATGTTTATTGTAGAAGAAAAAAACATTTTTGTGAGCTGTTATATTGGTCAAGTCCCCTTGATAAGGCATCCAACAAGGTCACGTCACTTTGTGAAACGCTCGTACTTACTTAATACTTAATAGTTAACAGTATGAAAAATATTTCCCATTTAAAGTAGTGTGTCCCAGTCCCTTAAGAGTAAAGTTTATTGTTTTCAAATATTTTTTATGATACTGATTTTAATCACATGAAAGGACATTGAGAAGTGAACCATCAGATCCCTAGAAAATTAATTTTGAAAAGGTTTTTTTAATGAATTTTGAAGGAATCGATAGCAGCAATGGCACAAGAAAGTAAAGACCAACCCTTACTATTCAGGGCCCTAAAATCAGAGAGCTCTATGTTGTATACTGGCAGGTTCTTTTACCCATTGGACAGACTGTGGGAGAAAATTATGAAACTCTTTGGGAAAAACATCACAACAAAACAAAGGAAATTACATTTAAACTATATGGTTGATCTACAACTTGGCTTGGCATGGGGATGGTTTTATTTGGATTATTCTATGTTAAAGAAATAATGAGATTTAAATTGTCTAATTTTAATTGGACAACTCATGTACCAACTCGACTATATAGATCAAATATGTTGCTAAAATATATTTGATTAAATCTTGATTATGATCAATCTGTATAAATTTAAAACAAATAGACTGGATACAAAATCTTCCAAGTCATTTTTAAAGAGTTGAGTTAAATAAAATTCAAATTATAATAGCACGTCATTCAAATATAAATTTTGATTAATTTATCTAAGCTTTAATATATATTCATTTATTTTTAATTTAAAATATAGAAATTTAAATTTAAATCATTTAATCTTCAAAGACACTTGATTTCAAAATTATTAAATTCTTTCTTTAACCATCCAATTAGTTACAAATTTTTCCTTAAAAGTGGTCCTATTTTTCTGTATATGTGTGTGTTTTCTTGTAAAGGACCATATATGAAAAATCCAAAAATTGATGCATTTTTCAGGTGTAGGTTGTTGGAACTTTATTCATATACAAATACTATGCCATAAGTAATGCAATGGATAGGATGCAAGATTTGCTTCTTCACCAAGAGAAAAAAACACTGACAAATCAAATAAAATTTTGTAGATTATGTTTAGCTAGAACTTGCAAGTTGTTTTGTTTTTTTAGTGAATTTTACAATTTTATTTAATGTATAGTAATCTTGGCATTCTGAAAATCAATATCAAAAGCTGACAAGACTTTTGGCATTATTTGAATAGCTATATCTTGGGAATGGGACTGCACCTGAATTTTGATTATAATTGCAGATCTAGATTTGAACATGCATGAATTGTTTCACTTTACCATATCTTTTTCTGACTCATGCATTGTAAAAATATTGTTTTAAATGTTACGTAAGTGAGATTAAGAATTGATTTGGAATTATTAGAATTTTTTACAAATATATCATTTTTTTTCAATTTAAATATTAAATTATCATTCTTTCTTTCATAATTATTAAAATATTATCTTTTTTAAATAAAAAATAATATTTTAAAATACATTCGTCTATTAATTGAGTAGACCTTTCTATTTTATATATATTATATTTATTTTATATTTTTTGCAGCTTTTTTTGAAAAAATTGAATTTTTTGAAATTTTCTATGGATTTTATTACATAAGTTTTTTTTATGAAGTTTTTTGCGAATTTATCAACGGAATTTAATAAAATTATATATACAAAAATTCTATATATGAGAAATTCATAAGTAATTTTGTAAGAATAATATTTCGAAAGAAATTCCGTAGATAAAATTCGCAGAAAAAAAAAGTTGTATATCCGTCAAATAAATTGGTGAAACTTTTTTATTTTATACTCTTCCGTCTATTAAATGAACGGGGCCTCTTTACAAATAACAAAAAAAATTAAAACCATAATATATATATATATATATATATATATATATATATATATATATATATATATATATATATATATATATATATATATATATATATATATATATATATATATATATATATATATATATATATATATATATATATATATATATTAAATATTAATTTGATATTTCTTTTCCAAAAAAAATGGTAGGACAGTAAAAAATTTGAATTATTAGTATCGATGGCTTCATTTTTTTTATCAATGAAATGACTCTGTTCATATTTTTGGGACAAAAAGTGATCACGTTCGTGTACAATCAGAATTTTTTAAAAACATTTATGATTAATATTATTCAACTATATGTAATATAAATAGGTATAACTATAAGGATACAAAATTAAAATGATTAGTATGCATTGAATATGTGATTTACCGGCTCAACCCATGCATAATGGTCTATATGATAGAAAGTTAAGGTTCTTAACAAACTATGATTTGAATTTATAAGAGATATGTCTATATTTAGTGGCTCATTACTATTGAATCAAGAATGCAAGTTTGAGTTTTGAGTAGAGTTGTTGGGTCGTGAGAGAGTCCAAAGCATTACATTGGGCTTTGAACAATTAGATAAAACAACTTCTTATTGAATTTAATTTGTCACCCTCTAAATTAAATCTGACACCTTTAATATTTTAATAATTTTTAAAATATTTATAGATAAATTTGAGATAATAAGTGTATTTCATTCAAAATTTTCGATAACAAAATTTTCAGTAATATATATTTCAAAAAACTCCATAAAAAATATAAAATATTTTTTAATTGAAAATTTTAAATTTTTCAATAACAATACACATTTTAAAATTATTGGTATTCTTTTCATCTGAAATTTTGAAATTTCCAATATTCTTTTTAAAATTTTCAATATAGTTCTGAAAATTCTGAAAATTATGATTTTAACGAAAGTTTCAAAATTTCTAATATAATATAATATTCATTGTTTTAAATAACGATAAATCACCGTTGTTAGAAGATAAAAGATTGTTATTAAAACAATGACATCAATTTGACCACGATTTTTGCTTATTTATAAAAGCGACATCTCTTATATGTTTCCATTTAGATAAATAAATTTGACATCATATTTTAATCTAAAATTTAAAGATATTATGTATATGAATTATCTCAAACATAACATTTATTTTTTTATTTAAAATTCTTATTCAAAATAGATAAACAAACAAATTACTCTTCAAGTATAAGTCTATCTATTCACTTTAGTATGTTCTCACACAATTAGAGATTTTTTTCATCTACATATACTTAATTTGTCGTTACATTTAACTAATAAAACACGCCACTTGAACATTTTAGCTAAAGAGACTTTTAATTCAAGAAAAAAGTCAAATCAACCTTTAATATCTATGTTAGATCAAGAAAATATGTGAATCCATCACATAAATGAATTAGACATCACATTTTAATCTAAAACCCTAAAATATTAAATATACTGAGTAACCTGGCTATATAACATTCAATATTTTATAATTTAAGGTAAAACTCTTACTCCCATGATATACCAACTCAAATTATATTTAACTCCAAACCAAATTGTGAATTATTAGAAATGTCTTCCATTGAATAACAAAAGATTAAAACAAAAAAAGATGTACCCTTGAGACAAAGATTGTCTTCGAGTATATGGATTACTTTAACTGTACGGTTCTCACTCAATCAAGTCTTATCCAATTTAAGATTTCATGACCCACATTTACATGTGTGTTAGATTATTTTATTTTTTTATTATTATTATTATTATTATTATTATTATTATTATTATTATTATTATTATTATTATTATTATTATTATTACTACTACTGTCATTATTATTACTATTATTATTATTACTATTATTATTATTAATGTTATTATTATTATTACTATTATTATTACTATTATTATTATTATTATTATTACTATTATTACTATTATTATTATTATTATTATTATGACTATTACTACTATTACTATTACTATTATTATTACTATTACTATTATTACTACTATTACTATTATTATCATTACTATTACTATTACTATTATTATTACTATTATTACTATTATTATTATTACTACTATTATTACTACTATTATTATTTTTTATTATTATTATTATTATTATTATTATTATTATTATTATTATTATCATTATTATTATCATTATTATCATTATTATTAATATCATTATTATTATTATTATTATTATTATTATTATTATTATTATTATTATTATTATTATCATTATTATTACTATTATTATTATTATTAATATTATTATTGTTATCATTATTATTATTATTATTATCATTATTATTAGAAAAAAAAAATTTGGAATAACCATGTTTTAAAAAAATCGCAAATAACCATGTTTCAGAAAAAATTACACAAATAACCATGTTTCAGAAAACTCCCCAAGGGAGGAGCCATCCCACTTGGCGCCTCCACTCTCATTCTTGCCCTAGGCGTCATCCCACTTGGCGCCTCCTCTCTCTTTTAGCCAAGTGAGATGGCGCATGCACTTTAAAAGTGAGAGGAGGCGCCATCTCACTTGGCTCCTAGGGTAAAATGTTGTTTTTATAAATAATTCGTCCGTTTCTCCGTCATTACTCACACTTTCTCTCACTGTTCTCTTATTTTTACTATGTTATTTGCGTCATGACATCGCCCATAATTTTTGTCAGAGATGGTTACGTTATTTTCTCCGCCACAAAACCTCCGATGAAAATGAAATTCTGGCACATTCACTCCATGGAGCGTCTGAAGAGGGAGTTGATGTGATGGCTAGAGGGAGACATCGTGGAGGGGGAACAAATTAGAAGGATCCAGCGAAGACGAACAGCAACCTCACTTGCGACAGGAAGACCTAATTTTTGGTTGGAGGAAGTCAAAACAGACAGCGACGTAATGTTGATGATGCATGGGTCAGATGAAATTGTTTTAACAGTTGTAATTTTGTAGACGGTTTATCGTGTTTTATTTCTTGTTCGCACAATGTTTATTGTAACAAATACTGTTAACAAAAAACCCTAATGTTTACAACATAATAAAGGAAATTTTTTGTAATACAATTTTTATGTGGTTGAGACAGTAATCCGATTCAGACAATTTTTGCGATTGTGTCCGGCCTGACGACATAAACCACACTTTCTTTCCAGCTTTTCAAGGGAGTCCATTTCGGTTGTGGTGCGCTTACTTTTGGGACGACTCTTTTTATTCCTTCGCATTTGGTCATTGTGCCATACTATTTCGCCGTTGTATACAGGCCAATAATCTGATTTTGCTACCAAAAGGAAGATGTTGTTGTAAATGTTGAGCAACGTTTCAGATTTGTAAATGGGAGACAAAAGTTGTAGCGCGTCTTGATGAGTATAGGCACACGCGGCAATGACATGAGAGCAAGGCATACGAAAGGCTTGAAACTTGCCACAATCGCACCAACGAGAAGGTAGTACAACCCTATATTCTTGTCTTGGCAGGCCCTCGTTGTGGTCGATTGTCTCTTTGACAATGAAGTTGTGGCTGTGTCGGTCAAACCGTATAACCAGATGGGTGTTGACTTTGGCACTTTATGCCTTAATGTACTTCATGCAACTTTCACTCCATAGTTGTCCAGATTGCAACACAGCATTCCATATTTCACCTCTTTTGGAAAACAACAAAGCCATCCTAAAATATGTTGATTTAACCAAAGCAGTGACCGAGAGGTTTCGTATGCCTTTGAAAACCCCATTCATCGATTCAATTAGATTTGTTGTCATGTGGCCCCATCTCTGTCCATTGTCGTATGATCTAGTCCATTTTTCTACCGGAATATTATCGATCCACCTACCGGCTTCCGGATTTGACAAGCGGATCTCGTTGCGATAATATTTGAACATAGGTTGTGTCAATGCATATCTCGCATTCATAACCGCTTTCCTAAGAGTTTTATCTTTGATTTCCCTCGTGAAAATTTTGACGATATGTCTAACACAATAGACATGCGTAGAAGGAGGGTCATGCCAACCGTTTGCAAGATTATTGTATGCACTTTCAATGGATGCATGTCTATCAGAGATCAAACAGAGATCTGGTTGAAGAGCCACGTGTGTTCGGAGATTTTTGAGAAAAAAGCTCCAAGCACCACCAGTCTCCCCCTCGACTAGGACAAAGGCAATTGGGAAAATGTTGTTGTTACCATCTTGTGCAACTGCCATCAGTAGCGTGCCTTTGTATTTCCCATACAACCAAGTCCCATCAATTTGTATAATTGGTTTTCATGACGCAAACCCTGTGATGCAAGGTTGAAAAGCCAAAAACACTCGACTGAATATTCCATTTCCATTGAGTTGACTACCATCTGGGGCGTATGCTGGCATTGTTTCCAAAATGTAAACAGTACCCAGAGAATAAGTCTGGAGTGCATTCAGGTAGCGAGGAAGTTCTTGGTATTACTCCTCCCAGTTTCCATATACCTTTTCAATCGCCTTGATCTTTGCTAACCACGCCTTTCGGTAAGACAGAGTATAGTTAAATACCGTAGTGATGTGGGAGACTATGGTTTTCACCTTCAATGATGGATCGTTGCTGATGAGTGGTAAGATTTCTTGACAAATGAGATCATAATTAAGTTTCTGATGATCCTGTGATTGAGTAGAACTGACACAAGTGTGGGTAGACATGAAATCTATGACCCAACAATCACCTCTTAATCTGTATAATGCAGTGAGCTTGAACATACAATCAGGGTGGACACACTTGATCTTGTACCTTTCTGGATTTACACAGTCCACCTTAAAATCGACCGAGTTAAGCATGTGAAATTTTTTGATGGCTCTGATACATTCTTCTCTGTTACGAAATTTGTCTTTCTCTTTTAAGTTTTCATCCGACTACATATACGGATTGAAAAATAAATCAGAAGACGATTCATCTTCGCCCATGTTGAAGTTTGTCATGTGCGGAGGTGGTGTGTAGATCTCGTTTGCAGGAATACCAGGTATCCTATCGTCTTCGGAATCATCATTTCCCATTTCGTCAAACTCCAACTCGTCATCTTCTTCTTCTTCATCAACGACATCTATTTCTGCTTGTTCGGTCTCCAAATGATCAACCACTTGTGACAGCTGAGGCTCTCGCAGCATAATGTACAACTCAATAGAGTCGTACCCAGAATACTCATGACTGGAAAACATATTCTAAAAGTCCTCGTCATCTTGAACCTCAACCTTATAAAATATTATTTGGTTGTTACCAAAAAAAAATGGATTCTGATAAAATATTTGTGTCACATGGCCTTGTCCAAGTTTGGCCTCCAATCGTTTTTGAAGTACAAGAAATTGGCATTCCTGTTTAAACAAAATCGGATGTTCTCAGTGTCTCTAAACAAAAACCCAGAGGTGGGACAAATGTATGTCTCACCGTTGAAATATGCACTGATCACATATTGGGGTGCAGAGGCCATTTTGTATGACTATTTGAAGGTTTGAAGGTTTGAAGTTTATGAGTTAATTGCTGGAATTTTTGAATGTTCTAGTGTTTGAGAGATTAAGTGTATCAGTGTTTTGATAAATGTAAGATTAAATAGGTTGTACTGAATTTGAATAAACCAACATGCATTTAGAGATGCCTACTCCAAGGCTGCCACCTAGCCCGCGCCTACACTGCAACCTCTAAGGCGCCTCCCATCACGTCCAATAGTGTTACATGCATTCAGAGATGCCTTCTCCAAGGATGTCACCTAGCCTGCACCTACACTGCAACCCATGCCACCTCTTATTCGCCAACAGGGATGGCGACACCTTTCATTTTTGTACTCTTTCGCCGAGTCCAATGGCGCCCCCCTTCACGTCCAATCATGTTACATGCATTCAGAGATGCCTTCTCCAAGGCTGTCACCAAGCTCGCGCCTACACTGCAACCTCTAAGGCGCCTCCCATCACGTCCAATAGTGTTACATGCATTCAGAGATGTCTTCTCCAAGGCTGTCACCTAGCTTGCGCCTACACTGCAACCACCTCTTATTCGCCAACAGGGATGGCGACACCTTTCATTTTTGTACTCTTTCGCCAAGCCCAATGGCGCCTCCCTTCACGTCCAATCGTGTTACATGCATTCAGAGATGCCTTCTCCAAGGCTGTCACCAAGTCTGCGCCTATACTGCACCTATACTGCAACCTCTAAGGCGCCTCCCATCACGTCCAATAGTGTTACATGCATTCAAAGATTCCTTCTCCAAGGTTGTCACCTAGCCTGCACCTACACTGCAACCCATGCCACCTCTTATTCGCCAATAGGGATGGCGACACCTTTCATTTGTGTACTCTTTCGCCAAGTCCAATGGCGCCTCCCTTCACGTCCAATTGTGTTACATGCATGCAGATATGACTTCTCCAACGCTGCCACGTAGCCTGCACCTACACTGCAAGAGTGACACTTATCATGCATGCATGCACCCACCTACCACCTCACTTACTCTATGAAAATTTGTTGCCTATAAATACAGAGCATTACATACTTCTCTCGCATCCATAATCGTCTCAGTCTCTGCTACAAACTCTTTCATAATCTCGTACAATTTCAAACTCTTTCATAATCTCCAGCATTTTCAACAATGGCTCTTCTCACAATGGGCGATTCTCACAGAGGCACAAGGGACAATATTGCAGCATTTGTAAGTTTCTTTTATACTTATAAACTTTTCATACTTCTAGTAATGCTTTATTCATCTTACTTACCTACTCTTACACCTTTTACATTATTAACTTAGGATACTAAAAGATTCAGAATCCGGTCACACAACTACCTTGCTCCCGACCCGTTGATCGTACCCTATCTCAATTACGCAGGTTTTAGAAATGTTATAAAGATCTCCAACTGCACAATTGATTCAAAGTTCATACTTGCAATGTTGGAAAGGTGGAGACCAGAGACCCATACATTTCATCTACCAATAGGTGAATGTACTGTTATACTAGAGGACGTGTACATGTTATTGGGTCTCCCTGTCGACGGTAAGGCGGTTAACGGGTCGGTTCAACAATCCAATTCTCTGTGTGAAGAATTGTTGGGCAGGGATATGGTTGAAGGTGGTGGTGCGAGAGGTCAGGGTATACTACTTACTGAGCTAAAAAATTATTAAGCGACTCTGGAGTTGAACGAAAATTCCTCCGAGCTAGCTAAGGTAATAAAAGCTAGAAATTATATAATGATATTATTTAGAACCTTTTTATTTCCCGAAAGTACGGGAAATAGTGTAAATTTTATGTATTTAAATTTACCTAGAGACTTTGAAAAAACTAGAAAGTGTTGGAGTTCTGCTGTTTTAGCCCATCTATACAGTTCCTTGTGTAAAAATGTAATCAAGGAAAAATGTATATTTCATGGCTGCGCTTTTTTACTTCAGACCTGGGGTTGGTGGAGGATGGAGTCCCTAAACCCCGTCAACAACAACACATTCATTTTCTCATACGCAACAAAGTAAGTAATCAAATTATATCATTTATTATTATTCATCTCTTCACCAAATATATGATAAAAATAAAATATTTTTCAATTCCTTTAGGTATTGCGTGAGGTGTATGGATTGCGGCAAAAATCCAAGATTCAATGTCGCACTATACCGCAATCTATTGGATCACCTTGGCCCGGAGGATGTACGTCGTACCTTTCAACTTTTCTACTTTTAAATTATTTATATATTACGTTTTCATTAACATGATTTAATTTTATCTGCAGTTTGTCTGGAGACCATATTTGGGTTTGGACCATGAAATAAACCCCGAGGATGCAGCAATTTAGAGCGCAAAGACTGCAATCATACGGTTCAATGTTGTGGAGATGCACCATAGAGACCGTGTAAAGATGCAGTTTGGAATGCATCAAGAGATACCCAGCGATCCGACTTGTTTGTCCCCGTGGCATCTCAAAAGGCTCGACGTCCAATGGGGTCTTACCAACTGGAAAGACTTTGCTCCAGAATGGTGTAAGATGTGACAGAGGCGTCACTGACATGTCTTGCAATTTCCAGTTTTCCTCAACCATGGTAATATGCGACACACGAATCAGTATTTATCTTGGTACATATCGGTTAGTACCCCTGAAATGCACGTGTCTCATCCAAAGTATTTGGTTGACCCACGAACAGAATGGGCACAACCCTCATTTCCCCAACAACAAACCCAACACACATCAACCTCCCACCAACCCCCCGACGAAACAGAACCACAAATACCCAAACACAATACAATTACACCCACATGCCCCACAACCAACCACAATCACCACCTCAATACCAATACCCCCATATGCCTCACACCCAACCACAATTTCAATCACAATACCAACACACCCGCATACCCCACACACAATTTCAATCTTCTACATATCCCAATATGGGCCCCTCAACATCCAACATTAGCCCTGATCTGGGATTGTCCGAAGATTATGAACCAACCGACCCAACTTACCATCAACCACAACATCACCAAAGCACCCAACATCCTCAATACCAAACACCCCAAGATCCATTTCCTTTCTACCCCCCGTACTCAGACGACCAGTGCTACAGACCAACCATGGAACCCCACCCACCACAAACACGACCAAACTTTGAGGGTATGGGTAACCGACTGTACCAAAGCAGATCTTCTAGATATGGAGATCTGACTGATTTCATGGATCCGGAATGCATTGACTTCGCTGGGTCATCGACCCTGCCACAACAGGAAACGCGACGAAATCCAGCACGGGAAAGGCGAGGACGGGGATGCAAAACCGGGGTCATTACTGGGTTCCGGGGGACCACTGATTAATTTGTATTTTTTTATGTAATAGTTATGTGTGTAATCATATTTTGTAAATAAAAAGTCAATTTTGTTGATCATATATCGAATACGTAACGCACCGCATTTAAAATAAAAAACGCGAAAATTTACCTTCCAATTGCACTAAGGCGCCATCTCACTTAGCTTAGGGCAAGCCTTTAACACCTAGGCGCCAAGTGAGATGGCGCCTCCCCTTAAAAATTAGTTGTAGGCGCCAAGTGGGATGGCTTCTCTGTTGGGGAATTTTCTGAAACATGGTTATTTGCGTAATTTTTTCCGAAACATAGTTATTTGCGAATGTTTTTTAGTACATGATTATTCCAAAAAATAATTCATCATTATTATTATTATCATCATTATTATTATTACTGTTGTTATTATTATTATTATTATCATCATTATTATTATTTTCATTATTATTATAAGGCAAAATACTCATTTTGGTCCCTTAACTATACCCTTGGGTTCACATTGGTCCCCTTAACTTTTTTTTCGTGTCATTTTGGTCCCTTAACTTTAAAATATTTCATTTTAGTTCCTTTTTGTCTAATTAGCGACGGATTTAGCGACGT